>CM056050.1:77529924-78209855 GCA_029574335.1 Rana kukunoris | reverse complement strand
CATTAAAATGAGCGTAACCCCACGCAAGTGATGGGGCTTCATCTTGGAAGCATCCCAGTGCGCATTCTCACAGTTACTGTACGTCCGAGATACTGCCTCTAAGATACGTCAAAACACTGTCTATGACGTGAACGTAACCTACGCACAGCCCTATACACGTACTACGTAAACGCTCGTAAAAATCTACGGCGTTTCCCCCCTCCTCATTTTTGTAATGGTTTCACCTCCAATATGGGGAATAACTTTGCGATGTAGGTTGCCCGATATTGGCTCCTCATGGTGCCGGGGTAGTGTTCGTTCGTTGTATTTTACTCATTTGCACCATTTGCATATTTGGGTACGCCGAATGCGTCCAGCGTAACTATGCGCCCACGATACGCCAGCGTAGGCAAGTTACGTTGGGCGGCTGAAGCCAAATTTTTCGACGGATCTAGCTTGGGGAATCGGCGCAGAGATAAGACGGAGCACATTTGTACTTACAACGGCGTATCTCTAGATACGTCGGCGTAAGTCTTACGTGAATCCGGGCCAATGTCAGTGAAAATCACACTAGACAAAAGTCTCATGGAAATGGATCTATCTTCAAGTCTCGGTCCCTGACTAAAAGCAACCATAGGCGGTTTGAATCCACACATGGATATTCTAACCATGTATTGGCAGGCTGAATCTATCGATTAACTTGGGTGCAACCAGCCTGCAAGATTTTACATATGATTATGTATTCAGCTAGCGATAATCACTGTGTTCTCCCAGCGGGGATGGCTTTCCCTACCCCCTGCTGGGATAACACAATTTATACCCCATCACAGCATGCACCAGTGGCAATAAACCTCCTAGTGGTTGGCCACAGAGAGATAAATATTCTTAGTTCTGATTAGTGAAGCTCTAATGCCACGTACACACGATCACTTTGTGTGATGAAAAAAAATTACGTTTTTAAAAACGTCAATTTCATTGACCGTGTGTAGGGGAAAACGTTGTTTTATGTCTTGTAAAAAAAGACAAAAAAATTGAAGCATGCTTCAATTTTTTTTTGTCGTTTTTCAAAACGTCGTTTTTTGTTTCACAAAAAGTCACCGTGTGTAGCAAAAAACGTAGTTTAAAACAACGTTTTTCAACCCCGCGAATGCCCAGAAGCTAGTTATGAAGCGAGCTTCAATGGAAAAGAGTGGTGAACGTAACCTCGCTTTTTGTGAAAAAACGATGGTGTGTATGCAACATCGTCTTTGAAAAGTGAGGTTTCAAAAACGTCGTTTTTACTTCACAGAAAACTTCGTTTTTTTTCCTCACATAAAGTGATCGTGTGTACGGGGCATTATACTATTGCCAGAGGTAGCAGTAACACCTACTGGTAGCAGTTGGAAACATACAGTAACCCGAACTTAAGAGAAACACAAGAAAGCTGAACTATTAACTCAGCTAAGCTAACTGAAGCATATTACACTTGTAGCGCTCACCCCTGCAGGAGCCGCTGGTTAGATTTGGGATGGCATGTTACCTCATGGCTCTGGTGATGTGTCTAGGGTGAATATGGTGGTAATGAATGAATGTCCCCAAAATAGGAAGTCTCTTTATAAGTGCTCTTTATTACCCAGCTGGGTAAAAAACGGTTAACAGGTGATGGGAAGGATAGACAAAGGTTGAAGAAGAATAACAGACTCAGGCTTTGGATATTGAAGCAGTCCTGCTTCCGACAATAATCAATCTTTCGGCGCCACTTCAACTTGAGTGGGTATAGCGTACCTGGACAGGTCCCTCTCACAGACCTGGCAGCCAGAGTATCACTTGAACTTGAGAAGGATGCCCCTGCCACAGGCTCTTCTCAATGACCGGCCTTCCCTGAGTGTTGAACCGGAGGTATGTCTCCTGGTAATGGTTTTCCCAAGTCTTCCTCAATGTCGCCAGAGTACTGACTGAGAGAGGAAATAATCCCTCAGTGTACAGTACCTCGATCACGATGGATTGTCTAGGCCCTATTGGATTGCCTGCCTCCGGGCTCTCCTCAGTCTGACTCCCCACCGAACAGCATAACTCGCTTAGGATCTCCGATGGTGGGAACCCGGTAAGTCACTGGGTCCCCATTGACTTCAAAGTGTTCCAGACCAGCTTGGCTCCAGAACCAGGAACACGATCAAACCAAAATCCCCGCCGCCAGATGGCGCAGTGACGTGGCGGTGACGTTGACGCCGCCACGTCACCGCACCAGGAAGTAAAACACTTCCGCGCATGCGTCGAAACCATTCGGCGCGTGTGCGAGAAGACATGTCTGCTGGTTAGCGTACTAATCAGCAGACATGTCGGGCGGACGGGTTCCCAGCCGACAGATTTCAAAGCATGCTTTGAAATCTGTCGGGTGGCCAAATCCGTCGGCTCGCCCGTACACACGGTCGAATCTGTCTGCTGGGACGGTCAGGCCGACCGTTTCCAGCAGATAGATTTGATCGTGTGTACGCGGCCTAACAATCACAATTGAGATCAGAGTAAGTTACACTCTGATCTTTTCCCACTAAATTTAAATAGCGTCCGTACTTGGAAGTACAGGGGCGCTACACACTAAATTTAAACTGACAGACCTGCTTATGGCAGGGTGTCTGCTATGGCATTTTCCCTCCCTTTTGGGAGCATGGCTTCTTCATATGTAGCAGGTGACATAAATTCTTAGCATGAAGATAAGTAAGATCTGTTACATCCATGCTGATGTGAAGTGGTAGGCTCATAAAGCAGTTGGTGTTATGGATATCCTTGCTGGTGTTCAAGAGAAGACTAAAAACTCCAAAAAACAACATTTCTATTGTTTCTATTAGAAGACTTGCTTATATCTCCAAATTGAATCCATTAATTATCTCTGTTTCTGAAGCTGATAGGGCTGCTTATTTTCAAATTAGCTTATCTTCCAAAACAGGTATTTAGAATTCTTTGTTGTCTGTGTCTGTTCTGATATAAGGTAAACATGTGCTCAAGTAAAAACATGTACATTACTATAGTGCTGAATAAAAGACACTTTAAGGTGCAAGATCATAACTTTACTTATGCTGAACAATGCTAAAGAGACAGTCAAGTGATGCACGTGCCCACTTCTGTGCTGATTAAACATACAAAGAAGTCAGCTGATAAAGGATGAATCACTGCTCTGACTCATTCACCTATGTGTATACATTTCAGCTTGAGCTACCGAGCTGAGTAAACAACCGACTTTCTACAACAGCAGGAATAAGGAGTAGTAGCACATTATAATAAAAGAAGAGATGGCATCTGCATACCTCCCATTTTTTTGGGGTAGGAATGAGGGACATCTATCAGCAAAGGTATGCAGACATAGGACAAACCCCTTGCCACGAGAATTGTACAAAAAAATAAGATTGGTTAAACCCACAAGTGATTTTTACCACTACCATTCCTTTATATTGCCTTTTGAAATTTATAAATGCAGCAATTTAGAAATCAGATGAAAGGTTTAGCGCTGGAAAACACTTTTTGATAGATAAAAGGTGCTTTTCATATACATCTACATAGATCAGACAAAAATGAGGGACAAATGAAGAGGAATGAGGGACAGAGGGACATTGCTCCAAATCAGGGACAGTCCCTCAAAATCAGGGACAGTTGGGAGCTATGCATCTGATCAGGAGCCCAGATTCCAGAGAGGCCCATAGAAATGTTAAGCCCCATACACACGGCCAAGGTTCTCGGCAGAAACCAGCGAGAACCTCGCTGGGAGCCTGATTCTGCCGAGAACCTTGGCCGTGTGTATGCATTCGGCGAGCCCCGCCCGTCGGGAAACCCGTCGAGCAAATAGAGAGCAGGTTCTCTATTTGCTTGACGGCCCGTCGGGATGAATGGCTGGTCGCCTTTCCCGACGGGCTGGTCGCCGAATCTGACGACCGGCCGAGAACCTCGACGTGCGGAACGATTTGTTCCGCCCGTCGAGGTTCTCTGCCGTGTGTACGGGGCCTTAGAAAAGTTCTGCACGTCACTCCAACCCACCTCAATGCAAAATTGTGCTGTGAACAAGGTGCATTGAAAACAATTGCCTTATTTGAGGTTGATTTACTAAAAGCAAATATACAATGCACTGCAGGTGCACTTTAAGTGCATTTGCTCTAGATCTGAGGGAAAGTTCTGCTCTCCAGTTGGTGATGGGATTGCACCTGGGGGACAAATTGACACATATCGTTGGATTTTTTTATTTATTTTTGAAGATTGCAAATAGAGGTACAAATTATAGTTTCACGTTTTACTTTGCTTTAAAGTGGATGTAAACCCCCCCAAAAAAAAAAAAATTGATGTCACAATGTACAGTATAAGATTTCCTAACATCTTTGCCCAGTCTTGCCACACAGAATTAATCCAGCTCTGAGCAATCCTTTTTCATTGCTCAGTGAAATAAAACAGACTTACAGAGAAAAACCTTAGTCCATTCCGCCCCCTTGCTGTGAATGACAGGTTATTTACATATCTCATGCACTGGTCTGGAGACAGGCATTATTTTTTAGTTCCCACCCCACTCCTGGATTTTGACTGGATGTTAGAGATCATAGCAGAATTTAGTGTTGTGTTTAGTTCTTGTTGACAAGGAGAGTGTAGAGGAGGGCGGGGATGTACTGACATCACGACTCCACCCACAGAGCTTCAGACAACAGACCCACCCACAGAATCTGCAGTTTTTCAGTTCTTATAACAGACAGAGGGGAAACATTTGACAGGTAAGGATACATGCAGGAGTCATCTATATCCTTATATATCAGCATTATGGCAGTAGTTTAGAAAGGATGAGAATGGGTTTACATCCACTTTAATTAAAACATTTAATTGTTACACGTTAGTATTATGTGTGCCGCTTATTAATATTTATTTTTTGTCATTGAATATCTTTTGTTAAGGTGCACAGCACACAGTGCATTTATATGCTAAATAGTTACACACTGAATGAGTTTTTCTTGTGTAGGGGTCTGATTATCTAATTGGATAATTAGAATTTCATAAGAAAAGCCAGGTTATATTATAAACTCACTTATCTTCTGTGAGGAATTTCTATACATATCTTTAACACCCTAATTATTTTTTAACAGTTATGGCTGCATTTTTAAATTTTGCTTTTTACGAAATAGAAATATGTCATTCATTTTATTTGTATTGTTAATAGCTTGGAAATAAAAATGAATGATGTGCCAGTGTGTTTCCTGTACAAAAGAGCATCTGAATTTTAAGTAAGATATAATGTGAATAGTTGAAAGTGCTGGATGATACTGCGGCACTGGCAAATCTGTCTCCCAGCTAAAACTGCTAGAAGGTTACCATGCTACAGAGATAGGATTAATGAAGTACTTTGACATATAAATGTTGATATAAGCTATTCTGGGAAAGGATTTGGTGTCTGCAAAGAAGAAAAGGATAAGATTTACGATTTATACAAAATGTAGAAGTTAAGTTTATGATTGTTGTACTGGATATGTAAAATTACTGACAGTGGAAGGTCATACTGCTCTGAAGATACAAATGAAGAAGTGAGGCCTAATTTGCTGTAGAATCCCTAGTTTTAAATTCCATAAGAAAGCTACTGCAGTCATCCAGTTTGTCCGCAGCTCAGAGAATTATCATATTTATCACAGGTTAATACGGTACTGTAAAAAAGATGTAAGAAAATATTTTCCTATATCAGTAAAATATTGGGGGTTTGAGAATGAATGAATGAATGAATGAAAACTTGTATAGCGCGACACATGCGAACTGAATCGCCTCTGGGCGCTTGTTGTGCCTGTCTCCTTTGATATCAAAAGAGAAAAGTCTTGACCTTTTTTCTAAATGCTAGGTGGTTCTCCTCCAACCGAATGCTGGTTGGTAAAGCGTTCCATAGTCTGGGGCCTTGGATCGCGAATCTCCTTTCTCCTTTGGACTTGAAGTTGGCTTTCGGAACCTGGAGTAGGTTCCGATTCGTGGATCGCAAAACGCGATTGGGATTATGCGCTTTTATTATTTCGCATAAATAAAGTGGAGCATTCCCATGGACACATCTATGCGTAAGACAGAGAGCTTTAAAAGCAATTCTGTCTTTGACTGGCAGCCAATGAAGTGCCCTCAGTGATGGTGAGATGGATTCCCAGGGTTTTTTCCCAGTCACAAGTCTGGCGGCCGTATTCTGAACGACTTGTAGACGGGAGATTTGGTACTTGGGGAGGCCGAGGTAAAGTGCATTGGAATAATCCAGCCTGGAGTTTACAATTGCTCCCACCACGACCGCTAAATCTTCTTTAGGGATAAACGGAGTGAGTCTGCGTAGTAGGCGCAGTAGATGGTGAGATCCACTGACTACTGATCCTATTTGTGCGTCCATTGTCATAAAGGAGTCAAAAATGACCCCTAGGCTTTTGACTTTGGCGCTAGGGGTGATGAGCTTGCCCAAAATAGGCGGGGGGGTCCACACTGTTGAAAGTTGATTCCTGCGCTTGGCATGAAACAGGAGAAGTTCTGTTTTTGCTCCATTGAGTTTAAGATAACTCTTTGTCATCCAGTCCTCTATCAAAGAGAGGCATGTCTCTAGATTGAGGCGGTGATCCTGTCTGTTGCAGATGCGGAAATAGAGTTGCGTGTCATCTGCATATGAGTGGTAGAGCAGTTTTTGGCTGCTAATAATCTCAAAGAGAGGACGAAGATATATGTTAAACAGCACTGGTGACAGAGGCGATCCTTGAGGGACTCCGCATGTTACTGTGCGTTTGTCAGACGTGAAAGGTCCTAACTTCACTGTTTGCGATCGGTTTTCCAGAAAAGAGGAGAACCAAGATAAATCGCCTTCTGCGACTCTGGCTACTTCAGCAAGCCGAGTCAGTAACAGATTGTGGTCTACAGTGTCGAAAGCGGCACTTAGGTCCAACAGAACTAGAAGACAAGATTCTCCTTCGTCTGCGGCCTTGAGAACATCGTCCCATACTTTCAGCAATGCTGTTTCCGTCCCGTGTCCGGGACGGAAGCCTGATTGCAATGTGTCAAGTAGCTTGTAGGTATCTAGATGCTGTTGTAGCTGTTGTACCACTACTTTTTCCATTATCTTTGAGAGTACGTTGAGGCTTGTTATGGGGCGGCGGTGGAGTGGATCCTTGGGGTCCAGGGAGGGTTTCTTCATGATGGGTTGGATTATACCCTCTTTCAACTGTGAGGGCACTATGCCCTCCAAGAAAGACTGGTTGATAAGCTGCGTGATGGGAGGAGCCAGAATGTCGGCGCATTCCTTCAGCAGTTTTGTGGGGATAATGTCATTTGGCGCTGTGCCATTACGCAGAGTACAAATGACATTCTTAGTGGTCTCGATGGAGATGGGTTCCAGGGCGAACTTACCTGATATAGAAGAATTACTATGGGTGTTGTGTGAAAGGCTGCAGGGGGGGCTGAGGGGGGAATTGTTTTGCTGAATGCTTTCACGGATTACCTCGATTTTATTAATGAAGTAATCCGATAGTTCATTGCAAAATTCTTGTGTGTCCGAGCTGGGGGTTTCAATGCATCCTGGCTTCATGGTCTGGGTGACCATCTTGAAGAGTTCGCGGGGGCGGTTTAGGGCGCCGTTGATAGCCTCCGAAAAATACTTTTTCTTAGCTTGGAAAATTCCTTTGTGGTATTTTCTTGTAGTCGCCTTGTAGATGGATAGGTTTAGCTCTGAAGAACATCTTTTCCAGGCAGATTCGGCCCTTCTGCGTTCTTGCTTCAGTAACGACAGTTGGTTGTTAAACCAGCTGCGGTTGTTTTTCCGAATGCGGGTTCGTCGTTTCGGCGCTACCAAGTCGGCTGACTGTAGCATGGCCGAGTTTATGGCTTCCAATGTTTCAACGGCCGTTTGATGCGGCTGAGTTGTTTCTATTTTTTTCCTTAAAGTGGTTTTGAAGAGTTCCGAGTGGAGCTTCTTCTGACATCTAGTCCAGTGTGTTGTCACTGGATTTGATGTTTTTGTTGCAGGGGGGATGGTGGAAATACTGAATCTAATTGCATGGTGGTCTGTCCATGGCAATTTTTCATTTTCCCAAATTTTTATTTCCAGAGCTTGTCTGAAAATAAGATCAAGTGTGTGACCTGAAGCATGTGTGGGTCCACACACTAGTTGCTGCAACCCTAATCCTTCGAGGTGGTCAATACAGGCGTCGGCAATGGGGTCCTGTGAGGAGTTGGCCCAGAGATTGAAATCCCCGAGCAGCAAAAGTTGTTTGCTGTTGAGGGTATAAGTGGAGAAGAAATCCGTCCATGATGATAGCAGCTGCGATTTTGGGCCGGGCGGCCTATAGCAGAGCAGAATGTGGACGGTCTCCTTTGAACTTGCTTGGAGTTGCAGAGTAAGGGTTTCCATGAATGGAAGAGGGTTTTGGCGGACTGGTTTGGTGATCGTAAGATGAGTCTTGTGGATCACCGCCAGGCCGCCTCCTCTTTGCCCTATTCTGTTTTCCGTTATGATACGGTAATTTTCTGGCACCAGTTCTCCTAGAATGGTGTTACAGTCGGCTGTGAGCCAGCTCTCTGTAATAAAAAGACAATCTAGATCTTTTTGTTGAATGAAGTCGCGGATTTCAAGTCAGTGTTTTACTGCCGATCTTGTGTTGATCAGAGCACATGACATGTGCTTGAGCTGGGGTAAATGGCTGAAATGACTGACCGTCAATCTATGATCGATTCTCAATAGTCGCTCAGTTCTTAGGGCCTTTTTGGTGATGGCTGGCAGTATTGCGGCGCATTGCCTCAAACTCCAAATGGTTTCGGCAGAATATTGCCTACGTGCCATGATCGCCAATACACCCGGGGGGGGGGGAGGGATTTCGGGGCAGTGGGGAGAGGAATTGGCTAACTCCCCTCTCCTGGCTTGGTCCAGAGGAAGGCAAAAAACCCTGGCGGCGCTCGGCCAATATGCTCCGGCAGGGAAAAAAATTCCTTCCTGACCCCTGTAAGAGGCGATCGGGTAACCCCTGGATCAGGCTTCTGTGCTTTGGAAAGACAGGGGGGGGGGCTGGGGCTGTGAGGGGGACCCTGTTGCTGGTCAGGTGGGATGGCTGCTCAGGCAGTGGGATGAGGGCTGACAGGGTGATTCTTTAATTAAACAGGGGGCTGAGGGGGTGGGAGACAGGCCGAGATTTTGCCTATAGTATATTGACATAAATTGATGTGGTAAAAGAGACGCATAGAGTCAGGTAAAGACAGAGGTATGATGCCTACACACTGCATATGTCCGTTTGCCATTTCCACTATTTATTGAATAAATCTTAAAGTAAATAAATTAGGGCTGTTACTGATCAAAATTTTTGTGTTCGATTAATCGTTTTTTTTATCGATTTATCGACTAATTTCAATTAATTTTAGCGCACATACAGATCCAACTACTTTTAGCTGATCTCCTTGCAGGCTGATTCCCAGTACAGCTATCAACCACTGGAAAAATGGATAGCAGGATACTAAAAAAAACACACAAAGGCAGCGCTCGATGGGAATAGCATTAAAACTTTCATTGTCTTCAAGTAGGTAACCAAATAAATATTGCACTGGAGATAAAATCGATGTAGCTACATAAACTGTAAAAATGGTGCGAGTAATACCAAACGGGAGCAAAAGCAGTCATAAAAACACGTAGCTAAGTATGATACTGGTATAAAAATTTGTACAACAATACCACTGCTGAATCCAGATGAGGAGAGGTTAACATCAGTCCGTTGGCATGTAGATGTCCCATGAAGGGAACTATCACAACTCCCAGTGGATGGTTGTAAAATCCCAGGTTGATAGAGGGAAGTGATAGAGGGAAGTGTAATAGCCCTTGCGTGTGGCAGATAGTAAGGTCCCGCCGGCATGCAGATATAAAGGCACAGCAAAGGAGCCCTTCAGATGGAAACGGCAAGCCCCGCCAGTGTTCGTGATGTCACCAGATCCCCGACGGAACTCTCTGAAGGCCCAGAAGCCGGCGGAGAGGTGAGTACCGATCAAAAGAGTTTTAATCGATCAAAAAGATTAATTACATTTAATTTCCACAGCCCTAAAATAAATGTGTAGCGCTTACTCCTGAAGGAGCCACTGATGGTTGGGTCCCATGATTTTAGATGTCAATGACCTTTCTGGCAATGCCATTTCCCACCGACACACCATGGCTAAATTCCTTCAAACGGCCCTGAGTACACCAGAGTGTCACAGGTTGCCACTTAAGTCCTCTTCCACTCCTCCATGACGACATCACAGAGCTGGTGGATGCTAGAGATCTTGCGCTCCTCCACCTTCCGTTTGAGAATGCACCACATATTCTCAATAATGTTTAGGTCCGGAGACATGCTTGACCAATCCATCACTCTATTTACTCTCTTTTTTTTTAGCAAGACAAAGGTCATCTTGGAGGTGTGTTTGGGGTCGTTGTCATGTTGGAATACTGCCCTGCAGCCCAGTCTCCCAAAAGAGAGGAGATCATGCTCTGCTTCGGCAATACATATTGGCATTCATGGTTCCCTCAATGAACTGTAGCTCCCCAGTGTCGGCAGCACTGATGCAGCCCCAGACCATGACACTCCCACCACCATGCTTGACTGTAGCCAAGACACACTTGTCTTTGTACTCCTCACCTGGTTGCAACCACACACGCTTGACACCATCCAAACCAAATAAGTTTATCTTGATCTGATCAGACCACAGGACATGGTTCCAGTAATCCATGCCCCTTGTCTGCTTATCTTTAGCAAACTGTTTGCATCATCTTTGGAAGAGGCTTCATTCTGGGACGACAGCCATGCAGACCAATTTAATGCAGTGTGCAGTGTATGGTCTGAGCACTGAGAGGCTGACCCCCCGCCCCTTTAACCTCTGCAGCAATGCTGGCAGCACTCATATGTCTATTTCCCAAAAACAACCTCTGGATATAACGCTGAGCACGTGCACTCAACTTCTTTGGTCGACCATGGTGAGATCTGTTATGAGTTGAACCTGTCCTTTTAAACTGCTGTATGGTCTTGGCCACCATGCTGCAGCTCAGTTTCAGGGTCTTGGCAATCTTCTTATAGCCTTCCAGTGACCAGTATGAGAGAGTGAGAGCGATAACACCAAATTGAACACACCTGCTCCCCATTCACACCTAATGCCTCGTACACACGATCACTTTTTGTGAAGAAAAAAAACGTAATTTTTCAAACTTAATTTTCAAAAATGACGTTGCGTACACACCATCATTTTTGGAAAATGATGAACAAAACGACAGCACTCTAAAGGGGACATTCTATTTGCCTTGAGGCTGCTTTTAGCTGGTTACTTGTTAGTAAAAGACGATTCGTGCTTTTTTGTCTGTTACAGCCTGATGAATGTGCTTACTCCATTATGAATGGTAGTTTTACCTCCCATCTCCTAACTTGCTTCTGGGCATGTGCGGGTTTAAAACGTCATTTTTTACGTAGTTTTGCCCACACACGATCATTTTTAATGACACAAAAAAATACATTTTTAAAAATGACATAAAAAATTCGAGCATGTTCGAATTTTTTTTTGGTCGTTTTTCAGAAGACATAGGGCCAGATTCAGGAACAGTTAGGCTGGCGGATCCAGTGATCCGCCAGCCTAACTGTGACTTTAAGCCGGCGTTTCTGTTTTCTGTAACCAGAAAACAAGAAACGCCGGGTTGAAGCTCCGATGCGAGCAGCGTAACTGAGTTTCGCCATCGCATCGTTACTTCAACTTAAAAATGGCGCCGGGGGCGTTCCCGCCGATTTCCGCTCAAAAAATATGTTAATGAGCGGAAATCGGCAATTCACGATCGCATTCCGGCGCGACGCAGTGACGTTACGACGTTTCCGGACGGGATACGCGGCGCATAGTTATACCTACATGGGGTTGGAATATCCTATGTTAGGTATAGGCGTCGTCATCGCGTCGGAAAAAAAAAAAAAAAGCGTCGCTTGCGTAAAACGTTCATGAATGGGAATGTGACGTCATTGACGTTCATTCACAAAATTTGGAGCATGCGCACGGGGATGTTTTAACACTCGACGCATGCGCAGTACGTTCGCGGCGGGAACGCACTTCGTTTAAATACTACACGCCCCGTACCCGCCCAATTTGAATTCCGCCGGCTCATTTGCGATGCGCTGCCGCAACTTTAGGAGCAAGTGCTTTGTGAATGACAGCACTTGCTCCTAAAATTTCTGCAGCGTAACGCAAATGAGAAGCGTTACTCCGGAGCAAAGATGCTCCCATCTACCTGAATCTGGCCCATAAAATGACGTTTTGCCCCACACGATCATTTTAAATTACATTTTTAAAAATGTAATTTTTTTCATCACAAAAAGTGATCGTGTGTACGCGGCATGAGACCTTATAACACTGATGCCGCACACACACGATCATTTTTCAGCATGAAAAAACATTGGGCCAGATTCAGGAACACTTGCGCTGGAGTATTTCGATATGCGCCGCGTAACTGTGATGATGCGCCGTCGTTTCTATGTGCCCGTACCCACCAAACTAGATGCGCCCAATAACGGGTCATTTGCGACTGGCGGAACGTTCCGACGCCAGAGTATCGTCAGCGCTTAATTTCGTTGGGCGCATCAGTCGCGCCTATTGATTTCCCCTGCAAATATGCAAATGAGGGATTTTTCACAATTCACGAACGGATTAGCACCATACGCTGGCTACATGCGCCGCGCGTATCTCGTCCGTCCGGCGCAAAGTTATTTCTACAAAAGGCTGCTTTATCTTTACTCCAGATGGCCACAGGTCAGCAGGAGAGCAGCTACAGCAGCGTTACCGACGATAAGAGCTAGCTGAGCACCCCCACTTGCAGGACAACACCTCTGTCCATGCTTGTCTGTCAAATTTTACAGCCATGGAGGAAGACATCATAGGTCTCCATAGCCGAGATGACGGCTGACAGCTCCTGGCCATTAAAGTTCAGCTTTCTCCTGTGTGTTTGCGGGGAACGGGAGCAGCCATCTCAAAACAAAAGTAACATCACTGCGGGGAGGGGGAGCAGGATATACTTTAGTGCCGAAATGGCGCTTCTACGGGCGCATTTAAACGCCCAACGGAAGGCATTGCGCTGACGTTTCCCGTGAAGTGGTGCCGACGGAAGTTGTGAGCATGCGCACAAAGGGGGCGAGTGGAGCCGCACTCACTGCGCATGCTCCGTGGTTGATGCGCTGAACGTAAGCCTCTGCGCTGGGCTCCGCCCATCATTTACATATGATCACACCCACTTCCACTTGCGTCGGGTTACGCCAGCGCATTATCGTTACTCTGGCGCAAGTTTACGCGCAACTGCTATGTGAATTACAGGACTTGCGCTGAAAGGGTCTTCAGAGTAACGTAAATGAGAAGCGTTACTCTGGAGCAAAGATGCTCTCATCTACCTGAATCTGGCCCATTGTTTTTCAGCATGTCCAAAAAACAACGGCCCAGATTCATAGAGCAATTACGCCTGTCTAACTGGTGTTAAACAGGAGTAATTTCAAATTTTGCGCGCCGTATCACTAGTTTGAATCCTCAAACCATGATACGGCAGGTTCAGGCTTCGATCCGAGAGGCTTACGTCTTCGTAAGCCTTCGGATCTACGCTGAGATATTTTTGCGGCCGCTGGGAGGAGTTCGCGTCATTTTGATGCGTCGGGATATGCAAATGAGTTTTTACGACGATCCACGAAGATACGAGCGGTCTTCGCAATCGCTTACGTCTATTTTTTTTTTTACGTACTGTTAGACCAGCTTTTTGCTGGTCTAACGGTGCGTAGCCCATGTTAAGTATGGCCATCGTTCCCGCGTCAAATATTTTTTTTTTTTTTTACGTAAGTCGTTCGGGAATAGAAATGTCCGTTAACGACGCTACTCAAACAACGAATGACGTAACGACATGATTTCGCGCAATGCACGGCGGGAAATTTGCGAACGGAGCATGCGCAGTTCGATCGCCGCGGGAACGCGCCTATTTTAAATGCTTCACGCCCCCTACTCGCGTAGATGGATTGCGACGGGAGAAATACACCACGCCGCCGTCGTTTACTGGACAAAATCTACCTGGATTCCACGTAGAGCCAGGTAAAAAACGGCGGCGTAGTGTATTTCTGATACGCTACGATAATCTTATTCTCTCTGAATCTGGCCCAACGTTTTTCCAACTTCATCATTA
This sequence comes from Rana kukunoris, assembly GCA_029574335.1. Lineage (NCBI taxonomy): Eukaryota > Metazoa > Chordata > Amphibia > Anura > Ranidae > Rana > Rana kukunoris. The sequence goes on along the minus strand of CM056050.1, from coordinate 78,195,736 downwards.
AAAACTACGTTGCCTACACACCATCGTTTAAAAAAAATTATGAACAAAGCGCCGTGGCTTACAACACGTACGACAGCCCTCTAAAGGGGAAGTTCTATTCGTCTTTGGACTGCTTTAGCTGATTCCTTGTTAGTAAAAGACGATTTGCGCTTTTCTGTCGGTTATAGCGTGATGAATGTGCTTACTCCATTATAAACGGTAGTTTTACCAGAACGAGCGCTCCCGCCTCATAACTTGCTTCTGAGCATGCGTGGGTTTAAAACGTAGTTTTAGCCCACACACGATAATTTTTTACAACCTGAAAAACAACATTAAAAAATGCAGCATGTTCGAATTTTTTTTTTGTCGTTTTTCAGAACCTGAAAAATTATGTGTAGTCCACACAGGCGGCATAAGAAGTCACTAAGTGGCTAATTGGGCCCAATTTTGACAATTTCACTTAGGGGTGTACTCATCTTTGTTGCCAGTGGTTTAGACATTAATGGCTGTGTATTGAGTTATTTATTATGAGATTTTGAGGGGACAGAATATTTACACTGTTATACAAGCTGTACGCTCACTACTTTAAATTGTAGCAAAGTGGCTGGCGCTGTTGTAAGGAGGTGGGGACGCTGTATCATACCTATTGGGCTTGCCCCCTGATTGTCCCTTACTGGCAGACGGTGCGCTCTCTTCTCCATTCCATTTTTGGCACTTGGGTGCCATTCGACCCTAAATTGTTCCTCTTGGGTCTTCCTCCCGCTTCTTTTTCTAAATTCTTAAAAAAACTCCTAGCCCAGTTACTAACGGCCGGGAGATGCCTGGTAGCCCTGAAATGGAAGAGGAGGGAACCTCCTTCTCTGTTTGAGTTGCACTCCAGGATTAGGGATGTTAAACGGATGGAATATATGACAGCCTCCCTGAATAATTCCCTTGATAAGCACAACCAAACATGGGAACTGTGGGAAAAGCTGGAAGCCCCTAATGCCGGCCCTCAATCAGGTGGCTGCCCTCTCTTCTTCCCTCCAACCTCTTCTGCTCTTCTCTCTACCTTCTCTTGTCGTCTTGGCTCTTTCTAGCTTTTCTTTATACTTTTTTTTTTTTTTTATTGTTTATTTATAGGGTTTTTGCAAGTCATACAAAAGAAAATGCATTGAAATCATTAACAGTTATAAGCAATGCATGTATACACTGTCTTAGAAAACTACTAAGCACGCATAGATTGTACAAGATAAGGAAAAGCGTTGTGATTAAACAATTGCCTTGAGTGGGGAAAAGAAAGTCAGACCCATGAATAAGAAGTAAAAATAAAATTAGTAAAATTAGTTTGAGACAGCCTCCTATCACAGTTATACATGAGTTATAGAGGAAACATAAACATACCGTATAGCCTCATACAAAGAACCGTACAAAAAGAAAAGTAATTAGTGTACAAATTTAAAGGAATATGTACGCAACTGAAGTCAACTAACTGGATCATTTCCTTCAAAACCATACACTGAATCATCCTATGCTGACCATGTTTCAATTTTTTTTTGCTCTGAACCCTCCACTGTAGCCTTTAGATGCTCCATTCCACGCATGTCAGCCACAGTAGTGAGCAGATGTGGGAGTGTTGGAGGTGAGGTTGACAACCACAGTCTAGGAATGACCCGCTTGGCAGCCAACAAAATGAAAGACATTAGTCGGCACAGACCCTTAGAAACACCAGGGAAAGGGAGACCTAACAAATAGTGCATTGGCTTCAGGGGGACAGGAATACTAACCAGTTTCTCCAACACCCGCTGGACTTGAAGCCAAAATTGGTGAACAATGGGACATTCCCAAAAAATATGATAGTGAGAGCACACAGCATTATTACATCTCCAACATTGTTTTGAAATTGTTCGATTACGGGCGTGTAAAATATCTGGAGTCCTATACCAGTGCATCAGGACCTTGTATGCAGTTTCCTTATGGGCCACACATCGAGAGATCCTGGAGGTGTGTCTCCAGATGCTCTCCCAATCCAACAAGGAAATGTCATGCTGCAAGATCTGAGACCATTTGCCCATGTAATGGTGGCTGTTTACCGCCATAGGGACAGCTTCATGTAATATTTTATAGATGGTAGAGATCATTTGGGGCTTGTGAGGACCTCTAGCGCACAAGGCCTCAAAGTCAGTTGGTTTTTCCAAAGTCAGAGAAGGAGATCTAGTGGAGAAAAAATGTCGGATCTGTAAGGCGCCGTACACACGGCCGAGGTTCTCGCTGAAAATCAGCGAGAACCTCGCTGGAATGCACATTCCAGCGAGGACCTCGGCCGTGTGTACGGTCTCGGCGAGCTTCCCGTCGGGAAGCCCGTCGAGCCGAAATAGAGAGCACGCTCTCTATTTCCTCGACGGCCCGCCCGGAAAAATGGCTGGTTGCCATTCCCGACGGGCGGGTCGCCGAATTCGACGGCCGGGAGAGAACCTCGACGGGCGGAACGATGTGTTCTGCCCGTCGAGGTTCTCTGCCGTGTGTACGGCGCCTAAGCTTTTCTTTATTCTTCTTTCCCTTTTTCTTTCCTTTTTGTTTTTTTGTTGTTAACGTTACTGGCCCGTTCCAGTACTAAGTCAAACATAGTGGTAATATTGGAGCCTTGATGCTAACCTCATTGCCCGGTTCTGATCATTTTTGGCTTATTGCATATTTGTTTCCTATACATCAGCCCTGTTTCCTATCTTATTCTACATTGTATGTGGATAGTTCACCTGTTGCCTACCACTTATTACAAAGAGTGCTTTTTCTTTTTATTTTATTTTTATATTTTTTCTGTATATTTTGTTGGTCTTTTGCTGTTGGAAAATTTGCAAACTCAATAAAACTTGTCAGTTTAAAAAAATAAAAGAAAATTGTAGCAAAGTGTCATTTTTTCAGTGTTGTCACATGAAAATATCTAATAACATATTTACAAAAATGTGAGGGGTGTACTCACTTTTGTGAGATACTGTATGTCTTAGCTATAGGCCTGATTGGTCCTTTTAAAAGAAGCTAAAGTGCTAATCTAAATTACCCATGTGAAGTCTATCTGCTGTACTCTTTCACTGAATAGATGTATTGTAAAACTCTTCTTTTGTTTCCATCTATTTTTTGATTCTTATTATGGCTACTCAAACACTTTTGTAGCGCACCCTTGCTTTTTGTGGGGCCGTTATGCTAAAGTTAGTGGGGAATGGAAGAGTTACATGGCTCCCATTCGCAATTTGTAAAATTTGGGCTGCTGCCAATTACAGAACTATCCTGTGGGCCGGTCTGCGCTCCAGGGGTGTGTGTTCACCCCTGGGCTGCAGTTGGCGCTAGAGGGGTTCTGGCAGACTCGTTTTCCTCAGCAGCTAATCAGAGGGGTTGGTTCCCTCGCCAGGGCATGCTGAGGAAGGCTATATCTGGGACAGCCGCCTTGGCCCGAGGGCCGTTCTTGTTTCCTACGGGGTCCGAGTTCCAGGTGCGGTATCCACCTTCAGGGTGCGCGCATCCATGGACCCCACAGCCATGGCCTACCTGGCCAAAGTTGCGCACCATGCGGAGCTTTACTCTAACTTAGAGAGGGATCCCAGAAGCTGCTGGGTCCCAAACCTTTCCTAAAAAGATCCCAGGCTGGAAGCTGTACGGTGGGGGATTGGCTTGAGGAGAACCCGGAGGCAGGTGATCCAATAGGACTTGAACGAACCATAGGGGATCCAGTGACTCTAACTAAATTTATTGGGAGGACTCACTCACTTCAATTTCATGCTCATTCAACTACTAGGCCTGTGGCAGAGGCCCGAGCCAGGCCTGTGGTAGAGGCCTGGTCCTCCCAGCATTTGCAAGTGACGTTCCGGCTGCCAGGCCTGTGGCAGAGACCTACCTGGGAGCACTTTACCCATTCCAATTGGAGTGGTGACGAACTGAGTTCATCACTACTGAGAGTAAGATTGCTCTCTTACTTTTCAATATCCAAGGCCTGATACTCAAGCTCTCTCTTGCTCTGCTCATCAACCTGTTCCTATCCTATACTATGTTGATGAAGGCCATGTTGGGCCTTGGAATTAAGCATTGAAGAAAATCCAACTAAAGACTGGACATTCGCTCTCTTCTCCTCAACTCACAAGTATCACGCCTAGACACCTGCCAGGTAATCCCACTTGTACTCAGCGGCTCCTGAATGGGGTATCGCTACATATCTGTATTTTCTATGTTTCTCTATATCCACTAAGGGGGAAAAAAAGTTAAAATAAATATGTATTTATATTGTATATACTGTACATATACAGGGTTAGAACCTCATGCATGAGCTTGTGTCCCTGCTATGCACGATTTTCCTCACTTCCTGTGTGGTCATGGGGACAGGAAGTTATGCCGCGTACACACTGTCGTTTTTTGCGATGAAAAAAAACGTCATTTTTTAAAACGTCATTTAAATTGATCGTGTGTGTGGGCAAAACGTCGGTTTTTGTCTTAAAAAAAACGACCAAAAAAAAATTCCAACATGCTTGAATTTTTTGTGTCGTTTTTTAAAACGTCGTTTTTTGTTTCACAAAAGTCACCGTGTGTAGCAAAAACGTCGTTTAAAACAACGTTTTTCAACCCGCGCATGCCCAGAAGCTAGTTATGAAGCGAGCTTCAATGGAAAAGAGTGGTGAACGTAACCTCGCTTTTTGTGAAAAAACGATGGTGTGTATGCAAAATTGTCTTTGAAAAGTGACGTTTCAAAAACGTCGTTTTTTACTTCACAGAAAACGTCGTTTTTTTTCATCACAAAAAATGATCGTGTGTACGCGGCATAAGAGTAAGTCATCCCAATACTAATGGCTTTATCTTTTACCACTCTATCTGAACAGAAGTTTTGACTGACATTGCACTTCAAAACTGCTTATATTGTGGTATACTATTACACAAAACTATAGATGCACTCCCTCCCAAGGACAACTCTGTCAAAACTTCAGATTATTTAAACTTTCAGGAGATATTTCATTGTTTATTTCATGGCAGATAAGGGTATGGTTTTCTACGTTTTCTGTCTGTACTCTTCATATCTGTATACAGATTCTGCTGACCTTCTGTTCTCACAGAAGAAACAGTTTGCACAGCGGCGAAAAATATTTCTACTGTATGCTTCTGAATTAACTCTCTCGGTTCCCAATGGTTTTACTTATAGTATCCAAATAAGCCATTTTGCTTCCCAGTGATTTACAAAACTCTACCCTTCACTGAAATAAGAGGGGCAGAAATCATCAATCACTGTTCTGCACTATGAGCCATAAATCATAGACTTTGCTTTACAGTATGGATTTAGCATACAGTGTTGTTCCCATAATCATATAATTAGAAATACACAACCTTGGTGAATAAGGAGTGTTTTTTTTTCTATGGGCTTCTGTACTGTAAGATTGTACATTTTTTACAGAGCACAATATCAATTACATATATTGGTAAGATATTCCTAAACAACCCACATAGTGACATAGTCTAGTACAGTGTATTCAGCAGCACCCAGATAGCAAGCAATTGAGCTGCAAGTTTGAAAATGACTTGCTAAGCTGTTACTAGACTGTTACTGTTACTAGACTTGCCAGGCTTCACAAGTTTGTTGCATTCAGCGATACTCCCTCAGGAGCCGCTGGTCAGATGTGGGATCGGCATAAGTTAAGTTACCTTTGACGAGTCTATGGAAATTGATTGCAGCAACTGTGAGAGCAGTAATAGAATGTCCAAACCAAAGGTCGACGCTTTCTTAATGCTTTATTCCTCGGTCAAACACGACCAACATCAACAGGAGTTAGGCAGGACAGGTTGATGAAGTAAAGGAACCTTGCAGTATCAGGCTTGGATAAACATGAAAGCAAGCCTGCTTTCAGTAGAGATAGTCACTATTCGTCGCCACTCTAGCCAGAGTGGGTGAAGTGCCCCCGGACAGACTTATGCCACAAGCCTGGCAGCCGAAGTGTCACTTTTAGATTGCTGGGAGGTAACAGGCCATGGACCTGGCTTTGAGGATGCCTCTGCCACAGGCCTAGTACTTTGTAGTTTCTGATTAGCTGAGCAGATCCTTCCAGTAAATTGAGCTAGGGTCACCGATTGACAGTTGAAATATACCTGTCAATGCTCGGTCACCAGATCCTCGATGGTTCACTCAAATCTCTCAGACAAGCTGCCTCCAGGTTCTCCTCAAAGCCGATTCCCCATCGTACAGGCCTCAGCTTAGGATCTCTTTAGTATAGCTGGGGACCCAGTAAGTCACTGGGGCCCCATTCAGCATCCGCTTGGAACTCCGCGTAGCATGTGGCCACGGCCTGGAAGGCCATATCGCCTGGGCCCGTTGGATGCACACACCCTAAAGGTGGGTGCCGCACCTGGAACCTGGAACCTGCGAAGAACCTAGGAAAATGGCCTCTGCCACAGATATACCTCTCCCCAGCATGCCCCATGAGGGAAAAACTCCTCCAATTGGCTGCTGTGGAAAAGTGGCACTGTTGGAACCCCCCTGGCGCCACCTGTCGTCCGGGGGTGAGACCAATGCCCCCGGAGCGCAGACTGACCCATAGGACAGTTCCAAAATCGACAGCAACCCAATCTAACAGAATTAAGAGTGAGAGCAATATAACTCTCTCACTCCCCACTAACTTTAGTGTAGTGCCCATACTGAAAGTAAGGGGGCACTACATGCACAATTGCAGCAAGTCTGCATTGCATGACTCCAGATCAACTTTCTTTGCAAACATTCTGCAACTCTACTGCAAGTTCTGGTTCTGTTATGATGTACAATAGTCATCCCACCACAGGGGTCACTGTGACTTGCAGAGATCTTGCTGTAGACTCACCACGGCAACATTTCTCTTGCTGGAGACCTGCCACGCAACTTTGTTACAAATGTGGAAAAGTGTCAATTAGAACTTGTGCTTGATGTGCTTTGCGAGTGTACAACTTGCCTATGAAAATGTGCAGCAAGTTAACAGACTTTCAATTCAACACTGCCACAAATTTGTGGCAAGTTATCCTTGCTATCTGGGCAAGTGGGTAGGGCCGATTTGCCCAGAGCACATGGGGCCTTTCATTCTCTTTGCTGTGTACAGGTGTCTCTCAGTCTCATGATACATACACCTAATTTAGGATGCAACATTTTAAAGGATACACCACATTGCAGTGTCCCATTCCTCCTGTCCAGCTAGCCACCCATCTAACAGTGAGAGAGTGAGTCCCACCAGGAACCAGCGCAGACCCCATTCTCGCATGCATAAATAACTGTTCTGTACCCTACGGTGAGGTCCTTAGAGTCTCGACCACATGGGTCCTCTCCCCTCAATATACATGAGACCACTCTCCCACTGTCTAGCTGTCAAATCAACCTTTCCTTTCACTTGTTGCCCCCCCCCATGGCTTGTCACCACTTCACCCCTTGTGTGCATCACAGCCCTGTTCTTCTATATGTCATTACCACCATGCACCCCTTTAAGTAACTTCAGACTAGGCAAGAGCAAAGTTTCAAAAGCTTTATTGGAAACACAGGGACTGGTCTTGAGATGGGAGGATTGGAGGATTAGGTAAGTATATATTCACTCTCCAATCCCCTAGACAAACATTAGCTGTTAAGTAACCACCATGCTTCCAGGGGCCGGAATTACATTTACATTACATCACTAACAATTACATTCTTAATATCACTTCACTCTATCAGACACACCAACCTGCAAAACCGAATATCAGGGAGGTGGCAAACTCATTTCATAGAGCTGGCGCTCTGCACCCCTGCTGGTGAAATGTGGGCATGGAATAAATTGGACTAGATATTTGGCGTAGCTTAAAGGGCTTCAAAGCCTGAGATGACTTACATGCACAATGCAGTAATGTTTAATTGGGAAATGTACAGTGCGGAGTGTCCGGCAGTGGGTAGTGTCCGGCAGGAAAGCAGTGCAGAGTGTATGCTGATGGGTAGTATGTGCAGGAGAGGAGTGTAGAGAGTATGGAGATGGGTAATATGTACAGGAGAGGAGTATGGAGTGTATAGTGGTGGGTATTATGTGCAGAAGAGTATGGTGGTGGGCAGTATGTGCAGGAGAGGAGTGCAGGGTGTATGTAGGTGGGTATAATATGCATGTAAGGAGTGTGGAGTGTACAGCGGTGGGTAGTATGTCAGTAGTGGTGGCAGTAGGGCAATGGACGGTGTCACTAGTAATTTTATTTTTATTTTTATTTTTTTACAATAAAAAATGTTAGTATTTTTTTCCCTATTTTCAAAATGCTTTTTGGGGGCCAGTGGATGGTGTCAGTAGAATGATGGACAGTGTTAGATTTATTTTACATTTTTTTAGAATATAATTTTTATTTTTAAATTTACATTTACATTTTTTTGTATTTTTTGTTTTTCACAATGATTGGGCGAGAGGGAGGTGGACTGTGTCAGGAGAGCAGTGGATGGTGTCAGTGTTTTTTTGTTTTTATTAACTTATCTATTATTATAATTGTTTTTAATCATATCATTTTTTATATATTTTTTATATATATTTTTTTCAAAGTGCTTCTGGGGGAAGGGGGTGGGGGGTATGTGGCAGCGGACAGTGTTAGTGTACTAACCAGCAGACATGTCGGACGGACGAGTTCCCAGCAGACAGATTTTAAGCATGCTTTAAAATCTGTCTGCTGGAAAAACCCGTCTGTCCGCCCGTACACACGATCGAATTTGTCTGCTGAAACGGTCCGTCGGACCGTTTCCAGCAGATAGATTTGATCGTGTGTATGCGGCCTTAGTAGGACAGTAGGACAGTGGACGGTGTCAGTAAGGCAGTGGATGGTGTCAGTCGTTTTTTTTTTTTTTTACATATTGATTATTTTTACAATTTCATTTGTTTAAAATTCATATATATATTTTTGAGGGGAGGGGATTGGGGCAGTGGACGGTGTTCATAGGGTGGGGGTGTCAGTATAATATTTTTTTATCTTTTTTTTTTTTACTAATTAATTTTTTGTAATTTTTTTTTACAATTTCATTTTTTTATATTTATTGTTTTTTTTTTTTTTTTTTTATTTACTGTTTACTGCAGCCCTGAAGTTAGAGTGTTTCAGTGGAACAAAAGATTGATGCTAAGCAGACATTGTTTTCCATCACATTTAGATTATAATAAATGTAGTCATAGGTAAAGATTTTTATTTTAAAACATACATGCATTTTCTAGTAAATAGATTTTGTGTTACACATTTTTACATATGACATTTATAAATAAACCAATTTAGAAGGTGGGTTTTGGCCCCAGTGGTGGGACTAGTTGTATTATTATTCCTCCCCAACCAATTGTAAAAATCTTAGTTGTCAGAATACATTTAATACCACCAAAGCAATGCAGAAAAGTCTGTGTTTCATTGATCTGAATACATTATACTGAAACTGACACTTTGCTATAGGCTTCTGTGCTTTGCATGCTATCATTGCTCTTTGCAAAATGTTATTATATTAAAGCAAATAGAAAACTGGACGTAGATTCATTTATTTTATTTTTTATTTTTGGCCCAATTGAAATACTAATATTGATCTTCCATTAGACTGTATCACTGCAGAGTACTTTAGAGGGAAAGAGAGAGAAATGGAAGGAAAGAGGGCGAGAACTGTCTGAAGGACAAATCCCTCTACACAAGAATTCCATCTCTTGTCCAGTAAATTAGAAAGTCATAACAATCTGAAGAACACTGTGGTATGTGAAAGCTATAAAATGCCTCTTGGTCATACTGGCTTCTTGGATAACTTAGGGCAATGAATTTCAATATGTGATATCAGCTTCCCTAGTCTGATACTGTAATGGAATGAAACTCCAGGTTATTGACCCCAGTGCTGACCTGCTTATATATCCAACTAGGAGCTCCATTGGAAATCTCTTTCGAATGAATAAATTGGAAGATAGACAACAGTGCAAAAATGTATTTTTTGTTTCTGATGTGCACAAGCGATTTCTTGGGTTTGCATTTTTTATGTGAACAACTAAACAACACCAGAGGTATACCTAAATAATAATTGCAATTTCAGTATGTATACATTTATTATTCCTTTCCCTTGCGGGTCCTATTTTTTTTGTTCATGCTTATAATACATTTCTGTCATGATCATTCATTCTTTGTTATGGGTTTTGTTGGTTGCATTACTTTTGTATTCACAATGTCTTGTATGAGAAAGAAGTTCAGAAGCAAGTAAATGTTCAAAGAAATGAGCCGAGTACAGCACAGCATCTGCTGTTAAGCCAAATCCCACTGGGTCTTTGTCACATCTACCATCTACAGTAGTCTTTCTCAACCTTTTTAATCTAGAGCAGGGGTGTCAAACTAAATTTCATCATGGGCCGCATCAGCATTATGATTGCCCTCAAAAGGGCCATTTGTATCTGTAAGGTAAGATGTCTATCCTCTCCCTTTTACATTAGATGTCAAGATAGGGTGACCAGACATCCCCAGTTTCAGGGGACAGTCCCCTGATTGAGGACACTGTCCCCGGACCAAGTCTGTCCCTGGCTTTGTCCCCAGATTGGATTTAATAAGGGACAGGGGCAATTTCAAAGACAGTCAGTGCAGAATTAAAATAAAAAATATATAATTACACACCCCGCTCCGCCGTGCCTACTGGCATAGGGGGGTTGTATTTTTTCCATTATCTGTGCCCCCTTCTGATGATCATGTGTTGGTCGGAGCGGAGGGAATATTTCTTCAGTTTCGGGCGCATGTTCTTCTGCCTTGGCTCAAATCCTGGCCAGCCACCTGCCTATCTCCTTGCCTTCCCTGATCTTCCTCCACTTCCCATCCAGTAATAGCTGGGGCCCAGAGAGTAGGACTTAACATGCTGTGAGGCAAGCCGCGATGGGCAATAGAGTTGCTGTTTGCCGCCAGTGCTAGCAAACAAAAATAAAAAATGTCCCCAGATTTCATTTAAAAAATCTGGTCACCTTATGTCAAGAGCCACCCCACCATCAGAAGTTGAGTCCCACACTCTCCCTTACATCACAGTGCACCCCCCTTTCCTTATTCTACTGCTGGGAAGAAGCTGGATGTGTTGCTTAAAATCAGAAAGTAGGGGTCTAGAGGAGGGCTGGAGCGCTCTTGCAGCTGCAGGAGCGGTGCAAGGGCCACATGAATTGGCCTGGAGGGCCGGATTCAGCCTGCGGGCCTTGTGTTTGACACCTGTGATCTAGAGGGACTCCTAAGTTAATGTCCATGTCTTGGGGAACCCCTGATAAACTATTATTTTTTTTTAGCTCAAGTCACATTTGTGTGGTCAGTAAGTAGGAAATATAATAATGCATAAAAGAATAAAGAATGTAGTGTAGCATATTTGATACCCATGGCAGCTTTTTATTTTGGATTTACTGTAATACCGCTTCAAGTAGTAGAATTTACAGGAGGTGTTATTAGTTATAATGTTAAGATATGTAGTAGGGGTGAGAGAAGAGAAGGATACGTTGGGTTGAGGTAAGAAGGAAGGAAAAGATGTGAGTTAGATATGGTGGGGGTAAAAGGAATGAAAAATATAGAACAAAAGAAAGAAACTGCTTGTGTGATTGGCTCACCAGTTTTCCCAGAAGTCTGTACTAAGATACAAGTTAGATTTCTGGCATCCCCTGCAACAAAAAATGTAATTTTTGGTAAGACACTCCCAATAGGAAATCACATCTAAAGGGATGCAGGCCCAGCAGCTTTTCTCATTAGAGCCCTGCACGTGCACAGCTTATTGATAATTACGAAACCACTCTAATTAGACTCCCTTTCCTGACCATACCTCACGTCAGCACACAATGGGTTAAGGCTTTCTCTGGAGCTCACAGGACCACCTCTTCATAGCCACTGAAGTGCTAATTTTTTTAGGGTGACCAGACATCCCAGGTTTCAGGGGACAGTCCCCTGATTGAGGACACTGTCCCCGGACCAAGTCTGTCCCTGGTTTTGTCCTCAGATTGGATTTAATAAGGGACAGGGGCAATTTCAAAGACAGTCAGTGCAGAATTAAAATAAAAAAAATAGAATTACACACCCCCACTCCGCCGTGCCTACTAGCATAGGGGGGTTGTATTTTTTCCATTATCTGTGCCCCCTTCTGATGATCATGTGTTGGTCGGAGCGGAGGGAATATTTCTTCAGTTTCGAGTGCATGTTCTTCTGCCTTGGCTCACATCCTGGCCAGCCACCTGCCTATCTCCTTGCCTTCCCTGGCGGAGTGATCTTCCTCCACTTCCCATCCAGTAATAGCCGGGGCCCAGAGAGTAAGACTTAACATGCTGTGAGGCAAGCCGCGATGGGCAATAGAGTTGCTGTTTGCCGCCAGTGCTAGCAAACAAAAATAAAAAATGTCCCCAGATTTCATTTAAAAAATCTGGTCACCTTATGTCAAGAGCCACCCCACCATCAGAAGTTGAGTCCCACACTCTCCCTTACATCACAGTGCACCCCACTTTCCTTATTCTACTGCTGGGAAGAAGCTGGATGTGTTGCTTAAAATCAGAAAGTAGGGGTCTAGAGGAGGGCTGGAGCGCTCTTGCAGCTGCAGGAGCGGTGCAAGGGCCACATGAATTGGCCTGGAGGGCCGGATTCAGCCTGCGGGCCTTGTGTTTGACACCTGTGATCTAGAGGGACTCCTAAGTTAATGTCCATGTCTTGGGGAACCCCTGATAAACTATTATTTTTTTTTAGCTCAAGTCACATTTGTGTGGTCAGTAAGTAGGAAATATAATAATGCATAAAAGAATAAAGAATGTAGTGTAGCATATTTGATACCTATGGCAGCTTTTTATTTTGGATTTACTGTAATACCGCTTCAAGTAGTAGAATTTACAGGAGGTGTTATTAGTTATAATGTTAAGATATGTAGTAGGGGTGAGAGAAGAGAAGGATACGTTGGGTTGAGGTAAGAAGGAAGGAAAAGATGTGAGTTAGATATGGTGGGGGTAAAAGGAATGAAAAATATAGAACAAAAGAAAGAAACTGCTTGTGTGATTGGCTCACCAGTTTTCCCAGAAGTCTGTACTAAGATACAAGTTAGATTTCTGGCATCCCCTGCAACAAAAAATGTAATTTTTGGTAAGACACTCCCAATAGGAAATCACATCTAAAGGGATGCAGGCCCAGCAGCTTTTCTCATTAGAGCCCTGCACGTGCACAGCTTATTGATAATTACGAAACCACTCTAATTAGACTCCCTTTCCTGACCATACCTCACGTCAGCACACAATGGGTTAAGGCTTTCTCTGGAGCTCACAGGACCACCTCTTCATAGCCACTGAAGTGCTAATTTTTTAGGGTGACCAGACATCCCAGGTTTCAGGGGACAGTCCCCTGATTGAGGACACTGTCCCCGGACCAAGTCTGTCCCTGGTTTTGTCCTCAGATTGGATTTAATAAGGGACAGGGGCAATTTCAAAGACAGTCAGTGCAGAATTAAAATAAAAAAAATAGAATTACACATTCCCACTCCGCCGTGCCTACTAGCATAGGGGGGTTGTATTTTTTCCATTATCTGTGCCCCCTTCTGATGATCATGTGTTGGTCGGAGCGGAGGGAATATTTCTTCAGTTTCGAGTGCATGTTCTTCTGCCTTGGCTCACATCCTGGCCAGCCACCTGCCTATCTCCTTGCCTTCCCTGGCGGAGTGATCTTCCTCCACTTCCCATCCAGTAATAGCCGGGGCCCAGAGAGTAAGACTTAACATGCTGTGAGGCAAGCCGCGATGGGCAATAGAGTCGCTGTTTGCCGCCAGTGCTAGCAAACAAAAATAAAAAATGTTCCCAGATTTCATTTAAAAAATCTGGTCATCTTATGTCAAGAGCCACCCCACCATCAGAAGTTAAGTCCCACACTCTCCCTTACATCACAGTGCACCCCCCTTTTCATTATGCTACTGCTGGGAAGAAGCTGGATGCATTGCTTAAAATCAGAAAGTAGGGGTCTAGAGGAGGGCTGGAGCGCTCTTGCAGCTGCAGGAGCGGTGCAAGGGCCACATGAATCGGCCTGGAGGGCCGGATTCAGCCTGCGGGCCTTGTGTTTGACACCTGTGATCTAGAGGGACTCCTAAGTTAATGTTCATGTCTTGGGGAACCCCTGATAAACTATTATTTTTTTTTTAGCTCAAGTCACATTTGTGTGGTCAGTAAGTAGGAAATATAATAATGCATAAAAGAATAAAGAATGTAGTGTAGCATATTTGATACCCATGGCAGCTTTTTATTTTGGATTTACTGTAAGGCCTCGTACACACGATCAAATCTGTCTGCTGGAAACGGTCTGCTAGACCGTCCCAGCAGACAGATTCGATCGTGTGTACGGCCGAGCCGACGGATTTGGCCACCCGACAGATTTCAAAGCATGCTTTGAAATCTATCGGGGGGGAATCCGTCCGCCCGACATGTCTGCTGGTTAGTACACTTACCAGCAGACATGTCGTCTCGCACCGCCGCCGAATGAATTCGGCGCATGCGCGGAAGTGTTTTACTTCCTGGTGCGGTGACGTGGCGGCGTCAACGTCCCCGCCACGTCACCGACACGTCAGCGCGCCGTCTGCTGGCGGGGATTTTGGTTTGCTCGTGTGTACTATCCTATCAGACAGATTTGTTCAAATCGGTCGGTCCGACCGATTTGAACAAATAGATTGCCTCGTGTGTACGAGGCCTAATACCGCTTCAAGTAGTAGAATTTGCAGAAGGTGTTATTAGTTATAATGTTAAGATATGTAGTAGGGGTGAGAGAAGAGAAGGATACGTTGGGTCGAGGTAAGAAGGAAGGAAAAGATGTGGGTTAGATATGGTGGGGGTAAAAGGAATGAAAAATATAGAACAAAAGAAAGAAACTGCTTGTGTGATTGGCTCACCAGTTTTCCCAGAAGTCTGTACTAAGATACAAGTTAGATTTCTGGCATCCCCTGCAACAAAAAATTTAATTTTTGGTAAGACACTCCCAATAGGAAATCACATCTAAAGGGATGCAGGCCCAGCAGCTTTTCTCATTAGAGCACTGCACGTGCACAGCTTATTGATAATTACGAAACTACTCTAATTAGACTCCCTTTCCTGACCATACCTCACGTCAGTACACAATGGGTTAAGGCTTTCTCTGGAGCTCACAGGACCACCTCTTCATAGCCACTGAAGTGCTAATTTTTTTGGTCATGCTCCAGGCCACCTGTGGATTGCAGTTGGTAATTTGTTTGCTGCAAGGAGATCCCCCCTGCCGAACCTACCCATCCATGTTCAGCCTCTCATGGAATTGGAAGACCCTAAATGTTGGATGGTAAACCCTCCTGAAACTGGGTGTCCTTTGTGCCAGGCCATGCGAAATGTTGCTTAGATAGCACACATATTCAACAGGTGTGGTATCAAGCAACTGTGGGTGGCTGCCCTGCTCACCACACTCTTCCGATTCTGGTGGAAGATTTTTGCCATCAGGGTGGTAGCCCCATTTGAGGTCTTTCACTTTCTTTCTCTCTTCTAGGTCAGAGGGAGCAACTGGGGTGGCTTGGTGTACATAGCCCAGTAGTATTCTGGCTGGCACTTCCTAATGTTGACGGACACCCTTTCATGATTTCTCTCCAACACCTTCAGTGGGATTACCTCTGGTATCACTTCCACTCCTTCTGATTGTCCAGCAGGGTCAGGCTCGAGAACAAGGAACGGGCCTGGCTGGGACCAGGTAACCTTTACAAAGGCCTTCAAGCAGTTCACTTCACCTGGTTGTAAGATCTTTCCTGTCTTGTCCAGCCGCCAGATCTTACCCACTCTTTTTTCAGGGGCCTTCTTCTCCATCACTAACTGTTGATAGACCCTCTGTAACATGGGATGGACTTTGGGTGATGGGGCCTCTGCCCCCTCCGTTAGAGGGATCAAAAGTCTCCTGACTAAATCAGTGTTTGTCCCTATAATAAGAGAGCTCTTGTGTGCCCATGGTGACCGGGGGCAGACTACTGCCAGGGTGTCAAAGGTCTCTGCTACTCCTGCTACTAAGGGGTCAAAGGTCAACTGGATTGGTACATATCCATCATAAGGGAAACTCTAAATCCCAATACCCCATATTTCCAATTCTTCCAGTTTCTGTAGGGGCAAGTGAGAAAGGTGTCGGTCATAGAAGTCTCTATACAAAAGAGTCACTTGAGCTCCTGTATCCAGAAGGGCCTTGGTATAGATCTCTTCCAATTGAATGGAAACTAGTGGGGAAGGCCCCACTAAATTTTCAGGAAATTTCCTGGGTGTAGTTTTTCCTTTTGGCTCTGTAACCTGCACCCTTACCCCTTTCTTATTAGGGTTCTTTCTAGCTTCCACCCGTCTATGCGGGGAAGAGTTGAAATGTGGCTTTGGAAAAGGTCCTTTTCCCTCCTTGATCTCTTTGCTTTCTTTGTCCTTTTGGAGTTGTCTACAGTAGGTGTGCACCCGGTTGACTCCTTCACCGGGGCCCTCTGAAGTTTTCCACCGGCTTGTGCACTTGCTGACTAGCTTTAGCTGGGCTGGGACAAACTTCCCTCATATGTCCTACTCGTCCACAGTTGAAGCAAATTATGGGCCTTCTTGGCTTCCTTGCTTGATCACTCTGCCGACAGGTGGACTTCTCTGGCTCCTCTTGTTTGGTTTGGTAAGGCAATACCTCTGTCTGACTGGTCAATGCGACCACCATTTCCATCAGCTGGGACACTTGTGTCTTCAGAAGCTCGACCTGTCCTCTGTGCTTACTACTCAAACTCGTGCTGGGAACTCTGGTGGTTGGTGCCTATTCTTTTGATCCAGTAAGAACTCTTCCTCTCTAATCATCTGAATCAAGTCAGGGTATTCCAACACGCCACCCCCTTGTCGGGTTCGTAACAGAAGGGAAATGGGATCCATAGGCTGAGCTCCCCTTAAAACTTGTTGGGCTCTGGTCTCATCCACCTTTCCTGGGTCCATTCCCTTCTTCAACAGGAGTCGAACAACAAATTCAGACAAATTCTCTCCTGGTTTTTGATAACAGTGTTCTAATTGGTAGCGGAGTTCAATGGTGTTTTCAGTCCTCCCAAACACATTCTGTAGAACATCTAGATAATCCTGTGCGGCACAGTCCTTTCTGCTAAGTTTAAGATTACGTATGGCCTCTAATGCTGGTCTCCTTAAGCCGCGTACACACCATCGGTTCAAACCGATGAAAACGGACTGAAGTCCAAACCGATCGTGTGTAGGCCCCATCGATCCGTTTTCCTTCGGTCCAAAAACAGAGGGCTTGGTTTAAAATTGAACCGATAGACGGCTAACCGATAGGTCAAAACCGATCGTTAGTACGCACGAGCATCGGCTAAAAATCCACGCATGTTCAGAATAAAGTCGACGCATGCTTGGAAGCATTCAACTTAGTTTTTTTCATCACGTCATTGTGTTTTACGTCACCAAGTTCTGACACGGTCGGTTCATGAACCGATGGTGTGTAGGCACATCAGTCCATCAGTCAGCTTCATCGGTGAACCGATGAAAATGGTCCGTCAGACCGTTCTCATTGGATGGACCGATCGTGTGTACAGGGTTTTTTACTCTCTATAATCCTTTGCTTCTTGTGCTTCTCGGGTATTTCCCACTCTTCCAGAGCCTGGGTGGCGTGGTACAGCCACTCCTCAAATCAATCCTCTGATGAGGGTACTGGTTGTCTTCCTGAGAAGGTTCTGAGCTTCCTATATCCAGTCATCAGGTAATCTAGGGAATCCTTCTTGCACTGAGCCACAATTTCTCCTAACACAGCACATAACTCTGGGCCAAGAGTATTTAGTGATGAGGAGGCGGGACCCCCTGTCCATTGTTCTTTATCCCTTCTTGGTCTAAGTGGGCTAGAAGGAGCGTGACCCCCTTATTCTTCCGCAGGGTGTATTAGGAAAAGTTCTACTTGGTCTGCTGTCTTTATGCTAGCACCTTTAAAATAGCCAGAGAGTCATTTCTTCCACTCAAATAGGGCATATGTGTGAGGATTGGCACTATCTATTTGCATCTCCACCACTCATGGCTTCCTATCTGTGGATAAAGTCCTCAGGACTGGGAGAAACTTTACCGGATCACCTCCTCACAGCTCCCTGTAGGCAGGCCACACTTTCAGAAGAGACCCAAGATGGCCAGCACAGGGCCTTTTATCTCTTACCCAGCATGCACTTCAGCCCTGAGGGTTCATGGGTAGGTTATTTGCATAATATCTCACCATGTTCTTGAAAAATGAAAATAAATTAAGTCCATTTCACGTTTCACTACATGGTGCCAAATACCAATTTATAACATTAGTACAAATTTAAGAAGCAAAAATGGCCACGCTACAGAGGTATGGATTTCCTCAAATGACAATGGATAAGGAAGCGGATGCACACATTTCTAAGCCCATCGGCTGTAGCGGAAAGTAGGCAGCAAATATTCATGCCACAGTTAAGACGCAGGTCCAGCCATCGCAAAAATCACACAGATATTTCCAAATGTGAAAAAGGAAGGGCCTTCTTTTCCCATAATGACAGAGAGTTAAAAGCTCATTGATAAACAATGGAAGAGATCTGATGAGATGACCAATTTACAGGTGGTCCTGTAAACTCTAAAGGAAGCTTTAACCCAATGTGTGCTGACGTGAGGATAGGCTAGGAAAGGTTAATTACGGTAAGTATTTGATAACAATTTTCCGTATTTCTACATGTATACAGACAAACAGACAGGGATTTCTTCAGAATAACAAAAACAAAGTTTGTTAAAATCCTTTTAATGTACATAGATCACCCAGAGGGGAATGTTTTTTTTTTTCTCAACAAAGGTGGACTAATGCATTACCAATTCTTAGATGTGTTGACTGTATTAGTTGCCTTTTTTAGGCTTTTATTTCCATTTTCATCTGGTGATCCAGCCTCTAAGTCTGTTGTTTTTCAACAGAAAAGCTCCGATCTGGAGTTTGATCCGATGGCGTGTACACACCATCGGATCAAATTCCCCGCCGGCGGACGGCGCGGTGACGTGTCGGTGACGCGGCGGTGACGTTGACGCCGCCACGTCACCGCTACGTCATGCACCAGGAAGTAAACACTTCCGCGCGCGTGCGTCGGATCCATTCACAGGATACGACGCATGTGTGGGAGGATATGTCCGCTGGTTTACCGTACTAACCAGCGGACATATCCGACGGACAGGTTTGTAGCGGACAAATTTCAAAGCATGCTTTGAAATTTGTCCGATGGACAAATCTGTCCGCTAGCCCATACACACGACCGGAGATGTCTGCTGAAACGGTCCATCGGACCGTTTTCAGCGGACATATCCCCTCGTGTGTACGAGGCCTTACAGTTACAGGGATGAGACAGACCATTGAACACTGGCAGGGTGCTTAAAATGATTAGCTTTTATTTATGTAAAACCTTTATCCTAATTATAAAGTATTAGCTGCAGAGTTCAGTTTCAATTTGTGACCGGAGTTAAATCTGCTAAAACTTTTAACACTACCCTCCCCCCAAACTGACAATGTTGCTATCCAAATCTGCCGCCTGTGCTCTTTTACCTGGAGTGGTGTCTGTATAATACAGGAGGTGTGTTACTGGCCAGATCACCAGGTGAAAATAGAGGCAAACAAGCCTAAAAAATAAACCTAATAGAGCAACTACATCTAATGATTGGTAAACTGCAATATATAACATTTTGGGTTTTGGTATTAATACCGCTTTAAAGCTGAGAGTAGTATTTTCTATGACCTTATTATGGTTTGTTTGGAAGTCACAAAGATTTGTGTGGTCAGGATTTGTTGGCTTGTGGTTACAGTTTGTATAGGCTTTTGTAGTAAGGCTTCCCTTTTTTCCTTTTTTTTTTTGTTCAAGATAACATTAAAGTACAGTGTAAAATAAGGTATATACACAAATCCAAAGTCTGTTTACCTAGAATTATGTCTATCAAATATGTGTCATTTTTGAAAGGTGGGTGAAATTGCTATGCAGTTGATAAGAGAAGTAGCTATACATTTACACAGATGTGTGGAAGTTTAATGCCAAAGTTTTTTTGAAGAATTTTTGAGAGTAGATATTTTTTTTTAATTTTTAGTTATAGCCGAGCAGATTTCTTCTTTGGTTGTGGTTGACCCCAGTTACTTAAATAATTTATAAAGAAAAAAGAGATACGGCGCTTAATGATTAAAAAAGCTGAGATCAAAAGTGACAGATCGGAATCAAAATTTACATAAACAACAATGGTTCAATGAGAATAACCAAAGAAAAAGCACTCAAGTGGTGCGTGAACAGTCTATGTGTGTTGAAAATATATATGGTGAAAAAAAGTCCTTAAACAATGTCCAATCAATTAGGAGAAACAAAAATCCCAAAAGAAAGTCCAATTAATCATCCATATGTGTGGGGTGAGAATAGAATGAAACCAATCCACCGTAGAAAAACACCCGGGTGTGGTAATGTAGTCTCCTTACCATGTGTTTTGACCACTGTGTGGGTCACTCTGTGCGCGGGGGTTTAAGGTCTCCCTCCTGACCCTCTGTACTGTCACTGCGGTGTTCTCAATTGTATCGCGATGTTAAACCGGAACATAAGAGAAAAATGGGACCATAGCGTGATACCAGAGATTGATGTTTATTTTAAAAGAAATAAAAGCTGTTGCACTCACATTTGATGTGTTGTATAACCAGCGGTGTGTCAAATATAATGAAGCCGGCGGCTGATCGTCCCTCTCCTGCTCGTTTTCGTTCTGGCTTCCTCGATAGGGCCAGCGTGATGGCGTCGATACAGCAAGCCACACCTACGCGTTTCGTCACCACGGACGTCGTCTGGGATTGGCTGCGTACGTCGCGTCATCACGCATTCCCTTAAATAGTCGCGATCCGCCATTTTGACTAAGGGAAAACGGAAGCGGAAATAGGGAAAAAAAACACAATACTACAGCACAGAATTGAGGGCTGCAAGAAGAGCATGGAGAACAATGGACGGGAAATGGTACTGACATCTTGTGGCAATATTGGTGAAGAGCCAGATAACAGGACAAAACAAGCAAGAGTGAAGAACTAATCAGCCGCTGCTTCTTCCTAAGTAATAAATGCACATTCTAGCAAGAGTCCATACCAATGACGTATATACATGATATATAACAGGAATATTGGTACTATGGTATAAAAAAAACATATTATATTAAAAATGAATTCATTATTAATATACAAAATCCAATATATAATGAAAATATGCCATCAATTTAAAATTATCATTGACTGAGACAATTTTGAATAAAATAAAAAATAAAAAATCAGGCATTATTAATAAAGCAATTAATGTCCCAATACACATTTAACCCGTGGGGTAAATATGAGCACATATCAAAAATCCATCTTGTTTCAATCTTAGAGATGGCTCGTACTTTGTTAGTACCTCTCCAGTGTGGGCGGAGCTTCTCAATAGGAACAAATAAAGTGCCTTTTATTTGACGATCATGGTATTTCGCATAATGTTTGGACAAGTTGTGTTTTGAGAATCCACGGTTAATATTCCCCACGTGTTCCTCCAATCGGATGTGCACAGCTCTTTTGGTGCGACCCACGTATTGTTTTGAGCAGGGGCATTGAATGAGGTATACGACACATTCGCTAGAGCATGTAATAAATGAATCGATGTCATATACCTTACCAGTATGTGTGGATTGAAAAGTTTCAATTTTGCGCCCTCTGAAGGAATTAAGTTCACATATTTTACATTTACGACATGGGAAAAAACCCTTCATAGTCTGAAAGAAGGATATTTGCTTGGGGGGGTCTATGATATTAGGAGCAATTTTCTGTCTCAGAGAAGGTGCTCCCCTAAAGATAACCACTGGGCGTTCGGGAATGACAGGGCCCAATATTTTGTCGTTCCTCAAAATGTTCCAGTGTTTATTAATTATCTTTCTAACTAGAAAATGTTGATTAGAATAGCCCGTAATCATAGAGTATCCGAAGTGGTTATCTGGTGGTTGGTTGACAGTGCTCTTTTTAGTGAGCATCATATTCCGATCCATATTGGTAACCGCCTGGATAGTGTCATCTATTTTTGTCTCTAGGTACCCCTTTTCTAAAAACCGTTGTTTCAAAACTTGTGCCTGTTGTTGGTAATCGATCAGGGAGGTACAGTTCCGTCTTAATCGTTGGAACTGGCCCTTAGGTACTGCTGCAAGCCAACTGGTGTGGTGGCAACTGTTCAAGGGGATAAACGCATTACGATCAGTGCTTTTGAAATGTGTTGTGGTAATCAGTATCCCATCATTAATTGAGATATTGAGATCAAGAAAGTGTATATGGGATTGGCTTGATTCGTATTTAAGACAAATCCCTCTATCATTGGAATTTAATCCATTAAAAAATGTTTTCCAATGAAAGTGAATCCCCTTCCCATAAGACCAAAATATCGTCTATGTATCTTTTCCAGAGACGTAATTCTTTGGGCGGGTTTTTTATCAATAACTTCCCTTTCCCAGTAGGCCATAAAAAGATTGGCGAGGCTGGGGGCAAACTTAGCCCCCATTGCCACGCCACAGTTTTGTAAATAGAATACACCGCCAAACCAAAAATAATTGTGGCTTGTAGCAAAGATGAGAAGATTGGTGATAAAATCTTTCTGAATCAATGATAGGGTTTGGTCTTGTTGGAGGTAAAATCTCACTGCCTCTAAACCATGTTGTTGCGATATAATGGTATAGAGGGAAGTTACATCCGCTGTTGCCATGATGAACCCTTCTTTCCAATCTACATTGGTCAAGAGATTAATAACTTGTGTTGTGTCACGTAAATATGATGGTGTCACTGTGACTAGCGGTTGCAGGAACTCATCGATGTATTTGCCAATTCTGGCAGTAACCGAGTCCAGTCCGCTGATAATCGGCCGGCCGGGCGGGTTAATTGTGCTTTTATGCACTTTGGGTAAGTAGTATATGACCGGCACTTTAGGTGCTGATGGTACTAGATGCAATTTCTCCTTTTTGTTCAAAACACCCAATGAATATCCTTCATTGATCAATGCCAGGAGTGCTTTCTTATACTTGACTGTGGGATTGCATGCCAATTTGATATAAGTTGTGGTGTCAGACAAAAGCCTGTGCATCTCATTCAGATAGTCGATTTTATTTAAAACAACAACCCCTCCGCCCTTATCAGCAGGTCTGATTATAATGTCATTACGGGCACAGATTTGTTTCAGATTGCTCTGAATTCATTTTTAATATAATATGTTTTTTTTATACCATAGTACCAATATTCCTGTTATATATCATGTATATACGTCATTGGTATGGACTCTTGCTAGAATGTGCATTTATTACTTAGGAAGAAGCAGCGGCTGATTAGTTCTTCACTCTTGCTTGTTTTGTCCTGTTATCTGGCTCTTCACCAATATTGCCACAAGATGGCAGTACCATTTCCCGTCCATTGTTCTCCATGCTCTTCTTGCAGCCCTCAATTCTGTGCTGTAGTATTGTGTTTTTTTTCCCTATTTCGGCTTCCGTTTTCCCTTTAGTCAAAATGGCGGATCACGACTATTTAAGGGAATGCGTGATGACGCGACGTATGCAGCCAATCCCAGACGACGTCCGTGGTGACGAAACGCGTAGGTGTGGCTTGCTGTATCGACGCCATCACGCTGGCCCTATCGAGGAAGCCAGAACGAAAATGAGCAGGAGAGGGACGATCAGCCGCCGGCTTCATTATATTTGACACACCGCTGGTTATACAACACATCAAATGTGAGTGCAACAGCTTTTATTTCTTTTAAAATAAACATCAATCTCTGGTATCACGCTATGGTCCCATTTTTATCTTATGTTCCGGTTTAACATCGCGATACAATTGAGAACACCGCAGTGACAGTACAGAGGGTCAGGAGGGAGACCTTAAACCCCCGCGCACAGAGTGACCCACACAGTGGTCAAAACACATGGTAAGGAGACTACATTACCACACCCGGGTGTTTTTCTACGGTGCATTGGTTTCATTCTATTCTCACCCCACACATATGGATGATTAATTGGACTTTCTTTTGGGATTTTTGTTTCTCCTAATTGATTGGACATTGTTTAAGGACTTTTTTTCACCATATATATTTTCAACACACATAGACTGTTCACGCACCACTTGAGTGCTTTTTCTTTGGTTATTCTCATTGAACCATTGTTGTTTATGTAAATTTTGAGCCCGATCTGTCACTTTTGATCTCAGCTTTTTTAATCATTAAGCGCCGTATCTCTTTTTTCTTTATTTCTGTATAATTTTTTGTATCACAAATTATTGATACTGGCTGCTTTTAATTTAATACTCAGTAGTATTCTTTAGTTCACTCTTCTTAGTTTTGTCCAGCGCAGTGTTTCCTTCCGGATTTTTGCAAAGTGTTTATTTAGATACAACAACATTGCTGCTGACACTATATCATCATGGATATTTTTGATTACCGGTCTCAACACACTATCAATGTAGAAGGTGTATTTGATGGTAAAACTGAACCATCTGATGAAATAACAGGTATTTTTCTCAGATTAAAAAATCTATTAGTTTCTGAGTTACATACCAGTTGGGATATAGCCTATTTGGAACAATATGTTGCTCAAAAAATGGTCCCCCGTAGCCTCAGATGGGAAGTAAGCCCACAAAAGGGTGAGAATGACCTTGTTGGGTGGTATACCTATTTTAACGATACAGGGGTTAAATTCCTACAGTTTCTTTTGGAAAAAAAACATTCGAAACTACGGTCATTAAATGAAGAAATAACCTTATTGAGGGAAAAACTCATACCATTAAAAGAACAAGAGTTTTATAAACAAAAGTCTGATCAGCTTAAGACTTTTCTTGAAAAAGAAGATCTTGAGCAGAAAACTAAGAAAAAGAAGAAATACAATCGTGATTTCTCAGACTACTCCAACAAAGTGGTTTTTAAATGGCAGGTAAACATAAATACAGAAGGTGTGGATAGTGTGGTTAATCCACCCTCCTCTGCATTGATACAAAATCACACCCAACCCCCTCTTAACACTCCCTCATTAGTGTCTACCCATACTAGTTATGCTGGAGCTGTTGCATATAATAATCAAAATTCTTCGCATATGCAACAGAGACACACCCCAGTAAGACCTAAGAATAATAAAAATAAACCAAGGAAGTACAAGACACAGTCGGGTCAGTCCGAGTCGAGACCATCTCATGTTAGGAACTCAGAACCTTATAGGGCAGGACCTCCTCAAAGGAGATCTCCATACCCCCAGTATCTGACACATAAGGAATACAGCGAACCCAGGGGGCATTACAATTCCCCACACAATAGACAACATGGGTATGATCAATTGAGAGAGGACCCTAGGGATCACTTCCGGAATTGCCCGTCCCAATTTGCGCAGAGGAATAATCCTACCTCGGTAAATAATAGATTCGCTCCTCTCTCACAACATTATGAAGAGGATTTCGAAGACGACCCCATCATTTCTAGACATCCCAATCAATACGCTGTAGATTCCACTGGTCCTAGCCAGATGGAATATGAAACCCCTCCCGCATCTAATAGACCTGAAGATTCCCGTCATTTTTTTCAGTTGGCCAACCAGAGACCCAAAAGGGGCCACGAAGACAGAGGGGAACTAGAGGGGGGAGGAGGGTCAGGTCCAAAAAGAAAGAAGAAATAACTATCAATGGAGTCTTCAATCTAAGTTCAGCACAGCTTTCACGGGGTGAACAGCATCTTCTTAACCAGGGGCTCAAATTTGCACCTCCACGGACATTAAACAAGTTCGAGACATTCATTGATGCCCACAAGTTTATTCGCAAGATGAATATTAAACGTAATTTCTTGCTTAACCCTTTGGGAAATTCTAGCCAATTAGCCTCCTCAATTAGTGTTCAGTCACTAACATCAGAGACCTCTGGCACGAACACTATAAATAGAACAGGTGAGATCATCCCTGTACAGCATACTAAGTTTGCTAATGCATCCCTATTTAATCCCCCCAGTTTTACAGCTCCGTCTATTCTAACATTTAAAGAGATGGTTCTCAAAGACATTACTGCCATAAAAATTCCCAAAAATAGGGGCAATTACACATTACAGAGCAATCTGAAACAAATCTGTGCCCGTAATGACATTATAATCAGACCTGCTGATAAGGGCGGAGGGGTTGTTGTTTTAAATAAAATCGACTATCTGAATGAGATGCACAGGCTTTTGTCTGACACCACAACTTATATCAAATTGGCATGCAATCCCACAGTCAAGTATAAGAAAGCACTCCTGGCATTGATCAATGAAGGATATTCATTGGGTGTTTTGAACAAAAAGGAGAAATTGCATCTAGTACCATCAGCACCTAAAGTGCCGGTCATATACTACTTACCCAAAGTGCATAAAAGCACAATTAACCCGCCCGGCCGGCCGATTATCAGCGGACTGGACTCGGTTACTGCCAGAATTGGCAAATACATCGATGAGTTCCTGCAACCGCTAGTCACAGTGACACCATCATATTTACGTGACACAACACAAGTTATTAATCTCTTGACCAATGTAGATTGGAAAGAAGGGTTCATCATGGCAACAGCGGATGTAACTTCCCTCTATACCATTATATCGCAACAACATGGTTTAGAGGCAGTGAGATTTTACCTCCAACAAGACCAAACCCTATCATTGATTCAGAAAGATTTTATCACCAATCTTCTCATCTTTGCTACAAGCCACAATTATTTTTGGTTTGGCGGTGTATTCTATTTACAAAACTGTGGCGTGGCAATGGGGGCTAAGTTTGCCCCCAGCCTCGCCAATCTTTTTATGGCCTACTGGGAAAGGGAAGTTATTGATAAAAACCCGCCCAAAGAATTACGTCTCTGGAAAAGATACATAGACGATATTTTGGTCTTATGGGAAGGGGATTCACTTTCATTGGAAATTTTTTTTAATGGATTAAATTCCAATGATAGAGGGATTTGTCTTAAATACGAATCAAGCCAATCCCATATACACTTTCTTGATCTCAATATCTCAATTAATGATGGGATACTGATTACCACAACACATTTCAAAAGCACTGATCGTAATGCGTTTATCCCCTTGAACAGTTGCCACCACACCAGTTGGCTTGCAGCAGTACCTAAGGGCCAGTTCCAACGATTAAGACGGAACTGTACCTCCCTGATCGATTACCAACAACAGGCACAAGTTTTGAAACAACGGTTTTTAGAAAAGGGGTACCTAGAGACAAAAATAGATGACACTATCCAGGCGGTTACCAATATGGATCGGAATATGATGCTCACTAAAAAGAGCACTGTCAACCAACCACCAGATAACCACTTCGGATACTCTATGATTACGGGCTATTCTAATCAACATTTTCTAGTTAGAAAGATAATTAATAAACACTGGAACATTTTGAGGAACGACAAAATATTGGGCCCTGTCATTCCCGAACGCCCAGTGGTTATCTTTAGGGGAGTACCTTCTCTGAGACAGAAAATTGCTCCTAATATCATAGACCCCCCCAAGCAAATATCCTTCTTTCAGACTATGAAGGGTTTTTTCCCATGTCGTAAATGTAAAATATGTGAACTTAATTCCTTCAGAGGGCGCAAAATTGAAACTTTTCAATCCACACATACTGGTAAGGTATATGACATCGATTCATTTATTACATGCTCTAGCGAATGTGTCGTATACCTCATTCAATGCCCCTGCTCAAAACAATACGTGGGTCGCACCAAAAGAGCTGTGCACATCCGATTGGAGGAACACGTGGGGAATATTAACCGTGGATTCTCAAAACACAACTTGTCCAAACATTATGCGAAATACCATGATCGTCAAATAAAAGGCACTTTATTTGTTCCTATTGAGAAGCTCCGCCCACACTGGAGAGGTACTAACAAAGTACGAGCCATCTCTAAGATTGAAACAAGATGGATTTTTGATATGTGCTCATATTTACCCCACGGGTTAAATGTGGATTGGGACATTAATTGCTTTATTAATAATGCCTGATTTTTTATTTTTTATTTTATTCAAAATTGTCTCAGTCAATGATAATTTTAAATTTATGGCATATTTTTATTATATATTGGATTTTGTATATTAATTTTATAATAATGAATTCATTTTTAATATAATATGTTTTTTTTATACCATAGTACCAATATTCCTGTTATATATCATGTATATATGTCATTGGTATGGACTCTTGCTAGAATGTGCATTTATTACTTAGGAAGAAGCAGCGGCTGATTAGTTCTTCACTCTTGCTTGTTTTGTCCTGTTATCTGGCTCTTCACCAATATTGCCACAAGATGGCAGTACCATTTCCCGTCCATTGTTCTCCATGCTCTTCTTGCAGCCCTCAATTCTGTGCTGTAGTATTGTGTTTTTTTTCCCTATTTCCGCTTCCGTTTTCCCTTAGTCAAAATGGCGGATCGCGACTATTTAAGGGAATGCGCGATGACGCGACGTACGCAGCCAATCCCAGACGACGTCCGTGGTGACGAAACGCGTAGGTGTGGCTTGCTGTATCGACGCCATCACGCTGGCCCTATCGAGGAAGCCAGAACGAAAACGAGCAGGAGAGGGACGATCAGCCGCCGGCTTCATTATATTTGACACACCGCTGGTTATACAACACATCAAATGTGAGTGCAACAGCTTTTATTTCTTTTAAAATAAACATCAATCTCTGGTATCACGCTATGGTCCCATTTTTCTCTTATGTTCCGGTTTAACATCGCGATACAATTGAGAACACCGCAGTGACAGTACAGAGGGTCAGGAGGGAGACCTTAAACCCCCGCGCACAGAGTGACCCACACAGTGGTCAAAACACATGGTAAGGAGACTACATTACCACACCCGGGTGTTTTTCTACGGTGCATTGGTTTCATTCTATTCTCACCCCACACATATGGATGATTAATTGGACTTTCTTTTGGGATTTTTGTTTCTCCTAATTGATTGGACATTGTTTAAGGACTTTTTTTCACCATATATATTTTCAACACACATAGACTGTTCACGCACCACTTGAGTGCTTTTTCTTTGGTTATTCTCATTGAACCATTGTTGTTTATGTAAATTTTGAGCCCGATCTGTCACTTTTGATCTCAGCTTTTTTAATCATTAAGCGCCGTATCTCTTTTTTCTTTATTTCTGTTTAATTTTTTGTATCACAAATTATTGATACTGGCTGCTTTTAATTTAATACTCAGTAGTATTCTTTAGTTCACTCTTCTTAGTTTTGTCCAGCGCAGTGTTTCCTTCCGGATTTTTGCAAAGTACTTAAATAATTTAGTCTGGTATTTGAAAAGTATGAGTATTGACTGTATTAACTGATGGTTAGATGAAGAATTTGTGGCCAGGTTATTGGGGGTCAGTTCTGCATCGATTTTCGAAACGTGCAAGTAAAAATGGGTGTCTGGGCTTTAATCAAGTCTATATTATGTCATGATTAAAAATGTGGGACAATTCCCTGTATGGGGATTTTATGAGAACCTTGGGTTGTGTAAAAGTTTCAAGCCCCTGAGGTCTTAAGCTGGCCCTAGATGGTTCGGATCTCAGATGGTTCAGCAGGGACTGGCTAAGATTCAAACTATCTACCAGTTTGTCAGATTTTCAGCATGCGATTATTGACAGTGGAGAATACAATAGTGGGGAATCAAGTGATTTTCTTTCCAGAAAGCCATGGTTGCAGGAAAGAAAATTGCATCATTTATGGCCTGCATTAGTGGTGGATGAACATCTAGGAAACTGTTAATGTGCAATTTAGATGTGCATATCTTGACCTGATGGAAATAATGGACAATACAAAAAAGGTAGGGGAAGATGAGGTGAGAGTAGTTTAACCAGAATATTTCACTGAATCACAGATTTCAATGTATGTAGAAGAGTAGGACTCATAGTTTTGGGCTATAGATGTGGTGAGAGGCAGACCAAGTTGAAGGCAGGGTCAGAATCTGGATCAGAAAGGGTATTTCAGCTTTGTACAAGGGCTAGATGTGCTTGAGATGCCATATTGGCCAACTTATAGTTTTTAGATTTAAACTTAGAGATTTAAACCTCTAAATAAGTCTATGTCCTTAACTATTGTACAATGGCAGGGGTCCCCAAAAATTTGAAACAAAGGGCCAGGTCACTGTCTGTCACATTGTTTTGGGACTGGACTGTGGTCAGCAGAAGTTAAAAATGCCCCTATGTCAATGGCCAGTGGGAGTACAATATGCCCCTGCATCAGTGATCAGTGTAATCATTAAAGCATACTCCAGCATCAGTGGGAGTAAAAAATGCCCTTACCACTGTGGGAGCAATAAATGCCCCAGTGAATTCCCACATTTAATTATCCACTGAGGAGGGAAGTCAGAGACGCCCCCCCCCCTTACTTCTCTCTTTCTCATTCTCTGTCTCTTTATTTCTTTGCCCCCCCCCCCCCCATAACTTTACCTTCTCCTATGCCCCTTCCAATCTCACTCATGTACTCAATTAATATACCCCCATAATCTCATAATATACCCAATAAATCCACTTTGCATACACCACATCTGACCCTCTTATGAAGCCTTCCAAAGAAATGCAGTATATCTTGAATCAAATGGTAGGTCCAGACCCAACTTGTTAAGGTTTATGCAGAAGTGACCGAATCCTGAATGTAGCTATCTTTTGTTGTTCTAAAAACTTTCATTGTACAACTGTTGGCCAAGACTTCTGTATGTGCTTCTTATACATAAATAAAAACTTTCTGGGAAAAAATTAAAATAAATGCCCCAGTGTCAGTGGTCAGTGGAAATAAAAAATGCTCCAGTGCTAGGGTAGTAATAATTGCCCCTGTGTCAGTGTTTAGGGGGAGGATTGATGCTCCTGTGTCAGTGGAAGAAACGGTGCCCTAGTGCCAGTGGTCAGTGGGAAATGGTGCCCCATCTTTGGAATTTTATGGTGCCTTAACTTGAGGGCTCCATGTCTTGCGTCTAGTGACATTATGACCGGGTCAAGCACCCTCAGGAAGGAGATTATCCTGCCTAATAGTGCCTGTTACACTGCCGGATGTTGGAACATTCTGCATTCCAATGCCCAGCACTCAATGGTGCTCCTCATATAGTGGCTGCTTTTCTTTCCAGTTTAAATTGAAAAAGCACTGCATGCAGTGTCTTCTTATTGTAGAGTCCAGTCTACAGCAACCAGAAGGACATAAGACTTCTACATCATCCTGATGTGCTTTTGCACATACCTGAGCTACCAAGTTTTGCATGACCTTAAATCTGAACTTGCAAAAACACAGGCTGTTCATATTACACAGTTATACTATTCCGTGTATGATTTACCATAAGTTACAAATCAAGAGTGAAAAAGCAGCATTGACCAGAGGCAGAGTGACCCTTGACCCTTAGTGTGTATAAGGTCATATTGATCCTATCAATGCTGCTGCACCTCCATGCATTGATTCGTTTTTCTGTTTTGCTTTATTTTTATTTTAGAATCTTTACTTCCATGTCTTTTACCTCAGGTGATTGTATAGCTGTGAAAAAAACAGTAAATGCTTCAGACCTAATTTACTGTTGCTGCATGCGACATTTTGCAAATGGATGCCATTTTAAGCCTATTTATCCCGAAATGTACTGTAGTGAAAAAAATAAGCAAAGCAAGTGAAATGTATAAATCACTCTAAATGACAGATATTGCTGATGTGTTTATTAGGAAGGCACGTCATAAATCATTTTTCAAATATACTCTGGAGCGTGCAAGAGTTTCTAGGAGGAAAAGGATCAGCATGTTTATTTATACGGAAACCGAAAAACAGAATAATTGATGCTTTATTTTTTTACATGTTTGCAAACATCTTACAATGGGGGCAGCTATTATGGGGGTTGCTGTGGATGAAACCAAGTCTGGACCAGCGTAAAGGGGATCTAGATTACAATTTACTATTCCTATAAAGTGAAAATGTTTTTCCTATTCCAAGTTGATACCAAAGGGGGGCTTGGCTTTTGCTAAGTTAAGAGTTAATGGTGGCACAAATGGATTATGTGTTCTGCTAGCCCGAGGTGACTTAAGTCTTTTGACCTATCATTTCCCTTAAGCCGGCCATACACGGTTCGAATTTCAAAATAATTTTCTTGCGAAAATCGTATCAAAGAATTTTTGTTCGTATTTCATACCGTTAGTGGGCTGCAGCAACAGCCGATTTTCGTGTGGCAAACAAATTTGAGAAATCCGACATGTTGGAAACGGCCGATTTTCTGATCAATGATGGGAGAATCGTGCGAAAAATGTAATAGAAAAAAAAATGTGCAAGAAAAAAAAAATCCCCGGAGAAAAACGAATATTTACAGAGAGAAAAGAATATTGCCGGAGAGAAACGAATATTCCCGGCAACATGAAAGTTTTGGTCGGTCAAATTCCGAAAAATCAATGATGGGCATCATCGGATCACAAAAAAAACTAACTTTCTGATTTTGAAAATAAAATTTGTTCGAAATTTGACCGTGTATGGCCTGCATTACACTTATCTCTGCACTCCACCCTGGCTATTAGAGGAATAGGTTGATTATCTGTGCAGCTTTGTATGAAAGTTCACATACTAGTCCCTTTCTGTAGGGTAAAAATGTGTTCCAAGCTCTGGACCTCTTCAGGGTGATCCATCTTGTTTTGTCCAGGGCAGTCTCTCTTCGCTGGGCAGTCTCTACCCCTGGCTCTGTGAGCATTCTTTTATAGTCGTTTGCTCTAATTACAGATCTACTAGCTTTGGGGATATTGTTTAAAATGTAATTACAGAAACATGAAGGGAAACAAGCAGCATATGTGGCAAATAAACTTTTCAAAAATGTGTTCGGAAAGATTGTAGATCATTTAAATTGCATAAGTGGCTCAAATCTAGTGTTGAGCGGAATACGCCATATTCGATTTCGCGATATTGCGCGAATATATAGAAGAATATTCGCGAATATTCGCTAATATCGAATATTCGTGATATTTAATCCAAAACAATTTTTGCGAAATTTCGCTAATGCGAAAATGATTGCGAAATTCTCATAAACGGAGATCATTTCCTGTATTACTAAACTAATATGCACTGAACACTAACTCTACACTAACTCTACTTAAAAGAAAGGAGAATAAGGGGGCAAAAGAAGGGCGGAGAAGATAATCGCGCAATATTCCAATCAGAATATTCCAATCAGAATAACTCGAATATTCGGCAAAAGGAATATCGCGCAATATTCCTTTTGCCGAATATTCGAGTTATTCTGATTGGCTCTGATGCAAAAGAAGGGCGGAGAAGATAATCGCGCAATATTCCTTTTGCCGAATATTCAAGTTATTCTGATTGGCTCTGATGCAAAAGAAGGGCGGAGAAGATAATCGCGCAATATTCCGTTTGTCGAATATTCAAGTTATTCTGATTGGCTCTGATGCAAAAGAAGGGCCGAGTAGCTGATGCGATTCTTTTATGTTGCCGAAAATTCGCAATGCGAATTTTCGGCAACATAAAAGAATCGCATCAGCTACTCGGCCCAGGGTCTCTCTCTAATCATACCAGCAATGCTTTTAGACGTCGATGGAGATCACTAGGATGTGATCTGTTTTAAAAATAAATTTGAAAAAATACGAATATTCGCCATAGCGAATATTCGCCGCAATATTCAAGTTATTCGCGAATACTCGAATATGCAATATTCGTAGCGAATATTCGCAATGCGAATATTCGTGAGCAACACTACTCAAATCTACAAAACTGCACCCAAGACAGCACTGAACGTATTCTCTCTGGAGAAGAGACGCTTAAGACCCAACAATAGGGATACAACTTTTTCAGGTAAGGGAGTTTAACAAGACACGTGGCCACTCATTAAAATTAGAAGAAAAGAGGTTTAACCTTAAACTACGTAGAGGGTTCTTTACTTTAAGAGCGGCAAGGATGTGGAATTCTCTTCCACAGGCGGTGGTCTCAGCGGGGAGCATCGATGGTTTCAAGAATCTATTAGATAAGTACCTGAACAACATACAGGCATATACAATGTAATACTAATATATAATCACACACATAGGTTGGACTTGATGGACTTGTGTCTTTTTTCAACCTCACCTACTATGTAACTATGTAAGAAAAGCAGCAGTGGTTTTGTAGAAAAAAAGGAGTCACAATACCAGAGATATTTAAAACAAATTATTTTTTTGATTGATGTTTTAAAAAAAGATGGGTATACTGTATGGCAAAATATATATATATATATTTATGACTAAAAACATAATGGGATGTCTTAAAAGAGAAATATGAGTTGCACACAAAAAATATATATAGATACTCACCTAGGTGTATGCAGCATTGGTCCAATGCTGCCTCTGTCCCCGCCAGCTCTAAGACTGAGAACTGAGCAATTACAGACAGCTGATCACTCAGTTCTCAGTGTTCCATGAGCAGAGCTGGTGACTGTCAGTTATCAGCTCTCTGCCTTTCTCCTCCAGCGCTCACTGGAGCACTGAGCTGTGGAGTAGGTGGGAGAGATTGGCTCAGACTTTCAGCGACTTGCTATGAGGCTTAGCCAGCTGCCGTTCCAGGCTTCTGGGCGGATCCGGACCATATAGTTGGGTTCTTTTCAGAACCTGGACCGGCTCTGTGATGTTAGCCAATAGCAGGATTTAGCCCGCTGTTAGCTGAAAACGTATCACAGGAGTGCAGAACGAACTGCATTCCTGTGATTCCCAGGAGAAGTTTAGCCAAAAGAGTTTTGGCTATACTTTCCCTTTAAATAAATCCACACATGTGCGAAGGATACAGAAACGGTTATTGGAAAACCTTTTTCTAGTAATTTCAAACTTGAATAATGATCTCATTATATGTTTCTACATAAAGTACATTACAATTTCAGTTACTTCTATGACTTTGACCATTGTATCTTTATGCACATTGAGTCCTGATTGGCATTGTATTATGCTTTGTTTTATTTTGTTATAGAGCATTGAAATATTACTTTACTAGGAAATAATTGTTTCTTGCCTGTAAGATGACAGGAATTCATGTAATGGAAATGAAAGGTACTAGACCTTGGATTTCATAGCATCTGACACTCCATGCTTATGAAAGTGACATGTTCCTTTTTCATGAGAATGCTGTCCTTGGCAGCTTTATATTCTAGCAATGCAAGGTATGTCATATACACCAGTTTATTAAACAACTTGATGTGGAAAACAGTATATTAGTCATTCTGTTCTTACTGATAATAATCACATTGCAATCAGCTAAACTGTTGAACATCTCCAATATCCTATATAACAATCCTATATAAATCCTATATAACAATATATACTCTATATCCTAATGTAGCTACAACTTACAACTTCTTTCCTGTTATTTCCAGCCTCCTTTCTTGCCATTCTTAGGCCCCGTACACACGTCCGAGCTTCTCGGCAGAATCCAGCGAGAAGCTCGCTGGGATCCATATTCTGCCGAGAAGCTCGATCGTGTGTACATTTTCGCCAAGCAAACTGACGAGCAAGGCGTCGAGCCAAAATAGAGAGCAGGTTCTCTATTTCCTCGATGGGCCATCGGGACTAATGGCTCGATGCCTTTTTCGACAGCCTGGTCGACGAACTCGACGGCCGGCCGAGAACCTCGTCGGGCAGAAAGATGAGTTTAGCCCGACGAGGTTCTCGTATGTGTGTACGCGGCCTCATTCTAGCAAGGGACACAAGTGGGAATTTCTT
This sequence comes from Rana kukunoris, assembly GCA_029574335.1. Lineage (NCBI taxonomy): Eukaryota > Metazoa > Chordata > Amphibia > Anura > Ranidae > Rana > Rana kukunoris. Next base: position 78,160,122 of record CM056050.1, on the reverse strand, counting down.
TCCTTTGTGCTCTTCAGTCATTCGAAAGATATTAACCACTTCAGCCCCGGGCCATTTTGCTGGTCAATGACCGGGCTACTTTTTTAGATTCGGCACTGCGTCGTTTTAACTGACAAGTGAGCGGTCGTGTGACGTGGCTCCCAATCAGAATTGGTGTCCTTTTTTTCCCACAAATAGAGCTTTCTTTTGGTGGTATTTGATCACCTCTGCATTTTTTTTTTTTGCACTGTAAACAAAAATAGAGCGACAATTTTGAAAAAATAATGAATATTTTTAACTTTTTGCTAAATAAATATCTCCAAAAAATATATATAGAAATTTTTTGTTTCTTCAGTTTAGGCCGATACGTATTCTTCTACATATTTTTAATTAAAAAAATAAATCTCAATAAGCGTTTATTGATTGGTTTGCGCAAAATTTATAGCATCTACAAAATAGGGGATAGTTTTATGGCATTTTTATTAATATTTTTTTTTTTACTAGTAATGACGGTGATCCGCGATTTTTATCAATATTTATCGACCTTATGGCGGACACTTCGGACACTTTTGACACATTTTTGGCACCATTGGCATTTTTATAGCGATCAGTGCTATAAAAATGCATTGATTACTGTAAAAATTTCACTGGCAGGGAAGGGGTTAACACTAGGAGGCGATCAAGGGGTTAATTATGTTCCCTCTGTGTTCTAACTGAAGGGGGGGACTGACTAGGGGAAATGACAGATCGCTGTTCATACATTGTATGAACATACGATCAGTCATTTCTCCCCCTGAAAGAACCGGGAGCTGTGTGTTCTCTCTCTGTAATGAGCAATCGTGGGTGCCCGGCAGTGATCGTGCCCGCCGGGCACTCGCATCGGCCCCAGGGGTGAGCAGGGGGCACTTTATACTACGTGATTTTGTGCAGCCGAGCCGACCTGCCGCCGTAAAACTAGGGTGGGCGGTCGGCAAGCGGATTAAGTGTGGTTGTAAATCAGATTAATTTGGAACAGAGACTAGTCATTAGTTGTGTACTACGAGACAGTACCCAAAGGATTGGTGAGCAAAGTACATCTTTTTGCTGAAGATACAGAGGTGTGCAATAGGGCTGATATTCCTTTTGTTTGTAACATTTGGTACATGGATTGGCATAGCAGGAAGCTTTGTCAAGGCAGTGTAAACAGCGGTTCAATGTTTCTAAATGCAAAAAAATGCACTTAAGGGGAAAAAATATTTTAACAGCGTACAGTATAAGGTACAGTGCTGTCCAGGACTACAGATGAAACAGATTTAGGAGTACTTATATCAGATGATTGCAAAATGAACAAACAGCGTGGCTAGGCAGCGAGAAATATTTTATGAAAAAAGCACTTTCGATTTGAAATCTAAAGAGTGGAAGTGATCAATAGATGGTGGTTCCTGGTTGCCTGGTGGAGATGAGGATGACCTGAGTGTCCCCTCATGAGAACCTAGTGAGCCTTCCATTAATCTAAAGTGTCTGTGTATTAAATGGATGACTACATACAGGGCAGCCATCACAAATTTTGGGGCCCCTTACACACCTTTAGTCAGGGGCCCCCTGGAGCAGAGAACCGGGGGGCCCTCCTCTCTCCTGCCGCAAGATGATAAGCTGGAGGGGTTGTGGTAACAAAAGTGTAATCTCTTCTCTCCACAAAATTATAAGCGAGACGGGGGAGGGGGAGTTGGTGCTGACAAACAAAAGTCAAGTCTTCTCTTCTCTCTCCTGCCGCAAGTTGCTAAAAAGACGATTTTTTTTTTTAAAGTTAAAGATTACAAAAAAAAAACAAGGGAGCAGGCCCATGCCACGAGTTTCTAAAGGTGGGGGGCGCACGGGCCCCTGGGGACCATCGGGCCCCTTACAGGTGTAATGCCTGTACCCTCCTGATGGTGGCCCTGGCTACATATATGCTGTTATGTAAGTATAATACATACATTTATGCTCTGTATTTAAAAGCTTACTATATTATGGGAATGTTTACATTTTATTGCCGGTCCTGAGTGGATGAGGAGTGAAGGAAAGGAGGTGGTGGTTGTTATGGTCCTGCATACATGTGGAAAATCCTAGTGAAGAGGGGAATAACTTGATTATGCACTTTCTGGACTTGCCTAGAGACAGCGGGTCAAAAGAAACTGTAAGGCCTCGTACACACGATCAAATCTGTCTACTGGAAACGGTCTGCTAGACCGTTTCAGCAGACAGATTCGATCGTGTGTACGGGCAAACAGACGGATTTGGCCACCCGACAGATTTCAAAGCATGCTTTGAAATCTGTCGGCTGGGAACCCGTCCGCCCGACATGTCTGCTGGTTAGTACGCTAACCAGCAGACATGTCTTCTCGCACACGCGCCAAATGATTTTGACGCATGCGCGGAAGTGTTTTAATTCCTGGTGCGGTGACGTGGCGGCGTCAACGTCACCGCCACGTCACCGCCACGTCAGCGCGCTGTCTGCTGGCGGGGATTTTGGTTTGCTCGTGTGTACACGCGAGCAAACCAAAATGCCAGCAGACAGATTTGTTCAAATCGGTCGGACAGACCGTTTTGAACAAATGGATTTACTCGTGTGTACGAGGCCTGAGACTTTCATCTACCGTATTTATCGGCGTATAACACGCACCAGCGTATAACGCGCACCCTAATTTTAAGGGGGAAGTTTCAGGAAAAAATGTTCCACAACCCCTTTTATATTCCAAAGCCCCCCTGCACATTACACAGACCAAAGCCCCCCCCCTGCACATTTTACACATAGATCCCAGCACATTTTACACATAGATCCCAGCACATTTTACACAAAGATCCCAGCACATTTTACACATAGATCCCAGCACATTTTACACAAAGATCCCAGCACATTTTACACATAGATCCCAGCACATTTTACACATAGCTCCCAGCACATTTTACACAAAGATCCCAGCACATTTTACACATAGCTCACAGCACATTTTACACATAGCTCACAGCACATTTTTCACATAGCTCCCTGTCTGCGAGTGCTGTATGGGTGGGGGGGGGGATACTCTGCCCTCCTACCTGCTTCTCCTGTCCCAGCATGAGCCGCTCCACTCACCCAGCTTCAGCGTCTGTACTCCCACACGTCTCCCGCACGTCTCATGTCGGATCAGGTCTCCGGGTGTTGATACCAAGACAGCGCCGGATTGGGTCCTCACAGATGCCCGCAAAGCAGGTCAGCATCAAACCGCAGTCTCCCGCTCAAACCACACTCCTCCTCCTCCTCTCCTCCTCCAATCTGAAGCTACACTCGGAGGGGGAGGAGGAGCAAGAAGAGGAGAGAAGGGACTTTTTTTAGCTTTTTAGTACGCCGGCGGGCTGTCCGAGGAGAGGTGGGACGGCCGGCACGACACCCCCGTCTAATCCCCGCCCCTACCATTGGTAAACGAGAGTGACATCGGCGTATAACGCGCACCCCCGATTTCCCCCTGATTTTAAGGGGGAAAAAGTGTGCGTTATACGCCGATAAATACGGTACTTACAGCATTGGGGTTATAATAATTAAAGGGGCTGTTATGCTTATTGTCCTGTAAGTAGAATAATGTATGAGGTTTTCTGTTTTTAATGACTATGGACTATGGAGATATTTATGTTTTGTTTTTCAATCTTCTTTTATTTAATTTTTAAGCAGAAAAAGTAACACAAACCTGGGAGGCACTCCCTCTGGTTTAAAATCAACACATTATACAGCAAGGATATCAACAAATATTCCAATTCACAATGTCGTTTCCAGGGAGAAAAAAAATAAAATAAAAACAGTTTGTATATTCCTTATCTCATCATAACTCTTCTTTCCCTCCCTCAACAGCCCAGAGTCTGCTCAATTAACCCCTTCCATACAGGGCATTTTCACCCCCTTCCTGCCCAGACCAATTTTTAGTTTTCAGCGCCGTTGCACTTTGAATGACAATTGCGCGGTCAGGCAACACTGTACCCGAATTAAATTGTTATGTTTTTTTCCCCACACAAATAGAGATTTCTTTTAGTGGTATTTGATCATCTCTGCGGTTTTTATTTTTTGCGCTATAAACAAAAGAAGAGCGACAATTTAAAAAAAAAACCACAATATTTTTTCCTTTTTATTTAATACATATCATAATATTTTTTTTAAAAAAACGTTTTTTCCCCTCAGTTTAGACCGATACGTATTCTACGTATTTTTGGTAAAAAAAAACCCGCAATAATCGTATATTGATTGGTTTGCGCAAAAGTTATAGCGTCTACAAAATAGGTGATAGATTTATGGCATTTTTATTTAATTTTTTTTACTAGTAAAGGTGGCGATCTGCTTTTTATTTTTTTTTGTGACCATGACGTCGCGGCGGACATATCGGACACTTTTGACACGTTTTTGGGACCATTCACATTTACACAGCGATTAGTGCTATAAAACTGCACTGATTACTGTGTAAATGTGACTGGCAGGGAAGGGGTTAACACTAGGGGGCGCTGAAGGGGTTAAAATGTGTCCTAAAGTATGTTCTAACTGTAGGGGGAGGGGGACTCACAGGGGGAGGAGATCGATGTGTGTTCCTCTGTACTGGGAACACACATCGATCTCCTCACCGCTGACAGGAGGTGGATCTGTGTGTTTACACACACAGATCCACACTCCTGACGTGATTGCCGGAAATGCGACCCTTGATTCTTGGACGTTTATTTGCCCATATAAACCTATTAAAGAGGGATTGTGTTTGCTTGAAAAAAGATTTCGGTATAGCAATAGGGAGTGTCTGAAAGAGATACAGAAATTTTAGTAGTATATTAATTTTAATAATGTTAGATCTCCCAAACCACGAATGGAACCCCTTCTGCCATCCATCCAGGAGGACCCCGTGGTTTCGCCAATAATGGTACAAAATTAAGTTTAAAAACTTGTGTTAGGTCCGCCGGGATGGAGGTACCTAAATATGTAAGAGATGTGTCAGACCATTTAAATTTATACTTAGATTTCAGTATTTTCGATTCTTTCTCCAGGAGCGCCACTCCCATCGCTTCTGATTTGTCATAGTTTATCTTGAAGTTTGACACATCTCCATACGTCTTTAGTTCTTGTACCAAATTGGGAAGGGATTCCATCGGGCTGGTCAGACTATACATCATGTCGTCCGCATATGCTGAGATCTTGTATTCTGTACCTCCCAAAGACACTCCCTTAATATCTGGATTCGATCGAATCCTACTTAGTAGGGGTTCCACAGATAGTGCAAAATAAAGAGGAGATAGGGGACAGCCCTGTCTTGTCCCGTTTGACAATTTAAAAGGTGACGATGATATTTATGTTTTGATGTGGGGCCTGAACTGAGAAAAATAGTGGGTGGTGTTGTTGGACCATAGCAGGAGAAGTGAAGGAGACAAATTGAAGTTTGTCTTTTTGACCTGCATATACTACTTATGAAAAATTGGGTGGAGAGGAGAAGTTTTGGATGTTCTGTCAATCATATTTCTTTTGGGAAAATCATTTTCATGACTCAGTTTTATTATAGGGGGTCATGGTAATCTGGTAAGCTTTTTACCTGTCGAGAAAGCACAAAGCACAAAGTACTGTTACCATCTGAGCATGGTGAGTAAATTGGCACTCCGCTATAGTATGCAGATAAAACACTAAATGCAACAATATTCATGTATGTAAGTTTTGCAAGGTAATAAAAAAAACGGATTTTCACATATTCCTTGAACAAAAACAATAGGGAAATAGGTCTATATTTAAAGTAAATCAGTTAGAAAAGATGGCAATGTTTGACGGTGGGGATTGTGCTCTTGGGGTCATAGGCAGCATTCCTCCCCCTCCAAACACGGTGAGTTGAGTTGATGCCAAAGACCTTGGCTTTGGTTTCCTCTGACCACAACACTTTCACCCAGTTCTCCTCTGAATCATTCTGATGTACATTAGCAAACTTCAAATGGGCCTGTACATGTGCTTTCTTGAGCAGAGGGACCTTGCGGGTGCTTCAGGATTCCAGTCGTTCACAGAGTAGTGTGTTACCAATTGTTTTCTCTGTGACTATGGTCTTAGCTGCCTTGAGATCATTGACAAGATTCTCTGTGTTGTTCTCATGATTATTGAAACTCCACAAGGTGAGCTGTTGTGTGGAGCCCCAGACGGAGGGAGATTGAGAATTATTTTGTGTTTCTTCCATTTGCGAATAATCACACCAACTGTTGTCACCCTCTCACTAAGCTGCTTGACGATAGTCTTGTAGCCCATTCCAGCCTTGTGTAGGTCTACAATCTTGTCCCTGACATCCTTGAACAGCTCTTTGGTCATAGCCATGGTGGAGAGATTGGAATCTGAATTAACAAGCTGGGATTGGTCTTTAAGAGAGTGCTCCTAATCTCAGCTTGTTACCTGTATAGAAGAGCCAGAAATCTTGCTGATTGATAGGGGATCAAATCCATATTTCACTCATTAAAATTCAAATCAATTTATAACTTGAAATGCGTTTTTCTGTACATTTTTGTTGTTATTCTGTCTCTCACTGCTAAAATAAACCTACCATTAACATTATAGACTGATCATTTCTTTGTCTGCAGGCAAACATACAGAATCAGCAGGAGATCAAATACTTTTTTCCCTCACTGTAGTCTGATGCTGTGTACACACGATCGATCCATCCGATGAGAATGGTCTGATGGACCGTTTTCATCGGTTAACCAATGAAGCTGTCTGATGGTCCGTCGTGCCTACACACCATCGGTTAAAAAAACGATCGTGTCAGAACGTGGTGACGTAAAACACAACGACGTGCTGAAAAAAATGAAGTTCAATGCTTCCAAGCATGCGTCGACTTGATTCTGAGCATGTGTGGATTTTTAACCGATGGTCGTGCCTACTAACAATCATTTTTTTTCTATCGATTAGGAATCTATCGGTTAAAGTCAAAACAAGTTGGCTTTTTTTAACCCATGGTTAACTGACCGATGGCGCCCACGCACGATAGGTTTGGACTGATGAAAACGGTCCATCAGACCGTTCTCATCGGTTTAACCGATCGTGTGTACACGACATAAAAGTTTCTGGCATCACAAGGTGTCTGTACATACCACTGCTTTGTGTAAACTTTTTTTCTGCACACCCTGTCAACCCCTACGTATGGGTCACTCTGTATTCAAATGTTGGCCTCCTTTATTTGTAGATGTAGACATAACCTATTTATTACACATTACAGCACCTATATTTTTTAAGTGTTCTCTGTTGTTCAATATGGAGAGGAGTGTGTGAGCTCTGACCTGGAGGCAAAAGTCAAATTTTTCTTAGCAAGCATGCGCAGAGTAATGACACGTACACGATCGGAATTTCTGACAACAAATGCTCAATGTGAGCTTTTGGTCGGATTTTCCAACCGTGTGTAGGCTCCATCGGACATTTGCTGTTGGGATTTCCGACAACAAATGTTTGAGAGCTGGTTCTCAATTTTTCCGACAACAAAAGTTCTTCTCGGAAATTCCGATTGTCTGTATGCAATTCTGACGCACAATAATCCTACGCATGCTCAGAATCAATTCTACGCATGCTCGTAATCATTGAACGTAATTTTTCTCGGCTCGTCGTAGTGTTGTATGTCAACGCGTTCTTGACGTTCGGAATTTCAGACAACATTTGTGTGACCATGTGTATGCAACACAAGTTTGAGCCAACATTCCATCTGAAAAAAATCCACGGTTTTGTTGTCAGAATGTCCGATTGTGTGTATGTGGCATAAGGGTTTCCAAGGTGCTCGGGAATTAAATGCACAAAATCCATGTACTATCTGTATATCATGTTAGATTGCTTCTTCATTGAAGATTGATCTTTTTTTTAATCACCGGTCCAAGCCAAATATATTTAAAGCAGAATTCCTGTGGCTGTGTCCATGCAGAAGAAAAATATATATTATAAATATAATATACTATATATAATATGCTGTATTTTGCTTCCTCCAGCTAAAATCTGTATAGAGGATTCATACCACATATTTTGTAAATGCTGTTCTATACTTCCAACTGTGCTTACAGTGTGCTAAGCACAGTATGCAATAAGCACGCAGGCACATGTAAAGCACCCACACATAGAAAAATAAATTACGGTATATAAATAAATTACAGCAAGTAAAACACAGAGACTAAGATTGTATACAATTTATTATAATGTGCGAGCACAACCCTTGAAGAAGTAATGAATTTCTTTTTCTTTTACTATTACCAAATCTTCTTTTCATTTAACACATATCAACAAATAGTTTTCTTGGCAAAATGATTTATTTAGAGTTATAGAGTGCAATCCCTAAAAGTTCTTCCAATATTATTGTGTTGGTAGGTTTGCGTGGTCAAGTCGATCTGAGAGCAAATTCAACAGTAGCCTATAGGCAGGGGTTCATTTATTAATTTATTGCCCCTTAAAAGTAGATTTCTGCCTTAAGTCCTCCATTAAATAAGGTTATTACACTTCCTTCCTGGCAGGACCTTGTAAATGTGTGGGGTGGAGCTTAGAGTTGGGCAGACTGGAGTGGAGCTGTCAAGACCAGGATATGGACATGTAATGCTAAAGTTTAGCCCAGAATGGGTTTCCCTGGTTCTGGGTTATGGCTAAGGAACATCATTGATGATGGGACAAGGATTTGTTATATGCCATTGAACTTCACTATGTTTACCGCAAGTTTACCATGCTAATAACGGGAAGCATATATCACTGTTTTCAAGTATTGTTCAATACAATAATTGGACTGAGCCTTTAGCTGGAGTGTGGTGATTTGAGAGGATGCCTCTTATCTGTATATACACTTTGGGGGTCATTTACTTTAGCGCCAGAAAGTACTGGGCACTATTACAAATAATAGCGCCCATTTTAACCAATTTAAATATGAACAGTCGTACACGCAAATGGAAAAGAATGCTAATTGCTGCTAAGAAACGTTAGTAAATTCGCAATCAGCGCTAATTAGTGCTAATTTGCGGCAATTATCGCTGCTGCGCTATAGTAAATGACCCCCTATATTACCAAAGGTATTGAAACCCCTGCCTTTACACGCACATTAACTTTAACCAGTTTCGGACCACCCCACATATGTATACTGCAGCAGAGTGGCCCGGCTGGGCAAAGTTACATACAGGTACGTGACTTGTGCATGTGGCAATCCGTTTTAGTTCAGAACCGATCGCTCAACAGGTCCAGGCCAATGATTTATAAAGAGAAAAGTGTGACCTGACCTGTCCACACTAAAAGGCCTCCATCCCTGGCTATATGAAATAGAAACAAAACAAAATAATGGGACTTTAACCACTTGAGATCCGCGCTATAGATAAAAGATGTCCACAGCGCGGCTCTCAAGTGCCAAGTGGACGTCTTTGGACATCATTTAAAGTGCATTACCCACGCGCGCCACTGGGTGGCGCGCAGCGGATAAACACTGTCCCGGCGCATTGGTAAAGAGCCGATGCGTGTACCTGGTGGCCGCCATGTCCGCCAGGTACACGCGATTGGCGGGAACACAGCAGGTGACAGCAGGGATGTGGAGCTCTGTGTGTAAACACAGAGCTCCACGTGCTGTCAGAGGAGAGGAGACCGATCTGTGTCCCTTGTACATTGGGACACAGCATCGGTTACCTCCCCCAGTCACCCCCCTCCCCCCACACAGTTAGAACACACCCAGGATACACATTTAACCCCTTCCTCACCCCCTAGTGTTAAACCCTTCCCTGTCACATTTATACAGTAATTAGTGCATTTTTATAGCACTGATCGCTGTATAAATGTGAATGGTACCAAATTTGTTTTAAAAGTGTCCGATATGTCCGCCGCAATATCGCAGTCCCAATAAAAATCGCAGATCGCCGCCATTACTAGTAAAAAAAAACAAAACATAATTCTGTTCCCCATTTTGTAGGCGCTATAACTTTTGCGCAAACCAGTCGCTTAATGCGATTTTTTTTTTTTTTTTACAAAAATATGTCGAAAAATACGTATCGGCCTTAACTGAGAAAAAAACGTTTTTAAAAAAAAATGGGATATTTATTATAGCAACAAGTAAAAAATATATATATATTTTTTAAATTGTCGCTCTTTCTTTGTTTATAGCGCAAAAAAAAATAAAAACCGCAGAGGTGATCAAATACCACCAAAATAAAGCTCTATTTGTGGGGAAAAAGGACGTTAATTTTTTTTGGGAGCCACGTTGCACGCAATTGTCAGTTAAAGCGACACAGTGCCGGAAGGGGGTTTATGTGCCCAGTAAGCAAGTGGTTAAATGAGGCTTATTGCTGCAAAAATTAGTGTATGGAGTTAATATACGATAAAACCTTTATTGTATCAAAGGCAATTCTGTAATCTAGAAATGCACAATAATGTTTTCCAAACATAACCATATATAAAGGCTGACATATTGGTAAAAATATACCATGAACACATACACTGTAAACAATAATGATACATAATTATACACATACATAGATGAGTACATGCTGTATAAAAGCCAAACTGTCTTGGCATCACATGAACAGAAAAACTCTAAAAGTATGAATGCAAAAATTGATTTACTGTAAGTATAGAAAAATTCTTATATATAAATATAATAAACCCCAATAAAAATGAAGGGGTGAAAACTTTCTGAACAATACAAAAAAGTTCCCATAGGGAGTTTTTAGAGCCCATAGTGCCCTTCCTGATGCGCTTGCAAGTCCTGATTGGCAACCCACAGATTCTGCAGCGCCCGTACTTTCCCCATTCACTGGCCAACACGGAATTCAGGTGGAAACAGCAGATTTAACACCCCTTGAATTCTTTGAGCTGTTCTTCACGGAAAATCTGTACGGATCTATTGTGGACCAAAGCAATTTATATGCTGTCAATTCATCGCCCAAAACCCACAAGTCACCCCTTGCCAGACAATTTGGTTGGAAACCTATAATGGTTCCCAAATGTAGGACCTTTCTGGGTCTATCCCCCAACATGGGCATTACTAAAAAGAGTGAGTTGCGGTGATATTGGTCCACTGACCAAATTCACCATATGCCCATGTTTTCTGCTGCTATGGCCAGGGCTAGGTATGAGCAGATATTACACTTCATGCATTTCAATGACAATGAATTCTTTCATCCTTGGGGTGACGCTGAACATGATGGGCTCCATAAAATTCGGCCCCTGGTAAACCACTTCAATGAAAAATGTGCAGCCTTGTTTATCCCCGATCAAGATGTCTGGATTGATGAGTCCTTGATTCAATTTTCTGGCTGTTTTGTTTTCAAACAATATCTCCCCAGCAAGCGTGCCAGAAATAGGATAAAGATGTATAAGCTCTGTGACAGGACCATAGGCTATACATGGAGTTTTCTGGTTTATGAGGGAAAAGATAGCAGCTTCCTATCAGTGTCCGGGATTCTTCTCCTCCTTCACCATCCGATACACAGCCAGTCACCCGGCCCGGAGGACCAGGAGCGGCCCTGTGCGGAGGTTTTATTTCAACTCGGATCATCGGTCCACTGTTGGAGAAGTCTCGGCTTTTGGATATCCTGCCACGTTAACCCCTGGCTGGGGATTAAGCCATCTGCTGTCAGAAGATCTCTAGTTGGGATCTTCCCCTCTGGTAAGGGGCGGTGTGATTGAAAGGTGGAGGTGTTTATCTATCCATGCACTGTTTCTGAGGTTTTTTGCATTTGATGTCACCATCTATCTGGAGGAAAGAATAATTGTTTCTGCTATCAGTTTCCATCAGATGCATAACATGTTCCGCACTTGATTAATGGATTTTTTAATTTATTTTATTCATCACTTGCAATACGGGACTTTCACTTATTCTACACAGGACTGTTATTGGAGTATAAATATATATATATATATTTTAAATTTGCTAACTTTTTTCGTTTATATCACAAAAAAAAATCAATCTCAGAAATGATCAATACAACCAAAAGAAAGCTCTATTTGTGGGAAAAAAAGGACAGTATTACATGACCGCACAGTAAAAAGTGCTTTGGTCATTAAGGGGTTAAAATCTTCTGGGGCTGAAGTGGTTAATGGCATCCCAGTCTTAATGCCGCGTACACACGGTCGTTTTTTGCGATGAAAAAAACGACGTTTTCTGTGAAGTAAAAAACGACGTTTTTGAAACGTCACTTTTCAAAGACAATTTTGCATACACACCATCGTTTTTTCACAAAAAGCGAGGTTACGTTCACCACTCTTTTCCATTGAAGCTCGCTTCATAACTAGCTTCTGGGCATGCGCGGGTTGAAAAACGTCGTTTTAAAAGACGTTTTTGCTACACACGGTGACTTTTTGTGAAACAAAAAACGACGTTTTGAAAAACGACACAAAAAATTCAAGCATGTTGGAATTTTTTTTTGGTCGTTTTTTTGAAGACAAAAAACGACGTTTTGCCCACACACGATCAATTTAAATGACGTTTTAAAAAACGTAGTTTTTTTTCATCGCAAAAAACGACCGTGTGTACGCGGCATTAGTCTGTAGGGTTCAATATTAAGTTAGCCCACCTGTTGCAGCTATAACAGCTTCAACTCTTCTGGGAGGACTGTCCACAAGGTTTAGGAGTGTGTCTATAGGAAAATTTGACCATTCTTCCAGAAGCGCATTTTTGAGGTCAGGCACCAATGTGGACGAGAAGCCCTGTCTCGCAGTCTGCGCTCTAATTCTTCCCAAAGGTGTTCTATTGGGTTGATGTGCAAGCCAGACTAGTTCCTCCACTCCAAACTCGCTCATTCATGTCTTTATGGACCTTGCGTTGTGCACTGGTCCAAATCATTTGTCAGAGGGTGATAATGTTGTGGGCTTGTTTTTCAGGGGTTGGGCCTGACCCCTCAGTTCCAGTGAAAAGTAACCCTTTAAGGCATCAGCATACCAAGACATTTTGGACAATTTCAAGCTCCCAACTTTGTGGGAACACAAAGTGGGAACAGTTTTGGAATGGCCCCTTCGTGCCCCAACATGACTGTGCACCAGTGCAGAAAACAAGGTCCATAAAGACATGAATGAGTTTGGGGTGGAGGAACTTGACTAGCCTGCACGGAGTCCTCACCTCAACCCAATAGAACACCTTTGGGATGAATTGGAGCACAGACTGTGAGCCAGGCCTTCTTGTCCACATCAGTTCCTGATCTCACAAATGTACCTCTGGAAGAATGGTCAAACATTCTCAAAGACACACTCCTAAACCTTGTGGACAGCCTTCCCAGAAAAGTTAAAGCTGTTATAGCTGCAAAAGGATGGGCCAACTCAATATTGAAACCTACTAAGACTGAGATGCCATTAAAGTTCATGCGCGTGTAAAGGCAGGCATCCGAATACTTTTAAAAATATATTTAAAATGTCTTTTTGTTTACTGTTGTGTATGCCCAGTATATGCACAATGTCTATGGTCCCACCGTCATTACATAGCAAAAATCTAAAGCCACAGAGCCAATCAGAGTGGCTTTCGGCTTTGTGATCATTGTATGGCCAATCACAGCGATCACCAATGTAAACAGTACATTTAGTCAGGTTTGGTCAAGTTTGGACGATTGGTGACTAGAGGATGAAACAGTCCCCTTGTCTGTGAGGAACAAACTCCTCCGGGTAGCATAGGGCAAGTGACCGGGTCCCTATGTCACATGGGGCCCAGGAAACTGCCTACAAGCCTGGTTATTCATGATGGAAAGTACTCCAGGGATGGAAGTACTCCAGACAAAGAATGGGTTCTCTGATCTCTCAGGCTGAGGTTTATGCATAGAGCTAACAAATAGGGTTGAGCGAACCCGAACTGTAAAGTTCGGGTTCGTACCGGACTTTTCGATTTTTTGTACCCGGACGCGAACCCAAATAATTTACTGTAAGTTCGGGTTCGGGTTTGGTGTTCGGCAATGTAATGGCGCGCTGCAGGGCAGCCAATCACCATTTGTTTTACTCGTGTGACCTAGAAGCCATCACAGCCATGCCTACTAATGGCATGGCTGTGATTGGCCAGTGCAGCATGTGACCCAGCATGTGACCCAGCCTCTATATAAGCTAGAGGCACACAGCACAGCTCGTCACTCTGCTTTAGTTAGGGTAGGGAAAGGCTGCTGCTGCTGCTCTTCTGAGGGAGAGAATTAGATAGGAGTCACACTGTCCTGCTTCAGAAATCACATTACTCAGCGATCTACATAGCATTAGATAGTTACTTTAGGGAAAGGTTCCTGCTTGTGCTTGTAGGGAGAGAAATAGATAGGAGTCTGTCCTGATTCTAAAATGTAATTACACCAGCACTGCATCTGTTACTGTGAGATACTCTGCAAGATATTTTAGGGGAAGGTTCATGCTTGTGCTTGTAGGGAGAGAAATAGATAGGAGTCTGTCCTGCTTCAGAAATCTAATTACACCAGCACTGCATATGTTACTGTGAGATACTCTGCAAGATACTTTTCTTCTATTGTGCTATTCAAAAAACATCCATTTAGGACAAATAAATAAATAAAAAATTGCAGTGTTTTCTCCATATCTGTACGTGTGAGATAAACACTTTAGCTAGTGTTCTTCTATTGTGCTATTCAAAAAACACCCATTTAGGGCAAAAAAATATTTTTGCAGTGTTTCCTCCAGTGTTTGCCGTGTTTCCTCCATATCTGTACGTGTGAGATAAACACTTTAGCTAGTGTTCTTCTATTGTTCTATTCAAAAAAACACCCATTTTGGTGCAACAAAAATATGTTTTGCAGTGTTTCCTTCAGTGTTTGCAGTGTTTCCTCCATATCTGTATGTGTGAGATAAACACTTTAGCTAGTGTTCTTCTATTGTTCTATTAAAAAAAAACACCCATTTTGGTGCAACAAAAATATGTTTTGCAGTGTTTCCTCCATATCTGTACGTGTGAGATAAACACTTTAGCTAGTGTTCTTCTATTGTTCTATTCAAAAAACACCCATTTTGGTGCAACAAAAATATATTTTGCAGTGTTTCCTCCAGTGTTTGCAGTGTTTCCTCCATATCTGTACGTGTGAGATAAACACTTTAGCTAGTGTTCTTCTATTGTTCTATTCAAAAAACACCCATTTAGGGAAAAAAAAAGATATTTTGCACTGTTTCCTCCAGTGTTTGCAGTGTTTCCTCCATATCTGTACGTGTGAGATAAACACTTTAGCTACTGTTCTTCTATTGTGCTATTCAAAAAAGACACATTTAGGGCAAGATCCTACATTTGAGAAATATGAGGAGATAGTCAAATAAGGGATGTGGCCGCGGTCGTGGTGCTGCCGGTGGAGCTCCTGTTGCAGGGAGAGGACGTGGTCGATCTGTGCCTGCTACATGCAAAAGTGAAACACCTTCCTCAGGTGCGAGTAGGCGACAGAGCCTGCAGCGGTATTTGGTGGGGCCTAATCTGGCTCTACGGATGTTGAGGCCAGGAGCAGAACAGGCGATAGTAGATTGGGCCGCTAATCTAGTTTTGGACAGTGGACAGTGCCTCCAGTTTCTTCACATTGTCTCCCAACCAGTCCTGTGCTGAAAGATCAGAGTTGGCGCCTGCAGCCGATGTCCATCAGTCTTTCACCTCACCCCCTTGCAAATCAGCCAAGCAGTCTGAGCCCCAAATCATGCAGCAGTCTCTTCTGCTTTTTGATGACTCTGTTAGCATGTTTTCCCAGTGCCATCCACCTAGCCCTGCCCCAGAAGTGGAAGAGATTGAGTGCACCGATGCCCAACCACTTATGTTTCAAGATGAGTACATGGGGAGACCATCACAGCACGTCTCGGATCATGAAGAAACACAGTTGCCAACTGTTGCTGCTTTCGTAATTGTGCAGACCGACAAGGAGGGCAGTGGTGAAGACTGGGTGGAAGATGATGTGGAGGACGATGAGGTCCTCAACCCGACATGGAATCAATGTCATGCAGGTGACCTGTGTAGTTCGGAGGAAGAGGCGGTGGTCGCACAGAGCCACCAGCACAGAAGAAGAGGGAGCAGGGTGCCAAAGTGGAGCGTCCGTCCCCTAGACAGTACGCCTGCTACTGCCCAATGCAGCAAGGGACCGAGCACACCAAAGCCAGGTCCAAGGAGTTCCCTAGCGTGGCAGTTCTTCACACAATGTGCTGATGACAAGACACGAGTGGTTTGCACGCTGTGCAATCAGAGCCTGAAGCGAGGCATAAACGTTCTCAACCTGATCACAACCTGCATGACCAGGCATCCAAGTGCAAAGCACAAGCTGCAGTGGAGCAGACACCTCAAAAACCAAAAAAGGTCTCTGGCTTCTCCTGCTTCCTCTTCTGCTTCAGTCTAGGCCTCTTCACCCACCTCTGTAGCGACAGTGGCACCTGCCACCCCGCAACCAGAGGATCGGCAAGCAACACTACCACCTGGGTCACCAACCATCTCCCCAATGTTCCATGGAAGCGTTCAGCTCTCTATCTCCCAAACACTGGAGCGGAAGAGGAAGTACCCCCCCTACCCACCTGCGATCCCTGGCCCTGAATGCCAGCATTTCAAAATTCCTGGCCTTTGAAATGCTGTCATTCAGTCTGGTGGAGACGCAGAGTTTTAAAAGCCTGATGGCATTGGCTGTCCCACAGTCTGTTGTGCCCAGCCGCCACTACTTCTCCAGGCGAGCCATCCCTTCCCTGCACAACCAAGTGGGGGACAAAATCAGGTGTGCACTGCTCAACGCCATCTGTGGCAAGGTCCACCTAACTACGGATCAGTAAGCACGGTCGGGGACGTTATATCTCCCTAACAGCACACTGGGTAAATGCAGTGGCGGCTGGGCCTGAGGCGGATAGCAGTTTGGCGCATGTCCTTCCACCACTGAGGATTGCAGGGCGCTTCAGTTTGCCTCCTGTTGCTAACTCCTCCTACTCCGCTTCCTCATCCTCTACCGCCTCCTTAACCGGTCAGCGTAACACATTCACCACCAATTTCAGCACAGCCATGGGTAAACAACATCAGGCAGTTTTAAAACATTCCTGTTTGGGGGGAAAAAACCCACACTGCGCAGGAGTTGTGGAGGAACATGGAAGAACAGACCGATGAGTGGTTGGCGGCAGTGAGGCCTGGTGGTGTGCGATAATGAGCGAAATCTCGTAGCAGCTCTGGGCCTAGCCGGTTTGACGCACATCCATTGCCTGGCACATGTGCTCAATTTGGTGGTGCAGAGGTTCCTTAAAACTAATCCCAATATGCCACAGCTGCTGCAGAAAGTGTGGGCCGTCTGTGCGCACTTTTGGCGTTCTCACCCTGCTGCTGCTCGCCTGTCAGCGCTGCAGCGTAACTTCGGCCTTCCCGCTCACCGCCTCATGTGTGACGTGCCCACAAGGTGGAACTCCACCTTGCACATGCTGGCCAGACTGTGCGAGCAGCAGCAGGCGATAGTGGAATATCAGCTGGAGCATGCACGCGTGAGTCGCTCTGCGGAACAGAACCACTTCACCACCAATAACTGGGCCTCCATGCGAGACCTGTGTGCCTTGTTGCGCTGTTTCAAATACTTCACCAACATGGCCAGTGCCGATGACGCCGCTCTCAGCGTGACTATCCCAGTTCTATGCCTCCTTGAAAAAATGCTTTAGGCGATGACGGAAGAGGATGTGGCACAGGAGGAGCAGGAGGAGGAAGAGGAGGAATCTGGATCATTTCCAAGGCTTTCAGGGCAGTCATTCCCAAGTGGCTCCGAGGGTGGGTTCCTGCACAAACAAACACCAGGTCCACAATTGCCTGAGAAATGTATGTTATCTTTCTGTATTGTTGCTTCAGTTAAGACAGTGATCAGACTTCTGAGGCAACTTCCATTGAAATCAATGGGTACAAGTTGCCTACAAGTTGCCTAGAAGGCAGATTGAAGTAGTACAGGATAGACATGTGCAGACTGGAATATTTTGTTTTGTTTTTTCGTTTTCGTCTGGAAAAAAATGTATTTAGTTACTCCCGAAAATCGTTTTGATTCATTTAGTTTTTGTTGGAGAATAGCTTTCGTCAGAAAATCCAATAATACTTGGTTTCTGTCGAATGGTCAAAGAATATTTGACAGAACTTCGAAACTTTACGCGGAATCGTACATTTCCGGTCGAATATTCCGCCTACAAGAATTCTAATGTTGTATGACTAGTAATAATAATAATAATAAATAATTATATTATTATTACTAGTCATAGTCAACCAACATTAGAATGTTTCTATAGCCTATGGGCGGAGCATTAAAATGTACGAGTGCAGTATATCTTCTCCGTCGAATGTCGAATCTATTATTTCTAAAGTGTCGAATCTTTTCCTTATGATGTTGAATCTTTTCTCTATGATGTCGAATCTTTTCTCTATAATGTCGAAAAGTACCGTATGTGTGTGTATATCACGCTCTTGAGGCCGCAGACGAAGGAGAATCTTGCCTTCTGGTTCTGCTGGACCTAAGCGCAGCCTTCGACACAGTAGACCACAAGCTTCTATTGACTCGGCTAGCTGAAGTAGTCAAAGTCGCAGAAGGCGATCTATCCTGGTTCTCCTCTTTCTTGGAAAACCGATCGCAAATAGTGAAGCTAGGACCTTTCACTTCGGAAAAACGGACAGTATCATGCGGAGTCCCTCAAGGATCCCCCCTGTCGCCGGTGTTATTCAACATCTATCTTCGCCCTCTTTTTGAAATCATCAGCAGTCAAAAACTGCTCTATCACTCATATGCAGATGACACGCAACTGTATTTCCGCATTTGCAATAAAAAGGATCACCACCTCAATCTAGAGAAATGCCTCTCTTTGATAGAGGACTGGATGACCAAGAGTTATCTTAAACTCAACGGAGCAAAAACAGAACTTCTCCTGTTTCACGCTAAGCGTAGGAACCAACCAGCAACAACTTGGACCCCCCCCCCCGCCCATTCTGGGTAAATTCATCACCCCTAGCGCCAAAGTCAAAAGTCTTGGGGTCATCTTCCACTCCTACATGACAATGGACGCACAAATAGGGTCAGTAGTCAGCGGATCTCACCATCTGCTGCGCCTACTACGCAGACTTATTCCTTTCATTCCTAAAGAAGACGTAGCAGTCGTGGTGGGAGCAATTGTAAACTCCAGACTGGACTATGCAAATGCCCTTTACCTCGGACTCCCGAAGTACCAAATCGCTCGTCTGCAAGTCGTTCAAAATACGGCTGCGAGACTTGTGACAGGGAAAAAACCCTGGGAATCCATCTCACCTCCGTTGAGATCCCTTCACTGGTTGCCAGTGAAAGACAGAATTGCTTTTAAAGCACTCTGTCTAACGCATAGATGTATCCATGGGAATGCTCCCCAATATCTGTGCGAAAAAAATAAAAGTTCATAACCCCAATCGCATCTTGCGATCCACCAACCAAAATCTACTCCAGATACCGAAAGCCAATTACAAGTCCAAAGGAGATAGAAGATTCGCGGTCCAAGGTCCCAGACTATGGAACGCTTTACCAACCAGTATTCGGTTGGAGGAGAACCACCTAGCATTCAGGAGAAAGATCAAGACTCATCTCTTTTGATATCAAAGGAGACAGGAACAACAAGCGCCCAGAGGCGTTTCAGTTCGCATGTGCAGCGCTATATAAGTTTTCATTCATTCATTCATTCATCAGGTTCGATAGACAGATTGCTATTAATTCACTGTATTCAGTCAGCGTCATGTCGAATCTCTCTATATCAAATTTTTTCCGCAACGAAAACGAACATAAAGCATTTTTTTTGTCGGATCTTTCGGTTTTCGTTTCTTTCGCTTTCGTTATCGTTTGTTAAAACAATAACGAAAAAAACAGATTTCCGGACGAAAATGCATTTTAACGAAAACAAATGCATATGTCTAGTACAGGAACCTTTTCTGAAGTCGGAGCGACTTCAGTAGTGTACAGTACATTAAGATGGCTCAATTCACTTCCATTCATTTTCTCAACCACACAACTTGTGACGACTTGGGGCGACATCAAGTCGGATCCCAGGTCGCCCCAGTGTGAACTGGCTCTGAAGAAGCACCAAGCAACTCTTTGCCTTAAAGTGGAGGTTCACCCTAATTTATCACTTACTGTTAATAAAACAGCGTTGCATTCACAATAACAAATCCGTTGTTTTTTTTTTTTTTGCTAAAGGCTTACCCGTTTTTTTCTTTGCATTCCGCCCTGTCAATCAGAGTCCACCGCGGGGGGAATGGGCGTGACTATCGATTTTCCCCCGACGGTGCTATGTCTCCTGGCGTCCCCAGGAGATGCTCTCTGCTCAAATCCCGCAAGATTTCGCCGCGAAATTAGGAGCTATCGCTTCACAACAGGGCGGGTCATTATGACGCCGGCCGTTGTGATGGCAACTCAAGTGTTGACGGCGCGGCTCGCCGTCAACACCTGCCATGCGCGGGATAGAGCGGTGAATGCTGGGATAGCATTCACCGCATCCCGGATGTAGACACAGGTGGGCTTCAGGAGTGCCCACACTAAAGATGCAAACGTCCATCGCTGGGTTATCTAAAATATAATTTCGATTCAAGTCGGGACAAATGTGGCTGCAAGAACGGGACAGGTGAGTGTAACATTAGATGTACAAACGGCGCCCGAATGTTAGAAAAAAAAAAAAAAGTTTATCCCGCAGAACCGCCGCTTTAACCACAAAGCAATCAATAAGTTCTTGTGATGATTGTCAAAGACCATTCAGGCTTCAAATAGAAAATCGTTACTTTCCACTGAACCTGTATTGGTTAATAAATATATAAATGTACCAAATTACCCTATTAAATATATTCTGAATTAACCGGTTCCATTGTCCTTTGAGGCTGCAACAGCTATTTATTTTGAAGCAGCAGACTAGCTATTACTCTTTGCTGTGAGCCTTAATGATAGCAAATGCTATGCTGATAATGATGGATGAAGTTTTATTTGCAGCATTGTGGAAAAGGTTTGCCTCTAATAGTAGATTCTTCCTGCATCAAACAGATAATTATGATTAAATAGGCAGCACTAAGGATTTGGTGTCTCTCTTAGGCAGCATAAACAGCTGGAAACTCATTAGGAAAGAAACGGAGAGTAGCTCACATATTCCAGAAAGGGATAAATGGAGAACAAAATTTTTTTTTTTGCAAAAGTGGAATACTGCAGGTGCTCGAACATTTCTTTAAAAAAAGAGTGCCCTGGATATTGTCTTCCGCTGAGGCTGCACCCAGATCCCCTTACTTCTTTATATTAAACTTGGAATTGGAGCAGTGCTCCCCACGGTTGCAATTTTTTCCTTGGAAGCTGCATGCTATTGGCCTCCTGCCCAGATGTCTACACACCCTAACAGTGCAGGACTGTACACCTGGGTGCAGATTTTATTATTATTATTATTATAATACAGAATTTATTCAGCCCCAATAGTTTGCACATCGCTCAGGCAGGGGAGTTCTGTCCTCTACTCTGCTGCTGACTTCTGAGACAAGGTGGTGTGGAGATGAAGAAAGTGCTGCATCTGTAGGAGAGGTCACATGAAATGGCCTGGAGGGCTGGATTCGGCCCGTCCCGCCATGTGTTTGACACATGTGTGCTAGACTGTTTATTGGAACAGGAATGAATGGACTGTTGCTTGGATGACTAGTTACCTCTGAACTTTTTTGGGAGGAACAAGCCAAAATCAGTGGTTTTTGTTGCGATTTTATAACGATTTTGCTGCGATTTGCGTTTTTTTAACAAATTGGCCAAAAAAAGAATCATAAAAACACAAATCGCCGCAAAAAGCCGAAATAAGCTTAGATGTGAACGTGTCCTATAAATGTACGTGTCCTATAATATATGCATAGATTCTTGTCATGTAAAACCATTTATTTTACTTTTTTTCCCACCACATACACAAATAATATAATCTGCTTTGTTTTTCCATTACCAATCCTTGCAGTTTAGAAACTATTCAGCAAATGAAAAAGGTTAGTTGATAATAGTAATGAGATGATGGATGGAGTCTGAGCTCAGGGACCATCTGATCGTGGAGATTTAGTCAGTGATTGGGAATGATTTTGATTTAAATTCCCCTTCTCCCTGCTGTATGAGACTCACAAATATGTGCTCAGGAGAAAATTGATTTCATTAGAAAGTCTGGCATTTTAACAGTTTCAGCTAAAAAAAAACAGAACATGAGATAGGACCTCCACTGGTTTCACATCGACTTGGTAGAAATGATATACTAAGCTGAAAAAAAGGTATGTACACCAGCACATAAAAGGACTTTTCTGCTAATACTCCCCGACCTTTTATTGGGTAGGAATTGATCTTGAGTATGAATTGATCTTTGTAAGCCTTTTTGCATTTACCTAGTCTAAACACCAATTATTGTTTGGTTCTATTCTGTAGCTATTGATATAAAACAATTTTTTAAGTTACAGGCAGTCCCCAAATTACAAACATCTGGCTTACAAACAACGTCAACTTACAAACAGAGGGGGAAAACAGGAAGTGAGAGGAAATCTACCCCTAAGAAGAGAAATTCACCCCTCTACAGGGTCGGAAATTCCGACAAGAAAACCGTGGGTTTTTTTCTGACGGAATTTTGGCTCAAACTTGTGTCACACAAAATTCCGACCGTCAAGAACGTGATGACGTACAACACTACAACAAGCCAAGAAAAATGAAGTACAATGATTCCGAGAATGCGTCAAATTGACTCCGAGCATACGTAGGATTTTTGCGGGTCGGAATTGCATACAGACGATTGTAATTTCCGACAAGAACTTTTCCCGTCGGAAATTCCGACAGAAAAAGACCGATGGGGCCAACACGATCGAAATTTTCGACCAAAAGCTCACATCTAAATTTTCTTGTCGGAAATGCCGATCATGTGCGGCATAAGAGTTATCGTGGGAAACAGGTGTCTCCGTTGAACCTTTTTACCAATCCTTGTTTCCACAACAACCCAAAATGTCCAAAATCCAATTGTCATTGGGATAGAAATTGAGGTGGAATCTTCTGAACAGGGGCACAGACAGCAAAACAAATGTTACAGGGGTGGTAACCCTTTCCTATGCTATCCAACAAACGTAAAAAAGTTTGTTTTGGCTGGAGCTACACTTAAAAAATGTCCCTGTTACGACTTACAAACAAATTCAACTTAAGAATAAACCTACAGAATCTTGTTTGTAACCCGGGGGCCACCTGTATACACAGGGCTGGTGCAAGGATTTTTGACACCCTAGGCGAAACCTCATTTTGCCGCCCCCATAGGCTCCGCCCCCACTGAAATGTTTGCGGTGCCTCTTCACCTATTTTTTCAGCCGTGGTCCACAGGCCTGCACCCGTGCCTCTGGACCCGGCCCGAAGACAAATAGTGGATGGTAACGGCTCGCTTCCTCACACCAGCTGTGGCCCACAGGCTAGGACAGTATACAGACTAAGGGCCAGATTCAGGTAGAGTTAGGCTGGAGTATCAGTGATACTCCAGCCTAACTCTCACTTTGAGCCGGCGTTTCTGTTTTCTTTAGTCAGAATACAAGAAACGCCGGGTTGGAGTTCCGATACGAGCGGCGTAATTGAATTTCGCCGTCGCATCGCAACTGCAATTTAAAATATGGCGCCGGGGGCGTTCCCGCTGATTAACGCCGAAAATATGTTAATCAGCGGGAATCGGCAATTCACGATCGTATTCGGGCGCGACGCAGTGACTTTCCGACGTTTCCGTAAGCGATACGCGGCGTAAAGATAAAGCAGCCCCCTAGTGGAGTATCCTATGTTAAGTATAGCCGTCGTCATCGCGTCGAAAAAAAAAAATGTGCGTCGCTTGCGTAAAACGTCCATAAATGGGGATTTGACGTCATTGACGTTCACTGACAGAATTTGGAGCATGCGCACTGGGATGCATTGACAGTCGACGCATGCGCAGTACGTTCGCCGCGGGATCGCGCCTAGTTTAAATAATACACGCCCCCTACCCACCCAATTTGAAATACTCCAGCTCATTTTCGTTACGCTGCCGCAACTTTAGGAGCAAGTGTTTCATGAATAACAGCACTTGCTCCTAAAGTTTCGGCAGAGTAACGTAAATGAGAAATGTTACTCCAGATTAAAGATGCTCCCATCTACCTGAATCTGGCCCTAACTGTGTACAATAACTGCCTGTCTTTACGAGTGACAGATACACTGACAATGTTTTACAGGTTCCTACTAAAAATAATAAGAAATGCACATTTTTGTACCTGCAAAAATATCTGCATTTATTTATTTTACAAAGGTGGACTTAACCCTTCACACCGCAGATCGCCCCAATTCCTGTATTTTTAGGTCTCAGATCACCACTATTCTTCCACCTTCACACTTCAGATCACCCCATTACTGTATTACCCTAAATACCTGTTTCCCTCTGCACCCCCCCCCCTCCGCACCTCTGCACGACCCTCACACCTATCATTTCCTGTCTGTTCCCCTCCCCCTACACATATATCCGATCCCCCTCTGTAACCCCTCTCACACACATATCTGTACCCCCTGCACGTCTGTTCCCCTCCCCCTACACATATATCCGATCCCCTTTGTAACCCCTCCCACACACATCTGTACCCCCTGCACGTCTGCCCCCTCACACATATATCTGGTTCCCCTCTGTAACCCCTCCCACACTCATATCTGTACCCCCCTGCACGTCTGCCCCCACACACATATATCTGGTCCCCCTCTGTAACCCCTCCCACACACATATCTGTACCCCCCTGCACATCTGCCCCCCACACATATATCTGGTCCCCCTCTGCCCGTCTGCCCCCCAACACATATATCTGGTCCCCCTCTGCCCGTCTGCCCCCCCACACATATATCTGGTCCCCCTATGCACGTCTGCCCCCCCACACATATATCTGGTCCCCCTCTGCGCGTCTGCCCCCCCCCCCACACATATATCTGGTCCCCTCTCTGTAACCCCTCCCACACTCATATCTGTACCCCTCTGCACGTTCTGCCCCCCCACATATATCTGTCCCCCTCTGTAACCCCTCCCACACTGATATCTGTAACCCCTGCACGCCCCCCCCCCCCACATATATCTGGTCCCCCTCTGTGTACAGTGCAATGAACTATAAACAGCACAGCAGAGTACATTTTTAATTTCCTATGACAGCAGGCTGCAGCACTGAGCTTCCATACCTGAGCCATCAGGTGTGATCACTGACTCTGTCCATTCATATAACTGAAACATTGTAAACTGTGTTTACAATGTTTCAGTTTATGAATGGAGAGATGTGAAGGAAAAATGTAGCGCTGTGTAACAAATAGGACTGAATGTCACTAAGTAAATCAAAATCAATAATCACTAAAATAAAACAATGATGATGGTAGTGTTAAACTAAATCAACAGTGAAAAGCAAAGTCCTTGCGTGAAATGGTGCAATAATAGTCCATAACAAAAAAGTAAGGTGATAGTTCCACCAACACCAATCAAATGAATGGATGTTAGATGACCTTGTAGATCCTTGGAGACAGAATGACACTTATCTCAAGTGAAGATATGTTGCGCTTACCATTAATGTTGGACCTGTCTGTCGTGGACAGCAGATCGATAAGGCATGAACACTCCCGGGGCACAATCTGCTGGGCTCTCCCCGACAGGATGAAGATGGTTCCAATCCTCGATGCAGGGCCTGAAGTGCACGGTATCCTGGAAAGGTATCCTTATTATCCAAGTAATTTGTTCGCAGGGGGAGTGTGGAAAGATGATGATGAAACCCTCGAAAGGGTGGGATGAATGAAGCTGGATGACTCCGATTACCATGGGGGAGAGAAGAAACAAAAACGCAACGATTCCCCAGTTGAATCGGAGTCATCCAGCTTCATTCATCCCACCCTTTCGAGGGTTTCATCATCATCTTTCCACACTCCCCCTGCAAACTGATTACTTGAATAATAAGGATACCTTTCCAGGATACCGTGCACTTCAGGCCCTGCATCGAGGATTGGAACCATCTTCATCCAGTCGGTGAGAGCCCAGCAGATTGTGCCCCGGGAGTGTTCATGCCTTATCGATCTGCTGTCCTCGACAGACAGGTCCAACATTTCTGGTAAGCGCAACATATCTTCACTTGAGATAAGTGTCATTCTGTCTCCAAGGATCTACGAGGTCATCTAACATCAATTCATTTGATTGGTGTTGGTGGAACTATCACCTTACTTTTTTGTTATGGACTATTATTGCACCATTTCACGCAAGGACTTTGCTTTTCACTGTTGATTTCGTTTAACACTACCATCATCATTGTTTTATTTTAGTGATTATTGATTTTGATTTACTTAGTGACATTCAGTCCTATTTGTTACACAGCGCTACATTTTTCCTTCACATTTTCACTCAATACTTGTCACATTGTAGTTTTAGCCGCTTTAGTTTTTAATTTCAGTTAGCGCAATATTTTTATATTTTCTACTATGAATGGAGAGAAGCCGCTGTCTTCTCTGCTTTCATTTTCAGTGCAGCTGAGGCTGCTGAGAAAGGGACTGGGGAATCTGTGTCCCTAGTCCATTTCCTTGTCTCAGAGGGGAGATGTCAGAGGTCTTTTAAGACCCCTGATATCTCACCAAAGCCCCCCCCCCCCAACAGGGCTGATAAAAAAAAAAAAAGGAATTGCAATAAATAAAAAAAATAATTGTAAAAAAACAAAAACAACACACTGACACTGTACATCCCCCACCCCTCTTAAAAAAAGAAAGCATTGTAAAAAAAAATAAAAAATTAACAAATTGTAATTTGAAAAAAAAAAATATAAACAAAATAATAAAAAAAAAAATACTGACACATGTGCCACTGTCACATGAGATTTAAAAAAGTATCAGTAATCAGTATCGGCGAGTACTTGATAAAAAGTATCGGTACTTGTACTCGGTCCTAAAAAAGTGGTATCGGGACAACCCTAATGAAAACCATAGAAACTCTATTGGTTTGAAAAAAGTGGACTTTGTTGGCACTACATGATGCAGCTTGATAAATAAAACATATACTTTATTTTCTCCAAAGTTAAAATTATGTGTGCATTAAAAACCAGTTACAGCATCGTCTATACATAACTAGTACGAGGTAACTAGTACCGTGGTATACCCAACCCAGAAATGAAAATATACAAATAACTCCAAGTATAATACAACAGTATGTAGCATTACATTCCTAAAAGTGTAGCTGTGACAAACAGGTGTAATGTGCATAATTAATATATACAATATAGACTAATATATACATCCAGGGGATCTAGTGGGCAATCTCCGGTTGTCAGAGTGTCCAGGTTCTCTTTCCTCTGGGGGCCTCAGGCGCTCGTATGAAAATAAAAATTCCAACCTGATTCTTCGAATTTCCTCATCACTGTGGTCAAAAATGTACATTGATTTGATCCCATTAATGAATAGAAAAAACAAAGAGCTTTCTTAGAATCTTCCTTTTTCTAAGATTTTCGTTTGAATCCTACCCATCTATGGCCAGCCCCAAACTCTATGCATAGAGAAGGCTTTAGGGAGACAATAGGGTGATTGTCCCTGGCAGGGTCCAGGGATACACTGTGGAGCGGGTGGATGCCGTTGGCCTGGTCCCGGCGGGGACACCCTGAAGCAGATGGATGTCGCTAGCCTGGCCCCTGAACAGAGCCCTGATGATCGTGGATGAAGCCACAAACAGCAGAGGTAAAGTAGGACAGATCCTCCCCAAACTTCATTAAGCTGTATGGGATGGGAGGGGGGAGATGTGTGTGTGTGAGTAGTGCAGGAAGTAGGAGTGGGAGGGGTCAGTGTACATGTCAGGTGGGGGGGAGGGGTCAGTGTACATGTCAGGTGGGGGGGGGGGTCAGTGTACATGTCAGGTGGGGGGGGGTCAGTGTACATGTCAGGTGGGGGGGAGGGGTCAGTGTACATGTCAGGTGGGGGGGGGTCAGTGTACATGTCAGGTGGGGGGGAGGGGTCAGTGTACATGTCAGGTGGGGGGGATCAGTGTGCATGTCAGGTGGGGGGGAGGGGTCAGTGTACATTTCAGGTGGGGGGAGGGGTCAGTGTACATGTCAGGTGGGGGGGGGGGGGTCAGTGTACATGTCAGGTGGGGGGGAGGGGTCAGTGTACATGTCAGGTGGGGGGAGTCAGTGTACATGTCAGGTGGGGGGGAGTCAGTGTACATGTCAGGTGGGGGGGTCAGTGTACACGTCAGGTGGGGGGGAGTGTACACATCAGGTGGGTGGGGGGTCAGTGTACGTGCCAGGTAAGGTGGGGGGGTCAGTGTACGTGTCAGGTAAGGTGGGGGGTCAGTGTACGTGTCAGGTAAGGTGGGGGGGGGTCAGTGTACGTGTCAGGTAAGGTGGGGGGGGTCAGTGTACGTGTCAGGTAAGGTGGGGGGTCAGTGTATGTGTCAGGTAAGGGGGGGGTTCAGTGTATGTGTCAGGTAAGGGGGGGGTTCAGTGTATGTGTCAGGTAAGGGGGGGGGGTTCAGTGTATGTGTCAGGTAAGGGGGGGGTTCAGTGTATGTGTCAGGTAAGGGGGGGGTTCAGTGTATGTGTCAGGTAAGGTGGGGGGTCAGTGTACGTGTCAGGTAAGGTGGGGGGTCAGTGTATGTGTCAGGTAAGGGGGGGGGTTCAGTGTATGTGGCAGGTAAGGGGGGGGGTTCAGTGTATGTGGCAGGTAAGGGGGGGTTCAGTGTATGTGGCAGGTAAGGGGGGGTTCAGTGTATGTGTCAGGTAAGGGGGGGGTTCAGTGTATGTGTCAGGTAAGGGGGGGGTTCAGTGTATGTGTCAGGTAAGGGGGGGGGGGTTCAGTGTATGTGTCAGGTTAAGTGGGGAGGTGCTAATTTCCAGAGGATTGAAGGATCGGGTAAATGGGAAAGCGCTGATTTCCAAAGGATTGAAGGATCGGGTAAGTGGGGAAGTGCTGATCTCCAGAGGATTGAAGGATCGGGTCAGTGGGGAAGTGCTGATTTCCAGAGTATTGAAGGATCGGGTAAGTGCGGGAGCACTGATTTCCAGAGGATTGATGGGTCGAGTAAGTGGGGGAGCACTGATTTCCAGAGGATTGAAGGATCGGGTAAGTGCGGGAGCGCTGATTTCCAGAGGATTGATGGGTCGGGTAAGTGGGGAAGCGCTGATTTCCAGAGTATTGAAGGATCGGGTAAGTGCGGGAGCACTGATTTCCAGAGGAGTGAAGGATCAGGTAAGTGGGGAAGTGCTGATTTACAGAGGATTGAAGGATTGGGTAAATGGGAAAGCACTGATTTCCAAAGGATTAAAGGATCGGGTAAGTGGGGAAGTGTTGATCTCCAGAGGATTGAAGGATCGGGTAAGTGGGGAAGTGCTGATTTCCAGAGGATTGAAGGATCGGGTAAGTGGGGAAGTGCTGATCTCCAGAGGATTGAAGGATCGGGTAAGTGGGGAAGTGCTGATTTCCAGAGGATTGAAGGATCGGGTAAGTGCGGGAGCACTGATTTCCAGAGGATTGATGGGTCGAGTAAGTGGGGGAGCGCTGATTTCCAGAGTATTGAAGGATCGGGTAAGTGCGGGAGCGCTGATTTCCAGAGGATTGATGGGTCGGGTAAGTGGGGAAGCGCTGATTTCCAGAGTATTGAAGGATCGGGTAAGTGCGGGAGCACTGATTTCCAGAGGATTGATGGGTCGAGTAAGTGGGGGAGCACTGATTTCCAGAGGATTGAAGGATCGGGTAAGTGCGAGAGCGCTGATTTCCAGAGGATTGATGGGTCGGGTAAGTGGGGAAGCGCTGATTTCCAGAGTATTGAAGGATCGGGTAAGTGCGGGAGCACTGATTTCCAGAGGAGTGAAGGATCGGGTAAGTGGGGAAGTGCTGATTTACAGAGGATTGAAGGATTGGGTAAATGGGAAAGCGCTGATTTCCAAAGGATTAAAGGATCAGGTAAGTGGGGAAGTGTTGATCTTCAGAGGATTGAAGGATCGGGTAAGTGGGGAAGTGCTGATTTCCAGAGGATTGAAGGATCGGGTAAGTGGGGAAGTGCTGATTTCCAGAGGATTGAAGGATCGGGTAAGTGGGGAAGTGCTGATTTCCAGAGGATTGAAGGATCGGGTAAGTGCGGGAGCACTGATTTCCAGAGGATTGATGGGTCGAGTAAGTGGGGGAGCGCTGATTTCCAGAGTATTGAAGGATCGGGTAAGTGCGGGATCGCTGATTTCCAGAGAATTGATGGGTCGGGTAAGTGGGGAAGCGCTGATTTCCAGAGGATTGATGGGTCGGATAAGTGGGGAAGCGCTGATTTCCAGAGGATTGAAGGATCGGGTAAGTGCGGGATCGCTGATTTCCAGAGGATTGATGGGTCGAGTAAGTGGGGAAGCGCTGATTTCCAGAGGATTGAAGGATCGGGTAAGTGCGAGAGCGCTGATTTCTAGAGGATTGATGGGTCGGGTAAGTGGGGAAGCGCTGATTTCCAGAGGTTTGAAGGATCGGGTAAGTGGGGAAGCACTGATTTCCAAAGGGTTGAATCATCGGGTAAGTGGGGAAGCGCTGATTTCCAGAGGATTGAAGGATCAGGTAAGTGGAGGATTGTTTTCCGGAGGATCGACGGATCAGGTAACTACAGCCTTTCAGTGCACCCAGGAAAAATTAACAGTTAACCCATGCAGTGTGGGCACTGCCCCACTGTATGGGAGGAATTTTTTATGGAGTTTTGCTTTAATTGTCCTTCTGTCCCAGTTAGCTTTGACTGAGACCTCTGTTTCCAGTTTCTGTACCGTTTTTTTATGTTTGGCATATGCTACATTACATCTGTCTTCTGTACTTGATACATTACATAATTGTTTAGGACTTTTTCATCATTAACCTGCAATTTGGGCACTGACTGTTTGGCATATTGGAGATCCTGTTGATTGCTGCACGTTGCTTTGAAAACTGACTTATCAAAGTACTAATTGAAACATTTCTTTTACATCTGACATGTACTGCAAGTTTGCAATCAACCTAATATGACTCACCTTTGTACTTTATAATTGTATACTGAGTTACTTCAGTGTTAACCTTCATCTTTAAATGGTAATTTTGCTATTTAGTCCACCCCCGTACATAACATGTATGGAAATTCTTATCCTCACTCCCTCCCCATGTGCAAGTTCTGTATTCGATTAAAAAGCCATAGAATGTTCACAGAGGTTTGAAATCATTAGGATGGGATAATTAGATTTGTTCCATGTGAGTATTCTAAAGAGAACCACAAAGTACATTTAATGCAATTGTATAATGCAGGTATAACCTTTAATGATCTTGTTCCATGATCTTGTATTAATATGCATGTTTCCTGATGTAATGTGTTTTTCCTAGTGTTCCTGCCAGCAAGGCTGCTGTTAAAAATCATGGGGCTCTGTACAGCCCACCTGACAGTCAAATTAGGGTGACCACGTTTCCAAACTACCATTCAGGCACACCCCCCTTCCCAAAAATCAGCTTCTGCTGTTACGAATCACAGCACAGTGATTGGACACAAGAGGCGGGATTTATGATTTCTCCAATCACAAGCAGGGGGCGGGGACTGTGCTCCTCCAGGTATTTCCAGCCAGGACAAGTACTGTCAGTGAGTAAAGCAGTGATGTGGCGGCCTTTTTTGAGGGCATTCGTTTGGCTTGGGGGGTGGCTGTGTCAGTTTCATTCCGGGAGACTGTATAGTCCTGGAATGAAGGCGCCCGGGACAGACCTGCAAAATGTGGGACTGTCCTGGGCAATCCGGGACACGTGGTCACCCTAATTCTAATCAATATTTATTTTTCTAAAAATACACAAACTTTGTTTATAGCAGACACAAACATATCATAAATTGCAAAGTTCCTACTAATTTTAAAAGATAAAATTGTTTCAAGTTCAATTAAAGCGTTGTGTGTAAATGAGGTCTTGGGGTACTGGGTAATTGGGGTACATTCACATGGGTACTGTTTGTAGAGTAAACTCACGCGCTAATGCCCCATACACACGATCGAATTCCGCTTAAGCTGTCTTGCATACACACGGACACACCAAATTCTGACCGTTGAAAACACGGTGATGTACAACACTACAACGAGCCTAGAATATTGAAGTTTAATGATTTTGAGCATGCGTGGAATTGTTTTCGAGCACGCGTGTTTTTTTTTCTCTGTCTAAATTCCATACAGACGAATGAAAATTTCCGATAGAGATTTGTAAAGCCGGAAAAAAAAGAGAAAAAGTCCGATGGGGCATACACGCGGTCGGAATATCCGATGAAAAAATTCCGTCTGACTTTTTCCATCGTAAATTCCAACCGTGTGTACGTGGCATATTGCCACGTACACACGATCATTTTTCGGCATGAAAAAAACTTTGGGCCAGATTCAGAGAGCCGTAACTCCTGTCTAACTGGTGTTAGACTGGAGTACTTTCAAATTACGCGCGTTTTTTAGCGAGTCTGAAACCTCAAACCATGAATAGACGGCTGCGGGCTTCAATTCGACTGGATTACTTGTTCGTACGCCTTTGGATCTACGCTGCAATAAAATTGCGGCCACAAGGGGGGGACTTCCCGTCGTTTTCCGCGTCGGGGTATGCTAATGAGCTTTTGCCGGCGATTCCCGAAATTACGATCTTCAATCGCAATCTCTTACGGCATCTTTAGTCATCTTTTTTTTGCGTAACACTATACCAGCTTTTTGCTGCTCTAATATTAGACAGCCCATGTTAAGTATGGCCGTCGTTCCCATGTCGAATTTCTACGTTTTCTGACGTCTTTTATTATTTTTGACGTTAAACGTCCGGGAATAGGAATGTCCGTAAACGACGCTACTCAAACAATGAATGACGTAACGACGTGATTTCGCGCAATGCACGGCGGGAAATTTCTGAACGGAGCATGCGCAGTTCGATCGCCGCCGGGACGCGCCTAATTTAAATGCTTCACGCCCCCTAATCGCGTATTTCGATTACACGGCGAGAAATAGACTACGCCGCCGTAGCGTACGGGCAAAAATCTACCAGAATTCGATGTAGAGCCTGGTAAAATACGGCAGCGTAGAGTATTTCGATTACGCAGCGCAAAATTAAGTGTATCTGAATCTGGCCCTTTGTTTTTAAAAAATGCCATTTAAAATGATCATGTGTGGGCTTCACATAATTTTTCGGGTTCTGAAAAACAAAAAAAAAAAATTCGAACATGCTGCATTTTTTAACGTCGTTTTAAACGATGTCGTTTTTCGGGTTGTAAAAAATGATCGTGTGTGGGCTAAAATGACGTTAAAAACCCGCGCATGCTCAGAAGCAAGTTATGAGACAGGAGCACTCGTTCTGGTAAAACTACCATTCGTAATGGAGTAAGCACATTCATCACGCTGTAACAGACATAGAAAAGCACGAATCGTCTTTTACCAACACGGAATCAGCAAACGGATCCCAAAGGCGAATGGAACTTCTCCTTTATAGTGCCGTCGTACGTGTTGTACGTCACCGCGCTTTGCTAGATAATTTAAAAAAAAACGATGGTGTGTGGGCAACGTCATTTTAATGATGAAGTTGGAAAAACTTATTTTTTTCTACATGCTGAAAAACGTTGTTGTTTTCATGCCGAAAAATGATTGTGTGTACGCGACATAAGCCCCCCAAAATGTGTAAAGTGAGCTGCTAGCACAATGCCCCTGTAAAGTATTAGGCCGCGTACACACGATCAAATCTGTCTGCTGAAACCCGTCTGACGGACCGGTTCAGCAGACAGATTCGATTGTGTGTATGGGCAAACAGACGGATTTGGCCAGCCGACAGATTTGAAAGCATGCTTTCAAATCTGTCTGCTTGAAACCCGTCGGACCGATATGTCTGCTGGTTAGTACGCTAACCAGCAGACATATCTGCTCGCACATGCGTCAAATGGATTTGACACATGCGCGGAAGTGTTTTACTTCCTGGTGCGGTGATGTGGCGGCGTCAACGTCACTGCCACGTCACCGACACGTCAGCGCGCTCTCTACCGGCGGGGATTTGTACACACGATCAAACCAATACATCCCAGCAGACAGATTTGTTCAAATCGGTCTGTCCGACCGATTTGAACAAATCTATTTGCTCGTGTGTAAAAAAACAAAAAATATGTGCAGTGCTAAAATGAAAAATGATGCTGCAAAAATGGTTCTAGACACACGGCTAGAGTGCTAGTATGTGCAAACGTACCTATAATAATCATATAAACCTGCATAACTATACGATCAACAAAGTGACTGTGCATAAATATATCACTTCATTTGTGAAAAAATATACCAATATGTATGTGGAAAAAATATACAACATATATACAGTCCCTGCAGAAAGAATGAACAGGAAGCCTTCTGTACAGAGGCTTCCTGTTCATTAACAAACTGAAGCAAAGTAAACATGGTACACTGTCAGGAGGGAGAGTAGAAGCCATAAACTTCTTCAGTTCTAATGAGTGTTGAGCCCCATACACACGGTAGGACTTTTTGACAACAAACTTAAAAATTAGCTTAGTTTTCCAAAAAATCCTATCGTGTGTACGCTCCATCGAACAAACTTTTTCGGTTTTCATCGGACAAAGGTTCGCTCTGCAAACGGACAAACTTTCCGGCAACAGAAGTCCTACGGTGCAAAGTCCTATCGTGTGTACAGAAATCCATCGGACTTTTGTCCGAAGTACAAACACGCATGTCCAGAACCAATGGTAAAATCAACCAACAATAGCAGAAGTTGACCAAAGGGTGGCGGTAAAGAGCAGAAAAATCACGTAAAGTTTTGGGAAAGTTTGCAGAAAAGTCCTGCCGTGTGTATGCTATGGGTGTGCCCGACCAACTCCCTTCAAACAAAAATCCATGAAAAAGTTTGTTTGAAGTCCGATCGTGTGTATGAGGCTTAATGCCGCGTACACACGGTCGTTTTTTGCGATGAAAAAAAACGTCGTTTTTTAAAACGTCATTTAAATTGATGGTGTGTGGGCAAAACGTCGTTTTTTGTCTTAAAAAAAACGACCAAAAAAAAATTCCAACATGCTTGAATTTTTTGTGTCGTTTTTCAAAACGTCGTTTTTTGTTTCACAAAAAGTCACCGTGTGTAGCAAAAACGTCGTTTAAAACGACGTTTTTCAACCCGCGCATGCCCAGAAGCTAGTTATGAAGCGAGCTTCAATGGAAAAGTGTGGTGAACGTAACCTCGTTTTTTGTGAAAAAAACGATGGTGTGTATGCAACATCGTCTTTGAAAGTGACGTTTCAAAAACGTCGTTTTTTACTTCACAAAAAACGTCGTTTTTTTTCATCGCAAAAAACGACCGTGTGTACGCGGCATTAGAAGCATACCTCAGAACAGGCAACTAAATCCAATTAATCCAACAATCATGGAATGTGTTCAAGAACATAATTGGAGAGGAAAAACTGTGGAAACACCCTGTTCTTATTATATATTCCCATTCCAGCAGCTGTCAGTCCTTCCAGTTACACAGCTAAAGGTGCAAATTGTTGTTAAAATGCCAGAACAGACATATTAAAACGGCAGCAAATGTAGGTGACAGACGGTGTCAAAGGGTTGTTCCAGTTTGCATAGATAGCCCCCTGCAAACTGGTTGATCTTTCCGTCCAAAATATGCAGCTCACTGTCCTCAAAAATGTCCCATTTCATTAAAGTGTAGAAAGATTACCAAGTCCTGAACCATAAACATCACCCTCCTATGTTGGTTCATCAAATTGCTGAAAAGTTGTTTTGCCTCCATAATATACAGGTTTTTACATTCCTCACTACACTGGATTGCATAGACATCTAGTTAGGTCTTCAAGTAAGTGACTTGGTATATGCAGTCCAGTGAAGTCTATGTAGCCATGAGTGCTGAAGAATGTCCTGATATGTATTAGAACTGAAAGTAGAAATCCAGTCAAATCCTAACTATCAGACCGGAAAGTCTTCAGCATAGGTATAAGTATAGACATCTCTCATTTACAAAGTAGTTAGAATAGGCTTTTAATGGGAGTGGGGCAAGTTTAAGTATAGTTAGGATTTGACTGGTCTTCTGCTTTAAAGGGGTTGTAAAGGTCTGTTTTTTATTTTCTAAATAGGTTCCTTTAACCATTTGCTTACTGGGCACATATACCCTCCTCCTGCCCAGGCGAAATTTCAGCTTCCGGCACTGTGTCGCTTTAACTGACAATTGCGCGGTCCTGCGATTTGGCTCCCAAACAAAATTGACGTCCTTTTTCCCCCACAAATAGATCTTTCTTTTGGTGGTATTTGATCACCTCTGCAGTTTTTATTTTTTGTGCTATAAACAAAAAAAGAGCGACAATTTTGAAAAAAAAAAAATCAATATTTTTTACTTGTTGCTATAATAAATATCCCCATTTTTTTCTCAGTTTAGGCCGATACGTATCCTTCTACATATTTTTGGTAAAAAAAAAATCACAATAAGCGAGAAAAAAAAAGTTATAGCGCCTACAAAATAGGGGACAGAATTTTTTTTTTTATTATTATTTTTTTTTTTACTAGTAATGGCGGCGATCTGTGATTTTTATTGGGACTGCGACATTATGGCGGACACGTCGGACACTTTTGACACCATTCACATTTATACAGCGAGGGGGTGAGGAAGGGGTTAAATGTGTAGCCTAGTGAATGCTCTAACTGTAGGGGGAGGGGACCGATCTGTGTCCCTATGTACAAGGGACACAGCATTGGTCTCCTCTCTCCCTGATAGGACATGTATCTTTGTGTTCCTTGTCTGTGTAACCGCTGATCGCGGGTGCCTGGCGGACATTGCGGCCGCCAGGCACGCGCATCGGCATCGGAGGCTGGAGGCCGTATATAGACGGCCTCCCGGCAATTGGGATCTATTACCAGCTATTTCTTGATTCACAAACTAGTATGTGCACTAGTCAAGTATTGGCTGCTTCCACATAATATTTGTGGCAAAGTGCCTTTAACAGTACAGATATCTTTCTCTTTGCCTAATGATCACTACTATCCTTTAACCTACCAAGTTCAAACTGATGATTTCAAAAAGCCTCTTATGCTTTTTCACATTGACTTTCTTATACGCAGTCTAAACTTCCCATACTCCACTGATTTGTTTAATTCAGCTCTGAAAGTGTTTAATGATTACGCTCATCAGAGGTCTCTTGGTGTTTTGTATAATCAGGAAAGGACATTAAACAGAATTAGAATTGAAAACGAGGTTCAAGGTACACAAACCATAGGATGGACTATGGGTGACCTAGAGTATTACAGTGCCGCGTCCTAGAGTAGCTAGAGAAATTTATGGTTTAGAAAAGAAAGTGGACTTTATAGGCACTAATCATAAACGTAATATAAATGTTTTATTGATACAATACCAAAAGAATTCTGGCATTGCATTCAAAATTACAATATAAAGTTATAAAAATACATTTAAAAAGACACATATGATTGATCACACAGTAAAAATAGTGAACAAAGAAAATAAATGGTCGTTGTAAAGGAATGATCCGGTGTAGAAATCAATATAAATTGATAGCTACTGTACATATAGATATACATAAACATAAACTCTACATGTTTCGCATTTGTTGCTTCGTCAGGAGTTATGATTTTTCTAGAGAAAAAGGAAGGGACCGTCATTAATATACAGACATACATTTAAATAAAATATACAGACATTCGTGCGTAACATTAAATTATATCATTTGTGCGTCAAAGCGCTATAGAGAGGATGCATAGAAGACCGAAGTTGCCATGGTGTCACAGAGGGAAGGGCGCACCCATGGGGGTCCATAAGAGGGGGCATGCAGGGATACACCAGAAAAAAGAGTTGTTAGGAAAGGATACCCCTATGTATAGTAGTTTTTTGTGGGAACATTTAGGATAGTATGTTCGCACATTATAACCAGTGTGGAATGGTAATATTTAGGTGAGCTATGTTAGGGGTGGAATTAGATACAGTGAATGCCCAGCAGAGATATATAAAAGCAGGATAATCTATGTGTGATGAACACTGAGTGTGATAGTAGAGTACTTATATCGAATGGCTGCCTACCGTTCCCACTGTTGGGTATCATAGAGAGGATTTTTGACAGTGTAGATGAGTATTGTCTGGAACTTGGGAGATTCCAGATGATTGAAAAAATGATCCGAATAGAGCTAAAGCGGTGTGGCTTCTTCTGGTAAGGAAAAAATATATATATATAATATGACAAAAAATAAGAAAATGTATAATGGTATTGAACAACAAGTTTTCTGTTATTCAGGTATGGGTATGAAAAAGAGAAAAAAGAAAAATAAATATTTTTTGTTCAGAATACATACCCAAATATGTATACCGCAGAATGTTGGTGGAGAGGGCTGAACAACTGCTTTGGTTATTATGCTTGAACAGCTAAATCAATAACAAAGAGGGGGTGAACCCCTAGTGTTGAAGCCTGAATTCCAATTGGTAGGTAGACCAACAATAGTAGAAGGCTGCGGTGTATTCAGAAGTGTATCTAAACAGGGAGATATAGTATAATAGATGATGCTTTAAAAAAAGCCACCTACTTAGAAAGATGCTATAGAGGTCTGCAGCTAGGCAGAGTGTAACATTCAGTTTCCAAACATCATTTTTACTCACCACTCAGGTCGTTTAGTTGAATTCCCTGCTTGGAAATGGCAGACTCTATAGCTAGTTTTATCCACCCCTTATAAATGTGTATCCCGATCACATGTGCGGTTGAGACTTCCGCATCATGTGACCCGGCCAGGTCATGACTAACCAATCCCTAAGCAGCAGACTTGGCAGCGTCAATCAACGCTGCACCAATGGGGTGGGTATGGAGTTAAACATTGAGGGGAGGAGGCATGGAAGCACTCCACCAATAGGGTGGGGCGGGGCGTGTTTTGCAAACACGGCCCGTTGCGATGGTAACCCCAGCGCGTATAGATAGATAATCCAGCATTGGCGTGAGCCTGGGGAAGGAACGTCATAGGAAGGAGGGATGGAGGCACACGCTCCACCAATGAGAGTCGGCGGGGCGTGTAGAGGTCCGTGGCAGGAGGCTATGGTATAAACCAACGCCGCAAGAACACACAGACAAAGCCACCATCACATCCTAAGTTTCCACAGCACAAACAAGTTGTGATGCGGTTACCTGGCCGTGCATTAAACAGAATTAAGCACAAGTCCCATCCTCCTCCCTGTAGTGAATTTCCATGTACTGTCAAATGCATTAAAACTCAGGTCAAGTCATGGGATATGAATACAGCAGATAGTCAGAGAGCAAAGTAATCTGCTTCAGAAAATGGATTCTCTTGAATCAAGAAGAAACCAAATCATCCATCTCTCTTTGTTATTTATGAATGTGACTGATGAGAGCAGTGCGCAGGAGGAGAAATGCCATGCCCTGTGCTCAGCCACACATTAATGCATTCATCAGCATCATGACCTTGAAGTATAAATTGCGGGAGGCTGTTTAGTAATCATTGTTTTACCTTACTTAATGACTAGATGCCATGAAAAAAAGATACTTCTACTGTTTAT
This sequence comes from Rana kukunoris, assembly GCA_029574335.1. Classification (NCBI taxonomy): domain Eukaryota; kingdom Metazoa; phylum Chordata; class Amphibia; order Anura; family Ranidae; genus Rana; species Rana kukunoris. The sequence continues at coordinate 78,120,780 of CM056050.1, read as the reverse complement.
GGCATGTGAATCTTTCTGTTATAAAAGCAAGATTGCTGCTCAACATGAATGGTGATTAAATGCTGTTTTCAATAACTTAATGTTATTTCCTATTTTACTTATATGTTTATTTATTGCCCATTGAACCAGCTGATAGATAAATGGCAAAGGAGTCAATTGCTGTAAGATTATTTGTGTGTTTCCTTATGCACCAAAGGCCACTTATGTAAAACTTAAAGCGGAGTTCCACCCATTTTTGAGAGGTGATCTTAAACTAAAGACCACCTCTCAACATCTCCTTTTTGGATATCATTTTTTTTCTTTCTTAACTTTTTTGGAAGTACCGAGTGTACTTCCGATCCATCCAGATGTCAAGTCCTCTTCTGCAGTGAGCTCCCACGTTATCTTCTAGGACCTCTCAAGGCTCCACTGCCGGTTTCCTTAGTTGGAATGGCTGCGCCGATAGACGGATCGCCCTCGTGGGGCCGACATCGTGGACTCCCTGGACAGGTAAGTATCCTTATTAAAAGTCAGCAGCTACAGTGTTTGTAGCTGCTGACTTTAACCACTTCCCGTGGCCTCTGGCCTCCAGGCCACTGGGGGGGCGCGCGAGCAGCACCGGCGGGGCGCACACGCCCGCCACATCAGGCAGGTGCCGATGCGCGTGCCTGGCGGCCACGATGTCTGCCATGCACCCATGATCGGTGGTCACCGAGACAGGGACGTGGAGCTCTGTGTGTAACACAGAGCTCCACGTCCTGTCAGGGAGAGGAGACTGATGGTGTGTCCCTTGTACATAGGAACAACCATCGGTCACCTCCCCCAGTCACCCCCTCCCCCCACAGTAAGAATCACTAATTAGGGCACACATTAACCCCTTCCCCGCCCCCGAGTGTTAACCCCCTTCCCTGCCAGTCACATTTATACAGTAATCAGTGCAGATTTATATCATTGTTCGCTGTATAAATGTAAATGGTCCCAAAAATGTGTCAAAGTGTCCGATGTGTCCGCCGCAATATCGCAGTCCTGACAAAAATCGCAGATCGCCGCCATTACTAGTAAAAAAAAAATAATAAAAAAAATGAATGTCATAATTCTATCCCCTATTTTGTAGACGCTATAACGTTTGCGCAAACCAATCACTATACGCTTATTGCAATTTTTATTTTTACCAAAAATATGTAGAAGAATACGTATCGGACTAAACTGAGAAAAATTATTATTATTATTATTATTATTATTTGGATATTTATTATAGCAAAAAGTTAAAAATTGTGTTTTTTTTTTCAAAATTGTCGCTCTATTTTTGTTTATTGCGCAAAAAATAAAAACCGCAGAGGTGATCAAATACCACCAAAAGAAAGCTCTATTTGTCTATCAGCCTGATAACTCCTGACAAATTCTCGGACACTTTAGACAAAAGCAGCCTGAATCTTTAGTCCGGGGAGGTTGCTAAAATAGATTAGCAGGGAGCAGGTCCTATTACAAAACACCTCTGAGAGTCTCTGCCTATGATGAGAGGGGGTGTGTGCGCCTTTCCTCCAATCAGCAATGTTAGCTATCTTTGCTGTATGCCCAGACATCACACTCTGTGTTAACCAGGAAAAGAAAATCTCCTAACACGATCTCAACTTTCTAAACAGTAAATAAATGTTAAGACAGCAGATATACATATAAAACCTATGTAGGGATATTTAGTTCATCCCTGTGTATCATCTGAGGCTGTTCACTTCACTGGGTGTATGGGGGGTTTGCAGCCACTTTAAGTACAGAACAACCAGGTCTTCTCTAATGATGAGCGGAATACGCCATATTCGATTTCACGACATTTCACGAATATATAGAAGAATATTCGCGAAATATTCGTTAATATCGAATATTCGTGATATTTTATAAAAAAAAAAAATCCTGGATTACTAAACTAATATGCACTAAACACTAACTCTACTTACACAAACTTATATGACTAAACTAAAGCTATTTTTTTTTTTTTTTTATATATATATACACAAAACACAGAAGGGCAGAGAAAGTATTCGCGAATATTCGTAATACGAATATTCGCATTGCGAACATTCGGCAACATAAAAGGATCGCCTCAGCTACTCGGCCCAGGGTCTCTAATCATACCAGCAATGCTTTTAGACGTCGATGGAGATCACTAGGATGTGATCTGTTTTAAAAATAAATTTGAAAAAATACGAATATTCGCAATAGCGAATATTCACCGCGATATTCGATTTATTCGCGTATACTCAAATATGCAATATTCGTAACGAATATTCGAAATGCGAATATTCGTGAGCAACACTAGTCTTCTCCCCAGTTAGACAGCTGTGTAAAAGACAGCTTTATGTTCAGTGTGCATTTCAAAGAGCCCACTATTTTCAGGTTGGATGCATATAACACTAGGGCATGTTAACTAAACAAATAAGAGAATCAGCTCACCAGTAGATGTGATGTAGAAAATCATTTGGTTTCATTATCAGTGGATCTACTACAGCGGCCCTTTTAAATTTACGCTTAAGCAAACTTGTCATTTCAACAATCTGCCCTCTGTGATTAAACAATATTTGTCTGTGAAAAGTAGAAATCCTCTAAAAAACAATGACAATGGGCCAGATTCAGAGAGCCGTAACTCCTGTCTAACTGGTGTTAGACTGGAGTAATTTCAAATTACGCGCGTTTTCTAGCTAGTCGAAAACCTCAAACCATGAATAGACGGCTGCGGGCTTCAATTCGACTGGATTACGTGTTCATACGCCTTTGGATCTATGCTGCAATAAAATTACGTCCACTGGGTGGACTTACCGTCGTTTTCCGCGTAGGGGTATGCAAATGAACTTTTGCTGGCAATCCCCGAAATTACGATCTTCAATCGCAATCTCTTACGGCACCTTTAGTCATCTTTATTTGCGTAACACTATACCAGCTTTTTGCTGCTCTAATATTAGACAGCCCATCTTAAGTATGGCCGTCGTTCCCGCGTCGAATTTCTACGTTTTCCAACGTCTTTTATTATTTTTTACGTAAGTCGTCCGGGAATAGGAATGTTCGTAAACGACACTACTCAAACAACGAATGACGTAACGACGTGATTTCGCGCAATGCATGGCGGGAAATTTCTGAACGGAGCATGCGCAGTTCGATCGCCGGGGGGACGCGCTTAATTTAAATGCTTCACGCCCCCTAATCGCGTATTTCGATTACGCGGCGAGAAATAGACTACGCCGCCGTAGCGTACGGGCAAGAATCTACCAGGATTCAGTGTAGAGCCTGGTAAAATACGGCAGCGTAGAGTATTTCAATTACGCAGCGCAATATTAAGTGTATGTGAATCTGGCCCAATGTTTTTGAAAAATATGTAATACCACTTTAAATGCGTCATCAATTTAAAAGGGGTTTTATGTGGCCTTTTCTGTACTAAATTATAAGATTAAAAAGTATATCTTGAAGCTTTCCTGCTTTTACATTGGTCTTATGAAAGCACTTTGACTTTAATCACATACAGTATATTGTAGAATAATTAAATCTAAATTAATCAGCTGCATTATTGCTCTGTTATAGGCTTGTACCATTTTAATTGAAACATTTTCGAATTCCGCAATCTTTTCTATTATCCTGTTTAATCCATGTCGGAGGTGTCAGTATAATGAATATAGTTATTTCTGTCCACTAATTGACCTAATTTACCAACTTAAATTCTTATCCTTATTTTACTTTATACTGTTGTTATTTGCTCAGGAGAAACTGGAAGGTATTTTACAAAAATGTGCATTAGGATTTTATTTTAGGGAAATGAAGGATAAGACCTTTGAAAAAACATCTCTCCTTCACCATGAGTATCCTATACTCAGTATATGTTATGCAATCACTACACTGCAGCTAGCTGGAGGCGTTTAGAGGTACTGTATGGTCATCTCTGTTTATCAGCAGACAAGTAGAACATTGGAAATACTAAAGTCTGATTTGATCATTTTTCCTTAAAGGGTCACTAAAGGAAAACATTTTTTGGGCTGAAATGACGGTTATAGGGTATAGAGACATAAAAGTTAACTGACTCCTTTTAAAAATGATTATAAATAGATAAAAATCAATCATATAGTCAACCTACAGTTCTAGTTTCGTTTTTGCTGTTATTTCCTGTCTCTCTGATGTACAGAGCCAGAGTGCCAATAGAGGGCATTGATGGTTTGTCTAAAACCCCTCAGCACCAATCCAGTTTCAGTTTACACACCGTAATCACACCTCCTTGATTAGTGACCACAGTGAGAAAGCTCCCAGCACTGTGGTTATAAGGAAACAGACAACCAGGAAGTGTGGAGATTAGAGCAGAATTACAGCAACATCAAAGCAAAAACGAACAATGAGGACATGAAAACTCACTGCAGTAAGGTAAAGGAAGCTATTTAGCTAAAAAAAAAAACCTTTAGTAAACAGAGAAAATGTGCATAACTACAGGAAAAACAAGTGTATCGTGCAACTGTTTTAAATTTGTTTTTGCCAGAACTCAGTTAAGCAGTGCAATTACAAAAATCAAGGGATTAAGAGCCAGTTCACACAGGGGCAACCCAAATTACAGCACGACTTTGCAAGGCAACTTCAGCACGACTTGAAGCAACTTACAACACAACTAAAAGTTGCCTCCAGGACAGGCGACTTTGGCTGTGGCCAATCACAGAATAATAAGCTCTGTGGGGAGTAAACTATTTTCTCTTCCTCTAAAGTTGCTTCAGTTAAGACTGTGATCTGACTTTGGAGGCAACTTTTATTGCAATCTATGGGTACAAGTTTTTTTTACACTTTTTTGGTGAATGGATACTGGAACTATGTACCCGATACCCATTCACATAAGGGGGAACAGGATCTGAGGACCCCCTTTTTAAAGGCTTCCATATTCCAATAAGCCCCCCACTGGACAACCACAGCCCAGGGTTGTCAGGAAGAGGCCCTTGTCCACATCAACATGGGGAAGGTGCTTTGGGGTGTGGGGGAGGGGGGCAGAGCACTGATGGGTGGTACTGATGGGCAGGCGTTGAAAGGCAGCACTGATTGGCATCACTGATGGACACAGATGGGCCTTAATGGTGGGCACTGAGTGGTGTCACTGATGGGTACTGGTTGGCATCACAAATGAACACACTGGCATCACTGCTGGGCACTGTTGGGGCTGTACTGTAATCAGGGCACTGATCATCAGTGCCCTGATTACCTATATGTGTCTCCCCCGTGAGCAGATTCTGGTGATCGGCTCTCCTCACACTCTATCAAAGTGAGGCAAGGAGAGACGATAAAAGGCATCCCCTTGTTTACATGTGATCAACTGTGCGGACGGGTGGCAGTTAAAAACAACCACACCATCTTTTTTTCAGAGCAGCCTGTATTTCTCCTGTTACCTGTGAGTTTTTCTTTGTATCCTGAACAATTTTTCTGGCAATTGTGGCACCAATTTTTCTTATTCTACCAGACATTGGCTTGGTATCAAGTGATTCCCATATTTTCCACTTCTTAATAAGTGATTGAAAAATACTGACTGGCATATACAAGGCTTTGGATATCTGTTTATATCTTTTTCCATCTTTATAAAGTCCCATTACCTTGTTACGCAGGTCTTTAGACAGTTTTTTCCTATTCCCTATGGCTCAATATTTAGCCTGCTCAGTGCATCCATCTTAGAGCTAACCAACTCATTGGTTACTCTAGACATTAATTGGAATTTAAAAAGGTGTGGGAAATTAAAGTGATCGTAAAGGCTTTTTTATTATTATTATTATTAATATTATTATTAATAACAAACATGTTATACTTACCTTCTATTTGGCGTTGTTTTTGCACAGAGCAGCCCGGATCCTCCTCTTCTGGGGTCCCTCTTTGCTGCTCCTAGCCTCTCAGTCCCCTGATTGGCTGACTGACTTTGATTGACAGCTGTGGGAGCCAATAGCGCCGTTGCTCTGTCTCAGCCAATCAGGAGGAGTTTACTGGATGGCTGAGGGGATTGTGGATATCGCTGGAGAGGGAAGGAACTCAGATAGGTAATTGGGGGGTGCTGGGGGCTGCTAAACAAAAAAGGTTTTTTTATCTTAATGCATAGAATGCATTAAGATAAAAAATCTTTTGCCTTTACAACTCCTTTAACTTTTAATTGTTATTTTAACCTGTGTCACCTGATGTGCCTGTACAAAGGCCAATATCACAGTTATGTGATAATAAATAGCTTTATATGATCACTTCCTTAAATTAAAGAGAGTTTTTTTGGCATGATCAGTCATATTTTCAATATGAATGCCAAAATGTCATATTTTCTGCCAGGGTATGCAAACTTTTGAGCACAACTGCATTATTCCCTTTGTTTTGTATTCAATACATGTTTCTGGAATGATTTCCTGTGTTTATGGGGAACAAAAAGAAATTTACATAATTTTTTGAAATGCTGCCAACCTTACTGTTTGCTGATGTCAATATTTTATAGAATAGGAAATTTTGCTGAAGATATGACAACTTTTTATTTTGTGCAGTGAGTGAAAATAAGTAGAAAGTCCAAGAAAGTGTTAAACATTAGTCCATTAATGACATCTGTTGCAATTAATATTTAAAGACAGTGATCCGCAGAGATGTGCATTGCCTGTCTTTAACAATAAATTCATACCTGCAAGCCTTGAAAGTGCTGCTTTTCTACCTAGTGAGTTGATATGACGTACAGCAAGTGCTAATACTATTATTTGCATTTATACAAGTACAGTTTATTAGGAAAAAATAACTTGTTTTCTATTACTCATACAAATAATAGTTGGGCCTCATACACACTGGGCATTTGCCCAGCTCTTCTAAATGCCCTTTTTCTGGCAAGAGAAAAGCTGCATTAGTCACTTGACCTTCGGAAAGTTTACCCCCTTGATGACCAGGCAATTTTTTGCGATACGGCAATGCGTTGCTTTAACTGACAATTACGTAGTCATGCATCTCTGTGCCCAATTGAATTTTTTTTGCGCTAGAAAAACACGGGTGCATGTCTGGGCTTATTTATAGGCTGGGCATAAGCCGGTTGGGCCGGCATATCCCAGGAAGTTGGGCCGGGGTAGTTGTGAGCATGCGCACAGGGAAGCGCTCAGAGGTCGAGGTCACGATGCATGCTCCGTGGTTGATAGGCCGGTCGTAAGTGTCAGATCCAGGCTCAGACCATCATTTGCAGAAGGTCGCACCCACTTCCACTTACACCTACTTGCGCCTTCACATTTACGTTACGCCGGCGCAAACTTAGGAGTAAGTGCTTGGTGAATAGTGTATTTGCCTCACTAGTTCGCACCGGCGGAACGTATATGCGCTGGGTTACGCCGGCACAAAGATGCGCCCATCTACCTGAATCTGGCCCAAAGTTTTTATTTATTAAGTTTAGAAATGTATCTAACCTGTGATGTGCTAAATGCATTCAGTAGTATTTCATAACTGATTAAGTGATTAGATTATGTTTTTGCTTTTTTAGGACATTCTGGATCTCTCGGGTTCACAGTGTAAACACCTTTATAATGACATTTATCCCCATAATATTATATTGCTTTTGAGTGGTTTCTATTGAAATTGCTAGTTAACATTATCCAAGATTACAGTAACCATGTGCTAACATAGCTACCGACATAGGAGGACCAGAAGATTGGAGATACCTTATGTGGCTACATAATATTGCACCATTAACCTTGTTTTATGGCTCTAGAGCAGGGGTCTCAAACTGGTGGCCCTCCAGCTGTTCAAAACTACAAATCCCATAATGCCTTTGCCTATGGAAGTCATGCTTGTTACTGTCAGCTTTGCAATGCCTTATGCGATTTGTAATTTTTCATCAGTTGGAGGGCAACCACTTGAGACCCATGCTCTGGAGAAACCCCCTTGGGGCCTACAAGGTGCAATTTACTGTTTTTGGTCTCTGTCTTCTGAAATATTGCATCCATGCCTATATGTGACCAAAAATGTAAAGTTTATTATTTATGCATTTCCTGGGCCTTATTTACTAAGGAAAACAATCAAGAGGAATGATAAATTGCTACAGTAAGCTTGCATTGTGGGCTCACATGATTGTGCATATATATGCATGTACAGCATGAGGGCCAGCATTTGGGGGGAAATTTGAGCAATTGGGCAACAGCACCAAACTGTCACAGAGCTCTGATGATCACACCGCAAAAGTCACAATCTATCAGTTTGACAACTCAGGTCTTGCTCTGCATTCATTTATAAAAGCTACTATAGTATTCATAAATGACTGTTATGTGTAAATAAATAAAAAATATATACTGTATATATATATTTTATATATATATATATATATATATATATATATATATATATATATATATATATATATGTGTGTGTATATATATATATATATATATATATATATTACCATCTTGGCTGCTTATTAGTTAACCCTAATTATTTTTTATGAACTCCTACCTTCCCTTCTTCCCTTAATTTTTTATTTTTTTTGCTGAAGTTTAAAAATCTTTAGTATGTAAACTTTAGAAAAAAATAATTTGTTATATTATGTTATTTGGTATCAAATTTATAAAAAGGTAAAATCAGAGAAAAACATTTGTAGTTCATCCAGAGATTTTTTAACTCTAAAACCTTCCCTTGATTTGCACAAAGCAAGGTCCATAAAGACATGGATGAGCGAGTTTGGGGGAGAAACATGACTGGGCTGCACAGTGTCCTGAACTCAACCTGATAGAACACCTTTGGGATGAATTAGAATGGAGACTGTGAGCCAGGCCTTCCTGTTCAACATCAGTGCCTAACCTCACAAATGCGCTTCTGGAAGAATGGTCAAACATTCCCATAGACACACTCCTAAACCTTGTGGACAGCCTTCCCAGAAGATTTAAAGCTGTTATAGCTGCAAGGGGTGGGCCACCTTGATATTGAACCCTTCAGACTAAGGCCGCGTACACACGGCCGTCAGATTCGGCGACCAGCCTGTCGGGAAGGGCGACGAGCCTGCTCTCTATTTCGGCTCGACGGCATTCCCGACGGGATGCTCGCTGAATCCGTACACACGGCCGAGGTTCTCGGCAGAATCAGGATGCCAGCAAGGTTCTCGCTGGTTTCTGCCGAGAACCTCGGCCGTGTGTAAGGGGCTTTAGACTGGGATGTCATGAAAGATGTGAAGGCAAATGTCCCAATACTTTTGACAATATAGTGTATATAGTGTATATTATGCAGTTCAGTTTTGGGCACCAGTTCACAAAATGGATATCGGGGAACTGGAGAAAGTGCAGAGAACTGCAACCAACCTGATATGTGGCATGGAGAAACTCAGCTATGAGAAAAGATTAGAGGAACTGAATTTATTCTCCCTTGAGAAGAGAAGATTAAGGGGGATATGATCAACATGTATGAATACATAACTGGTCCATATAGTGAGCTTGGTGTTCAGTTATCACAAAGGACAAGAGGGACTCTTGACCTCTGGAGTCTGGAGCAAAAGAGATTTAATCTCCAAATACGGAAGGGTTCTTCACAGTAAGAGCTGTGAAAATGTGGAATAGATTCCCTCAAGAGCTGGTTCTGTCAAGCTCACTAAATTGCTTTTAAAAAAAGAACTGGATTCTTTCCTAAATGTACATAATATAACAGGATACTTACATTTATAGGTAAAGTTGATCCAGGGAATATCCGTTTTTCCTCTTGGGGGATCAGGAAGGATTTTTTTAACCCTGCTGGAGCAAACTGGGTCATGCTTTGCTGTTTTTTTTTTTTTTATATGGATCAACTGTGAGTATGGGATTGTGTACTCGTATATAGGATATTAAAAACACTTTTCCACTTATATTGGTTTAACTATATAAGGGGAAGTCTTATGTCTTTTTTCAACATGACTAACTATGTAAATATATATACCCAGACACAAAATAGCTTTAGTTGAAGTGTATAGTGGTTCTTTTGTATTTATAAGTAGAATGATTTTACGTGTGTCAGGGATCTGCCAATAGGTCCAGGCATGCACACATGCGGGTGCATATTACTACTCCAGTTCAGCAGCAGCCGCTGCCCATATATCTGTGCATCGGCGTGCATCAAATGCGCACACGTACGCCAACAGTGCGCGCGCGTGCACGACGGTTGCGCGCACAGTGGGAGCGCGTGCACGTTAGCGCACGATTGGTGACATTTCTGCTTTAAAAGTCAGCAAGCTGCAGTGTCACCTTGCTGTCTGATCTGCAGCATTGTGCATAGATCCTGTGACCCTGTTGAACCTGTTATCTGTACTGACCCGGCTCTGTCTGACCACCCGAATCTCTCCAGCCTGACCCTTGGCTTGCTCTGACCTCGCTTTGTCTTATACCTACTGTTGCCAGACTTCCTGCCTGAACCCGGACCACGTTTTAGCCTGACTACGTGTTTGACCTGGCCTGCCTGACCCTGCTATTGTCTGATCATGCTGTTCTAACCCGGCTTCCTTACTCAGCTCCGGCTGCCGCTGTTCAAGTGCCTGTGCCAGCTCCAGAGTTGCTGACTCTTCTCCTCTGCCGTCCTCTGCACCAGCCATTGCTGAAGGACCAGCATCCTGTGCCTGACTACCGTTGTCACCCAGGCACTCCTACACCACTGCGCTCCCGAGCCCGCTGTCCCCAATCCATCGGCTCCTGAGCCAGGGCTGTAAGAGAGGCCTCCTCCTGCAACTAGGCTCTGATACCAGATACGTTCTCGTACTTAACAACGTGAATCCAGATTGCTCTTTGCTTTTATGAAAATCAATACAATTTATTGTATTGAATAAGAAGAGTAAAAGTTCTCTTGGGGAGCATATTGTATGTCAGCATGTTTCACAGTTGGTCTTATTAGATTAAAAATATATCTGTAGGTATTATCTAGGAGAGAGATAGACTCTTGTATGTCACGCTTGTGCAGATGTGGTTGCAGACCTGGTCCATCAGTTAATCTAATCACATGCAGGGATATTCACAGTCAAGTATCAGTACTATTTTGGTATTAACATTCCAACTGCATCAGCATTTTTCTTCCGAATCCGCTAATGATAAAGCACAATTTTATATTTCCTCCAATTATTCACCTGGATAGTTACCAATGAGGTCTGAATACTGGAACAAATCTGTCAACAATTTATGATTCTTCCAATGAAAATGAATGGATAATTTATACTGTGGCATTGCCTCAGTAAGCAGTCCCAGATAGGCATGTTTCATTAATTAATTCAGAGAGCACTAATAAAAAAAAGCATTTTCAGCCATCAAACTGAAAAGTGTTATTCCTTTCTGCAGCGCACAGTTATATTTTACATCATGTACTCTAGCAGCATGTCAAACAGTGTGCTATAAATTATAACCTTAGAGGCAGAAGTTAGAGAAAAATAACTTTATGTGAGATCTTGGAGGAAGTAACAAAAGCTCAGAGTTTCAGAGTTTTTCTTTCCATCTAAATGATGACTTAATTTTTAACCCTCAGCTATAAATTAGAAAAACCCTTTAGTAAGATTAGTTATATGTTCCATTGGTGTCTGCCAAGCATTCATAATCACCTTGGGCTCCTAAAGCCTATTTTTGCCTCTCTAATATACCATAAAAATACCGTATTTGCTTAAACCCTGGTAGCAACAGGGTTTAAGCAAACTTGTGCCTTGCTTATGCAAAGTAAAGCCACAGATTTTCATTAAACCCCCTTTCCACAAGTATTTTTCTTTTGCTCTCTTACCGATCCATTAAGCTGCCACTGCCAGGTAAAAAAGACAGCCACGTGGATTAGTAAGGTTGGAATACCACTTTGCACCTTTAGGGGGTGCTGCAAGTAAAATATCACATTTGTCAGGATGGTAGGTAAAGTGTGCTACTAGAAGGGGTCTCCAGAAGGGTTTGATCTTGCTTTTCCCTGAGAAATGCTGTTAAATATGTGTTAACACACTTTATACCCATCTCATTTGTCTCAAAACACCAATACGTAACTGGCAATAACATAAAGAAATGCTTTTACCTTTAGGAAAAATCACATCCAACAATCATTAAATCTGGAGATAACGACAGACAATCACATGTTAGTCTCTAAATTTTCTGTTGCTGGGCTCACCCCTTTTGCTTCCTTATCGGTCAGTGAGCATCATCACAATTTAGGACCAGCTAGAGCCAGAGAGAAGGCCAAGTTCAATGTTTTGATTTGCATATTACTGTAACTCCATATGTTTTTTTTTTTTACTTCTGCTTACTATTATGCCATTTGGTTTTTCAATGAAAGTAGCACCTGCTTTTGCAATTTTCCATAAAATGCTTAGTTTCGGTTCCAAAAAATGATGATAAATTTAGCTTGGTTGGCTCTAAATTAAGATTGTAAACCTGTTTGGAGTTTAAAAGTATAGTATACGTAGATGTATAAAAAAAACAGCAGTGACAATGATTTATTTCACTGAAATTTTAATAGTCATTCCACCTATTGGTCATTTTTCAATTCTGGATATTTTGGGTAGATACCAGCAGGTTGATTTGGCTAGTGGCTTGCTATAGTTCCCAGAGATTCTGGTAATGAGATCACTGCATCAGAGTTCCTCGGTTAATCCACATTTCAAGGTCATCCACATTTCTCTCAACTGTCACTACGGTTCTGAAATTTAATCTGTTTAATCGTCTGGAGATGTGCTCAGCTGTCAGAGTCCACTCAAGAAAGTCTACCCAAATTTACACAAAATTGTAGACAATTTTAGCACATATGCAGAGGCTGCAAAATAAAATATGCACTTTCTTTATGTGTCATAAATAGTGTAGCACCGGGTTACTTCCAATTACTGGTGCTATCGAAATTTAGAGGGTAATCAGAGTGTAAATGACTCTGATTTCAATTACAATGTTTAAGTAGGATCTCTGTTTCAGCTTGGCTGTGGGCTCATTCTGTTGCGCTGAGGTGCTCTTCACACCCCGGTGCGGTTGGTGGCAGGAGTGGAATTAAGGTTTGGGTGCTCTTTTTCGGTGGCCAATCAGGAGGGTTGTGCCTCGCTGGGCATGCCGGGAGAGGGTATTTATGGGACAGACGTCATTGAGTCGGGGGGTCTTCTTCGTCCAGTGTGGCACCCACCTTTAGGATGGCCACATCACCGCGCCCCGGCATTATGGACTACCTGCCCGGGGGGTGCGTGCCACAAGGTGTTCCTAGTTCCGGGACCTTGTTGGTCCAGAACGTTTGAGCAGCGGCGAGGACCCGGTGATTGACTGGGTTCCCACCTTTTGAGGATCCCAAGCTGTACTGCTGTTCGGTGGGGAGTCCGTCTGAGGAGTGCCAATGAGAGACTGTCAATCCGAGAGGATTTCGACGAACCACCGGGGATCAAGGTAGCCATACACTAAAGGATAGTTTCCAAGTCAGTCGGTACCTGGGCGACGTTAAGAGGAAGATCCAGGCGTAGTTCTATCAAGGAGGGTTACCTCCATATCTGCAATCAGAGAGGGCCTGTGGCAGAGGTGCCTCCCTGACATCCATTCAGGAGGGTCTGTGGCAGAGACTTTGTCCTAAAGAGGTTCGAGCGGTGCTCCGGCTGCTGGGTCAGTGAGAGAGGCCTGTCCGGGTGCGCTAGGCCCACTCAGGCAGAAGTGGTGTGAAAGTGTTACGTATGGGAGCAGGACTGTTTCAAATATTGCGCCTGAATCTGCTGTTCTCCTTTCAACCTCTATCCCTTTTTATCACCAGTTCATTGTTTTTGCCCGGTTGGGTAATAAAGAGCACATAAAAAGACACTTCTTTGCGGACATTCCTTTACTACTGCTGTACGCATAATCCAACCCCTAGGATTTCGACGGAAAAGAGCCATGAGGTAAATGTGCCATCCAATTAATTATCAGCCGCTCCTTAGAGGGTATCGCTACAATAGCTATCCACAAACGTTCTTTTGTTTAGCACACTCTTTCTTTGTAAAAGCAGTATTAACCACACAACAAACAAAAATTTTATTATAGTTTACAAATTCTTAGGCCGCGTACCCACGATCGGTTCAAACCGATGAGAATTGTCCGACGGACCGTTTGAATCGGTTCACCGCTGAAGTGGCCTGATGGTCTGATGTGCGTACACACCATAAGTCCAAAATCCATTCGGGTCAGAACGCGGTGACGTAGAACACAATGACATGCTGAAAAAACTAAGTTCAATGCTTCCATGCATGCGTCGACTTGATTTTGAGCATGCGCAGGTTTTTGGACCGGTGCTTTTGCGTACTAACCATCGGTTTGGACCGATGGTCAGGCGTTCATCGGTCAGATTTTAAAGCAGGTTTTAGAACTTTGGTCCGACGGACGATGGACCGATGGGCCGTACACACGGTCGGTTTGGACCGATGAAACTAGGACTTGAGTCCATTCTCATCGGTTTGAACCGATCGTGTGTACGCGGCCTTAGAGGGTTGAGACAAAACCATATACTGCCGAAAATGGTTCTTACAATGATCAACTTTTATTCAATTATGTAAAACCTTCATCACAAAAGGGAAATAAAATGTTGCTGTAGCTGTTTAAAAAGTGTTAGCTGGAATTTCGGCTTTAATTCATTGGTCAAGTTTATCTAACTTTTGTATAATGAAAAACATGGAGTATGGCACCAAAAAAATTAAATAATAATTACAAGAAGTGTAGCTCCAAAAATTAGTGAATAACTGTGAAAGAAAGGTACAAAGGGCGCAGCAAGAGTAGAATAATGTACATATAAACACCAATTAGTTAATTATTAAATCAAAAGGGAAAGATCCCTTTACATGCCTGATGGTCATTTATGGCCACATATAACTAGTGAGCGCATTTTGATTGTCACATCGGGTGAAGCACTTTATTATGCACGTTGCACTTTCTGAGAGCACGGTGGTTGGAGCATAAATTTGAAATACAACATTTCCATTGTCATTTCTACATTTGCATCACTTTGAACTTTTGATTTACATTATTCTACACTTGCTGCACCCTTTGTACCTTTATTTTCACATCTAAATTTTGTAGTACATCTAACACTCCCTTCTCCCCAGATTAACAATGCGGCTGTCCAACGGTGTCTCCATTGCTCCTCCATCCAAAGTGGAGACATTTTAATACAAGAAGTGTGTTAAGCCAGCCATATATGATGCGTTTTCTTTTTTTGCAAAAACGGGTGTGGGGAGCCGTCCCTGCCGGGTGAGAACAGTGATTATTGCTAGTGGCTGTAATCACATCCTGAAAATCTGACATGCTGGTTGTACCCAAGTTGATCAATGAATCAACTTGGATGCAATCAGCCTGCCCATACATGGTCCGAATCTCGGCCAGCCCCTGTTGAACTAGACAAGATTTGAACCGCCTATGGCTTTTACTGGCCAGATCACCAGGTGAAAATAAAGGAAAAAAGGAAAGAAAAAGAATGTAGCCACCACACTTGGAAAGAAGGAATATCCTGGACTGCCGCACTCTGTTGAAGTGAATTTAATTTGAAAGTTCCAAAGGATAAAATTCAAAGATGCAAAGATATAATCCAAAATCATCTAAAAACAAAATGGTGGACATAAAGGTGGACATACAGGGACAAATTGCTGACGCGTTTCACATCATAATTTGATGCTTACTCATAGGCGTAAGCATCAAATTATAATGTGAAACATTTGTCCCTGTATGTCCACCTGTATGTCCACCATTTGTCATTGACTGTTTTTGGATGATTTTCGATTATATGTTTGCATCTTTGGATTTTATCCTTTGTAATTTTCAAATAAAATTTGCTTCAACAGAAAGCAGAAGTCCAGAATATTCCTTCTTTCCATGGATTAGTGCAGAGCCAGCACCTGTCGGTGTAACAGGGCGGGAGCTATCACAGGTGATTGGGGGCTTGGAGCGGTATGTTCTCTTTGATAGCCACCATACTTAAGACCTGTTAATCTGTAATATATTAGGTTTCTGATTTTGAGTTTATACTGTTTTAAACCCTCCAACATGCGTATACACAACTGTTAGGGGGGTTGTTAAGGGAATGGTGCCTCCCCTCTTCCCCTCCATTTTTTTTTAATGAAAACCCTCTGGACCCCTACCCCATGCACATCATTTGCCTAGGTGAAAGAGGTGCACATGGCCTATTGTGCTACCTATGCATGTGACATATCCCAGAGGGCATAGTCCTTCAATGAGAATGGAGGAGGTCGGTGGGGCAAGGTGACACGTCATTGGTAAGCCGCTAGTTAAATTCAGAAGAACTGGAAGCTTCCCGATGACGTCACTGAAGAATATTGTGGCACAGAACCGAGTGAGGGGGCAGAAAAGTGGATTTCAGCAGGATAAACACTGGATCTGCTAAGTGGGTAAGTATCTTATACAGTATGTGCAAGACCAACAACCAGGTAAGCAGGGGGTAACAAAAAAGGATGGGGGTGAGGGTGCATTTAAAAAATGAAAATAAATAAATACATAGCCAAGCAGTTTTAAAGATAAAAATACAGTTGCAATACTTACCTTGTCTCCAGCACTGTCCCTCACAAAAAACTAAGAACTGTTGCTGGAGATTATCTAATCTAAGGATGATGGTACCCACCCCTATCTGTTTAACTGTTTAATTGAGACAATACTCCTGAATTTAAAGGGGTTGTAAAGGTAAAAAAAAAAAAAAATCCCTAAATAGATCCCTTTACCTTAGTGCAGTCCTCCTTCACTTACATCTTCCTTCAATTTTGCTTTTAAATGTCCTTATTTCTTCTGAGAAATCCTCACTTCCTGTTCTTCTGTCTGTAACTCCACACAGTAATGCAACACTTTCTCCCTGGTGTGGAGAAAGCCTCTTGAGGGGGGAGGGAGCGAGCAGGAGTGTCAGGATGCCCACTAACACACAGCTCCTTTCTCTATCTGCAAAAAAGATAGCGTCCTGACCCTCCTGCTTGCCCCTCCCCCTTTAAGAGGCTTATTCCACAAAAGGGAGAAAGTGTCACATTACTGTGTGTAGTTACAGAAAGAAGAACAGGAAGTGAGGATTTCTCAGAAGAAATAAGGACATTTAAAAGAAAAATCGACGGATAAGGTAAGTGAAGGAGGGCTGCACTAAGTTAACCACTTTAGCCCCGGACCATATTGCTGCCCAACGACCAGAGCACTTTTTTGTGATTCGGCACTGCGTCGCTTTAACTGACAATTGCGCGGTCGTGCGACGTAGCTCCCAAACAAAATTGGCGTCCTTTTTTTCCCACAAATAGAGCTTTCTTTTGGTGGTATTTGATCATCTCTGCGGTTTTTATTTTTTGCGCTATAAACAAAAATAGAGCAACTATTTTGAAAAAAATGCAATATTTTTTACATTTTGCTATAATAAATATCCCCAAAAAAGATATAAAAAAACATTTTTTTCCCTCAGTTTAGGCCGATACGTATTCTTCTACATATTTTTCGTTAAAAAAAATCGCAATTAGCGTTTATGATTGGTTTGCGCAAAATGTATAGCGTTTACAAAAAAGGGGGTCGTTTTATGGCATTTTTATTATTATTATTTTTTTACTAGTAATGGCGGCGATCAGCGTTTTTTTTCGGTACTGCGATATTATGGCGGACACATCGGACACTTTTGACACATTTTTGGGACCATTGGCATTTTTATAGCGAACAATGCTATAAAAATGCATTGGATTACTATAAAAATGCCATTGGCAGTGAAGGGGTTAACACTAGGGGGCAGGGAAGGGGTTAAGTGTGTTGCTGGGTGTGTTCTAACTGTATGGGGGGGTGGCCTTACTAGGGGAAATCACTGATCTTCTGTTCATACATTGTATGAACATTGTATGAACAGAAAATCAGTGTTTCCCCCGCTGACAGGAACGAGAGCTGTGTGGTTACACACACAGCCGTTCCCCGATCTGTAACGAGCAATCGCGGGTGCCCGGCGGCGATCGTACAAGTCTCTAAATGGAGGACGTAGAGCTACGTGCTAGATATGTGCATTCCCGTTCATACGAATGTTATTTTCGTACGAAAATGTTCATTTTCGTACCCGCGGGATAATGTGTACATACGAAAACGGTAAAGCACCAAAATACGAAAACGACGGGATAACGGATGAGCCGCATAACGAACGACCGCAAATACGAACGAACTATCTGACGGGAAAAAACGACAAAACGAAAATGGCAAAATAACGAAAATGAAATCTGTATCAAGAGGTTTGCATTGTGTATTTTGTTTGAATCCGTTTTGTGTTCGTTTTCAGTTGTATGTTCATTGTTAAGCCCCATACACTTGGTCAGACTATTTTAACAACAAACATAAAAATGATCGTTTTCCGATCGTTCTCAGAAAATTTGTTCGTTTTTAAACTGCATCAGAAAACCATTTTTGGGTTCAGAAGTCTGGCCAACTGATCTCCCTTCAGATGAAAATCCACAGAAAAGTTTATTAGGCTTTACTGTACAAGTGTACTCACTATTCTGCACAAAAGAGAAGCTGCTTTCAGTCACTGAGGCTGGCCATACATGTTCAATTTTCTTGTACAATTTTCTTTTAGATTTACCAAAAACCATATATGAGGTCAAACTAAACAACACTTTCAATTGTATGCAATCAGGCAGGCCCTTGCACTACATAGTTGAAGGTAAATCTAAAGAAAATTGCACAGAAAATTGTATCATGTATGGCCAGCCTAACTCTCTGGCCATTCAAAAAAACATAAACAAAAGATTTGCATTTGAACCTGTTTCTTTTGTTATTTTCGTATGTTGATATGACACCTATAACAGAAAAAGGAATTCATTCAATATACATAATGAAATTCTTTTGTTATAGATGTCATTGAACAATGAACATACAACTGACACTAACAAAAGAAAAGCATTCAAGATACACAGAATGCAAATTGACGAAAATTCACGATAATTATTGTCTAACAAGAAACGAACATGAATTAAACAGAATAACGAATCATCCTGCATGTACGAAAATAAAACGGTAACGGAAATACGAAACGATCGGAATACGAAAAAATCACGTCGTACGACAAACGAACGGGAACGAACGGGAAAACAGGCGTCTTACGAAAAACGAACGGAAACGAACAGACGGGACCATACGAAACGGAACAAAAAAAAACGAAAACTTTTTCTGTGCACATGTCTACTACGTGCTCCCGCGAGACAGAGCCACCGTCCCGCCGTAATATGACGGCGGGTGGTCGGCAAGTAGTTAAAGGAAGCTATTTATGGATTTTTTTTTTTACCTTTACAGCCCCTTTAAGATCTGTTGCTAGCTGCATTTTCTCTGCATTAAGGAGTTTCCTGTACACTCACTCGCTGTCTCCAAAAACGATGAACTCCCTCTTCAGAGAGAGCACAATGTGTTTGGTGTAGTGTGGCACAGCTCAATAGAGACTGGAGTGGTCCTTTTGATCTGTTAGAGAAGTCACTGTATTACAAATCATCTTGTAATCAGTGTTCCAGTTTTCCCCAACCCACAGAATTATTGCGCCGCTGGCCTTGCTTCCCCTGGGGAGTTCTCGAGTGTGTCTCCTCTACATTGTCAAAGCAAAGAGGAAAAGTCAATAATCCTGCAAAATGAGTGACCTAAAGTAAAAGTGGTCCTGCTGGAAATCCTGAGAATGACGTGAGACTGTCAATTAAATTGTGAAGTTAAAAATAGCATGGTGTTGAGAAAGAACTTTGGATGAGATAAAAAAAATCACCTCTTGGTGATCTAGGAACTGTACATTGCAAGAATTTTACCAAACTTTGTTGCTGACCCTACATTTTTCTGTTCTGAAGAAATGGCTGTATGTCTTCCATTTTAAGGGGCATGTCAGGATGGCCATGCAAGTAGACAGGCCCACTCAGGCAGGAGTGGTGTGAAAGTGTTACGTATGGGAGCAGGACTGTTCCAAATATTGCGCCTGAATCTGCTGTTCTCCTTTCAACCTCTATCCCTTTTCATCACCAGTTCATTGTTTTTGCCCGGCTGGGTAATAAAGAGCACATAAAAAGACACTTCTTTGCGGACATTCCTTTACTACTGCTGTACGCATCATCCACCCCCTAGGATTTCAACGGAAAAGAGCCATGAGGTAAATGTGCCATCCAATTAATTATCAGCGGCTCCTTAGAGGGTATCGCTACAATAGCTATCCACAAACTTTCTTTTGTTTAGCACACTCTTTCTTTGTAAAAGCAGTATTAACCACACAACAAACATATATTTTATTATAGTTTACAAATTCTTAGGCCGTGTACACACGATCTGTTCAAACCGATGAGAATGGTCTGACGGACCGTTTTCATCGGGTCACCGCTGAAGTGGCCTGATGGTCTGATGTGCGTACACACCATCAGTCCAAAATCCGATCGGGTCAGAACGCGGTGACGTAGAACACAACGACGTGCTGAAAAAACAAAGTTCAATGCTTCCAAGCATGCGTCGACTTGATTCTGAGCATGCTCAGGTTTTTGGACCGATGCTTTGCATACTAACCATCGGTTTGGACCAATGGTCATGCGTTCATCGGTCCGATTTTAAAGCAAGTTTTAAAACTTTGGTCCGATGGGCCATACACACGATCGGTTTGGAGGCCAGTTTCATCGCATCAAACCGTTTGTGTGTACGTGGCCTAATAACTAAATACATTAAATAAAGGTGCATCTGTCTGAAGCTAATGTAAGTGCCTCAGAAGTGAAAGAGGGCTACAGAGAAATAGCATAGAAATTGTCAGGACTATAGATAAACAGCAAGGGCATCGGAAACTGGGGAGGCCAAGGGGGTGTTGACCAGACAGTCCAGCTTTTTTGAATTAGAATCCCCCTTCCCCAAGAAAGTGGCCTGCCATTTACATCAGAGACACACTAGAGCCCCATTCTTCCCAACTGTGGAACCCTAGAGTTCGGCCAGAGGTTGCTAGGTGTTCCTTGAGTGGCTTATTGACCTCCAGTCTGATGGTGCCTGCATAGATCTGGCTCCATTGTCACTTGGTAGATCCAGCGGCATGATATTTTTAGCTGGCATTCTGACCATTAATGTAAGAGGGGAATTTTGAGAGACCCATCCAGGAAGCTACTGTGGGAAGAGTTGCAAAGACATAGTGTTATTGCTACTGCTAGTTAAAGATTTTCCTCATTTCAACCACTAGGGGTCCACGCTATAGCCGAATGATGGCCACAGCGCGGACCCCAATTGCAAAGGGACATCAATAGACGTCCTCCCCTTCGCCCCCCCCAGCGTGCCCGTTCAGGGCACACGCTGTGATTACCCGAGTCACTGAGACTCCCGAGATCCCGGCCCCTTACCACGTGATCAGCTGTCAGCCAATGACGGTCGATCACATAATGTATACACACTTTCGGTAATCATTTTTGTTTCTCATCACGCTGAAAAAAAAGCCGATCACCGACTTATGTGTAAGGGACATCGGTCCCGAAGAGGAAGAGGCAATTCTGCCTCATCTGTGCTAACAGTACCACCTGCCAGTGCCACCTGCCATTGCCACCTGCCAGTGCCCACAGTGACCACCAGTTCCACCAGTTCCACCTATCAATGCCCATGAGTGCCACCTATCAATGCCCACAAGTGCCACCTATCAATGCCCACCAGTGGTGCCAATTAGTGCCTTATCAGTGCCACCTAGCATTACAACTTACTAGTGCCGATCAGTGTGCCCATCACTGCCACCCATCAGTGCCCATCACTGTCAGCTATCAGTGCCCATCACTGCCAGCTATCAGTTCCACCTATCAATGACACCTATTAGTGCCACTTCTTAGTGCCCACCAGTGCCAATCAGTGCCGCCTACCAGTGCCGCCTTATCGGTGCTCATCAATGCAGCCCATCAGTGCCCATCAATGCAGCCCATCAGTGCACATCAGTGCAGCCCATCAGTGCCCATCAGTTCAGCCCCATCAGCGTACATCAATGAAGGAGAAAAATTACCAAAATGTTATAACAAAATATATTATATATATATATATATATATATATATATATATTTTTTTTTTTTTTAATTCGTTTTTTTTATTTATTTTTTAACAAAAAATAGAAACAGCAGAGGTGATCAAATACCACCAAAAGAAAGCTTCATTTAGGTACAGTGTTGTATGACCACAAAATTGGTCTGGGCAGCAGGGGGGTTGAAGTGCCCAGTAAGCAAGTGGTTAAATATTCTCCCCTTTGTTCAGTAAAGCCCATTTTGACTTTTATCACAATCACATCACACACCATCTTGCATGTATGTTTGTTCTCCAGAGAGACTATGCATAGCTGAAATGGTACTTATACATTATTAAAAACCAGTTAGGCCGCGTACACACGATCAAATTTGTCCACTGAAACTGGTCCGACGGACCAGTTCAGCGGACAAATCCGATCTTGTATATGGGCCAGTGGACATGGCTGACCGGCGGACAAATTTTAAAGCATGCTTTAAAATTTGTCCGCCTGCGACATGTCCGTCGGATATGTCCGCTGGTTAGTACACTCACCAGTGGACATATCTGCCCGCACAAGCGTCGTATGGATGCGACGCATGCGTGGAAGTTTTTTACTTCCTGGTGCAGTGACCTGGCGGCGTCAACGTCACCGCCACGTCACCGCGCTGTCTGCCGGCGGGGATTTTGACCCGATGGTGTGTACACACCGCCGGACGAAAATCCCGAGGAGACATGTCCGATGAAAACGGTCTGCGGACCGTTTCCATCGGACATGTCCCTCCGTGTGTACGCGGCCTTAGGCTGCATTCACACCTTGGCGACAAAACGCCTGACACCCGACGCTCGATACGCTGGAGGGGCGAATTTCCATTGCTGTCTATGAGATGGTTCACATCTCACGCCGAACGCCGAAACGCTGTACGCCTGCCGCCTGAAAAAAAGTCCCGGACCCTTTTTTTCAGGCGGCATTGGCGTTCGGCCATAGACAGCAATGGAAAGGATTTGTTAAAAAAAAAAAAAAAAAAAAGTTAATCGAATCGCGGCAAAATAAGCCGCGTACGCGGTGTTACTTGTCGCCTAGGTGTCAATGCAGCCTTAGAGTGGTTAAACATACACACGTGAACTATGGGAGTGTAACTTTTGTTATTTGGTTTGATTCCCTTCATTATAATTACTGGAGAGCTGGAAGATAAATCGCTTCTAAAAATTACTTGTGGTTCAAGAAAAAAAAAAAAATAGACGTGTAGACCAAGCACTTTCATTTATTATATGAATGGAATTCATGAAAAGTTATACAGAAAAAGAGCTTCCTCTGCACAGCATTGCTCAACTTTCATCACATTTCTAAAGTAATTTTGCTTGCAAACAGAAATATCGACTGAGCGCACCCATATCCTGCCAGCGTGATTTATGACGGAGCCATATCCTCACTTCTCAGTGCTCCTGTCCCTGCAGGATCGTCAAATTGCATTTCTAACTAAGGCTTAGATGCACTCGAGGTCATAAAACAAGAGATAGCATTGCACATATTTTCAATATTAAAACATGTGCCGTTACGCGCTTTAAAATTAGAATACATTTAGAGGAACAGGAATGATTCATGGGTTGTATGTTCTTTATTGGATTTATGTAAGTAATAGCACTGGAGACTTAAATGGATGTCATCAGCTCCTGCTCCCTCCCTTTGGTAATCTATAGTAGACATTGCTGTCTGCAGCTCTCATCTAAACAGTTAAGTGGTAATATTTTATAATAGTTATGAGATCACATCAGCAAGGCGAAGGGCAGGCATACTTTAAAGGATCCCAAAGGTATAGTGAGTAGTTTGAGGATGGTTCAAGTGGCAATAAAATATTATCAGATGCTTCCTATATTGTTATAAAATAAGAGTAAAAGTAGATATAAACCCTTTAATAACACTGCATTTGTTAAATCTCTGTGTTATATAAGCAGTTGCTATTTTTAATAAAATATCTGCTTTCACCTTTTCCCCCCTATCTCGGCACAGTTGATCTCCTGTAGCCTCTTTGTAGCTGCTTTCTGTCTACATGCATACACTCTGGATGAAGTAGCACAGGGGGCACCATTGGGAAGCAGTATTGTCAGTATGGAGGCAGGGGAGTGTACTAGCAGATTAACATACACTAACAAATTGATGCCAAACTCCATCTAACACTTTATAAGCAGTTACAGCAACAGTCTGTTCCTTTTGTAAAAAACAGTTTTACATACAATAAAATAAAATTATCCTTGTAAGCTACCCTGCCAGTGGTAAATGGTTTGTCTTAGTCCTTTAACTGGAGAACAGATTATTCTGTTAAAAAACAAACTGGCTTACTGGCAGGATCACCAGGTGAAAATAAAGGAGAGAAAATCAAAAAAATAAAACGAATACAGTCATCACATTAAAGGCATAACTCGATCCTTCAGGGCCACAGTGCAAGAAACTATGAAGGGCCCTCCTGACCCAAGCCAAGGGCCCTTGCCACTCATTCCATGGCCCCTTACAGAGTTCTCCCTTACATCAGAGTCCACAGAGTTCCCCCTTGCATCAGAGTTTCCAGAATTCTCAGAGCCCCATTTACATCAGAGTTCCCCTTTAAAAGTACACCAGAGTCTGCAGGATTCCCATTTTTAAGTGCAAGGGGAAACTTTGTGGACCCAGATCTAAAGGGAAACTGTGGACCCAGATCTGAAGAGGAACACTGTGTACCATGATGTAATGGGGAATAGTGTTGAGCGGAATACGCCATATTCGATTTCGCGATATTGTGCGAATATATAGAAGAATATTCGCGAATATTCGCTAATATCGAATATTCGTGATATTTTATCCAAAACATTTTTTGCAAAATTTCGCTAATGCGAAATTTCGCTAATGCGAAGATGATTGCGAAATTCTCATAAACAGAGATCATTTCCTGTATTACTAAACTAATATGCACTAAACACTAACTCTACACTAATTATACTTAAAAGAAAGGAGAATAAGGGGGAAAAGAAGGGCGGAGAAGATAATCGCGCAATATTCCTATTGCGCGATTATCTTCTCCGCCCTTCTTTTGCATCAGAGCCAATCAGAATAACTCGAATATTCGGCAAAAGGAATATCGCGCAATATTCCTTTTGCCGAATATTCGAGTTATTCTGATTGGCTCTGATGCAAAAGAAGGGCGGAGAAGATAATCGCGCAATATTCCTTTTGCCGAATTTTCGAGTTATTCTGATTGGCTCTGATGCAAAAGAAGGGCGCATCAGAGCCAATCAGAATAACTCGAATATTCGGCAAAAGGAATATTGCGCGATTATCTTCTCCGCCCTTCTTTTGCATCAGAGCCAATCAGAATAACTCGAATATTCGGCAAAAGGAATATCGCGCAATATTCCTTTTGCCAAATATTCGAGTTATTCTGATTGGCTCTGATGCAAAAGAAGGGCGGAGAAGATAATAGCGCAATATTCCTTTTGCCGAATATTCGAGTTATTCTGATTGGCTCTGATGCAAAAGAAGGGCGCATCAGAGCCAATCAGAATAACTTGAATATTCGGCAAAAGGAATATTGCGCGATTATCTTCTCCGCCCTTCTTTTGCATCAGAGCCAATCAGAATAACTCGAATATTCGGCAAAAGGAATATCGCGCAATATTCCTTTTGCCAAATATTCGAGTTATTCTGATTGGCTCTGATGCAAAAGAAGGGCCTAGTAGCTGATGCGATTCTTTTATGTTGTCGAAAATTCGCAATGCGATTTTTCGGCAACATAAAAGAATCGCATCAGCTACTCGGCCCAGGGTCTCTCTCTAATCATACCAGCAATGCTTTTAGACGTCGATGGAGATCACTAGGATGTGATCTGTTTTAAAAATAAATTTGAAAAAATACGAATATTCGCCGCAATATTCGAGTTATTCGCGAATACTCGAATATGCAATATTCGTAGCGAATATTCGCAATGCGAATATTCGTGAGCAACACTAATGGGGAATGCTACGGGCTCTGGAGAAAAGACGACCTCTGATGTAAGAGGTTCTCTGGTCTCCAGAGCCTTCCCCATACATCGGAGTTTGCAGAGTTCCTCTTTACCTCAGAGTCTGCAAAGTTTCCCCTTGTACTGCGAGGATGAACTCTACTGCCTCTGATTTAAGGGGGAATGGTGGGAACTCTAATGTGGGTGGAGCTCTGGAGACCAGAGACCCCCTTATATCAGATTTCCCCTTTACACCAGATTCCGCTGGTTAGGTGACTTTGAAAGAGACTGCAGGAGGGGAGGCCTGAGCCCCACCCACAGTGTCGGAACACCAGGGCCCATTTGCAAGTGTGACCCTGGTAGTTCTGCCACTGCATCATATCTAAGAATTGGTAAGCTGCAATATGACAAATGTTCATTTTTGGATTTAATACAGCTTACAATTCTTTAATTTGGTTCCCTTTACTGGTCACCTCTGGATATTGGTGGCTAAATTCTGGTAATAAACTACAGAAGGAAGTGTGTGTAAGGGATGTTGAGAGGAATCACAAGACTCACTAAAGAATAAAAACATGTAATCATTACTTTTTTGTCTTGTTTGGTGACCAGTACAGTTCAAAGGTAGCTTTGGATGTAAAGGAGACAGTATGGGGCAGATTCACACAGAAATGGATTATCGTAGCGTATCAGAAATACACTACGCCGCCGTTTTTTACCTGGCTCTACGTGGAATTCAGGTAGATTTTGTCCAGTAAACGACGGCGGCGTAGTGTATTTCTCCCGTCGCAATCCATCTGCGCGAGTAGGGGGCGTGAATCATTTAAAATAGGCGCGTTCCCGCGGCGATCGATCTGCGCATGCTCCGTTCGCAAATTTCCCGCCGTGCATTGCGCGAAATCACGTCGTGACGTCATTCGTTGTTTAGGTAGCGTCGTTTACGGGCGATCCTAGTCCCGAACGAGTTACGTAAACAAAAATAAAAAATAAATAAATTCGAAGCGGGAACGACGGCCATATTTAACATGGGCTACATAACGTTAGAGCAGAAAAAAGCTGCTCTAACATTACGTACAAAAAAATAGACGAAAGCGATTGCGACGACCACTCGTATCTTCGGGAATCGCCGTAAAAAAACATTTGCATATCCCGACGCATCAAAACGACGCGAACTCCTCCCAGCGGCCGCAAATAGATGGCAGCGTAGATCCGAAGGCTTACGAAGACGTAAGCCTCTCGGATCGAAGCCCGAAGCCGCCGTATCATGGTTTGAGGACTCAAACTAGTGATACGGCGCGCGAAATTTGAAATTACTCCTGTCTAACACCAGTTAGACAGGCGTAATTGCTCTATGAATCTGGCCCTATGCTTCCTTATAATAGCACTTTAAAGCATCGACTTTTATTAAAATAATCACATGACAAAGGGGCGGGGTTTGTACAGAAGGTCATCATCATTTATGTGTTCCTGGGGTGGCATTATGTCTGAATATTGCCTTGCTTTTAGACCACCTAGATGTATTTTTTTGTTGTACTATGATCTATATTGTGACAATATAACTACTGGCAGATATCCCTCTGTACAACTCTGACTGCAAGCATATTGTTCACATAAGATTGTGGTGTAAGAACAATTTATATTGCTACATTTCAAGTGTCAAGATAAATGTTGTGCATCAGAGGTTAAAGGAAGAAAGTAGGACGAGAGCTCTATTCTCTAAACATTGATCCAAAGATTTAGTGACAGTCCGTGAATAAAAATTAATGGAAGGAACTCCACCATGGAAAACCTTAGACTGTTACCAATAAATGTATAATATTTAATTTTTTTTTTTTTTTTTTTATCAAAACAGAAACAGCTCTTTTTAACTCCATATCTACAGTATCACACAAAAGTGAGTACACCCCTCACATTTTTGTAAATATTTTATTATATCTTTTCATGTGACAACACTGAAGAAATTACACTTTGCTACAATGTAAAGTAGCGAGTGTACAGCTTGTATAACAGTGTAATTTTTTTTTCCACCCAAAGTAACTCAATACACAGCCATTAATGTAAATGGATGGGGAAAATACCGCGCTGCTTGGGGTGAAATAAGGTGAGCAGCTAAACACAGCTAATAGAAAACAATCAGCAAAAGATAATGTGGATGGGAAAAAATGTGTAGCGCTAAGTATAATAAAATATAAATGAATATAATATATCTATGTGCTAAAAATATGTGTAATTGGAAGGTGTGATCATAGAAATAATAATATTTGTTGAAAAAATACCCAACCATGCACAATATATAAAATAACCAATAACAATAATAAAAATTGAGTGGTCACAAACGTAAACCGCTGGCAACAAAACTGAGTACACCCCTAAGTGAAAATGTCCAGATGGGGCCCAATTAGCCATTTTCCCTCTCCAGTGTCATGTGACTCATTAGTGTTACAAGGTCTCAGGTGTGAATGGGGAGCAGGTGTGTTAAATTTGGTGTTATCGCTCTCACTCTCTCATACTGGTCACTTGAAGTTCAACATGGCACCTCATGGCAAAGAACTCTCTGAGGATCTGAAAAAAAGAATTGTTGCTCTACATAACGATGACCTAGAGCAGTGTTTTTCAACTCCAGTCCTCAAGGCACACCAACAGGTCAAGTTTTCAGGATTTCCCTCAGATGAAATGGCTGTGGTGATTACTAAGGCAGTGAAAATGATCAAATCACCTGTGCAAAATAATGGAAAGCCTGAAAACCTGACCTGTTGGTGTGCCTTGAGGACTGGAGTTGAAAAACACTGACCTAGACTATAAGAAGGTTGTCAAGACTCTAAAACTGAGCAGCAGCACGGTGGTCAAGACGATACAGCAGTTTAACAGGACAGGCCTTGCCATGGTCGACCAAACAAGTTGAGTGCACATAGACATATGAGTGCTGCCAGCATTGCTGCAAAGGTTGAAGGGGTGGGGGATGAGCCTGTCAGTGCTCAGACTATACACCGCACACTGTATCAAATTGGTCTGCATGGCTGTTGTCCCAGAAGGAAGTCTCTTCTTAAGATGATGCACAAGAAAGCCTGCAAACAGTTTTCTGAAGACAAGCAGTCTAAAGACATGGATTACTGGAGCCATATCCCGTGGTCTGATGAGACCAAGAAAATCTCATTTGGTTCAGATGGTGTAAAGTGTGTGTAGTGGTAACCAGGTGAGGAGTACAAAGACAAGTGTGTCTTGCCTACAGTCAAGCATGGTGGTGAGAGTGTCATGGTCTGGGGCTTCATGAGTGCTGCCATCACTAGGGAGCTACAGTTCATTGAGGGAACTATGAACGTCAACATGTACTCTGACATACTGAAGCAGAGCATGATCCCCTCCTTTCAGAGACTTGGCCGCCGGGCAGTATTTCAACTTGATAACGACACCAAACACACCTCCAAGACGACCACTGCCTTGTTATAGAAGATAAGGGTAAAGGTGATGGACTGGCCAAGCATGTCTCTGTGGGGCATCCAGAAATGGAAGGTGGAGGAGAGCAAGGTCTCCAACATCCACCAGCTCTGTAATGTCTTCATGGATAAGTAGAAGAGGACTCCAGTGGCAACCTGTGACGCTCTGGTGAACTCCGTGCCCATGAGGATTAAGAAATGGAAAATAATGGTGGCCACACAGAATATTGACACTTTGGGCCCAATTTAAACATTTTCACTTAGGGGTGTACTCACTTTTGTTGCCAGCGGTTTAGACATTAAGGGATGTGTGTTGTTTTGAGGGGACAGCAAATTTACCCTGTTATACAAGCTGTACACTCACTACTTTACATTGTAGCAAAGTGTAATTTCTTCAGTGTTGTCACATGAAAAGATAAAATATTAATATTAAATTATTTGCAAAAATGTGAGGGGTGTACTCACTTTTGTGAGATACTGTAATTATAGCTGTAATGTTGTGAGCAATAATAATTTAGGATATTTAAAGGATAAGTTCACCTTTTTGAGAAAAATAATAAATGCACATTTTTTTTGCAGGTAAAAAGATTTGCATATTTATTTTTTTGGAGCCTGTAAAACATCGCACCCACAATCTGCAGCTCACGTGTGCAATGTCAGGCTGCTGCAGAAACAGGATAGTTGTCTGCCTCTATATCTCGTATGGGCAGACAGTTACTTGAGAGCAGGACGATCAATTAACTACGAGAGCGCCCTTGCAGTTCATTAAAGAGGGGGTTCACCCTTAAAAACACTTTCTCCCATCCCATCCGTCTTTTTTTTTTATTTATCGGTGTACTTCTTAATAGATAATTTAATTTTTGTGCTACCGCGGGGTATGGCGCCGCTATATCGCGTCACGCCTTCCGAAAACAGCCGACTAGCACTCGGCTGTTCTCGGCGCCTGCGCACAGACCCAGGAGCTGACTGCACAGGCGCCGTATACAGCCGAGTCCTATTTCAGCTTTTTTCGGAGGGCGTGACGCGGCTATATACGGCGCCTGCGCAGTCAGCTGTTTTTGGAAGGCGTGACGCTATATAGCGGCGCCATACCCCGCGGTAGGACGAAAATTAAATTATCTATTAAGAGGTAAGTACACCGATAAAAAAAAAAAGACAGCATACTGGCGCTGACGCCAGTATGCTGGATGGGATGGGAGAAAGTGGTTTTAAGGGTGAACCCCCTCTTTAAGGACCACAAGCCATCTGACGAGGTGGAAGACGGTATTTGTATTCTATTCATTCACAGGAAATGGTGAATGAATAAAACAGCTGTGTGGGTGGAGCCCTACACGGCCACGCTGCTTTCAACTGATGATGATGTTGAATATGTCACATGTTAAACACTAATTACCCCCCCATTCAGTCGGTCTGTCAGTCAAAATGTGTCTCCTCCTCTGTGGCTTCCTGATTGGCTGGGAGGAGAAAAACTTTATCCATGCCCAAAAATGCAGCCTGCCCATGTCTACCAATGCAGCATGTGTCCCCAGTTCAGCAAAATGTCCCCACATTGGAGCCAGAGTTCCCCCACAATTGCAGCCAGAGTTCCCCCACAATTGCAGCCAGAGTTCCCCCACATTACAGCCAGAGTTCCCCCACATTACAGCCAGAGTTCCCCCATATTACAGCCAGAGTTCCCCCACATTGCAGCCAGAGTTCCCCCACATTGCAGCCTACCTGTGCTGGGTAGGAGAGGAGCAGGAGCCGGAGCCGACGGATGGGTGATCTGTCTATCAAAGTGCCTGGACAAGGGGGAGGGGCTGTATATGATGTGCTCTGCGGGGAACACAGCTATTGAATTGAAAGCTGTAATGTTCCCCGTGCTCTGAATAACCAGATGGTGGCGACAGCAGCTGCAGCGGCGACTCTCCTCTCCTTGCTTGCCCCCTCTGCTCCCAGGCAGCCCACACTTGCCAGCCCTCAAAATTTACTCGCAAAATGCGAGCAGACGAGTGTCAATTTTGATGGCTGAATGATGCATGCAGAGCCAGCACTTCATCTCCAGAAGAATTTACCCACTTCCTGACCAGAGCATTTTTTGCGATTCGGCACTGTGTCACTTTAGCTGTCAATTGTACCCAAACAAAATTGACGCCCTTTTTTCCCCACAAATAGAGCTTTCTTTTGGTGGTATTTGATCATAATAATCGGGGATTTTAACTACCCAGAAATTGACTGGAATAATGGAATTTCTGGGACAGTTAAAGGACAAAAATTTAAAAACCTATTGCAGGACAATTTTATGGTTCAGTTTATTGAGGCCCCAACTAGGAATGATGCTCTGTTGGACTTGGTAATCTCAAACCATGCAGAGCTTATTACTAATGTTCAGATAAAGGAACACCTGGGTAGCAGTGATCATAACATGATTTCATTTAATATTAACTATAAGCAAGAAATACATACAGGAAAGATAAAAACACTTAATTTCAAGAGAGCAAATTTTCAAAGCATGAGGACTGCTCTCCAGGGCTTGGACTGGGAGGGAATATTGGCACAGATGAACACAGAACAGAAATGGGAATTCTTCAAAAAGACTCTTTGGAACCTCACTGCAAAGTATATTCCCATGGGCAATAAGTTTAAAAGGCTAAAGATAAAACCTATGTGGCTCACGGTCAAAGTTAAAAAAGCTATAAACAATAAGAAAATAGCTTTTAAAAAATATAAAAATGAAGGAACACTAGTGTCGTTTAAATGTTACAAATAATATAATAGAATATGTAAAAAGGAAATCAAGGATGCACAAATTCAAAATGAACGACAGATTGCAAAAGATAGTAGGACAAACCCACAAAAATTCTTTAAATATATTAATAGTAAAAAGGTCAAGTCTGAGCATGTAGGCCCTTTACAAAATAATCTAGAGTGGGTGACTGAGGACAAAGAGACGGCAAATTTATTAAATGCTTTCTTCAGCTCTGTGCATACAATGGAGTATGGGGGAGCTCATGTCCATAATGGGGGTGGGAGTGACACAGCCCCAAATCCACAATGGCTCAAAAGTGATATGGTCCAAAAATATTTAGACAGAATAAAGGTGGATAAAGCACCTGGACCAGATGGCATCCACCCACGGATCCTAAAAGAATTGAGCTCTGAAATTTCAAAGCCACTGTATCTAATATTGAGGGACTCATTAATGACAGGAATAGTACCACTGGATTGGCGTAGAGCCAATGTGGTGCCTATATTTAAAAAGGGAACAAAGTCTTTACCAAGTAACTATAGACCTGTTAGTTTAACTTCTATAGTTGGGAAGATACTGGAACATTTAATAAAAGACCACATGGATGAGTTTTTGCTGGAAACAAACTATTTAAGCAGCAGACAGCATGGATTCATGAAAGACAGAAGTTGTCAGACAAACCTGATTTCCTTTTATGAAGAGGTAAGTAAAACCCTGGACAGAGGCGTAGCAGTGGACGTGGTATACTTGGATTTTGCAAAAGCGTTCGATACAGTTCCCCACACACGGCTCATGTGTAAGGTAAGGTCTACAGGATTAGATATATCAGTTTGTAAATGGATAGAAAACTGGCTGAAAGTCAGGATTCAGAGAGTTGTGGTTAATGATTCTTACTCTGAATGGTCCAAGGTAATCAGCGGTGTACCCCAAGGTTCAGTGTTGGGTCCCTTACTTTTCAATATATTTATAAATGATATTGGGTCTGAGATCAAAAGTAACATTTCTGTTTTTGCAGATGACACCAAGCTATGCAGTGGAATAACGTCCTTGCAGGATGTCTCCAATTTACAAGCCGACCTCAATGCTCTGTCTAATTGGGCGACTATGTGGCAGATGAGGTTTAATGTTGATAAATGTAAAGTTATGCACTTGGGGGCTAAGAATCTGCATGCATCATACATGCTAGGGGGAGTTCAACTGGGGGGATCTGTAGTGGAGAAGGATCTGGGGGTTTTAGTTGATCATAAGCTCAATAATGGCATGCAATGCCAAGCTGCGGTTTCCAAAGCAAGCAAAGTCCTTTCTTGTATTAAGAGAGGTATGGACTCCAGAGAGAGAGATATAATTTTGCCCCTGTACAAATCATTAGTAAGACCTCATCTGGAATATGCAGTCCAGTTTTGGGCACCAGTTCTCAAAAAGGATATCAGAGAACTGGAGAAAGTGCAGAGAAGGGCAACCAAACTGATAAGAGCCATGGAGGAGCTCAGCTATGAGGAAAGATTAGAAAAACTGAATTTATTCACTCTTGAGAAGAGGAGAATAAGGGGGGATATGATCAACATGTACAAATATATAAGAGGTCCATATAGTGAACTTGGTGTTGAGTTATTCACTTTAAGGTCAATGCTGAGGACAAGGGGGCACTCTTTACGTCTGGAGGAAAAGAGATTTCACCTACAAATACGGAAAGGTTTCTTCACACTAAGAGCTGTGAAAATGTGGAACAGACTCCCTCCAGAGGTGGTTCTAGCCAGCTCATTAGATTGCTTTAAGAAGGGCCTGGATTCCAGGGAAGAATACAGCAATGAATATTAGGCGGTTATTCATGAATATACAGGCGCAACATGATAACGTGGGGACCAGGGTGGTGGTGGCTTTGGACACGGCCAAGGCCTTCGACTCGGTCGAATGGCAGTATTTATGGGAATGCCTGAGCTGTTACGGCTTTGGCCCAAATTTTATTAAATGGGTACAGCTTTTATACCAGACCCCTAAGGCCAGGGTTTTTGTTAACGGGTGGCTCTCGGAGCGGTTCTCTCTGGAGAGAGGCACGAGGCAGGGGTGCCCTCTGTCACCGCTGCTATACGCCTTAGCAGCTGAGCCCCTGGCTATGGCCATTAGAATGAGCCCAGAGGTGGTGGGTCTTAGGAAGGGAGACAGATGGGAAAAGATCGGCCTATATGCGGACGATACAATCCTATATTTAGCAGACCAGGGACCCTCGTTGAGAGCGGCATTAAACATTATAGAGGAAGTGGGGAAATACTCAGGCCTACGGATTAATTGGGACAAGTCCCGAATTCTACCCCTGGATCAATTCCCCCCCCCCCCCAGCGATGTCCCCTGAATTACCCTTGAAAAGAGTGGCGGAAGTCAAATATCTAGGAGTACAGGTTACAAAGGATCTAAAGGACTATGTTCCTCTTAATATAGAACCTCTATTTGCAATAATTAAATCCAGAACCCAGGCATGGACAAAACTACCACTAGGGGTGATGGGTAGGATAAACCTGATCAAAATGATTATACTACCCAAAATTCTATATATGGTCTGGCATGCCCCTCTGTACATACCCCTTAAAATTTTCAAACAGCTTGAAGCAATATTAAACTCGTTCATGTGGGGATCTGGCCGTCACAAGTTAGCCTGGCATATACTCAAAAATCCCAGTACAGAGGGGGGTTGCTCCCTCCCTGATCTACAGGACTACTATGTGGCCTCACAACTATCTCACTTATACTATTTCAATACATCTGAGTCGCAGAGGTATGGGTCGCTGGTTTGTAATAAACCGGACAGCCCCCTCCACACGTCGGTACAGGCAATTTTTAGGGGTGGTCATGGCGGATGCAGGTCTGCCCGGTTTGGAGCGGACATGCTGACGCACCACCAAAAGGTGTGGGAAGTGGCTCTAAAAAAACAAGGCAGATCCCATATACACTCACACACCCCATTGCGGGAAAATGGTTTCATGCCCGAGCTGGCCACGGTCCCAGATCCAGGGATATGGGCATCGTATGGAGTGCGGTACCTATCACAGGTAGTGAATAGTGCAGGGATCAAGCCGTTTGCGAGGCTCAGGGAAGAATTCTCCCTCCCGCCGCAGTTTCATTTTAGATATATGCAGCTCAGGCATGCCCTTAGAGCCCAGCTGGGTTCGGAGACTGTAGATGTGAGCAGTCCACAGGTGTTGGACGTGATCTTTGGGAAGGACTCTGCCAGGCTCACGTCCAATCTATATTATGTTATCCAGCGGCATCGGATCAGCGGGATAGTGCAGGCGGCCAAGATAAAGTGGGAGGATGATGTGGGCCCCATAGAGGATACAGAGTGGGATGAGATACTGGAGGGCGTTAAGAGCACGTCCCCTAAATTATCAGACAGGTTGACTCAACTATATATCCTCCACCGAGCGTATATTACACCCCAGAGGCTGGTGAAATTTCAGCCCACTATGTCCCATGTGTTCAGTAGAAGAGGGCTCATTTTACCATATGCTTTGGCATTGCCCCGATGTACAGGCATACTGGCTACAGGTGACGCAATTTCTGCATGACAGCATGGGAACCCCGGTGGGCATGGATCCCAAGCTGTGCCTACTGGGACTACTCCCAGATGTGGATACAGAAAAGTACCAAGCCATTTTTATATATGAATCACTGTTCTTGGCCAGAAAGGTGGTGGCAAAGGCCTGGATGCAGCCAAGGGCCCCGACATTGGAGGACTGGAAGAGAGAGGTCAATGCCATTCTCCCGTACAGGAAAATTATATATGTACATAGAGGGAGACCGCAAAAATTTGCCAATGTATGGGACAGATGGCTGGGGGACGGCGAAACATGCACGAGCTGAACCACCTTACCTTACAGAATCACACGAGATGGGGCGGGGGGGAGCGGAGTAGTGTCACTTAGTCATACAGAGCGGGCACACCTTCTAAAGTATATTTCTTGTGTATGAGGATGTCGAGATATCTAGACGCTTATGTCTTAATATGTGCCAAGTGCATGGAATTTATAGGCTATGTGTAATGGTACCTGCTGTAGCGTTCGATCTGGGGGTTATGTTGGCCCACTGACATTTATATTTGTATGTATTCCTTTTTTTTATTTACATCTCAATAAACTTGAACTTTTATGGTTAAAAAAAAAAAGAAGGGCCTGGATTCTTTCCTAAATACACATAATATAACCGAGTACTAATTTCTGTAGGTAAAGTTGATCCGGGGTAAATCCGATTGCCTCTTGGGGGATCAGGAAGGAATTTTTTCCCCTCCGGTAGCAAATTGGATCATCGCTCTGCTGGGGTTTTTTGCCTTCCTCTGGATCAACTGTGGGTATGGAGTTGGGTGTATGGGATGTACTGTGTTTTATTTTGTTTGTTTATTTTTATTTTTTTATGGTTGAACTGGATGGACTTGTGTCTTTTTTCAACCTGACTAACTATGTAACTATGTAACTATGTAACCTCTGTGGTTTTTATTTTTTGCACTATAAACGAAAATTTTGAAAAAAAAATGCAATATTTTTTACTGTTTGCTATAATAAATATCCCCAAAAAATATATAAAAAAAGAATTTTAGGCCGATACGTATTCCTATACATATTTTTGGTAGAAAAAAAATCGCAATAAGCATATATTGATTGGTTTTCAAAATAGGCGATAGATTTATGGCATTTTTATTATTTTATCACACATCGGACACTTTTGACACTATTTTGGGACCATTGTCATTTATACAGCAAACAGTGCTATAAATAGCCACTGATTACTGTATATATGACACTGGCAGGGAAGGGGTGTTCAAGGGGTGTTCAAGTGGTTAAGTGTGTTCTAGGGAGTGATTCTAACTGTGGGGGGATGGGCTACCACTGACATGACAGCGATCACTGCTCCCGATGACAGGGAGCAGTAGATCCCTGTCATGTCACTAGGCAGAACAGGGAAATGCCTTGTTTACATAGGCATCTCCCCATTCTGCCTCTCTGTCTCATGACCGCGGGCCGCCGGCGAACATCGAGTTTGCGGGACCCGTGGGCGCACTCCCACGGCGTGCGGCGCGCTCCCACGGCATGTGGCGTGCGCAACGTGCGTCCCCGCAAGGCACCAAATTCAAAGGGTGCTTCGATGAGGCTACCATGGGTGCTTCGATTAGGCTTTGGTGGAGCGTCGATGGGGCTTCAGTGAGGCTTTGTGGAGCTTCGATGGGGCTCCATAAGGCTTTGATGAGCTTCAGTGGGGCTTTAAGCGAGCTTTGCTGTAGACTTCTATGGATGCTTTGAAGACACTTTGAAACACTCCTGAAGCTAAATGGGGTATCATTTTTTAAGCAAAGCCAAAGCAAAGCAAAAGCAGGTGTAAACAGGATTATAAGCTAACCATTTTATTTAGTGACAGCGTTCAGAAAGCTTTACCAAAGCCTGACCGAAGCCTTGTTTTGAAGCAAGTGTAAACTAGCCATTTATGTGTGTTGAAGCCGAAGCAACTGTAAATGAGCCCTTACTCTAATTTCACTGCACACTGGGAGCTTCTCCTCAAGCCTGCATCTGGAGGATGTCCAGCACCATCTAGCCTTACTGGCCCATTCTTTTTATTCATTGGATTTCAGTTATTTTATTCATGGAGACTCAGCATCACATATGGGCATTGCCTTTGGCAGTGTGCATGCAAAAAAGAACAATTAGGCCGCGTACAGGCGAGGAGACATGTCCGCTGAACATGTCCGACGGACCGTTTCCAGTGAACATGTCTCCTCGGATATTTGGTCTGATGGCGTGTACACACCATCGGACCAAAATCCCCTCGGATGGATGACGCGGTGACGTGGCGGTGACGTTGACGCCGCCACGTCACCAATCCAGGAAGTAAAATACTTCCACTCATCCGTCGAATCCATTCGACGCATGCGGGAGATTTATGTCCGCTAGTTAGGCGTACGAACCAGCGGACATGTCCGACAGGCAGGTTTCCAGCAGGCAGATTTCAAAGCATGCTTTGAAATTTGTCCGCTGGAAAAACCTGTCCGCTAGGTCGTACACACGATCGGTGGACCAGTTTCAGCGGACATGTTCGATCGTGTGTACGCGGCCTTACTCCTAAAGACTGACATCCACTCAATTAAGTTATAACTAAAGGCAAAACATTTTTTGTCTTTTGTTTTAAATAGAGTGGAGAGAGATTAGAACACCTATTAGGTTTTTATTGCTGTCTGTGCTCCTGTTATGTAGATTCAACCTCTTTCATTGGCCTGTTTACCATTATCATTTAAAGTAAAATACATTTCCAAATTTTGGGGTGTCACCAGAAAAGTAATATATGTGGAATCTTCCAAGGGGGGCACTAGTTCTGGTCACCTTGGGGTCTCCAAGGAATTCCCTTCATTTGCAGGGATTCCGAGACGGAAGCGATCTGTCTTGTAAAACTAACGTTCCTAATGGAGATAGCACATTCATCTCACTGTAACGGAATGAAAAGTGCAAATCGTCTCTCACCAAACTTCTACTAAAACGACTGGTATTGGGGCGTGGCTTAGCGCATGGAGGAGTAGGAAGCTTGTGCCTGGAGCTCCCGCACACACTGCCAGCATTACGGCCCTAACAACAGCCCTGACGCGCCAGACACTCCGGTAATGGGACGGAAGGGAGGGGGTGAGACTCACCACAACACCGATCCAGGCAGGGACGGCGAAATCGAGCGTTTCTTTGCCAAAATCCGGCCGGAGCAGCGCGGCCCATCCCCAGCCAAGATGGCGACGGCCCGTCCTTCTGGATCCCACGCGGCCTCTCACGGAGCCTCCTCGCAGCGCTCAGCTACAGGTATGAAGACCAGGCAGAGGGCGAGCTCCCCCCCCGATTCCGATACTGGCTCCATCCGATCGGCCAGACACTCCCCAGACTCTCACCGCTCCTATGGGGGCTGGGATCTTGAGGCCTACATTAAAGCCCTACCTACCAGGCATGACTTTGAGGCCTGCGTTCAGCGAATGGAGAGATCCTACAAGCAGGAGATCTCTGAGCTGCGCAGAGATGTTACTGACAGGCTGGAGGACGTAGAGCAGCGTGTGGAGGAGACTGTAACCACATTGCAATCTCATGAAGCTATTCTCAATGACCACACTGTTCAGATTCAACAGCTTATGCTATCCCAGGACGACCAGGAGAACAGGGCCAGGCGCAATAACATTCGCATTCGCGGCCTCCCTGAGTCAGTTGAGACCAAGGATCTGGCCCTCGCAGTGGTGGCCCTGTTTAATGACCTGCTGCAGAAGGAGAAAGAGGCTCCCTTAGAACTAGACCGAGTACACAGGGCTCTGGGTCCCAGGAACCCCAGCCCAGATCACCCAGAGATGTGATTTGCAGGGTTCACTTTTTTGCCATTAAGGAAGCTATCATGCAAGCCGCACGCACGCAGGAGGCCATCCTTTTTAATGACACCCGCATCCACTTGCTGCCTGATGTCTCTAAGCTGACACTTGACTTACGTAGGGCCCTGAAGCCCCTTACTGGAGCCCTGCAGGCTAAAAACATCAAGTACCGTTGGAGCTTCCCTTTTCAGCTGTCAGCCTCCCATGATGGAAGATCGGCTGTTTTTCGCTCGCTGGGTGACCTCCCCAAGTTCTTGGGAACCTTTGAGCTCCCGCAGATCTCCATCCCGGACTGGCCGCTGCGAGCAGCTACCCCTGGCTTTCAACTCTCCTCCGGCTGGAAGAGACAATCTAAGAAGCCTCGACGATCCAGATCGGAGACCACCAAGACCCCTGATGGATGAGCTGTTCTGACCCCCCATGCCTTATGGGTCACTGTATATTGCTGCTCATGGACTTTCCTCTGCTGAGATCCTTGCTGTTTGGGACATTTGGTTTAGGGGGGGCGCTGGGTTGGGGGGGCGGGTGGTCTGTGGTAGGGTAGTGCCCTCCCCTCTTCCCGGGCCCTCTCCGGCCTGGCGGCCCCTGGTTTCCCCTTGGATCAAGTCAGCGAACTGTGCCTTGTCTCGTCCCAACCTAGGCGGACCACCTCCCGCCTCTCCCTTCCCTATACTGTTTTTTTGATATTTTCACCCTTGTCACTAAGGCGTGTTCAGATGTTTACCACATTACCCTGTAGGATACGGATTTACCTAGGTACTTGAGAGGGGACATCCCTCTCGCTTGGTGTACCTGTTATTCTCCAGCAAGTAGTCCTACTGGGGTTCTAGTTAATTATGATTGCCGTTATTATATTACTGTACATGTTTGATGTTTAAGTGTGCGGGTGCCTCTCCGTGCGACACCCACGTTACCCCACTTAGGTCCTTCAGCTCCCCTTGCGGTGCAAGCTGAAATGTTGCTAGCGACAATGTTAGTGAGGCCACTCCGGCCCGTTGTTCTCTTTGTTTCCCTCTTTTTTCTTTTCTCTTTACTCTACCCTGGGTCCTCTGCCCACTGTCCCCCCTCCCCTCCCCTTCCCCATGCTCTGGAGATGGTGTGCTCGTTCCCGGTAAGTTGCTTCTCTCCCCTCCTACTGTATTACTTATGGCCTCCTCTAGCTTCCTGACGGTGTCCTCCCTGAACTGCAGGGGTCTCAATGTCCCAGAGAAGAGGAGACAGATAGTATTCCATTTCCATAAATTACGTACGCAGATCCTCCTTCTCCAAGAAACCCACTTCAGATCTGATTCTGTCCCCACCCTTCTTCACAAGCAATACCCCACTTGGTTCCACAGCACTAACCCATCTGCAAAGTCCAAAGGGGTTTCTATTGCGTTTCATGCCTCTTTCACACCAGATGTCCTAGATACCCTCATAGATGCTAAAGGGAGATTTATTTTTCTTAAATTATCATATAAGAATGTGATCTATACTGTAATTAACGTGTACTCCCCTAACCAGGACCAGCTGCAGTTCTTCACCTCCATGACATCCCGCTTGAAGAAGTTTAGCACGACCAATATGATCCTGGGTGGCGACTTCAACGTGGCTCTGGTGCCCCGCATAGACACGTCGGCTGGTAAGTCCTCGCTTTCATTGGCTTCCCTGACCAAGCTGCGCACTATCCTTACTGATCTCTCCCTGGTGGATGTCTGGAGAGCTCTTCACCCCTCCACCAGGGACTACACGTACTATTCCCCTGCCCACTCTACATACAGCAGACTTGACTACGTACTCATTTCACAATCATTGCTAGACCTCTCGCCTTCTGCTTCTATTGGTCTTACGCTTTGGTCGGACCATGCCCTGGTACATGTTGCGCTGGGGAGGGCCCCCCCTCCTAGGTCCAGAACCTCTTGGAGACTAAATGACAATCTTCTCACAGACCCGACCTGCACAGACGACATTGTTCAAACCATTGTGAACTTTAACGCGGATCACGCCCACGACGATACCAACCCACTTACGAAATGGGAAGCCCTTAAATGTGTTCTGCGAGGTAAGTTTATTCAACATGGCTCCAGACTCAAGAAAGCCCGTTCGGCGGACATTTCCCGCCTTCTGGCTACTATCTCGAACCTGGAAGACTCACACAAACGTTCGCCTGATGCAGCCACTTTGGTGGATCTGGCGGGCGCGAGACGGGACCTATTACAAATCTTCTCGGACCGCTCCTTGGTGGCGAGAGATAAGGGCCGTTTCACCCATTACTCTCAAGCCAACAAGTGCGGTAAACTTTTGGCGAACACTCTCCAACCACGGCTGGCTATAAAACCTATACCCTTCATTGTTTCTCCCGGTGGGGGTAAAGTGTTGGCTAATGCCGCTATAACAGAGGAATTTCGCCGTTACTACGCCGATCTTTATAATCTCCCTCCCCAACAAGTTAGGCCTGGCCCTGTATCTGGAGGCTCCCCGGCAGAGCTATCCTCCTATATTGTAGACACCGCGCTCCCGTCTATACCGGCCTCCGCTAGTGAGGAACTGGACTCTCCCCTGACCGAGGCCGACTTCCGGCTGGTTATCAAAAAACTTAAGAATGGCAAAAGCCCCGGTCCGGACGGTTTTACAGCACGCTTTTATAAGTTGTTCGCTCCCCACCTGGCTCCTCTACTTGCAAAGGCCTTTAACGCCATTGAGGAGGGTGTGCGTCCCTCCCCGTCCCTGCTTTTGGCCCAGATTGTAGTCATCCCCAAATCGGGTAAGGACCCGTCTCAATGTTCCAATTATAGGCCTATCTCTCTCCTTAACATCGACCTGAAACTCTTCACGAAAATTCTATCCGATAGGCTTTCCCCCCTCTTGCCCTCTATCATACATGGTGACCAGGTGGGCTTTGTCTTGGGTCGCGAGGCCCGAGACAATACTACTAAGACCATGCACCTCATCGCTTATGCTCAGAGACACGGATTACCATCTTGCCTTCTCTCCTGTGATGCAGAGAAGGCTTTTGATAGGGTCAGTTGGTCCTTTCTAGAAGCCACTCTTCGCCAGATAGGATTAGGCCCTAAAATGCTCTCGCGTATCCTTTCCCTGTATTCCGCTCCCTCTGCCTCTATCTTAGTCAACGGCACGCAGTCGAACGCGCTATCGATCAAGAACGGTACACGGCAGGGCTGCCCCCTGTCCCCTCTCCTGTTCGCTCTGGTGATAGAACACCTAGCTCAGGCGATCAGGGCCAACCCGAATATTCATGGGATCCAAACGCCCTCCGCTGATTGCAAGCTCTCCCTATACGCAGATGATCTGCTTCTTTATGTCACCCGACCCCACCTGAGCATCCCATCCATCCTGGCAGAGATTGACAGATTTGGCAGACTCAGCAACTACAAATTAAATTTGTCCAAAACGGAAGCGTTAAACTTATCCCTACCACAGCACACCCTCGCCCTCCTCAAATCCAATTTTTCCTTCCATTGGAAGGAGAAATCCATCTCCTATTTGGGAACTGCTATACCAGCGCATCTGCCCGAGGTATACGCTTTAAATTACACTCCACTCTTAACCAAGCTTCGGCTCCTCACGGAGAAGCGCATAGACCTACCAGTGTCATGGTTTGGGCGTATGAACACTCTCAAAATGGACATTTTGCCGAAGCTGCTGTACTTGTTCCAAGCGCTCCCCATAGCTCTCCCCTCCGCTTTTTTCCGTACGTTGCGCTCTATGGCCATTCGGTTTGTGTGGCAGGGGAAATGCCCCAGGCTGAAACATTCGCTGCTCTGCTCCCCCGTCTCCAATGGGGGTACAGGCCTCCCAGACTTTGAACTCTATCACGCGTCTGCAGTGCTTTCTCGACTCTTGGAATTGTTCCCCCGCCCCCTAACTAAGATTGCTACCCGGGTTGAACAGGACTTAACCTCAACCGATCTCCGTGCGCTTCTCTGGGGACACGGTGGGGGGTACCGGTCTATGACAGGTCTGTCTCCCCTAACCAAAGATGCCCTGGGGCTTTGGTATCGCAGGCGTGAAGCCTGGGCGCTTTCAACTGATCCCAGCCCACTGACTCCCCTGTTTGACAACCCAGCTTTCCCCGAGGGTAGACTGACCAGGGCTCTTGGCGACTACGGTAGGGACTCCTGGCCGATGGCACGACACTTCGTACACGCCTCCACAGGCTCCTTTCTTTCACCTGGGGCTTCCCCCTCTGCTAGACTGACCTGGCTCACCCATATGCACTTGATGACCTATTGTAGGACGCTACACACCTCTCAGCAGGTCCATAGACCCCTGACGGACTTTGAACATTTATGCTCACTGACGGAAACCCAGAGGCACACCCTCTCGTTGGTGTACAAACTGATTACTGACCACACCCATGGATCCCTCCCCAAATTCACTGCAGCTTGGTCAGAGGACCTTGAGAGGCCCATTACCGAGACTGAGTGGCGAACAGCCTTTTTCTTCACTCATAAGTCCTCAGTGTCCAGTTATGCACAAGAAAAAAATTATAAGGTGCTGTCTAGGTGGTACAGAGTCCCGTCCGCCCTCAGGGTCATGTTTCCGTCGACTTCCGACTCCTGCTGGAGATGCGGCCTGGCTATTGGTACGTACTGTCATGTCTGGTGGGACTGTGAATTGCTCCGTCCGTTCTGGAACCATATTTTTGAAGTATATTCTGAACTGTACGGTGACCCCCTCTCCCCTTCTCCCTTCATTGCCCTTCTTTCCATTCTCCCAGGCTCCACTAAATTTCAAAAGAATTCCCTCCTGAAATTTTGTCTTAGCGCTGGTAGGCAACTGATCGCCAGGCACTGGAAATCACCCTCCCCTCCGACCTTGATTGAGTGGGTAAGCGAAATGAATGGTATCATGCTCATGGAAGAATTGCAAGCTAAATCCTTAGACAGATATACTAAATTCTCTTTCACCTGGAGCTTGTGGAGACACTACTCCACGTCGGACAAGCTAAAGGTCAGGCTATCACCCATTGCACCCCTGTAGCTGCTGGACCCAAGCCCGCATACGGGCACGGTGCAGTGGAGCTGGAGTGTGGTCTCCTTTGACCCCCTCTCTGAGTTTAGTTTCTCTTACCCTAACAGGTTGTATTCCCTAGGCGGGAACAGAGCACACCGTCTCCCCGACCCCCCCCCTCCCCTATTCCATTTCCCCCCCCTCTTCCCCACCTTCTCTTACCCTTATTCT
The DNA here is from genome assembly GCA_029574335.1 of Rana kukunoris. NCBI lineage: Eukaryota > Metazoa > Chordata > Amphibia > Anura > Ranidae > Rana > Rana kukunoris. The sequence goes on along the minus strand of CM056050.1, from coordinate 78,076,255 downwards.
TACTATTCCTTCCTCTTTCTCTCTACTGGTCTTCTTGGCCCCCCCTTGGGCCCCCCTCGATGGCCCATTGGTTACCCACAGGCACTCTGTTAGTACACTGGGCTGAACGCTTTTTATAGTGGTGGTACTGTTTTATGGCTATTCTGTAGTTATCAACGCACAAGCCCAGCTTTTCTCGCTTCTTGAACTACATAAGCTTTCACTTTCTTGGATCTCGGGTGCAGCAGGATCCCGAAGGGGCGCCCGGATCGAGCTCTAATAGTAGTAGTTCCCCTTTTCTTCTTCATTTTTTATTTTACTTATATGCTGGTTTGTTTTATCAATCTATAGATGTATGCCCACCCACTGTACCCATAATGTGACTATTTGTGCAAGCTTGTGTGTGTGCTTTGGAGCGCCTATGTTTTTTTTTTCCCATTATGGATCTGGCTACCCTGTGTAGGGGGCCGGGTCCAATATGTTCATGTTGTTTATTCTTTTTTTCTCTTCACTGTCTGAAAACCTTTAATAAATACTTATTGAACCTAAAACGACTGGTATTAAACTTCCTTTTAATAGTGCCGCCTTACGTGTTGTACATGACCGTGTTCTTGGCGAGGTAAGATGGGAACCAACTCACACATGCACCTATCATGTGTAGATAGGATAGGACTTAACTGGGACTTTTTTTCTTAGTTAAAATATGTTGACACAGAGCCAGTGGGTCTACTAAGACTCCAACAGGGACTGAGGTTTGTTGGATTTGGATTTGGGCAGGACGCGACCTGGTTATTCCCATACCGGGAGGCCCTGGGCCCATCTATTCCCTATCCCTCTGGTAATTTTTTTTTTTTTTTTCCTGTATACATTTGGTATCTGTTTATGCCTTCTTGCTTTGATTTTCCAGCATGATTTGCATATGAATTGATATTTAACATATATTTTCAACCCCAGTAAAGTGAGTCCTACCTTGATGTACATCCAGGGGCGGACTGACAACTCATGGGTCCCCCGGGCAATAGAAGATTATGGGGTCCCTGTGTTTACAGATGGTCACCACGCCAGGAGGAAGTACAGAGGCCGGGGCAGCTAAAATCTTGGGATTTTCACATCAAAAGCATGTCGGTTTCAGACATATCAGGGACAGATGTAAAAAAAACACAGATTTTTTACATACTATACCTGGTTTTACTGAGCCTGGCACCCTGATGGGGCCCCCTAGTGGCATGGGGCCCTCGGGTAGTGCCCGAGCGCCTCAATGGTCAGTCCGCCCCTGTGTACATTTTCGGTGTTATGACCATTCATGTACTACCAGCTAAATATATAAAAAATATAAAAACTAATAGAACCAACAAATATCATAAATAACATCCCCCCTTCCATCCATTGAACGGTGAAATGGATACATATCCAATATGAGGGCCAATAGTGACCATAGCATGCTGTGTGTGTCCCTGTTCTGTTCTGGGGTTCGTTTGAGGGTTTTCTCTCTCGTTCTCACCTCCCCCTCTATTCCCCCTCCCCCTACAAAGGAATAGCCTTTTGTGGATAGTTTGTCGGTTCTATATGTACCACTGCACTTGCATTGGCATATACAAAAAATCTAAATAAAATTACAACATTCTTATTCATTACTAACCAGGGCTTGAGGAACGCTCAAACTACGGCCCGCGGGCCACATGCGGCCCGCGGAGGACTCTAAACCGGCCCGCCCGACCCTGACAGGCAATGCCGGTTACACAGCGATCCTTGCTGTGTCACAGAGATCAGTTCGGGCGCGCTATGATAAATGTCCCACCCTCCTCCTCCTAGACTAGCTTGTGTGATAGAGCCAGTGTGCTGTCTGTCACACGAGCTGGTCTATGAGGAGAAGGGCAGGACATTTATCATAGCGCGCCAGAACTGTCAGCAACATTGTGAGCATAGCGTGACAGAGCCGGACGGACTGTGACACAGCACAGTAAGGAGAAGGCTGTGAGGGGGGTCTTGGTGTACAATGGTGAGTGAGGAAGGGGGGGGGGTCTTGGCTTGCGATGATAGGGATGATAATGATTTTGTTACTCTGTGATATGAGGGGCTCTGTGATATGAGGGGGGGGGGACTATGTGATATGAGGGGCTCTGTGATATAGGGGGGCTCTGTGATATGAGGCAATCTGTGATATGGGGGGGACTATGTGATATGAGGGGATCTGTGATATGGGGGGAGACTCTGTGATATAAGGGGCTCTGTGATATGGGAGGACTATGTGATATGAGGGGATCTGTGATGTGGGGAGACTCTGTGATGTGGGGGCATCTGTGATGTGAGGGACTCTGTGATATGGGGGGGGGCTCTGTGATATGAGGGGACCTGTGATGGGGGGAGACTCTGTGATATGAGGGACTCTGTGTTATTGGGGGGGGACTATGTGATATGAGGGGATCTGTGATGGGGGGGAGACTCTGTGATATGAGGGGCTCTGTGATATGGGGGGGGGACTATGTGATATGAGGGGATCTGTGATGTGGGAAGACTCTGTGATGTGAGGGACTCTGTGATATGGGGGGGGGGCTCTGGGATATGAGGGGCTCTGATATGAGGGGATCTGTGATGGGGGGAGACTCTGTGATATGGGGGGGGGAACTATGTGATATGAGGGGATCTGTGATGTGGGGAGACTCTGTGATGTGGGGGCATCTGTGATGTGAGTCACTCTGTGATATGGGGGGCTCTGTGATATGAGGGGATCTGTGATGGGGGGAGACTCTGTGATATGAGGGGCTCTGTGATATGGGGGGGGACTATGTGATATGAGGGGATCTGTGATGTGGGGAGACTGTGATATGAGGGGGGGGGGGACTATGTGATATGGGGGGACTCTGTGATGGGGGGCTATGTAATATTTGGGGAGTCTGTGAATTTCTTTGTATTTGTGTATCTGTTTATATATTTTTTTCAAACTATAGTCCAGCCCCCCAACAGTCTGAGGGACCATGAACTGGCCCCCTGTTTAAAAAGTTTGAGGACCCCTGGCTCAGACGCTACCCTATCTCTAATAAAACTCCTGCAACCAGGAAGGGTCTGTATCCAGAAAGGGACGTGGTTTGGTATGTTATCTATCTGCCATGTGCTACATTAATGTAAAAAGGTTGCATCCAAAAACTCTTACCATATGTACAGTTTCTTATGACGTGTCTTTTATTACTTTTAGTGTATATAAAAAAGAACCACGGTTGTACTGCTCTTCATCCGTGGCCCCTAATGACGGTCTTCAACCAGAAATGTGTCAGGCCCCGTACACACGGCCGAGGTTCTCGCTGAAAATCAGCGAGAACCTCGCTGGAATGCACATTCCAGCGAGGACCTCGGCCGTGTGTACGGTCTCAGCGAGCTTCCCGTCGGGAAGCCCGTCGAGCCGAAATAGAGAGCACGCTCTCTATTTCCTCGACGGCCCGCCTGGAAGAATGGCTGGTTGCCATTCCCGACGGGCGGGTCGCCGAATTCGACGGCCGGGAGAGAACCTCGACGGGCGGAACGATGTGTTCTGCCCGTCGAGGTTCTCTGCCGTGTGTACGCGGCCTCAGGCATATATATACACCATCTACTAGGAGAGTTATCTGTCTATCTGCCACCCCTCGTGGCACACGTGCTGTTTTACTGTTATTGTTTTGTATTTGTATATTTGTTGTTTCTACATGCACCTTGGGTGCTTGCTGCATGTACCATCACTAAGTGCCATTATGTGTACCTATTTCTATTAAAAAACATTTTTTACTTCTAAACTTTGTTTGGCCCTTAAAGTCCCACCTAGGGGGTGATACTCTCTTTTTGTCTGTTCTTGGCGATCGGAAATTCTGACAACATTTGTGTGACTGTGTGTATGCAAGACAAGTTTGAACCAACATTTGTCGGAAAAAAATCCACGGTTTTGTTGTCGGAATGTCCAATCATCTGTACGCAGCATAAGGGCTCTTTCACACGTCCGTTCCGTTCGTCCGTTTTTTGGACGTCCGTTAACGGACCTCAATGCTTCCCTATGGGAGACGATCCGTTAGCGTATGACGCATCCGCTAACATCCGCTAGATCCGCATCCGTTTTTGCGGACGGAAGAATGTCCTATTTTTCTTCCGTCCGGCCGAACGGATCAGATGCAAACGGACAGACGGTCCGTTTCCATCCGATTCCCCATAGGGGATAGCGGAGGAGAGACAGGGCGGTCCCTGCACAGTGTGCGGGGACCGCCCGACAGCTCAGCGGAGACCCCCCCGCTGAGCCGACGGACACACAGAGCGGACCGCAAAACGGACCGCGCGTGTGAAAGAGCCCTAACTCTTCTCAAGAGCCAGGTCCCTGGCTAAAAACTCATAAGAGGAGTATTGAGATATGGTGCTATGATCATATTAGGAAGCCATGTACAGTGTCCTACATTCTCCTTCGACCAGCCATGATCTGTCTGCATTGCGTAAAGTAGCACAGGCATCCAGTTAGGATGTAACTGGGTCTAAACTAGGGTATGTAATAAAAACAGAAAAATGCTATTCATTTTTTTTTAATAATAAAAGGGTAGGAGGAACAAGGAAAGACAAAATATAAGCAGATTAAACTTCAGCCTTAATTGCAACACTAATCTTTTGACACTATAATGAACAGTTGTTAATTTGTTTTTATTTAACAGAATGAAATTAGTAAATGCAGAGGATGTACCTTAGTTGTCATTTGTGTGAAGGTAATTCAATGAAACCCAGAGAGTGTTATTACCCAAGACTGCAATTAACCTGAGCAGATTCATTAAACCACACAACCTGCAGGATATGAAAGCTTTATATTTATCTGACTTGTTTTGTTGTCTACATGTTAAAATTACATTGGGTAAAAAAAAACAAAAAAAAACGGACTTGTCATTTATGTCTAGGGTCTCTACATTTTAGATTTTTAGTTCTAGTCAGGGCATAGTTAGAAATGATAGGGCTCCTAGCATAATTCTGGTGGGGGCCCTCTACTTCCCCCTGTCCCTGATGCCCTATATCCTATTAACCTCACAATATCGGTGTACTGAAGGGCTGTACTACTTGGACTACTTGCCCTCTCCCATGGTGGGCCACCCAAGCCCCCCTCCTTGGGTGGCCGTCCTCGCATACATCGTATGTTCGATCATTCGTCGAAGTACAAACATTTTGGGCCGTTCGCGCAAAATTCGAGTGGCGTGTCATGGCCCATAATTCACATCGCAGTGCATTGCTGGCTGATGATTGGCCAAGCATGCACTATGAACCGCATGCTTGGCCAATCACAGTGCGCAAAAACAGAGAGCCATAATTGGCCAAAGCCAGGGTAGCTTTGGCCAATTATGGCTCACGGGGGTTAGTACACGCCTCACACTATATAATGCTGCCTGGAAGTCGGCGTAGTGTGTTGGTGGTTTACAGAGATAGACAGAGAGAAAGAGAGAGTGTCATTTTTTGAAGTTAGATAGAGTAGGCAGTCTCAAAATATTCCAATTGCACACCTTCCTGGAGAGCAGCCAGTAAGAAAAAAAGGGTGCTGAAGCGATCACCAGCAGGGAACTGGAAAAGTAATCATGTGAATATATTCACCAGGACGTTTAAAAGAACATCCAAAAAGTTTTTATTGCAGGGAAACGATCACAAAAACAGCAACGTTTCGAGGTCGCGGAGGACCTCTTCGTCAGGCAAGTGATGAGTAGGCAGGCAGGCTAGTCAGTTAAGGCCGCGTACACACGATCGAACATGTCCGCTGAAACTGGTCCGCAGACCAGTTTCAGCAGACATATCCGATCGTGTGTACGGCCTAGCCGACAGGTTTCCAGCGGACAAAAGTTTTAAAACATGCTTCGGATTTGACGCATGCGTGGAAGCATTTTACTTTCTGGTTTGCGGACGTCGCGGCGGCAACGTCACCGCCACGTCACCGCGCTGTCTGTCCGCAGGGATTTTGGTTTGATCGTGTGTACACACATCAGACCAAAATATCCCAGGAGACATGTCCAATGAAAACGGTCCGTTGGACCGTTTTTATCAGACATGTCTCCTCGTGTGTATGCGGCCTTAGAGTTACAGTGTGTAGAGGATATATATGCATCCCAGGTGTTGTATATATACTGTATTTATACACTATATTAAGCTTAGATAGATCCGCTCTTCCTAATATACTGACAGGCGGGCAGGTGATTGTGCTAGCTGCAGTATTTTGTGGTGTACTGTCTGTGTCCTCTGTACAGTGTGCTCCTAAAGCACCATGCATTTTGGTGCAGCGGCATTAAAAAATAAAATTAAAAAAAGGCCCATGCACTTTGGTGCTATTGAGGGGTGGCAGGCAGTCAATTCTCAAATTAATAGGCTGTTCTGCAGCAAGGCACATACTCTGATGCATTATATAGATGTGAAGTTGAACCTTTAAAACACAGTCAGGAGGCCGAGGGGCATCAAAAACTACAGCAGTGATAGCTGATAATAGCATGGCTGTTTTGTACAACGTCACTACAGTACTACCCTACCTCACTGTGCACTTACTGCTGTGCTCCTCGGTTTCCCAAGAGAAGCGTAAGACACTGTCTGTGTCTCTGCACTGCCCATGCCCAGCCGGGTGGCGCTTAACGCATTGAACTGACGTCAGTTCCGATATCCACCATTTGCGTTACACGATGGTTACGTGGAACCATCGGCTACACATAAAGATCGCGGGTCATCCCGCGTGGAGATCGCAGGGGGTGAATCGAGATTGCGATATTCTCGCGATTAATCTCGCAGCTCTAAAAGGCAGGAATCTTCTCATATTAATATCACAGGCAGGGGATCATTCTGTATTTTCACGTGGTGTACTGTCTGTGTCCTCCACAGTGTGCACCTAAAGCCACGTGAATACAATTGCTGTTGTTGTCAAATTAATATCACAGGCAGTGGCTGATCAGCAAGTATTTTCACTGCGCCCATTTCTGCGCCCACCAAGTCCTACTTGCAAACGGAAGGAGACAACAGGAAGTGAGAGGAAATCTACCCCTAGGAAGGGAAATTATCTTCTGTAAAAGGTGTCTCCTGTCTACTGATGCTTCATCACCAATCCTTGTTTCACTAAAAAAAACAAATTTTCAAAAAATCATTTGTCATTGGGACAGAAAGTGAGGTGCAATCTTCTGAACAGATGCACACAGACAGCAAAACAAATGTTACAGGGATGATAACCCCTCTCAATGTTTTCCAAAAAGCTTAAAATAGATTTTTTGGCTGGAGCTACACTTTAAAAAAGTACCAGTTCAAAATTACAAACAGATTCTACTTAACAACAAACCTACAGTCCCTGTCTTGTTTGCACCGCCTGTATACTGCTGTTCAAAGTATATAGGACCAAAGGGGCTGGTAAAAATTTCTCAATGATTTTTATCCATACTGCAGGGACCAGACATTACATTAAAGCCACAAGCAGGTTTAAATGACTTTTTTCCTATAGTAATGTCATTTTGTGCAGGGACAGTTCTAAGCATGTGCCACTTCACAGGCATACTATAGACACCCGGTACGATATTTAAAGGAACTTTTCAAAAAAAATATTTTCACTTTAAGCATCATTAAAATCACTGCTCCAGAAAAAACGACCGTTTTTAAAACTTTTTTTTGCATTGATACATGTTCCCTGGGGCAAGACCCGAGTTCTCAAACCAGTTTTATGACAATAACTTGCATATTAGCCTTTAAAATTAGCACTTTTGAATTCGAACCTTCGAGTCCCATAGACTTCAATGGGGCTCTAAGAGTTTGCGTGAACGTTTGGTCCGTTCGAAGGTTCTGGTGCGAACCAAACGGGGGGTTGTTCGGCTCATCCTCACTAGCCATTAGCCGTTCTACATTATTTCTCTTATAGGCAGTACCAGTGGGGAAGCAAGACATTATTTCACCCGGGACAAGATTACGCAGGAAAGTGAGAAACTCCCAGGCCATAGCTGTTGAGTCATCTGTCTGTTCTCTCCCCCATGCTACTTCTGCCCCCCCCCATGCTCCTCTGTCCCCCCTGCTCCTATTTCCCCCTCGTGCTGCTCGGGTCCCCCATGAGCTCTGTGTACTCCTCTATTCCCCCATGCTTCCCTGGTCCCCCCATGTTGCTCTGTTCCCCTAATGTGTTCCTCTGGTCCCCCGTGTGCTCATCTGGTCCCCAATATGCTCATGCCCCCCCATGCTGCTCTGGTCCCCCATATGCTCCTCTCTCCCCCCCATGCTGCTCTGGTCCCCCATATGCTCCTCCCCCATTCTACTTTGTTCCCACATATGCTCCTCTCTCCGCCCCATGCTGCTCTGGTCCCCCATATGCTCATCCCCCCCCCATGCTGCTCTGGTCCCCCGTATGCTTCTCTCTCCCCCTATGCTGCTCTGGTCCCACATATGCTCACCCCTCCATGCTGCTCTGGTCCCTCATATGCTCCTCTCTTCCCCCCCATGCTGCTCTGGTCCCCCATATGCTCCTCTCTCTCCCCCCTAGCTGCTCTGGTATCTCATATGCTCACCCCCCCCCCCCCCAGCGCTCACCTCCTCTGCCTGGCTAGTTATGCAGCGTGACTGAATGCAGACATGATGCTTAGGATTCGGCACTGAAAAACTCATCATACGATCCAAAAGGAGGGCAGCCACACACAGCTGTAACATAAGCTTCCTCGACACTCATTCTCCTGCTCTTTTATTCTCCGTTCTCCATCTTCATTCTCCGCGGCAGCAGACAAGATGGAGAGTGAGGGAAGGAAAGAGCAGGAGAACAAGTGCCGAGGAAGCTTATGTTACAGCTGTGTGTGGCTGCCTTCCTACCAGATCGTATGATGAGCTTTTCAGTGCCGACTCCTGAGCATCATGTCTGCATTCAGTCATGCTGCATAACTAACCAGGGAGAGGAGGTGAGCGCTGTGGGGGGGATAGAGGACCGGAGGGATGCGGCGGTCCACTGTCACTGAAACCGGCCCACTGAGCAACCAACCAACCGGGAAACTCGCGGTAGTGCCGATGGCTAGTACATACCTGGTGTACTGGTTGCAAAGGCAGCAGAGAACATAACTGTCACTGATTTTAGTCTGTTGACCTGAACAATAGGAAACAGTAGAACTGAGTGCAGTATATTTCCCTAGCAGTGTATATTCTCCCACATGGTCTTATTTGGCCCATGATGTCACCAGCATCCCGTCCCTTTGTTACTTGGGGTCGTGAGGTGGGGAATTCCATGGTTGCGTTAACATTTTTCAATATTATAAAAAATGCACTACATATGAAATGGAAACGTATTTGAATAAATACAGTATGGTATACAAGTAAAATAAGATGAGGATTCCTACTTATTGTGTTTGGGATGGATGGAGGTGAATCCATCAGAATCTCTGAATCATAACATAATGAATGATTTTGAATTTAATTTAGTTTAATTTGTTGTTATCCACTTACAGACCGGCTCACGATGATATACGTTGGCACTTTGAAGAGTAATTTCGTTGTTATGGCAGCAGATAGTTGCAATAACCCGGTATTCTCTTCTTCAGCCAGCGTTCCACTTTCAGATAAAAGTGCTCTCAGCAGCGGATTCGCTGCAAAAACACTTTTATCAGGTGCGGAAAAGGGCCGCCCCTCTCCCACCATGCTCTGTGGTCTCCGCTCGCGTCCTCGCTCCTGCTTGGCTGGCTGCCAAGTGAGGGGAAGATAGCCCCTACTCGGCTCTATAGCATTGACTGGTGGAAGCGACGTCAAACGTCAATTCCACCCAATGCTCTTAACCATTTAAGCCCTGGAAAAATGTACCCTCTTCCTGACCGGGCCATTTTTTGCGATACAGCACTGCGTTGCCTTAACTGACAATTGCGTGGTCATACACAATTGACGTCCCTTCTTTCCCACAAATAGAGCTTTCTTTTGGGGGTATTTGATCACCTCTGTGGTTTTTATTTTATGCTCTGTAAATAAAAAAAGAGCGTCAATTTTGAAAAAAACACAATGGGCCAGGTTCTCTAAGATCCTATTTACACTACACCGCCACAACTTACTGGAGCAAGTGCCGTATTCTCCAAGCACTTGCTCCGTAATTTGCGGCGGCGTAGTGTAAATGGCCCGGCGTATGGCCGCGTAATTCAAAGGGGGCGGCTTGTATTTAAATTAAGCCGATCGAACTGCGCATGTGCCGGCCGTACAAGTAGCCCAGTGCGCATGCTCCAGCTCATGACGGAAAATGTCAATGACTTGAGCGTCATTGACGTAAAGCCCTATTCATGAACGACTTAGTAAAACGACGTAAACGGCGGAAAAAGACATTGCTGTCCCGAAGCCAAACTTAACATGGCATACGACAGACCTTCGTAAACTTACCCCTCATATAGCAGGGGTAGGTTTACGCTTACGGAAAACGACGACGAGGCGGCGCACCTCTGTGCTCACAGAACTCTCACCTTAGTGAGTAAACAATTGCGCTTTTTGATTACTATGAATCCCCTTGGTGCTTAGGATGATGTTCCTCCAGTCCTGGCTTAGTTTCTGGTCTTTTTGGTGCATTTAGAGATATTAGGTAATTCCCTTGTTGTGGTTCCTTTAATGCTCCATCCACCACACAGTATTCATGTATTAAAGTAAAGCAAAGTGACCTCCCATAGTGTAGTAGTTAAAACAGGATTCAAGTCCTGGGGAAAAAAGTGTGGGAACTCCCACCCAAGATCCACCCCCCCACCAAAAAAACAAATGATACGCTCATATGCATAATTACTAAACCGCAAGTTCTTTCTAAATCCCGCGATAACTCGCGGCAGACCTCCACAATGTCTTCTGGGAGCAATAAAATAAGCTCCCAGGAGACATTGCGGCATCGAGGAAGTGACGGAATACCCGCACACTACCCGATGAATCCATATACAGGAAGCGGCCAGTAACATAAAGGATTCGCCTGCCTCTGACAGTGACTCGAGCTGGGCATCGGCGCTTAGTGAAGGATTGGCTCGAGCGGCTCGGCTGCTCTCGGCTGCTCTAGTCCTGCAAAGGGTACTGAGCTCCTGCTGTGAAAAGAGTGCAGGGACTCCGTTCCCAACGCGTTTCCGCAGGACTTGAGCCCTGAGTTAAAATCACAAAGTTTATTAGAAAATAGTAACTCTTTGAGTTTGGTAACAATTGGCATGATGCTTGGCATATACGGATACAAATAAAGAAAATAAATAAAGTGTAAAACTCTGTAAATAAAATCTTTAATACTGTCGAGATGCTGTGTATGTCGGAGAGCTCTCCTCCTATACAGTGCAGGCTGAGCTACACAAAAATACCAACTGACATTCGTCTTCTCCTTCTCCTCTTGTGAAATTTTGTTGAGACCTGGAAAAGGCCCAGCTGGGTGTTAAGCCACAGGTCCATACCGGCCCCTATAACAAGGGGTCCACCGGTGCTGATAAGGGTTCTCTACAGCTGGTGGTGGATTCAGCAGCAGTTTAGTGGTGGATGATGGACAGTGTTGAAATTCAGCGGTGTTTTTAAACACATCATATTATTGTGGACTTTTCATGATTTTTGCTGCACTATTTTGCAATTTTCTCATTTATCCCATTCATTTGCAATTTTTTTTGGTTTATCTATCAAGTATTATTAGTATTAATTAGCGTGATTCATATACAGATACAAGCAAAATACAGGCTTCCAACACCACTTCCAGTCTGGCAATGCCCTAACAAGATAACTAAGAATTTCTGTATTGATGAGTTAATGCAATGCTGTATCCTGGCCTAGGCCAACAAGGCCCAGGCCTAGGGCAACACTTTGCAGGGGGCAGCACGGAAAAAGTCTACACTGTTAGCTGCTTTTAATTTTGACTGTCCTATCATCCTGGACCACAAACCTTCCTCACTGTACTATGTTTTCTGCTACACTATTGGCATGTATATATCTTCTTAGTCCTCTCTATAAAATTATCAGAAATTTGCGCTTAAAGTAGAACTATGAGCAACACTTTTTTTTTTCACTTTGGATAGAGTAAGGGAGAGTTATTGCCCCTGTCAGTTAATTTTTTACCCTAACCCATTGCAAAGGTTTCTCTTCACTTCATGCCCCATAGCCAAACAGGAAGTTAGAGGAAATCTATGCAAATTAAGGGAATCTATTGCCCCCGCCCAGGCCCTAAGAACTAGTGTCCCCACCCAAAAATGTCAGGGTGGGTCTTAAACAGAAAGGGGTGTGGTCTTGACAGGAATAGGTGGGTCATATTTAAATTAGGGGGTGCACAAGTTTAGTTAGGCCTAGGGCAGCACAAAACCTAAATACACTACTTCGCTAATGTATGATGATTCTTTTGGTACCTTTAAATTCCCAAATAGGTTTTCGATTTCTAACAGTTAATAATTTGGATGATGTTCTATTGTAACAAAACATGTCGGGAAGGATTGCTGTCGTCATTGCTACCCTGATTTTATGAGCCCGTTTTATCACTGTCAAATGTGAGTTTCTTGCTTTTAATACATTTTTGTGTTATTTTTACGGAATTATGCTATGTGCATTCCATTTTTTTCTTTTTCATTGGGATATCTGATGTGCCATCTCTGGGATTTGCTGCAAACCATTACCTGGTGTGATTTCCTGGATTTCCTGGCCTGAGGTCTTATCAATGATTCCTGGCTTTGAGACATCTGTGTTACACCCTTAAAGTGTATCATATTTACAAGCTTGATTGGCCTAGTGTGTATATCCCCTTCTGGGTCCAATCTTTCCGGTAAGCCCCTTGTCATAAATGGTGGTGGATCTCCTATTTTGTATAATTCACTCAGTCACTGGATTTCTTATTTTTGAACTTATCCTTTATGAAAGTTTTTTTCACCCCAATTTTTCTGGCATTGTCCAAATTCTATTACCATTTATATCCATTTTCGGAGGTTTATGGTCTCTAACTATTGTTTACACTATCCACTCACATGTGGTGTTGTACATGAAGTTTTGTTTATTTAATTATTTATATATTTTTTCACTGTGTAATCATTATTAGGGCTACACTTTTCTTACACAATAATTTGGATGAGGGTACCTTTGGGGGCCAAGTTATCTGTATTATTCTTTGTAGCATCTAAAGCTTTTTCAGAAATATACCAGAATCAATGCACATTTTGTTGACAGGTTAATTGTTCTTCAATGGTGTAAGTAGCCAATTGCATCCCTTCTTTTCTGTTTTGACTTTGGGGTCATAATGGCAAAAAAATTCTGGGCCCCCGTTGTGAAATTTATGCAATAGGGCTATACGGCTTTATTAAAGCGGAGTTTCACCCTAAATATAAGATCTCCCATGCGCTTCAGCATACTGGCGTCAGCGCCAGTATGCTGGGTTTTTTTTTTTTTTATAGCACACTTACTGTTTTATCGTAGAAATCCTTTTCTGTCCCCCGCGTTGGACGGCGCCAGTACAGCGCGTCACATCTTCCTAAGATACCCGATATGGACTCGGGTATTTCCGGCGCTATGCGGCGCCTGCGCACAGACCTAGGAGCTGACTGCGCAGGCGCCGTATTTCTCCGAGTCCTATTTCGGAGAAATACGGCGCCTGCGCAGTCAGCTCCTAGGTCTGTGCGCAGGCGCCGCATAGCGCCGGAAATACCCGAGTCCATATCGGGTATCTTAGGAAGATGTGACGCGCTGTACTGGCGCCGTCCACCACGGGGGACAGAAAAGGATTTCTACGATAAAACAGTAAGTGTGCTATAAAAAAAAAAAAACCCAGCATACTGGCGCTGACGCCAGTATGCTGAAGCGCATGGGAGATCTTATATTTAGGGTGAAATACCGCTTTAAGTTGGCAACATTTACCAAGATAGAGTATATCTGACAAAGTGGTCGGTGTGACATTTTATATGTGTTATATTTTTTTTAATTAATTCTCTTTATTTCATTATCTTTCATATAAAAACAGATTACATACAACAAGAATTTTTATTTATTTATTTTATGCTCATTTTCCCCTTCACTCCCTACCCCCCCCCCCTCCTCCCTCCCTCCCGCCGTGAAATTCCCATCAGCGCCTTGGTCTTTCATACCAAATATCCGATTTCAAGTAGCCACGGTTTCCATATTTTATCAAATTCCTTAATGTTTCCCCTTTTAATATAGACAGTTTTCTCTTTCCATATTGTTTCTGTCACGCTGTTAGTCCACTCTCTCACTGAAGGGGGGTTTACTGCTTGCCATCTTTGGGCGATTCATTTTCTTGCCTGGAATAGACACCTTACTACCGCTTTTGTCGTACTCGCCGGGCCTCCCTTTTCTGCCCATATTCCCAGTATGCACGTTCTAGGGTCCATCGCCAGCCTAGTCCCATATGTTTTATTAATGATTTTAATAATCTCTTGCCAATACCTGAATAATTTAGGGCATCTCCATAGCATATGTAATAAGTCCCCTGTGTCCTGGCATCTGGGGCACCCTGCATCCGCTCTCCAACCAAAACTAAACAGTTTTTTTGGGGTATAATATACCCTGTGTATCATCTTTAAAAAGGATATCTTTTGGGCTGGTGAAACTGTGACCATTTGTCCTCTCTCCAGTACCGTCTTCCATTGGTCTTCTGTTATAATTCCCAGATCTTCCTCCCATTTCTTTTTACTTTTAAGCTGCATTGGTCCCTCTATGTTCTCCTCACATATGTATGGGTAAATTACAGAGATAAACCCTTTCCTCTCTATCCCTCTTCTTATTCTTTGAGGTATTCGTGCCTTTATCCAGTTTGGTCCTACTCCGTTAAACTGAGTATTTAATGCATGCCTGGCTTGTAGGTACCTATAGAACGTGCATTTGGGAATTTCATATTCCTCTCTCAGGGAGGAGAATGATTTTAAGGTCCTACCCTCATATAACTGAGCCAGTCTTGTTATCCCTTTTATAACCCATTCTTTGATTACTCCCACTGTTTCGAGCTCTTGCAGGTTCCTGTTATTCCATAGTGGTGCGTACTCTGTCACTCCCACCTGTCCTCCCTCTATCACTATGGCTTTCCACACTTTATTTATCATCTTGACCGTGGGGGTCAGGTTGATAAAAGAATTGGCCTCCATCACCTCCATGATTGTTTCATGGGGGGCTCCATGGATCATTAAACTTCCATTCAGATCCTCTCCTGGTTCCATTTTAACTCCAATGTGCTGCAGCTGTGCAGCCAAGAAGTAGCAGCGTGGGTGGGGTACTGCCATTCCCCCCTCTCTTATCGACAGCTGCAGGGTCTGTAGTCCTATTCTAGCAAGTCCTCCCCTCCATATCAACTCCCTGAACAGGGTGTCTATCTTCTTAAACCAGTTTTTATGTATCCATATAGGTGTATTATGTAATACATAGAGTAATTGTGGCATCCATACCATTTTAATCAGGTTGCACCTCCCAGCCACCGATAGTGGAAGGTGCCGCCAGATTCCTATTTTCTTTCTGAATTTGAGCATCAGAGGTTCCAAATTGTTCTCTATATATTTATTGAGGTCTGGTGTAATTATTATACCCAAATACTGCATTTTCCCCACTGTGTCCAACTGCGGGATCCCCTCCTGGGTCCGGTTCCTCATTGGGTCTATCGGCATCAGGGCCGATTTCTCCCAGTTTATCACCAGGCCCGATATATTGCCAAACTCTCTGAAAATAGTCATCGCTCTTCTGATGGAGTGACTGGTGTCCCCTAGGAACAGCAGAACGTCGTCCGCGTACAGAGCGATTTTTTCCTCTCTAGTCGGTCTTACAAATCCCTTCATTATCCTGTCCGTTCTTATGGTCATGGCAAGTGGTTCCATTGCTAATGCAAAAAGCAGGGGTGACAATGGACACCCCTGTCTCGTGCCCCTCCCCAACTTAACCTTTCCTGAATATTCATTATTAACTATATGTGTTATATTTAAATGCCTCGTGGCATAAGCTTGAATTCCTTGTAATAAACTGCCCAGTAAAAGTAGCAGAAAAAAAAAAGAAAATGCACAAAACACACAGGGCCAGATTCTCGTAGATGCGCGCCTAATTATGCAGGCGTTGCGCATCTCAGATGCACTACGCCGACGTAACACGGAGTGGCAAGTACCGTATTCCCTAAGTAAATGCGCTCCAAGATGCGCCTGCGTCGCGTAAAATCATGGGCGTAATCCGGCGCAACTCCAAAGTAGGAGGGAAGTGGGCGTGTTGCATTATAATGAAGCGTGACCCCATGCAAATGCAGGCCGGGACGAACGGAGCATGCGCCGTGACATGGATGACCCGCGCCATGACGTGGTTGACCCGCGCCGTGACGTGGATGCCTTCTGCGCATGCGCAAAGCCTCCCTACGATGCGCCGGCGCAGGGTATATAATGCGCCCACACATGCGCCCGTGCAGCGCAAACGTCTCCCATTTTTTGGATAGTGACGGCCAAAGTTTGTGCTGGACAGGATGACAACCGTGGTTAAGGAGAGGAGGAAGAAGAATTTCTCCCCAGAGGAGAGGGCCCTTGTCGTCAGGGCCATGGAGAAGTTTGATTCGCGGCTCCATGATGCTGACAGTGCCCGTACCAGCAAGTCCCGGAGGGATCAGATTTTAATGAGGGTCGCGTGCCAGGTCAATGCCCTCTCTCATGAGGTCCGGACACCGCAGGACATTCAGAAGAAAATGAATGACCTGCGGCGTCATGTGAAGGGCAAGCTGGCTGCCATAGCTCGGCATGCCAAGGGCACTGGAGGGGGCCCACCCTGCCCTGTCCGCCTGACTGAGGAGGAGAAGGTGGTTGCCCGCTGCCTACAGACGGAGCAGGTAGATGGAGTTTGGGGCTATGAGTCCCAGAAGCCAGCCGTGAGGACAGGTAAGTGTGTTTTATATTCTATCTGTTGTGTACATGTATGGGGGTGGAAGGGAACATGTGCCAAGTGTGTGGCTCCACCAACATGGGCATCTTTTGTGTCATCCACAGATGTGCAGGAGGGAGCGGGGCCATCTGTTGATGCCAGGGCCCATCAGGATCCATCCCCTGAAGATTCAGTCCCTCTGGCTGCCCCCCTGGAACAGGACTTGGAGGGAAGTGGGCACACCTCAACGGAGGAGGTGGTTAAGGAGGGTGTGGTAGTCCATGACCAGGCCCTCTATGTTGTTGTGGAGGAGGATGGTGGGTTGGCCGGACCAGCCCAGGCTATTCCTCTACCTGTAGCGTCCCCCTCCAACCTCTCCAGTCCCTCTCTTTCCCCCCCCCCTCATCTCCGGCCCCTCAACATCCTCCCCTTATGCCCGGACCCCTGCCACTCCCCGCAAGGCGACGTGCAAGACCAGGGGTGTTCATAAGGTCCTGCCGAAAGAGCTGGTCAGACAGCAGGACCAGCAGAATCAGCACCTGGCCGAGGTCGTGGAGGAGATGAGGCGCCTGGCCGACAGCCTGGCATCCTCGGACAATATTACTGATGCCATCCAGGATGTTGCTGTTAACAGCGCAGCAACGCTGACCAGCTTGGGGGAGCTGCAGGAAAACACCTCGGAACTTGTGGGGGAGGTTCGTGCCCTGCGCCTTGCTGTCGAGGCGCAGACTGCTGTGCAGACCCGCATAGCGGTTGCCCTGGAGGGCATGCAGGCAGCCAGGGAGGGACATGGGGATGCTCCTCCTCAACCTGCTGCCCCCCCCCCCATCTGTGGCTGCCCCCAGGCAAGTGAGGGGCAGGACCCGTGGCACCAGGCAGAGCCCCCGCCAGGCCCATTAATTTTATTTTTCTTTATTATTATGCTCTGGATAAGAGCTTTTTTTGTTATTTGTTATGCTCTGGATAAGAGCTTTTTTTGTTATTTGTTATGCTCTGGATAAGAGCTTTTTTTGTTATTTGTTATGCTCTGGATAAGAGCTTTTTTTATTTATTTTTGTGATCTGGATAAGAGCTTTTTTTATTTATTTTTTAATACTGCACACGTTGCAGTGTGAATGGTGTGTGAATGTGAGAGGGTGGCACTCCTGACAGTAAGGGGTGTCACCCTCGGCCGTGGTGGTGAAGTTAACCCCACGGCTGTATGAATGATGTGTGAAAGGTGTGTGAATGGACAGCAACATCATTGGGGCCTTGACGTGGCGTTGCTGCTCCCAACTCCTACATGCTGGACTTGGGCTAATCCAATGCGATGTGCATGTGGTGTGTGTGATCTAGGGACATCAGTGGTGTACACGCGTGCATTGTCTGTGTGGCATGCTGTATGTGTGTGTTTAACGGTCAAAGATTCGTAACATGAGGACCCTCCTGACTGCTCTTCCATCAGCTGACGGGGTCTCCTCTGGCGGGGGGGGGCTGTGTGGTTGGGGGGTCAGGTCATCACGTAGGGCAATGTGCAGGCCCTTTCGCATGGCAAAGTTGTGCAGAATACAACATGCACCAATGATCTGACCCACAAAGTTGGGGGAATACAATAGGGCCCCCCCAGACTTATCCAGGCATCGGAAACGGGACTTCAGGAGGCCAAATGTGCGCTCCACCACTCCACGGGTTTTGATGTGTGCTTCATTGTATCTTCTCTCTCCTCTGGTTTGGGGGTTCCGGAAAGGAGTCATGAGATGGGGTCCCAGTGTATATGCAGAGTCACCTGGAAGGGAAAAGACAGGAGGATGGTAGTCATGCATGTGCCACTTCTGTTGTGCATCATGGGAGGGGATAGTCATGGCTGCCACCCATGTCACTCACCAACCAGCCAGCTGTCCCCATACATGTCCTGCTCAAAATCTTCTGGGATGTTGCTTTGACGGTAGATGTAGCTGTCATGGCTGGACCCGGGGTCTTTGGCACGGACGTGCCATATGAGGTATTTGGCATCGGCTATCACCTGTACGTTGATGGAATGCCAATGCTTCCGATTGCGGTATATGTGCTCTGTGGCACTGGGGGGCTGGAGTGCCACATGTGTGCAATCAATGGCCCCGATGGTGCGTGGGAATCCATCAATTCTGTAGAAATCTGTCATTGCCTTCTGCCGCAGGTGCACAGTGGTGGGTCTGATGAACTGGTTGGACATGCGTCTGAGGATTGCGGGGACAACCTGGTGCAGACATCTGCTTATGCTGGTTTGTGACATCCCAGCCACCACTCCACTTGTACGCTGGAATGATCCACTGGCCAGGAAATGCAGTGTTGCCAGTACCTTCACCAGTGGCTGCAGTGCACGTGAGCGGTATGTCTGGCTGGTGATGTCATCCTGCAGGGCTGTGGTTATTTCCAGGATGGCAGCAGGGCTGAATCTGAAGATGCGATACACCTCCTCATCACCCATGCCAAAGAGCCTCATGCGCGCTCGGTAGATCCTCTCACGTGCCCCCCTCCTCCTACTCCTCCTTCTATGTGCCTCTTCCTCTGCATACCTTAGTAGTGATAAGACCATGGCTGGCCCTGGCATCATTGGCATACGAATGTGTTGTCCAGTAAGTGTGATTGCTCAGCTAGTCCGTTACGGTGCTGCTGTAGTTGCTCTCCAGCTGACTTGCACACGGCCTTGAGCAAAGTTACCCGTGCTTTTATGAGGGGTATGTTTACTCAAGGCTTTCGAGTTACGCGCACCACGAGTAGCCAACGCCGGACGCGCGTAGTTTCGGGAATACGCGCATCTCCCTCATTTGCATATTTGCATGCTAATTCAATGGGAACTGAATATTTTTCATGCGTAACTATGCGCCTACGCCGCGCTAGCTTAATGCATTTTCGCCGCACAGACGGAAATTTTTTACGCGCGTATGTGGTTCTGTGTTTACCGCGTATCGATACGCAGGCGAACATTTACTATTACGCCGCGCATATACATTTACGCAGGCGTAGCGCCTCTGAGAATCTGGCCCACAATATATATACATTAGAAATGTTATCTGTAGCCCTCCTGAATGTAATGAGTTTGTGATATACTTGTCAAAATGTCCATTATGCTGCTGTCATAAAAAAAAAAGGATGTCACTTGCTGGTCATTGATTTTATACACTGCCTACTGCAGCCATAGCCTTCCCTTTGATGTTTAATACTCCAGGAGGACATGACACGTTTTACTGCTAATATTAAAAGCCTGTGCAAACACTTTAACAACCTCTTACATAAAACCCCCGTGGCCAAAGAAAGGAGTTACCTGAGTTCACTGTCTCAAGCAGAATAAAAAGTAAGTCTTTCAGTGAATGCTTGTGTGACCAGACAACGGGGATGATCTGTTAAAAGTTGGATGGCTGAACTTTTATTTAAAAGAATTCCACTTTTTTGTTGTTAACCACTTCAATCCTGGGCATTTTCACCTTCTTCCTGCCCAGACCAATTTTCAGCTTTCAGCGCTGTTACATTTTGAATGACAATTGTGTGGTCATGCAACACTGTACCCATTTGAAATGTGGTGGTATTTCATCTGATTTGATTTGATGGTTTTAATTTTTTGCGCTATAATCAAAAAAAGAGCGACAATTTTGAAAAAAAAAAACACAATTTTTTACCTTTTGCTATAATAAATATCTCCCGAAAATATATATAAAAAAAAAAGTTTTTTCCCCTCAATTTAGGCTGATACATATTCTTCTACATTTTTTTAGTTAAAAATTGCAATAATCGTATATTGATTGGGTTGCGCAAAAGTTATAGCGTCTGCGAAATAGGGGATACATTTATTTCATTTTTATTTATTTTTTTACTAGTAATGGCGACGATCTGCGATTTTCGATGTGACCGTGACATTGCGATGGACATATCGGACACTTTTGACACGGTTTTGGGACCGTTTACATTTATACAGCGATTAGTGCTATAAGACTGCACTGATTACTGTGTAAATGTGACTGGCAGGGAATGGGGTTAACACTAGGGGCGATCAAGGGGTTAGATATGTTCCCTAAACTGTGTTCTAACTGAAGGGGGAGGGGACTCACAAGGGGAAGAGACCGATTGGTGTTCCTCTGTACTAGGAACACACATCGGTCTCCTCTCCTCTGACAGGATGTGGATCTGTGTGGATCTGCATGTTCACGGGCAATCACGGGGCACTGGTGATTGAAAGGTGTGTTCAGGGATCGGAGTATCGCATACGATCACTCTGGGGTGATGAGAAACAGGCTTGCTGTGGTCCACTGGTCTATTCTGCACCTAGTGAGGTGCATGTGCTGAAGGGGACAGTCACGCTGAAGTGGGAGTCCTCAGGTAGATCCAATGGGATGGAGAGTGACGCCCTGATGTTCACACCCTGAAGCAGGATCAGGGAGGCATCTAGTAGACATCAGCGTTTGTTAAAGTAAGGCTGGGCACATACTGGTAGCCAGACATTGGTGGGGCTCAGTTATCAAAGCAAAGGCACTCGGTGGTTTTTAACGGATGCAATAGTATGACTTTCAGGTAACTACATATGACATACTAATCATTGCTGATACAATCACTTTCCCTGAAGAAAACTTTTTTCAAAATGCGTCGGTTTCTCATCGTTTTGTCTCTGCATATAAACAGTGCCTCTGATTGTCAGCCTTATGTACTGCATGTCACTATGTTTGCATCCTTTCATGTCATACAATTGTTAAATGTAATGTAGATCTCATCCATCTACCACCCTGTTTTGACAATAAATACCCTGCATTTTTCCTCACTTTTTACTCCTTTACCACCAGAGTAACTTCCCTTTAAAGTCCCACAAGAGGAACCCTTTCTGTCCATTTAACCACTGGAATGCGCGAAACCCTACTCTGTAGGCCCGCTCTAGCACCTACACCCTCCTTTGCAAAACAGAACCATGAGGCACACCACTCATAGCTTATACCATTCAGAGAATAAGTAATTTATCACTACTACAGTCTAGACCTGTTCATTGAACTAGTTTCCTATTCATGTGCATACAAATTTAATCAACATCAACAGACCTTATTTTATTGATTAAACAATTATGAAGTACAGTATCAAATGCCTTTCACAAAATTTAAATAAACTACATCCAGTGGACTTCTTTGTTGTAAATTGGTACCAAATTTGCTACATGCCAATCAGCTGGTACCATTCCAGTGAGTAAGATGTCTTTAAAAGTTAGAAAAAGTGGCTTGGCTATAACTGAGACTCCCGAGTGTAAACCATCTGAACCTAGTGATTTGTTACTAAACCCAGGACCCTGCATTCACTATATCTGGTCTCCCACAGTGCAAAGAACATGGAAATGCAATTATTTTAGTAAATATAACCTGCTAAATACCTTTTCTCATTATCAGTTTTGTGACTTCTATCAGTGTTCGGCCAAGCACTGGCTAAAGCTTGTAGGGGGAGTTTTTATTCTACTTTGACTGTCCTACGAGGCTGCAGGACCCCTGAGCCTCTGTCTAGACAGTGCTGATTGGCCCCATGCCGATCACATCCACCCTCTCAAGAAAAAAAATAACGCTCTAGCAATACACACCAACCTGAGCATGTGCAGGCTCTGTCTTCTCAGGAGGTGAATTAGGGAGGATCAGAGAAGACAGGATTAACAGCCTTTTTACACAATGCGGAGGATTAATCCCTTAGGTTCCACAGTGAGTATAACAAGCATGCTTTACTGCATATACAGACCAATTTTACTGTTGTAGGTTTAGTAACTTTTTAAGTTTCTCTAGTATCTATTGTACCTGCTCCTCGGTCATCTGTTTACGTGATCTGACTTCAGAAACCTGAAATATGTTTGGTTGCAGTGGGTATTTTGTACATCACCATTGAATTTTGTTTTCCTTATTTAGTAATCCCATAGGTTGAGATGACTATTTCAGCAGGATTTATAATTGCAACTGGAGCAACACCCTTCTATCATTCCCACGGGTCAGTAAGTCTGTGTGTTCTGTTGAAATACCCAAGGAGCTTAGGAGGTAGGACTATGCTTGATCATTACAGCCAAGGTTGAGATTTGCAAATAACTTCAGCTGTCTTTTTCTCTGAATCTACTATATGCTCAGAGGAATGTTGCACAGGACAAAATCATGTGCTATAAGGCAGCTTGTGAAATCTGGCTACATTAGACTGATAAAACTAGACTTCTACGTAGCTACCGTTCCCTAATGAGGATTTGCAGTTCACTGGCTCATTTATGGAGCTACTTTTAAATTCTCATACACAATACATTTTTAAGGTAACTTTCCTTTTCCATGCGATTTGTGTCCTTTTCTATAAACATTGTAATGTGAAGGAAAAAAAAAATCATATTAACATGTCATAAAAACAAACAGGCAGAAGAGATAACTTTTTATCGGCCCTATAAAACAACGTCCATTTTTATCTGCCATCAGAAAGGTCATTTTTCAACAGTAATGGTGGTGTGTAGCTCTCAGAAGAATGGAATAACATAAAGTAATTTTTTCTGGTTTGAAATATTACCTATTAAAAGTTATGTCAAGGAAATTAATCTGACAGTGTTTTATATCTGAATTACTAGGCTCCCTGTCATGTAGCTGTGCTGGTGACCTGGCTTTTCTCCCAGACTGTTTGTAGATTTGTTTTTGGCATTTAAATCTTGACTGGAAGAAATATGATGGCATTCTAAGAATACACCTCTTTAACCTTCAGCTACTAGGTTGGGCATTTATTACATATCAGGCTGTCAGATTAAACCAAACTCCAGAAGATTAATTATTTTAATACATTTGCAGACATGAAAACCTCAGAAGAGTTCATTGTGGATCCACTTTGTAATTACCCTCTAAAACTTAGAGCAGTTATTTGTTTTTCTTGTTACCAAAAAAATACTACTTTTTTTAGCACACAGTTAAAAAGAAGCTACAAGTAACAAATCAATCAATAAGAATGGCTATTGCTTTCCAGAAGACTATCGAACTGTGATAAAGTTTACTAGAGATATATGAAGTAGAACTACACTTTATTATTTCTTTAAAAAAATATAGCTTGCAAAATAATTTTTATAAAAAAAAATGCAGCTTGCTCTTGAATAATTCTATTAATATCTAATATTATTATATCTCAAGGGCATTTCTGGATGAATAACATTGATAGTCAGACTGACTTAAAACAAATTGTGAGTTTATTGTCTCACAGCTGGCATCATAAATACAATGGGGTCAATTCACAAAGAGAAACGTTATTGGTTTTCTTCAGTTGTTAAATTATCACTCCTTATTTAACGCTAGCAAACATGGTATTCACGAAAGCTATAATCGTTATTCAACATAGTCGTTATGGTTTTCAACTGACTCTTTATCCAATCGTTATGCTAACTACTCAAGAGTTATTTTAACGTCCCAAATCTTAATAATAACGTCTAAGACCGTTAAATAACACTGGAGAGATGCATTCTGGGAGCAGAAGGGGAGGAGAACAGCTGCATGTGGAAAAGAGCAGAAGCAGAGAGAGAGAGAGACACAAGCAAGACACATGTGAAGATTGAGCTTGTGATGTGCAAAACTTCTTGTGTGTGTTTTTCTAAAGCCATGTGTATTTCCTCATACAGAGAATAAATCATGGGAGATGATAATAGGAATTTAGCTATCTCCTGGGTTTCAGAAAAGTCATCCAAAATAGTATGTGAACGGAATACACGTTTATAAATCTGAACAACATTCTAACGTGTTCTTTTTCGCCTCTGGATAATTTTAAGTTCAAATAGAGCATGGTTCCATCTTGCCCAACACTACTAAAAACTTCACTACACTACAAAAATCGCCAAAAGCTTCCTCTAACAACAAAATATCGCCAGGGAAATGTCAGAACGACACCCTGAGGGAGGTGTTAATTTAACGATCGATAACTGTCAAAAAAATCTTTGTGAATTGCACTTCTGTACATATTTAACAATTTGACTCTTTAAAATAACAATTTGACTCTTTAAAATGATCGAATTGTTAAATAATGCTCCACATCTTAAAATAACGGTTCAGTGTAGTGAAACGTTATTTGATGATTTTTCAAAGCGTTAAATCGTTTAGTGAATTGAACTAGCTTCAATAACGTGCAAAATCGTTAAAATAACGACCGAAATCGGGAAAAAAAAGCTTTGTGAATTGACCCCAATGTAAAAAGTATAATAGTTTAGTTCAGTGCAGGGCTGGACTGGGACAAAAATTTGGCCCTGGACTTCATCCAGACTGGCTCACTTTGACAGGTCTCTCCCATGGTGGCCGGACAACTCCCGCACCCCCCCCCCGGCCACCCAAGCCTCCTCTCCCCCTTCACTAGCCACTAGCCATTCTACTTTAATAGAGTAGAACGGCTGGTACTGGTACTCTTATAGGCAGTACCAGTGGGTAAGCTAGACATTATTTCACCTGGGACAAAGAATCAGTTCGGTGCCCCCCTTATGGGACAAGATTAGGCAGAAGTGAGAAATTCCCAGGCCATAGCTGTTGAGTCAGCTGTCTGTCCCCTCCCCCATGCTCCTCTGTCTTCCCCCTGCTCCTCGGGTCCTCCCCCAGCATCTCTGTTCCCCCCAGGTGAGCGCTGCGGGGAGGGAGAGGAGGTGAGCACTGCGGGAAGGGAGAGACAGAGCAGCGGAGGGGGGGGGGGCGGCCGTCTGCTGTCACTGAAGCTGGCCCACTGAGCCATCTTCCCACCGGGAAACTCCCTGTTGTCCCAATGGCCAGTCCATCCCTGGTTCAGTGTAGGTAAAAATATATGAAATAGAAGCAATACTTATGAAAAATTTATCAAATTTGAATTCATGGCCGCACCGCCATGTGTCTTTCCATGTGCTGCTGCCTTCTGTGTCCACAGTCTAGTGTGGCCAAGAACAAGCAGGAAGTGACGTTGTCTTTGGCTCCTGAGAGAAGGCAGCTGTTCCAATTCATCAAAGGTTATATGAATATAACTCTGTATGTAGAATGGACTATAGACTGGTCATTCTTCTGTGTGTGTGTGTCCCCTAAATATGAATTTATTGTTTTTTTATGCTTCATGTAGACGTCATGACATCACAATGCTTAAAACCTTGTATGGCATGCATTCATTTCTGGTGACTTCAGCAATATGTTTATACAAGAGGCGGTGTACAAGAGTCATATATGGACTTTATTTGACAAGCCCACATGTACCACACACTTTTGTCCTGTAGTGTGCTAATCATGTAGTATAATCAAACGTCTACTAAAACAACACATTTTACCAACTATATTAAGAATAACAGTATAGATATTATTAATTATGACTGAGACTATACTAGTCTAATCCCAACTAACAGTATTTAAACAAATATGTATTTTTCCTCTAACTACATAGATACGTGTCTATTTTTGACCTTCCATGACATTCTATACCAAGATACCTTATATGTCATTCTCAAACTAGCTAGTTATATACCAGAAACATCTAGCATATTACTGACTCAGTTACAGCTAAAGAATCGTATCAAATCAATTGATCAAGGTCATTCACTCATACTTTATTTACTATTATTAATCAAAAAAACAAATATATTTTGAAAGCTTGCCATGAAAATAATATAACACCTCTAGGTACCAAATTATAAATTTGGAATAATATTCTAACAGCTCTGCATTATTCACCTTCTCTCCAGCAATGATACTCAAAGAAACTTGTCCTCTGCCACTCTAAAGAACCATTAACCAGACAGAGACAGAAAGTGCAGTTAAAATCACACCTTTAATGAAATGGCAAAAATAACACAGTTCAGGAACGTAGTCAAAAAACATAAGCCAGGATTTGGATACCAGTGTGGGTAATCAGACGAGCTAGGGTCAGGAAACCAGAAGTCAGCATAGTCAGGAACAAAAATCAGGAACAGGAATCAAAGGGAAGTCAGCCAGGCCAAGTCATACTCAGGAGCACAGGAAGGAAGCATTACAGATCATAGGCCACACAAGGGTAAGGAGGAAATGAGCTAAGCTGCATAAATAGCAAAAAGGGTCTGGCTGTATGCTGGACAAATTATAACCAGGTGAGTCGTGGTAACAACAAGTGGCTGGTGAGCACTGGGATAAAAAAATGCTTTTTAAGTAGCAAGAGCCAAGCCCTGACATCCACCAACTGTCAGTCCTCCTTCAGGCTTAGTTTAGGACAGCACTATTCAACCCACTTCTTGTAAGCACAGGTAGTCAAAAAATCACCCCCTAGGGGTACATCACCACACAGGCCTGGGTTCACACTACATTAATGCAGAGAAAGCTGGTCTCTCCAATTTTAGGATTGCCCACCACCCCCCAAGAAGATGAGGAAGAAGAAATGAACACATCACATGACTGGCCAGAGGACATCAAGAAAAAGCTATACATGAAACCTAGTTCACATATATGTGGGTTGTGAAAATGTGCATAATCGCACATGTCCTCAACCCACATGCAAAAGCTCACCACAAAGGGCCATCCCTGTGATGACTTTGGCATCACCTAGTCATTACAGGGATGGCCCATTGATTGTGGTGAGCTTGATGGCCTTCGTCTAAGAGACGTCACAGAGTCACAGCGCTGGCCATCTCACGCATGCGCAATGCACATTATGGGCCAGATTCAGGTACCTTTACGCCGGCGTATCTGGAGATACGCCGCCGTAATTTCAAATGTACGCCGTCGCATCTTTGCGCCGATTCACAAAGCGAGATACGCCGAAAAACATGGCTTCAGCCGTCCGGCGTTCCCATAAAAAATATGCAAATGAGCTAGATACGCCTATTCACGAACGTACGTACGCCCGTCGCAGTAAGCTACGCTGTTTACGTAAGGCGTTTTTCAGGCGTAATGATAAACCACCAAAAAGATGGTGCAGCCAATGTTAAGTATGGACGTCGGAACAGCCGTCGATTTTCACGTTGTTTACGTCGTTTGCGTAAGCCGATTCAGAATTAGGCTGGGCGTAGGTTACGTTCACGTCGAAAGCATTGACTATTTGCGACGTGATTTTGAGCATGCGCACTGGGATATGTCCACGGGCGGCGCATGCACCGTTCGTTCGCCACATAATTTGCAACTCGTCCCCTACCTGCCTACTTTGAATTACGCGCACTTACGCCGGAACATTTACGCTACGCCGCCGTAACTTAGGACGCAAGTGCTTTGTGAATACAGCACTTGCCTCTAAAAGTTGCGGCGAAGTAGCGTAAAGAACATACACCAGGCTTTCTGAATCTGGCCCTATATATTTATTTATTTATTTATTAAAATGCCTAACCTACTCAGTCTTACCCGAAGGCCTCAATGCGCAAAATAAAAGACAAACATTGACATCAAAGAACTTAGGAAAAACCAGCATACCAGAATGACAACATACAGAGTAAAAAAAACAGGGGTCTGTCCAACACACTCCGTGCATGCACCCTATAGTTCTCCCGCTTCGTGAATGGACTCAACTAATTTGATCAGCTGCGTTCCACCCACGGCCTCAAAGTCATGCCTGGTGGGGAGGAGTTTTCTCAGCCACTCTTCCTCGGTGTGAGCCCATTGGTGGTCTCGTCGCCATTGTGACGTTGGAGACGTTGGAGGGGTGGGGTGAATTTGAGATCTGGGCTATTTAGCCCAGAGCCTGCCTGCCTCTCATCCGGGTTTGGTCAGACTGTTAGATACGCTCAGTCCTTCATTCACAGGGTAATTATCATTCTTTCTTGTGCCACTTATTTTGGTTGCTTATGTCATGATATGCTTATATTAGCCATTTTTTTTATTATATTGTGAAAGATAATGTTACGCCAAGTAAATTGATACCTAACATGTCATACTTCAAAATTGGGCCCTCGCGTGGAATGGCGACAAACTTTGACCCTTAAAAATCTCCAAAGGTGATGTTTAAACATTTCTACAGGTTACCATTTTTGAGTTACAGGGGAGGCCTTTTGCTAGAATTATTGCACTCGTTTAACGATCGCAGTGATACCTCACATGTGTGGTTTAAACTCTGTTTACATATGCAGGCCTGACTTATGGATGTGTTTGCTTCTGTGCATGAGCACGGAAGGACGGGCGATTTAAAACATTTTTTTTATGTTTTTTTTTTGTTTGTTTTTTACTCAATAGAGTTTTATTGATGGATTCACAAGGTACAGATTCATCAGTACAGGCATAAAACATTTTTTTCTTTTTGTAAAACAACAACTTGAATAATGAAATAGAATAATACAACATTCCGCCGAATGTTGGCATAGGCGGGAATCGGCACACACATCTGAATAGAGTGTACAACAAGCATATTGTAAGGTCGAGTATAGAGCATAACATAGTATTCAAGGATGATCATAGAAACATATGCCCATCGTAGGAAGGTTGAGGAGGGCAACCCCACCCCGAGCACCCCTACAGGGTGCTTATCTGTGCCTATTTTTTTATTTTACACTGTCCCTTTAAAAAAAAAAATTGGATCAATTTTATTTCTATTACAAGGAATGTAAACATTTCTAATAGAAAAAAAAGCATGAGCAGACCTCTTTAATGTGAGATCTGGGCAAAAAAAGACCTCAGATCTCACATAAATATTACAACCCCAATCGCGTTCTTCGATCAACCAATCAAAATCTACTTCAAATCCCCAAGTCCACAAGTCAAAAGGAGAACGAAGATTCACAGTCCAAGGACCCCGGCTGTGGAACGCGCTACCAACTAACATCTGAATGGAAGAAAGTCATCAGCCTTCAGAAAAAAACTCAAGACCCACTTCTTCTGAAGGATCAGGATGACAATGGATACCAAGCGCCTTGAGGCGATTCAGTTCGCATTTGTAGCGTGCGTAGGTTACGTTCACTCACTCACTCACTCACATTTACATTTAAATAAATAAAAAAAGTCCCTTTAAGGCCGTTGGGCGGCAATGAAGTTTTTTTTAGGTGTATTTTTGTGCGTGAACTCGAGAGAGAGGAGCCGGACTGCAGGAGTTGGGAGTAGGCAGACCCTCCCCCCGGAGGCAATCTGCCATCTTTCTCCATGCCCCCGGGTGGCAATGGCGGGTATGAGGGAGGGGCTCCCACTCACCCCACCCTACCTGCTCCGCTTGGGAGCCCGACGGGCTCCCCCTATGAGGAAGTGAGGGGGTCCTTCGCCTCTCTTTTTTTAGGAGACCGCATGGCCAAAGTGTGTGCTTGTTAAACCAATTTCGTGTGCGTGCAAGTGTGGTGGTTTTTGTGGGGGGGGGAATAAGCACAGGCGTACCTTGCATAGCACACCCACCGGGAGCCAGGCTGAGACCACCAAACTCAATTCACATGTAGCCGAGCCCGGGATCCGAACCCTTGGCTGCAGAGGTGATCGGCTTGTCAGCGCAGTGCCAATCACGTTGAGCCACCACAGCTCCCGGCGGCAGTGACGTTTGACGTTGCTTCCGCCATCCAGGGCCATCATTCCCTCACTCGACACAGTGCCTCTGGTAAACAGCGGAGACAACCGGCTGGGGGGGGGGGGTGGTCCCCTCTCCAGTTGACGTTAAAAGTGATTTTGTGTCAAAATCCGCCACGGAGGCCACTTTTGTCCTAAAGCGGACCGCCCGCCGTTTCAGAAAATACCGGGGTTATGGCAGCTAAGGGGGGAAGACTTTAGTCACAGACATTGGATGGTGAGCTCTTTTACCCGAGGATGGAGGCTCAGGCATAGACACCTTTCATCCACAATGTATCTGCCGGTTGCTGAGCTTCAAACTTCCAGCCCACACATACCTTTTCTGAGGCACAGAACGTCGGGGGTTGGTGTGTGGGTGGGCAGACAGAGGGGTAGGGGTGAAAAGAAGGAGGAGCAGATCAAGCCCTGTTTCCTCTATTGTATGGGAGCGGGGCCCAGGTTCACACCTATGCACTCACCGGTTGTGGTATTTGGGGAGCCACAGTTCATTCTGCATATTGTGTCTGGGTTTCAGGTGGTCTGAAACCCAGACAAAAAATTCACTGTCTGGGTGAATCCCGGAAGGGTGGCAACAGGTTTGAAATTGTGTTAGTTCAGCTCAACTTGCATGATTTCAAACCTGCGTTCAGTGTGAACGTACCCTAAAACCTAGAAGCTGATTTGTTTTTATGCAGAGCTGCACCAGATTTTGCACTCAAGATTTTACCCTGAAAGGGCAAGTGACAGTGTAGTTGATTTACCAAAGGCCAATAGTCTATTCACTTTGCAAGGGAAGTTGCATT
This sequence comes from Rana kukunoris, assembly GCA_029574335.1. NCBI lineage: Eukaryota > Metazoa > Chordata > Amphibia > Anura > Ranidae > Rana > Rana kukunoris. The sequence continues at coordinate 78,045,330 of CM056050.1, read as the reverse complement.
TTGTAATGGAGTTTTCTAAGAGCTTAGTGAATGAGGTAAAGCTCTGCTGACCTCCATCATCCAATCAAATGCGAGCAAATATGCATTTTTTTTTTTTTCAATGCACTTGATTTGGTATTCTTTGAAAAATTAAATATCACCACATTCAATAAGCTTTGGGGAAAATTCTTTGCACAGTGCAACTTGCCCTGCAACGAAACCATGGTGTCTTTTAAAACACAAAATATCACAGGTAATTTCAAATAGCAAACATTCGAATAACTAAATTAATGTTGCATGTAATGTTACACTAAAAAAAATAAAAACATTTAAATGCATACTTTTATTATAGCATGCAGGGAGTACATATCACGCCAAGGCAGACAAATTATTTTATCATTTACTCTAATATTACTTCCCAGCAGCCTCTGGGCTAAGCTCTGTGACTCATGGTCTGTCCTGTACATAAAATCCTATTTTTATAGAAAGCATCGTTTTCTGTAGCTCATTATAAAATTCCTTCCTGATTGTATTTCCAATCAGCACAACTGCAAGTCTGCAAGGATTCTGTGACATGCCTGTATTATACCTGGCAGGACAAATGACATGCCCTACTACTCCGGACAGGAGGTCAGTTTAAATTAGGATTTATTCAGTTTATGTCAGCTTGTAAAACTACGAAATTGCTTCAGTTTATTATTGTCTGCTATTTTCATTTGTATGAGAACACTTTTTTTAATACACTGTACCTATAGCAGCAGGGTCTCCGGCCTCCTTCAGTCTAATGAGAATCTCCAGGGCCAGAGATAGCTGACATCCTTCTGTACGTGGGGGGCTGTACGGCATAGTGGGTGCAAGGTAGATAAAGTTATTGGGTGCCAGACACTTCTGTGTATTTCTCTTGCAAACTTTTTGGGGGAAAGAGAGTTAGGGCCAGGACACCGTTGAATAGTTGCAAGTTTAATTAGCAGACTCAGAGACTTCAAAAGGAAAAACAGCAGGGAAAAGCCTTCAGCAAGGAGTCATATCTGCACGTGCGGGAATTCTGTCTCCTATGGCAACAGTCCTTTTTCAGTTCCTAACACAAAGCCTAAGGCCTCGTACACACGAGGGGATATGTCCGCTGAAAACGGACCGTTTCAGCAGACATCTCCGCTCGTGTGTATGGGCTAGCGGACAGATTTGTCCACCCGACAGATTTCAAAGCATGCTTTGAAATCTATCCGGTGGGAATCTGTCCGCCCGACATGTCTGCTGGTTAGTACACTTACCAGCAGACATGTCGTCCCGCACCGCCGCCGCCGAATGGATTCGGCGCATGCGCGGAAGTGTTTTACTTCCTGGTGCGGTGACGTGACGGTGACGTGGTGGCGTCAACGTCACCGCCGCGTCACCGACACGTCACCGCGCCGTCCGCCGGCGGGGAATTTGATCCGATGGTGTGTACACGCCATCGGATCAAACTCCAGATCGGACATATCCGATGGAAATGGTCCGCGGACCGTTTTCATCGGATATGTCCGATCGTGTGTACGAGGCCTAACAGTTCTTTCACTTTGACTAAAACTTCTTGTAATTTTTTAGCCCACTGAGCTCCCGGTCTCTCACTAGACCTTCTGATTCACTGCTACTGAACCCCTTGATCTCCTCCAATCTTCATGGTGATATCTTCCTCAAGCGTCATCTCCGTCCCTAGTTTGGCACTCTCGATACTTCTCAAGCTTCACCCCACTGGCCAGTTTGGTCCCTAGCTTGGCACACAAGGCTACTCTGTATGCATCACCTCCACTGGCTGGGTCCTTGACTTGATCACTGCATGAAGTTTCCAGACTCTCCGCCGTGTCCGTTCGGTGAGAATACTGCTCCGGTAGTTTCTTCAGTTACTCACTGTGATCCCTAGTAATAAGGTGGATGGTCCCTTAGTGGCAAGATCTTCCCCTCTACCTCCAACCACTCTACCCTATACCTCCGGCTAACAGAACCGTCACTTCTGGTCGGACACCAAGCCACAATCCCAACCCTGTGCTGCTCTCTTGCTTCTGGATAGGCCCTCAGACAGTCTAGCAGCCAAATGCCCCGGGATAGGCCCAATCTCTGGCCTAGCAGCCCGGGACAACACAACACATGTCCACCCAGACAGCCATCCAGGTGGAACAGGACATAGATCACCTGACTTTATCCCAATATAAAGGCTCTCCTAGCAGGGTTCAAGGGATTAATCGAGCCGAGAAAAATTAAGTTCAATGATTCCAAGCATGCGTCAAATTGATTCAGAGAATGTGTGTTTTTTTGCGTGTCGGAATTGCATACAGACAATCTGAATTTCCGACAAGAACTTTTCCTGTCAGAAAATTTGAGAACCGGCTCTCAAATTTTTGCTGTCAGAAATTCTGACAGAAAAAGTCAGATGGGGCCTAAACACGGAATTTCCGACCAAAAGGTCACATCAAACTTCTCTTAGTTAAAACGAGTATGTATATCAGCACCCTTGACTTCTCTCTGGCTTTTCTTTGTTGTCTACTTGTTCTAGGTCAGTGTCCCAGAAAGCACTGAAGCCAGAGGATCAGCACAGTAGGCAACAAGCATTTTCACATGGAGGTCAGAAATGTCTGCCCTTTGTTGTTTTCTCATAGCAGGTTTACTTTAAATCCAAATCCTAGATTTGCTTCCCCCTGCTTGTCACTTTTCTATTTTCCTTCCTTTTCTCTAAAAATCAATAAAATCTGTTGACCGAAAAACACTGTACATTTGCTAGACAGACCCATAGGAGTTTCTTTGTAAATTGAGCTGCAAGCCCAATATACACAATTTTCTGTATGTCTATCCTAGTGTAATGCATGATACAGCAGGCATAAAAATAAACAACCTGAAATTAACAGGATTATTTAGTGTGATAGTTCAGCAATTATCTCTGAAGTGGACACTATGGTACTACAGAAATTTACATCTCAATATATAATTATGTTATGCACACATACAGTACAGGTTTACCCATCACATCTCATCACACTAGGGTGACCACATTTCCAAACTGCCATTCCCCCCCCCCCCCCAAAAAAAAAACAACCCAAAAATATGTTTTTTACATTTTTTTTTGATGATTTTTGGGGCAAGGACGTATCATAAAATTAGTCTGGTTGGCAGGTGGTTAAATACCTCCTAGCCTGTTCACAACTCATGAGCGGCTGGTGATAAAATACTTTAGAAAAAAATCCTTGTCTGTGATTCTGAACTGTGCATGTGCAGTCTCAAGCCAGCCGATTAGTGAACTGCTGTGTCCTCCATTTCATTCCGGGATACTGTATTGTCCCGGAATGAAACTGTCTGGCACCAGGGACAGACATAGCAATTACGGAATAGTCCTGGGCAAACCGGGACACGTTGGCACCCTATCTTAGGATGACCACGTGTCCCGGATTGCCCGGACAGTCCCGCATTTTGCAGGTCTGTCCCGGGCACTTTCATTCCAGGACAATAAAGTGTCCTGGAATGAAACTGACACAACCACCCCCCCGGGCTTGTCCTGGCCTAGAATGCCTAAAGGTGCACGATCCCTGCCCCCTGCTTGTGATTGGAGAAATCAGAAATCCCACCTCTTGTGCCCAATCACTGTGCTGTGATTCGTTACAGCACAAGTTGATTTTTGGGAAGGGAGGGTGTCCCTGAATGGTAGTTTGGAAATGTGGTCACCCTAACATACACTCAAATTATTTACCAATGGATTGTGTGTGATATTATTAGGAAAAATTTTCAGATTTTAACACTAAATTGTGGAGAAATAACAAGAAAAGCTTTTCTAAACTTCTTACCAAAAGTGCAAATTGATATAGGAAAGCTTACCACTTCAGCCCCGGAAGAATTTACCCCCTCCTGACCAGAGCACTTTTTGCTATTCGGCACTGCGTGGCTTTAACTGACAATTGCACGGTCATGTGACGTGGCTCCCAAACAAAATTGACATCCTTTTTTCCCACAAATAGAGGTTTTTTTTGGTGGTATTTGATCACCTCTGCGGTTTTTATTGTTTGCACTTTAAACAAAAAAAGAACGAACATTTTGAAAAAAGCTATATTTTTTACTTTTTGCTATAATAAATATCCCCAAAAAAAAAAATTTCTTTCTCAGTTTAGGCCAATATGTATTCTTCTACATATCTTTGGTTAAAAAATTGCAATAAGCATATATTGATTTGTTTGCGCAAAAGTTATTGCGTCCACAAAATAGGGGATAGTTTTATGGCATTTTTATATATTTTTTTTTTTTTTACTAGTAATGTTGGTGAGCTGTGATTTTTATCGTGATTGCAACATTATGGCGGACACATCGGACACTTTTGACGCTATTTAATATCGTTTCTCGGCCTTTTGGCTAAGATCAAGTGTAGTATCTGTTCTAATCAGTTGCCAGGAGGGGGCGCTATGCTAACCGTCCTTAGTACACGGCGAGGTGGAAAGGGATTGCGGTGGCAGATGCAGAACCTGCTGGCATGGAGGTGAAAGCCTTCTGATCGGGACAGAGAAACATGAGGTCGAAGCTGAAGGGCCGGGATCCCTGGCCTTCTGGTCTGGATTTGATGCAGTTCCTAACCTTGCCAGTTTCTCGAGAGAGAACGTCGACCACACCCTACTGTTAAGTGGGGGGGTCATACCATACGGCTAGTACCTCCCGAGTATAGGTAAAGGGAATTTTTTGCGCCAAAAATAAAACTAAATTGCGTGTTGTGGAGAACACGTGATGTGTAGAATACTAAATACAAAAGTGAATGTATTTAATTCTAAGCTGCTCCCCTGTGAAATAAGTATGCCTCTTATTTAATGAATGTTTGTGTGATAGGGGGTGCTATAGAAGATTTATGTAACTATAGTAATTCAAGCGATTAACATATACTATGTAATCCTAAGCAGGTAAGAAAACAATAAGTGAATTGGTTGATTCCAGTGAACAATAAATAAATATACTTAATACCCAAAATATTGGATGCTACTAATTAACCGCTTGCCGACCAGCCGCCGCAGTTATACGGCGGCAGGTCGGCACGGGTGCGCGAGAGCCCGTAGCTCTACGTCGCGCCTTTCGCGGCCACTAGGGGGCGCGTGCGCGCCGCCGGCGGCCCGCGCGCGCGCCCCCCGCTCGCCCCCGAGTCCCGTGCGTGTGCCCAGCGGGCGCGATCGCCGTCGGGCACACGCGATCGCTCGTTACAGAGCGGGGAACGGGAGCTGTGTGTGAAAACACACAGCGCTCGTTCCTGTCAGCGGGGGAAACGCTGATTTTCTGTTCATACAATGTATGAACAGAAGATCAGTGATTCCCCCTAGTGAGTCCACCCCCCCCCATACAGTTAGAACACACTAGGAACACACTTAACCCCTTCCCTGCCCCCTAGTGTTAACCCCTTCACTGCCAATGGCATTTTTATAGTAATCCAATGCATTTTTATAGCATTGATCGCTAAAAAAATGCCAATGGTCCCAAAAATGTGTCAAAAGTGTCCGAAGTGCCCGCCATAATATCGTACCGAAAAAAAACGCTGATCGCCGCCATTACTAGTAAAAAAAAAATAATAATAAAAATGCCATAAAACGACCCCCTATTTTGTAAACGCTATAACTTTTGCGCAAACCAATCAATAAACGCTAATTGCGATTTTTTTTTACGAAAAATATGTAGAAGAATACGTATCGGCCTAAACTGAGGGAAAAATATTTTTTTTTAATATATTTTTGGGGATATTTATTATAGAAAAATGTAAAAAATATTGCATTTTTTTCAAAATAGTCGCTCTGTTTTTGTTTATAGCGCAAAAAATAAAAACCGCAGAGATGATCAAATACCACCAAAAGAAAGCTCTATTTGTGGGAAAAAAAGGACGCCAATTTTGTTTGGGAGCCACGTCGCACGACCGCGCAATTGTCAGTTAAAGCGACGCAGCGCCGAATCTCAAAAAGTGCTCTGGTCTTTGGACAGCAATATGGTCCGGGGCTAAAGTGGTTAAAGACCAAGATAGTCAAGGAAACTGACTAATATGTGAGATAATTTACAAGTGCACACTCGCTATGCAAACATAAAATAAAACCAAGAGAAAAAGTCCAAAAACAGTTGGTAGTTTTCTGCCAGTGATGAGCTACACAGAAAAAGTGAGTATAAATACACAATTCTAATTATTTAAGTGCCACTGTGTGGATTTCAATAAAATCACAGAGAAATCTTCTCAATCAATAAGTGCCTCTCAGTGCTCTTTCACCATGGTAAACGATCGACACCCAAATGTGCTCAAATGGTGGTAATGCGCTTACCAGAGACTGTAGACCTCTTTAGTGAAAAAGATGGTCGGTTTCACTTATGCAGCATAATGCCTGCATACATATCATACTTTTACAGATCCTAGGTAGACACCTTGTCCTCCAGTGGTTTAAATATGAGATATGGAACAGAACACACACAATCACGCCGACACGGAAGTGTAGTGACTCGTGCCTTTACTGACAGGTCTGCAGCCCCAGTGCCGGGATGGGCACTTTTTAATGTAAGTGGCCATTTGGCCCATGCTTTTTTATTCTCCTATTTCTATACATATCATACGTCACAGATACTAGGTAGACACCTTGGCCTCCAGTGGTTTAAAGATGAGACATGGAACAGAAAAAAATTCCCTTAGTGCAACCGGTTTTTATTAGAAATAGGAGAATAAAAAAGCATGGGCCAAATGGCCACTTACATTAAAAAGTGCCCATCCCGGCACTGGGGCTGCAGACCTGTCAGTAAAGGCACGAGTCACTACACTTCCCTGTCGGCGTGATCGTGTGTTTTCTGTTCCATATCTCATATTTAAACCACTGGAGGACAAGGTGTCTACCTAGGATCTGTAAAAAGTATGACATGGTGAAAGAGCACTGAGAGGCACTTATTGATTGAGAAGATTTCTCTGTGATTTTATTGAAATCCACACAGTGGCACTTAAATAATTAGAATTGTGTATTTATACTCACTTTTTCTGTGTAGCTCATCACTGGCAGAAAACTACCAACTGTTTTTGGCCTTTTTCTCTTGGTTTTATTTTATGTTTGCATAGCGAGTGTGCACTTGTAAATTATCCCACATATTAGTCAGTTTCCTTGACTATCTTGCACTTTAATTAGTAGCATCCAATATTTTTGGGTATTAAGTATATTTATTTATTGTTCACTGCAATCAACCAATTCACTTATTGTTTTCTTATCTGCTTAGGATTATTAATTGCTTGAATTACTATAGTTACAAAAATCTTCTATAGCGCCCCCTATCACACAAACCTCCCAAGTATAATTGGGGTAGGGAGCGAAAGAGGCATAAGGGCACTCTCCCTGAGCTTCCGGAGCTCTCGATCCTGCCTGGTAGGGAAGGGCGTTGTGACTTTCCGGGCTGTTGGTCGGGGTTCGTTGTAAAGCCTATGGTGATGTGCCCCTGGAGTGAGTGAGTGAGTGAGTGAGTGATTGAGTAACTTGTATAGCGCTGACAAATGCAAAACCAGATCGCTTCAAGGTGCTTTGTATCCAGAGTCGTGCTGATCCGTCAGAAGAGATGGGTCTTCAGTTTTTTCCTAAAATCCCGATGGTTTTCTTCCATGCGAATGGTCGTGGGTAGAGCATTCCAAAGCCGTGGTCCTTGGACTGAAAATCTACATTCTCCCTTAGATTTGTAGCGGGCTGTGGGGATTTCGTGAAGGTTTTGGTTAGTTGATCGGAGCACCCGATTGGTGACGTAGGGTTTAATACTCTCATTTAAGTATTGCGGAGCGCTTCCTTGTGCACATTTGTGAGTGAGGCAGAGTGTCTTGAGTGGCAGTCCAGGGGTGCCGTAAGGGCACTAGTGTTTTTACCGGCACTTTTGCTTTTTGGCACCTTGGTCACATCGCCATACCATCTTTTTTGACACCTGCCTCTAGGGCCGGGCCTTTTGTCTAGGACCAGAGGAATTTTTGATTCCTGGCGGAGGGCCGGCCATCATATTGCACGTTGGTCAATTATTCACTCTCCTCATCTTCCTTCTCCCCGCTTTCTTTTTTATTTTACCCCCTGTTTGTCACTTTTATGTTTTTTTTTGTTTGGTGTCACGTTTGTCACAGTGTGATAAGTAGGGTGCCAGTCCTCGGGCCAGCCCCGAACGTCTTGGGAGTGGGTGTACATGGCCTTCTGGCTTAGTTCGCTTGCTCTCATGGGGTCTCCCTTCGGGGGAGCCCCACCTAGTATTGGGAGGGTTCTGTTTTGGCAGACCCTCCAAGGAATGGGGTCCGTGTCGGCTTCGGCTGTTCGGACCATTTGAGTACCTCAGTCCCCGTCTGGAGCCTAACTCCCCGGGGGATCAGGGTGAGGTCCTTTGTGAGGAGGACCGATTGACCTAGCACCCGTTTCACGTTTTTGTCGCACCTCTTAATGTGTGTGCACATTTTTTCTGCACCGGGTGGAGTTTTTTTTGGTGTGTTTTGCACGCCATAGGCTTTTCAATAGAAAAAAAAAACAGGTAATGGGAAACCGATGACACAAAAGACTGAAAGGGATTTTAACCCTTCTCTACTCTAACCAAAATGTATTTAAAACATTTAGGCTTTTAAAATACGTTAACCCCTTTGATTTTGCGTCTCCTGTCCCTTTAAGGGGCTTCTGATGCTAGTGAGTGGGGTTTATGATTATGTGACGGCTGTGATTGGATATCACGGTGGTCACATGATTGAAAAACTTCAGATCGCTGCTTGCTTTCTGGTAGCCACCAGTAACCGTGGCTGGAGCGTGCAAGGCGTGTTTTTGGCACAGCTGGGTCTGCAGTGTGGTACGCAAATATGTGAGTGCTTGACACCAAGGCCCACAGCCGAGAGGCTGCATATTTGAGTGCAGTCAGCATGAAGGGGTTAAGGCAGCTCTCTTTCATTCTTTGATTAAGTGTGTGCCATACACATGAGTTTTGTCATGTCTAAGTTTCCTCTTTATTAATAAATCCATTTTTCCCCTAAATATTGTGGGGAACCTGCCCCTGTTCAAAGTTTGGAGTTGGCTTGTGGAGGTCATATGAGTTGTCTTCTCTCAGTGCTAGAAAAGTACACCGATCAGCCATAACATTCTGAAGGTGGGGCATGTTTTAGGCAGGAAGTGAACATATTGCCCCTGAAGTTGATGTGTTGAAAGCAGGAAAATGGGCAAGCTTAGGAATTTGAGAGATTTTGACAAGAGACAAACACTGCAGCTCTTGTGGAACGTTCCTGGTCTGCAGTGGTCAGTACTTACTATAGTTGTCCAAGGAAAGAAAAGTGGCCAACCAGCAATGGGGTCATGGGTGACCAAGGCTCATTGATGAACGTGGGCTGGCCTGTGTAGTCTGATCCAATAGAAGTGCTACTGCAAATTGCTAAACAAGTTAATGCTGGGTCTGATAGAAAGGTGTCAGAGCACACAGTGCATTGCAATTTGTTGCACATAGAGCTGTATAGCAGCAGACCGGTCAGCTAACCAGTGTCCGCAGCCAAAAGTGCCTACAATGGGCATGTGAGCACCTGCAATGAGCATGTTGCCTGGTCTGATGAATTATTTTACATCATGTGGATGTCCAGGTGTGTGTGCATTGCTGACCAGGGGAAGAAAAGGCACCAGGATGCACTATGGGAAGAAGGCAAGCTGGTGGAAGCAGTGATCTGCTAATGACAGGTTCATGCCAGATACCACAAAGAATACCTTCAGAGGTGTAGTGGAGTCCATGCCTTGACAGATCAGGGCTGTTATGGTGGCAAAAGGTGGATCTACTCAATATTAGGTGGGTGGTCATACACTTATCAGTGTATTATTTCAATGCAGCCATGTATAACTTTGGTACATCTGCTTCCTTTGTCTCAAACAGTCATAACGGGCATGCTCTTCACATTCATGAATACTGTTAGGTTTATGTTGCCTTTGTATGGCTACACAATGATAAATGACTGTACGAAGCCTATATTTGGTTGTGCCCCCTTTTTTCATTTCTAATGCCTGTACACACAATAGGAAATTCCGACAAGAAAAGTCCTATGTGAGCTTTTGGTCCGAAATTCCGACTGTGTTTGCTCCATCGGACTTTTGCTGTCGGAATTTCCGCCAACAAAAGATTGAAAGCTGGTTCTCAAATTCGGAAATTCCGTTCGTCTGCAGCAATTCTAACACGCAAAATTCTGACGCATGCTCGAAAGCATTGAACATAATTTTCACGGCTCGTCACAGTGTTGTATGTTACAGCATTCTTGACAGTTGAAAGTTCAGAGAACTTTTGTGTGACCGTGTGTATGCAAGCCAAGCTTGAGCGGAATTTATCCAAGGTTTTTCAGATGGAAATTCCGATCGTGTGTACGAGGCATTACACTTTGGATTTAAAGGTTGACGTTGTGGTTTATTGCTACAGTTCCAGAATGTATAATTCTGCCATAGCTTCCACAGAACTGAAAGGTTTAAAATTCCACTTAAACCTCAGTTTCTTTATAAAGAACTCCATCAATATTTATGCAATTGATTTTTGTTCTTGACATTTATTTTTCAAGTGAAATACACGCGATCACTTCTTGATGAAGACTTTTTCTTAAATATATAAAAAAAAAAAAAAAAATCTTACCACAGCATTTTAATTGTAATTCAGTTTGCATGGTCAATTAACCTTCACAGCTCCCTAGAGGCAGCCTGGATTTTAAAAGACATCGCTGATAATTATAGTTTTCAGGAAATGTAATTAATTGACATTTAATTTGCAACTGAAAAAACTTCACGGGCAGACATTCTCCTTATAAGCTGTTGATTTAGAATTTATGGCAAGGATAGTGTATGTCTGTTTATGTTTTTTTTTTACTATAAATTATACATGATTTTTCTTCTCAATAGCAATATACCATATCTGTATATATACAGAGCTTGCATGAAACCCAAGCAGCTACTTAAGGAACATTCAGGGGAGGTGCTAAAGAGTGTTAAATTAGTATTAAACCCAAAATTAAAAAAATATAATATATTGCAGCTTGCATTAGATGTGATGTTGCATCAGTTTTATTTTCTTAGGTTTTTGTCCCTCTATTTTTACCTGGTGATCTGTTCAGTAACGCACAACCTGTATTGGGTTTAATACAGTCTGGATGCATATGCACAGGTATTGGCAGTATTGTCAGTCTGGGGTAAGGGCGAGTTAGATGTACCAGCAGATTTAAATGCACTAACAAATTGAAGCCCAACTCCATCTAAAGCCTGATGCACGCTAATAGTTTTAATTGTTCAACCCGAAAAATTGAAAGCTCTGGCCGGAGCCACTGTACTACCCATCTGACAATAGTACAGCGATATCCTCTGCTGAGCAGGGGGACTTCTGTACCACCAGCCTGTCAGGTTTTTTTCACTTCATCACTGCTGATCTTCGTATTCTGACAGTGGGGAACTCTCCCCTTTGTCAGAATACAATAGCTCTGATGAAGGTATTCTACCATAAACATTGAATGTGTTCATGAGGGAATCAAATCTTTTTTTTCCCTGCTAGATGAATGAAACAACAATGCATTGTCTATGGCAGGGGTAGCAACCTTTGAGAGATGGAGTTCTACCTGGACAACATTGAAGAGATTAAATGTCACCTGGGAGCAGTGGCCTTTTTAAAAAAATTAACTAGCAAGCCCCCAATAAAAAAGTGAAGACAGCATTAAAAACCTGGAAAAATCGACTAAAATGTTCACTGTAAAAATATATATTTAAAGAAAAACACAAAAGCGGCGCCTTCTAAGCGTAGCAGTAGTAAAATGTAATTAGTGTGTCTAACAATATAAAAAACCTACTCACAAAGCAGGTGAAAGATCAGGCATGTGAACATTAAGGGTTTTCTTCCACAGGTTGTAAACGTCCATCACGCTGGGTGTCAGGTTGCTGGTTACTGCTGGCGGCAAGGATGATGTAAAGCAAGGTCCCCCGGAACCAAAAGACAGAGAACCTGTTTCCCGGTGTAGCAGCGCGAGTGATGTCACTTCCTATGCACGGGCGGATGCGCGCGTTCGGGACATTCGTGTCCCTTCCTCAGGCAATGGTGAATCCATTTTACTGAAGGGCAATATAACCACTCATCGGCCGGCCCATGTCAGTCCTATTGGGTGATATATTGAGATGCAAACCTGTTGTAAACGCCCAAAATATATACTTAGCCTGCCTTTAATGTTAGCTTCAGTGAGAAACTCAGCATTTACTTCCATTCACATTTTTTTTCATGTCTGGGGAGCACTTGGGGAACAATTGGCTACTCCCACAGGTCTGATGCCTGAGTTCATAATGAAAGCAGAAGATCTGGTACTTCGGACTCATTTTCCTGACTAGTTTCAGGCCTGGCTATCTGCTCGGATTTCTGACAAGTGCAAGTAGTAGGCAGGGCAGCGTACAGAAGTCAGTAGTATGTGGGGCAGTGTACAGAGGTAAGTAGAAAAACAAACAAGGCGCCTCTAAGTGCAGAAGTATAATACTTTTCATTTCCCCTAAAGGGGTTAAAAACACTTACAAGAAAGTGGATGAAACAGCCATGTAGCAGGTATTTGCGTCCAGGAGATGTTCCAGTGGCAGGGCAGTCCCAGTCTGTGATGGTAAAGCTTCCAGGGAAGTCCGCGCATTTTGGAACAGTTCATTGGTTCCTTCTTCAGCCAGTGGTCACCTGGAAGCTTTACCATCACAGATTGGGAGTTTTTTAACCCCTTTAGGGGATATGAAAAGTTTTATACTTCTGCACTTAGAGGCGCCTTGTTTGTTTTTCTGTTTCCATCAGAGATTGCTTGTCTCCCTGAGTGCTGCCTAAAGTGTGTGAAGATGTGCTACCCTCTCCAACACAGACTTTATCTGTCAGGATTCAAATGCTTGGAGCGCCCTGGATATACACATGTTTCTGGATCTACAGAGGTAAGTAGTAGGTAGGGCAGCGTACAGAGGTCAGTAGTATGTGGGGCAGTGTACAGATGTCAGTAGTAGGTAGGGCAGTGTACAGAGGTCAGTAGTAGGTAGGGCAGTGTACAGAGGTCAGTAGTGTATTGGGCAGTGTACAGAGGTCAGTAGTAGGTAGGGCAGTGTACAGAGGTCAATAGGATGTAGGGCAGTGTACAGAGGTCAGTAGTAGGCAGGGCAGTGTACAGAGGTCAGTAGTAGCCAGGGCAGTGTACAGAGGTTAGTAGTAGGCAGAGCAGTGTTCAGAGGTCAGTAGTAGGTAGGGCAGTGTACAGAGGTCAGTAGTAGGTAGGACAGTGTACAGAGGTCAGTAGTAGGCAGGGCATTTTACAGAGGTCAGTAGGATGTAGGGTAGTGTACAGAGGTCAATAGTAGGCATGGCAGTGTACAGAGGTCAGTAGTATGTAGGGCAGTGTACAGAGATCAGTAGTAGGTAGGGCAGTGTACAGAGATCAGTGGTAAGTAGGGCAGTGTACAGAGATTGGTAATATGTAGGGTGGCATGGCGAGCTCAGCAGTATGTGGGGCGACATACAGAAGTTAGTAGTACGTAGGGCAGTGTAGAGAGGTCAGTAGTATGTAGGAAGGTGAAAATTAGGATTAGGGCTGCTCTATGCAAAACCATTACACAGAGCAGGTAAGTATGATATGTTTGTTAAAGAAAAGTTTCTGGGAACTGGGATTTTTTATAACATTTCCTTGACAGCAGAGTCAGATCAAAGGATGCAAGGCTGTTAGAAATAGAGATGTTCCTAAGTTGTGTTATGATTTGGGAGACTTTTTGCCAGGAAAGTCTCAGCAAGCACCAGCCCACAAAATGTGTAATAAGGTGCCTGTATGGGCATTACAATGCCAATGCATAGCTCTGTTGTGGGAAGAATTTGGTGAGGAATTAAAGTCCCATACTCCCATGATACAATTTAACGGATAGGCTATTTCTGGAATGTTGGAACCCAAGCAGCCTCCAATCACACCAGTTATCTTCTCCTATTGTCCTTACAAGGTAGTAACTACCTAGTTTGTTTTTAGGTGTTGATTAAATGTTGGCATTTTTGTAGTATTTTTTTCTATTGTTTGTTTATTAAACAAAAATTGGTTGGTTTTGCTTATGATTATGTTTTGTTCTTGAGGTCTAGCTTGGTCCAAACAATCTAGTTAAAGTGAGAGTAATGATGGAGATCACCTTTAAAGGGTCATAAACAAACCCAGGGCACACTATTGACGTAGGGCCAGTGAGTGGCACCACAATGCCAAATGGGGGATGCAGGCATCCGATACACCTGGTGTGTTATTTAGTGATGACTGTTCTCATGATGTAGATGTGCAAATGAGCAAAGATCACAAAGAGTACAGGCAGCAGGACAAAAACATATTGATTTTCATTTACAGGCTGTCTCTTTTTTGATGTAATGACAAAGTATATTACAAGGGTTGTTATTATGACCATTAAGTAAGAAAATATGCATAATGTAATATCTCACATTTTATTTTGCTTTGTTCAGATCTTCTTGAGTGTCGCCCATCTGTTTGGTCTGCACTTATCCTTTGTTGCAAATACCATCAACTTATCAGTCGTTAAACTCAGATGTCCTTGACCTTCACAGTTCCTCTATATACACACTTTTGAGGACTCTCTCAGTCATTGATGCTTTCGTCACCCGTAATGTATGATCACACTAGCTCTTTAGGCTAATTTAGGGCAAATCGTTGGTCATATGGGCTTCCTAACGCCCCCCAGAGACATGAATTAGTGATACATCACTGTCATGCCATACTGTGGGGCTCTTGTCAATAGAAGTGCCGTCCACCTATATATACACATCAATATGTAACAATTCTTGCTTATTATTATCGTTGCTATTACTATTATTTGACGTGCTGTTTGTCTCTCCAGGCATCTCATTTAAGTACTTGTGCTTTAACAAAAAACATAAGATAATCATCTGTTTGTATCAATTATATTTCTACAGGGTGAGGTGAACTCCGTGCGCTTTGTGTGGACCGTGACAGTGCACTATACAACCTGTGGCTTGAGCGCCAAAATACCATTCTATCTTAGGTTACGGGGGTTACCAGCAGTGCCTGACAAGCTTTTGTTGCTCTTTAGCTTATGTGGGCGGGTAGGGGCCTGTCCCGATGCACACTGCTTTAGCATCGAATCCGAGCGGAGGCTCTGATGCTGGCCAGGTCCGTATTTAGACAAATCCCATTGGCCGAGCGGCGTGTCCGCCCCGCCCATGGGATGTCCACGGCTTCCTCCGCTATTGTGAGTCGAGCAATTCGCTCTGCGTGCTATCACGCACGAGCGGCTTTATGCTTCTCACAGGGGGAATCCCCGGGACATGTCACTCCTCCGCCCACTACCGATTAGATCTCCGCCCCATGCTACCAGCTGAGGCGAGTTTGATCTAATGGAGAGAGTCATATAAATAACCCTGCAAGCTGCCATCATTCAGTGTAGCGCTCAGGAAGAGACAGGCTGTTTATTCCATCGCTGACAACATCATTCTCTACAGGTATACTTAGAGATACTCTTTATGTATATTTCTTCATTTTGCCATAGATTTATGCTAATCTATTGCACATAGGAACCCAATAGAACTTTATTATTTTTCTTTTTTCCTTTTTTCCTTTCTTTATATATTGGGCAGACCTGACCTAACCAGTTGCAGCAATAGCTACACATGGACCTGCCCTTAAAGGCACCTTTGGCTACCTATTAGCAAGGTTGGTAATTAGCAATTGTGAGGCTTTACGTCCATGCCTTTGCATCAGAAGGCTGAGCATCGCTATGCATGGACAGCTTTGCTTTATTTATTTATCTATTTATTTGTGAACATTCTTCATTTTCAATCATTTATTTTCATTTCATTTATTTTTTACTTTTCTATTTTGGTGCTGCCTTACGGCCACTAACTAGTTCTTATTAATCTTGTTTCTTATATAGGATTCCATGATAGCAATTTAGCAGCCACTTCAATTGGCCAGCATCAGCTTATCTTCTTTTTTGGATTTAGTATTTATTCAGTTAAAGTATGTTCCTTTACCACCAGGCACTAGTAAGTGAGAATTTATATCTGACTTATCAGAAGCGTCTGAGGAACCATTTATCTTCATTATTAGTTTTTGATTTATCATACTCTCTCTCCATTAGATCATCAGCATTTAGCAACACAGCTGCCTCTGTGATCCCCATCAGGGCGACTATAATCCATCCCGCCCGTTTGGTGGCTTCTTCTCTAATTGTAGAGATTACGCCTTTGCGGACGCCCCTTCCTGAGACTATCTTCTCATCTGTCCCAGGTATGTGCCCTCTCCCGCTCCACACAATTGCGCTTGGACCTCAGCATAACACAATAACTCCTTTAAAGATCAAATGTATCATCCTTTATGTGTTTTGTTAAGAGGCCAGTAATGATTTATACTTCGCAATATGTAATATTTTTTCTATTACTTTGATATGTTAGCTCATTGTACCTTTTTGTATTTACATAGAAAGTATATTCAATCGTGGGTTCCCGACGAAGCCCTCTTCTGGGCGAAACTAGTCGAACCCGAAACACGTTTGGACTTCTGAAGATGGTTTGCAGTTTTTCTGCAGTTTTAATATACTCTCTCTTCTAATATGAATGTTTTTTAAAAATAATTTTGTACAATGTTTTTGTATTTCTTGTATGAATAAATCTTTGTTATTTTTTAAAAAATACTGAATGTGTCTAAGAACCAATATTTTTTGAGACCTGATCAGACTCATAGATATATTTACTATCTATCCCTGATACACCATTAAGAATCCTTAAACCCTATCCCATTGCTTTATGGGTAACCTTTCTAATGTAATATCTCATTCGTTTATCTAATATTAAAAATCTGTGTTAAGAATATTTAAAGGGAAATGTATAGAGGGGCCTGCAAATTTGTGTCTCTCTTAGTGCCTGTTGTGTTCATGTCCTGTTCCATCTTAATGCAAGAATAATAGCACAGCAGATTCAAATGGAAAAACACAGCAAGCCCAGAGACAAAGCTTGTTTTAATTGAACATTTTCACAAGTATGTGCACAGTAGATCAGCTTGGGAAAAAAAATAGAAAGCTAAAATGTTCTGATTATTTTTTCTAGTGGCAAATTCATCTAGTTCTCTCCTAAACGAAACACTAGAGATATAAAATAAGAAGTATATTAATGATGATTGACCAAGGCTTGATTTTTTTTTTTTCGATGCAGTTCTTAAAATGTAAAATAAGGCGTTATATAATTTTGTACATATAACAGACACAAAAGCTTAAAATAAATACATATATGTACATTTCATATTATATTACAAAACCAGCATCCTTGATCCAAATCTCTTATATAAAATGATTTACATATTTTCAGTATTCAAATAAAAATGTTTCTTTATTAATAAGAACGGATTACTATAAAGATAAGCTTTGTATGATTGTTTCATGGATATTGTGTATAATTAATCAGAGCAAGCGGGAATCACTGAATACAAAGGTGCAAATGCAAAATTTTGATTTGCATTTTCTGAACATGAGCAAGATAAGGAAATAGACGGACTGGTAGAAATATGTAAAATATACAATACTGTGCAAAAGTTTTAGGTAGGTGTGAAAAAATCTGTAAATTAGGAATTCTTTCAGAAATATTAGTGTTAATAGTTTATTTTTTATCAATTAACAAAATAGAATGTAAATGAACAGAAGAGCAATCCAAATAAAACCAATATTTGGCGTGACCACCCTTTGCCTTACAGACAGCATCAATTCTAGCTACCTTGTACACAGTTTTTGAAGGAACTCTGCAGGTAGGTTGTTCTAAACGTCTTGAAGAACTAACCACAGATCCTCTACGGATGTAGCCTGCCTGAAATCCTTCTGTCTCTTCATGTAATCCCTGATAGACTCGATGATATTGAGATTCCTCGTCATTACTTCCTGGACTCTGTTATTTTTTACACTGAAGATAGTTCTTATTGACAATGGCTGTATGTTTGGGTAGTTGTCCTGTTTTAGCATAAATTTGGGGCCAATCACATGCCCCCCTGATGGTATGCCATGATGCATAAGTATCTGCCTGTATTTCTCATCACTGAGGATTCCACTGATCCTGACCAAATCTCCAACTTTATTTGCAGAAATGCAATTCCTTGCAAGGAACCTCCACCATGATTCACTGTTGCCTTGTCTCTCTTACCCCTAACACAGGTGGCTAGACACTATAGCTGGCTTTTGTGTTCTTCACCTATAGCAGCCTCTTTTCTCATAGGGAAGCAGGCCTACCAGTACCAGGTTGCCCACAGGAATTATACACAATGCTATAGTGCTTGGCTACCAAGCCAGAGCAGGCACAAACTGAGCACAGCAAACAGGTACTTGCGGTTGGCAGACTGGCAGAGCGGTTCAATGATAGTCCAGTTACAAGGCAGGGAAGTTTCAGAATAGTTAGGGTAAAGGATGGATCAAACTTCTTGGACAAGTCTGAGCAGATATAGTTGACGTAAGTTGAGGCCAGGGTACTCAAATTTCCAAATATAAAAAAGCATGAGCGGGACAGGAATAACTGGTCATGAGGCAGATGAACTTGAGAACAAGTTAGCCTGGGTGTGCGTCCAAGGGCGTGTAGGGACAGGCTAAGTTAGGGGTAATCCAGAGGGCTTGGCTTTTGAGGACTTAGAGCGAGCACAGATTTTGCAAGCTTTTACATAGGAACAGGCGTCCTTATGGAGAGAAGGCCACCAAAACCCATGAGAAACCAAAGAAAAAGCTTTAGTAATCACTGGGTGCCTGGCTGTCTTAGCATCATGAGCTTCTGACACCAATTTAAGCCTAAGGTGGTGGGAAACCAACAGCTTCCAGGGGGGCAATTGGGAGGAACACTAGATGGAGACTTTAAAATAGATTCCAAAAGGTCAGGGAAAATGGCCCCCTTATTACATATGCTGGAGGTAAGATATTGTGAAACTTGGAGGAAGTTTCCAAACAGGGCATCAAGGTGGCCTCTAGAAGGAAAAGATTCAGACTGTGGCAGTGTAATGGAGATGTGTCTTGTAGAGGTTTAAATAAACTTGTCAATGTCTTCTGCTAGTTCAGTGTTATATAAGGACAAAAGGTAAAGTAAAGTAGAGTCACACTCGGAAAAGTTGTCATTATCAAGATTATCAAGGACTGTAATAAAGGCAAATAACAAGATAGGCCACCAAAGAGTTTGTGCACATTAGTCAAGATAATCTGTAAATAAATAACTGTGACAATCATGTCACTACAGCTCCTAAGCCTGGCTCTTCAGTTTGATGCACAGCCATCCATGATGATGTAGGATGTGCACCTTAGAGAAGCTGGGCAATCCAGGCGCCATTGTTCTGCCAACATAAAAAGGAGCCAAATCTAATAAAAATATATATTTTACTACAGCATCCTAGGATAACAATGTTGGACCTCTTTAATTTCACAGTAAGGCTGTTCTGTCACCCCAGAATGTCTTTTGAGAACTGTACTGTTACAGCATCTGTCTCAGTAAAGGATATTGTTTACTTGCTTTACTTGGTCTGTGTCCTAAAGGGGGTGCATGCATAGCTTATTAAAAGAATGGGACTTGCAAAACAACAAGGGGACTGAGTTAGAGGAAGACTGGGAGAAAGGTGACTCTAATGCTGGATTTGTGGATACTTGTCCAGGCTCATTGGTACCAGTCCCTTAATGCTGCACACCTGGGAAATTGTGTTTTCTGATAGAGAGTGACTGACTCTCCTGTTGTCCAAGGGAGGGGGCGAGCACGACACTTCACACCAGGGAGAAAGCCTTGCATTACTGTGTGGAGTTACAGACAGAAGAACAGGAAGTGAGGATTTCTCAGAAGAAATAAGGACATTTTAAAAGCAAAATCGAAGGATGAGGTAAAGGAAGCTATTTAGGGAAACAAATTGTACCTTTACAACCCCTTTAATGTTGATTTCACATGACCACGACTATGTTTCTGCAATTAGTGAGCGCAATTCAGAGTGTCCCTGCTAGGATGCCTTAAGCTAAGCCCACAACTAGGATCACCAAAGACAAGCAAATGATGATGAAAAAAAGGACACTAACCTCAGGGTTAAAAAATAATTCTATGTGTTCTCAAAAATATCCCTTCTATTGCTTTCAGCCTCTTCCTAATCCCACACATTTGTAAAGGATGGCTATGTTTATTCTCCATGGTATGTAGGAATGTAATTTCTCTCTCTTGCTCGCTCCCAAGATGCACTAGGGACTATGGGTTAATTACAACTGGAGAGGCTTGGGAGCTCACACAGGGCTTTATAAGGAGGCAGAAAAACACAGTAAGAAACCATTTTATGAAAAATTGATTACAGGGCCATTAAATAGTGGATGTTTATGGATTATTCTAGGAAAATAAGGATATCATTTTGTGACATTTTAATTTGAATTGTAAACTGATGCAGATGTACCAATGGGAATTTAAAGTTGAAATAAAAGCACTTTTATTTTCATTTTGGATTAGGGAGGGTTATAACCCCTGTCAGATTTTTTTTTTTTGCCATCTGTGTCCAATAGGGGAGATTTCCCTTCAAAGTCTGCCCCACATGAGGGAAAAAATTTGACAGGGTGTGGCAGGCTTGGTTCAACTCTGACCTGACTGTTGGATAGAGCCTGACAACGGAAATGGGTTTCTTCGTACTTCATTTGAATATGGTTGGGGCGGTGCAGACAGGTAATGTGGGGTTTTAAGTTTGAATTCTGGAGAGGAGTAGGAGGTGGGGCAATTTGCAATTTCCGGTGGTTTCATGGGAGAGGAGAGTGGAAGCTGAAGCTGAGTTTCCTTGTTTTTTGTTCCTAATGTTTAGTCTGTATGACTGCTAGTTAGCTGGTAGTACCTGTACAGGTAGTGTACTTCGGCCATGTTGGCCTGTCACTGGCCCAGTGTCTTGCTGGGTCGGCTGCTATGTTTGTTTGAATGTAAAAATGAATAAAAATAAATTTACAAAAAAAAAGTCTGTCCCACAGACAAAGAGGAAGTGAGGGAAAATCCCCCTAAAGTGAGGAAATTTTGGGGTGTCACCAGGGTCAGCAGAATCATTGTCCCCATTGGAAGATGTCCCCTCTATTACTGTTTTGTTGTCAAATCAAAATTTTAGATTATCTTTTACTTTCACTTTAAATGATAATGTGAAACAGGACAAATAGAAATAGTGAATCTCCCTAGGGCCCCTTTCACATGTCCGCTCCATTCGTCCGCTCATTACAAGTCCATTTACGGACTTGTAATGGGCCCCTATGGGAGCGGATCCGTTAGCTGATGATGCATCCGCTAATGTCCGCAAGATCCACGTCCTATTTTTCTTCCGTCCGGTGGATCGGATCAGATGCAAATGGACAAACGGTCCGTTTCCATCCGATTCCCCATAGGGGATAGCGGAGGAGAGACAGGGCGGTCCCTGCACAGTGTGCGGGGACCGCCCTGTCCACCCGACAGCTCAGCGGAGACCCCCCGCTGAGCCAACGGACACACGGAGCAGACCGAAAAACGGACCGCTCCGTGTGAAAGAGGCCTTACAGGAGCACAGACAGCAAAAAAAACTGACAGATATTCTAATCCCTCCCCACTCTATTCAAAATCTATAAAACGTTTGCCTTTAGTTATACTTTAAAGTGGTTGTAAACCTCAGACATAAAAAATTAACAAAGCATACTTTCTATAATGTGTGTGTGTACTTTATCTATAGTGTGTAATCCACAGTGTGCTTTCTTTCTGCTGCCTTATTCCTCTGCTATCTGCATGTATCGCTCCTGCCAGATTTTCCTGACATCAAGATGTAAAAAGGTGACAAAGTACAGCCTGTGATTGACAGCCTCAGCTCTTTGCATGTGTAATGGGGGGAATGTGTCCAGCTCTCCTAACTTAGCTCTGCAATGTGGAACTTCAGTTCTCTGACCCCTGCTTTCAGAAATCTCAAACAAACTGCATAAATTCTGGCTGTAGAGAAGAGAAGCCTGCAGACAGACAGGTCTGACTTATGTAAGAGGATTTTTGTTGATCTCCTTGTATGACCTGAGGCTAGTCACTTGATATGGGTATATGTTGTAATAAAAATAAGTTGTAATATTTGCAATGAGCTGTTAGAATTTCAAAGCTGCATGACAGGTGCTCTTTCATATAGTCACCTCACCTCTTTTATCACCGAGATAATACAGTAATAATAGTCGAGTACTGCAGAAAGAGATACAGGTCATTTTCTAGAAAAGGTGCTGCTGCTATATCCCAGGGGAAATAGATTTTGACGGCATCCCAAATTGCTCTCTGAGACCAGACACTATAAGAAAGAGTACTCTGCAACATTACCTTTCCAGTATGAAGCCCTACAGCCTCTACGCTTCTTATCTGCTGCTGTCACAATACTAGCAAAGCCATTATTATTTCATTTTCATTTCTTACTTCTAGTCTTCCATCAAATAGACCTATCTTTCTCACATCAAAACTAAACTTTCCTGATAATGTTATATAAAAATGTTTATAACCTTGAGCTCACTTTTCCTATACCTCCCCATTGCCCATGGGAGCTTTTAAAGATTTGAAGGTATCAATTTTTATGATGTTGTAAATGCAAACATGGTGCTTGCAGTTAGAAACTCCATACTAAAAACTGAAATCATAAAAATTTGCTCTGCCTCCAATTAAAGGAACTTGAGTCAAAACTTTGGTCACCGATGAATATCTGTTTTATAAATCAGCAAAACGAATTTATAAAACAGAATTCGTTTTTTTTTATCAACCTAACTACTGATTCGAATTAAACAAAACTGCCCCATCCTCCAGCTAATTAAGAATAAAATGCTTATCTTTTTAGTGGCTAATCTAAAACTGAATATTACTTACTTTTTATTGTCCAGTAATCTTTATCTCCAATGGCTTTTATTGTGACAACTAGTCCTTCGAAACTTCTCTCCTTGTCACTCTCTGGCTGATCTTTTTGCAGACTTTCTCATTGACATTATGAATGTCTGCTGGTCCTATGATTGCCACCGCATCCCTTTAAACCCAAACACATATTAATTTCATAGGCTCTGGGGCTAATTAAATTCACTTATCTGCATTACATTATCCTCAGTAATCAAGTTTAAAGGGATGAGGTGGTGTTCCGTTTTGTGACCCATCAGAATTAGTAACTTGTGACCCGTCAGAATTGGTAACAGAAGTGACATTCCGTCGCGGCCATCTTGCTACACCCCGCACTCCTCCATAGTAACGATACACCGAGAAGGGGATAAGCGGACATATTTTTACACCCACTGTAGTTTTACATTTAACAGTCATTTTTAACAGTAAACTACGGTGGGTGTAACAAGATGTCCGCTTGCCCCCTCTGTGTGTATCATTGTATGAATGAATGAATGAAAACGTATATAGCGCAGCACATGCGAACTTAATCGCCTCTGGGCGCTTGTTGTTCCTGTCTCCTTTGATATCAAAAGAGATGAGTCTTGATCTTTCTCCTGAACGCTAAGTGGTTCTCCTCCAACCGAATGCTGGTTGGTTAAGCGTTCCATAGTCTGGGACCTTGGACCGCGAATCTCCTTTCTCCTTTGGACTTGTACTTGGCTTTCGGTATCTGGAGGAGATTTTGATAGGTGGTTCGCAAAACGCGATTGGGATTATGAGCTTTTATTTTTTCGCGTAGATAATGGGGGGCATTCCCATGGATACATCTATGCGTTAGACAGAGTGCTTTAAAAGTGATTCTGTCTTTTACTGGTAACCAGTGAAGGGATCTCAGCGAAGGTGAGATGGATTCCCAAGGTTTTTTCCCAGTCACAAGTCTAGCTGCCGTATTTTGAACGACTTGCAGACAAGGGATTTGGTACTTGGGGAGTCCGAGGTAAAGGGCATTTGCATAGTCCAATCTTGAGTTTACAATTGCTCCCACCACGACCGCTATGTCTTCCTTGGGAATAAAAGGAGTAAGTCTGCGTATGGAGGAATGCAGGCTGTAGCAAGATGGCGGTGACGAAATGCCACTTCCGTTACCAATTCTGAAGGAACAATGGTAACCCTAGATGGTCCTACATAGTACATGATGATGTAAGAGTTCATGCCCACATTCTGGCAATGGAATGTGGAGGAAAAGACTGTTGGCTGTCATAGGGTTGAGCGGTAAGGTAAGTGATCCTCTATTTTAGGTTATCATCTAAACAAAATGGGCATTATATTCTTCATCAGCTGGGGGAGGGTATGGTGATTTTTTTTTTTTTTTTGTAAAGAAATGCTGACAGGGACTGGAGGTTTGACAAAAAGCATATGGAATTGTTCTAGGCACTTTTCCTTTCACCAGGTTCAATAATTCATGGATTTCTTAATTATGCATAGAGTAGTGTAGATAAACCATGGCCTTCCAATCCAGCCACCATAATAGACTGACACCTTTCCAGAGACGTTTGCAAAGTGGGCATTTCAAGATAAAGCTACAAGTCAGGGCTCTAAAGCACAAATACGTTTCCAGTAGGCTAGAGAAACACTTGCCTTCCTTGTTTCTCTTGACTTGACTTGACTTGACTTGCTTCTCTAGCCTGGTATAACCTACTTTGTGAACTTCTCTGGAAAGGTATAGGTCCTTTTTATATGCTATGGAGAAAGAGAAGTAACACAAATATTATGTGTAGGGTTTGGGGTGAACATTGAATAACAAATACTCCTACAGTTGGATGGCCATCCAACCACAACTGCTGGAGGTTCGCACACCCTGAATTCAATTTCCGAAACTGTAACTTATTTATACTTCATTTTATTTCTAGATTGTTGTTTATTTTTCTATAAATCTATGTATCTGTATTCTATTTTCTACACTCCTCAGAGGCACAACTAAAGTCCCACCCCCCTTCAAATTTTTTTGAAACACAGTTGCATAACATAAATATTAACTAATTATTTAACTAACACACCAACAGAAGCAAAGTTAAGAGGAATTTACATTTTTCCTACAGACAGATGTAGCAGAGGTGTGTTGTGTATGTGATGGTTTTGATTGTCTGACAACAGTGGTGTTTACCAGATAGTCCAGACCAAGGAAGGTAAAATGATTGTGGCCAATGCCATTGGTAATAACATTAAAATGGAAAAAGTGTGGAAATTTTCTTTTGCCCTTCTCCTCTGTTCAATTATGCTTCTCCTGATACGGCTCCCTAATCCTGACAACTACCATTCCATTATCAGATGTGTTCACCCCCTCACCATCAACTGATGCATCAAATGCATAATTTGTTGTACATCTAGTGCTTCCTGCTCACGCTCACTCTTGCCTTAATCCGATGAACAATATAGTCCAGAAGTGTCACCTGTAGGGATGAGCTTTGTGTTCAAGTCCAACTCGTGTTTGACTCGAACGTTGTATGTTCGACCGTTCGTAGAATTACGAACGTTATGGGCTGGTTGCACCAAATTCGAGTGGCGTGTCATGGCCCATAATTCACTGCTTCATCACAGTGCATTGCTGGCTGATGATTGGCCAAGCATGCACTATGACCCGCATGCTTGGCCAATCACAGCTTGCAAAAAACGGAGAGCCATAATTGGCCAAAGCCAGGGTGGCTTTGGCCATTTATGGCTCAGGGGGTTTAGTACACGGCGCACACTATAAAAGGCCGCCTGCAAGTCGGCCTTGTGTAGTGTGTTGCGGTGGTTAAGACAGAGAGAGACAGAGAGAGACAGAGAGAGAGTGTCATTTATTGCAGGTAAATAGAGCAGGCAGGCTAGTCAGTTAGAGTTACGGTGTGGAGAGGATATATATGCATCCCAGGTGTTGTGTGTATATATATATATACACTGTATAGTTTAGCTAGATCCGCTCTTCCTAATTTACTGACAGGCAGGCAGGTAATTGTGCTAGCTGCAGTATTCTCACATGGTATACTGTCTGTGTCCTCTGCATTGTTGCCCCCAAAGCTACGTGGTGTGTGTACTGTCTGTGTCCTCTGCACATTGTGCACCTAACGCAAAGCTGGTGTTTCTCATATTCACTCCTAGAGTCAGGGATCTGCTCATATTAATACTACAGGCAGAGGATATTGCTGCAAGAACTTTCACGTGGTGTACTGTCTGTGTCCTCTGCTGTGTGCACCTAAAGCTACGTGGTGTGTGTACTGTCCTTGTCCTCTGCAGTGTGCACCTAAAGCTACGTGGTGTGTGTACTGTCTGTGTCCTCTGCACATTGTGCACCTAACGTAAAGCTGGTGTTTCTCATATTTACTCCTAGAGTCAGGGATCTGCTCATATTAATACTACAGGCAGAGGATATTGCTGCAAGTATTTTCACGTGGTTTACTGCCTGTGTACTCTGCAGTTTGCACCTAAACCTATGTTATGTGTGTACTGTCTGTGTCCTCTGCACATTGTGCACCTAACGTAAAGCTGGTGTTTCTCATATTTATTCCTAGAGTCAGGGATCTGCTCATATTAATACTACAGGCAGAGGATATTGCTGAAAGTACTTTCACATGGTGTACTGTATCCTCTGCAGTGTGCACCTGAAGCTCTGTGGTGTGTGTACTGTCTGTGTCTGTGCTATTTTTCTCAATGATTTCCATCCATATTGCAGGGACCGGACATTACATTAACCACTTAGCAACCACCTGCCGAAAAATAACGGCGGCACGCGGGAATGTCCGTGACCGCCGGGTCCTCTGGACCCGGCGGGTCACGGATCACGGTAAATCGCGGCTGATAGCGGCGGTTTAACACGTGATCGCGCCGTCCAATGACGGCGCGATCACATGTAAACAGACCGGCGTCATTTGATGACGCCGGTTCCTCCCTCCTCTCTCTGTACCGATCGGTACAGTGTGAGATGGGGAGCGCGGATGGCGGCAGCGCTGTGGATGGATCTGTGACTATTGCAGTCACAGATCCATCCATCCCTGCAACCCCCCCAGCAATACTGTGCATACCCCCCCCCAGCAATACTGTGCATACCCCCCCAGCAATACTGTGCATACCCCCCCCCCAGCAATACTGTGCATACCCCCCCCCAGCAATACTGTGCATACCCCCCCCAGCAATACTGTGCATACCCCCCCCCAGCAATACTGTGCATACCCCCCCCCAGCAATACTGTGCATAACCCCCCCAGCAATACTGTGCATACCCCCCCAGCAATACTGTGCATACCCCCCCCCCAGCAATACTGTGCATACCCCCCCCCAGCAATACTGTGCATACCCCCCCCCCCCAGCAATACTGTGCATACCCCCCCTCAGCAATACTGTGCATACCCCCCCTCAGCAATACTGTGCATACCCCCCCCCAGCAATACTGTGCATACCCCCCCCAGCAATACTGAGCATACCCCCCCCCCCAGCAATACTGTGCATACCCCCCCCAGCAATACTGTGCATACCCCCCCAGCAATACTGTGCATACCCCCCCCAGCAATACTGTGCATACCCCTCCAGCAATACTGTGCATACCCCTCCAGCAATACTGTGCATACCCCTCCAGCAATACTGTGCATACCCCTCCAGCAATACTGTGCATACCCCTCCAGCAATACTGTGCATACCCCTCCAGCAATACTGTGCATACCCCCCCCAGCAATACTGTGCATACCCCCCCCAGCAATACTGTGCATACCCCCCCCCCCAGCAATACTGTGCATACCCCCCCAGCAATACTGTGCATACCCCCCCAGCAATACTGTGCATACCCCCCCAGCAATACTGTGCATACCCCCCCCCAGCAATACTGTGCATACCCCCCCAGCAATACTGTGCATACCCCCCCCAGCAATACTGTGCATACCCCCCCCAGCAATACTGTGCATACCCCCCCAGCAATACTGTGCATACCCCCCCAGCAATACTGTGCATACCCCCCCAGCAATACTGTGCATACCCCCCCAGCAATACTGTGCATACCCCGGCGCAATACGCTGCAGTCCCCCGGCGCAATACGCTGCAGTCCCCCGGCGCAATACTCTGCAGTCCCCCGGCGCAATACTCTGCAGTCCCCTGGCGCAATACTCTGCAGTACCCCGGCGCAATACTCTGCAGTACCCCGGCGCAATACTCTGCAGTACCCCGGCGCAATACTCTGCAGTACCCCGAACAATACTCTGTAGTACCCCGGCGCAATACTCTGCAATACTCTGAACAATACTCTGCAGTACCCCGGCGCAATACTCTGAACAATACTCTGCAGTACCCCGGTGCAATACTCTGCAATACTCTGAACAATACTCTGCAGTACCCCGGCGCAATACTCTGCAATACTCTGAACAATACTCTGCAGTACCCCCTGCGCAATACTCTGCAATACTCTGAACAATACTCTGCAATAACCCCCTGCGCAATACTCTGCAATACTTTGAACAATACTCTGCAGTACCCCTGCGCAATACTCTGAACAATACTCTGCAGTACCCCTGCGCAATACTCCCTGCGCAATACTCCCTGCGCAATACTCCCTGCGGTCGTTTTTTTTTTCAGGCTTCCCAGCCTAGAGGTGAGATGTGGGGTCTTATTGACCCCATATCTCACTGAAGAGGACCTGTCACGCTATATTCCTATTACAAGGGATGTTTACATTCCTTGTAATAGGAATAAAAGTAATCAAAACATTTATTTTTGGGGAAAAAAGTGTCAAACTAAAATAAATAAAGTAAAATGAACAATAAAAGAAAAAAAAAAACTTAAAGCGCCCCTGTTCCCGCGTGCTCGTATACAGAAGCGAACGTGCACGTAAGTCCTGCCCACATATGAAAACGGTGTTCAAACCACACATCTGAGGTATCGCTGCGAACGTTAGAGCGAGAGCAATCATTTTGGCCCTAGACCTCTTCTCCAACTAAAATGATGTAACCAGTAAAAATATTTAAAGCGTCACCTATGGGGATTTTTAAGTCGCAAAGTTTGGCGCCATTCCACGAGCGTGTGCAATATTGAAGGATGACATGTTGGGTATCTATTTACTCGGCGTAACTTCATCTTTCATATTATGCAAAAACATTGGGCTAAATGTAATGTTTTTTTAAAAAAAGCACAAAACTGTTTTATTTCCAAAAAAAATGTGTTCGAAAAATTGCTGTGCAAATACCATGCGCGATAAAAAGTTGCAACAACCGCCATTGTATTCTCTAGGGTCTTTGCTAAAAAAGCATATATAATGTTTTGGGGTTCTATGTAATTTTCTAGCAAATAAATGATGATTTTTCCATGTAGGAGAGAAATGTCAGAATTGGTCTGGGTGCTCCAGAATGTCTGATGGCGTTCCCTGCATGTTGGGCCTCTGTATGTGGCCACGCTGTGTAAAAGTCTCACACATGTGGTATCGCCATACTCGGGAGGAATAGCAGAATGTGTTTTGGGGTGTAATTTGTGGTATGCATATGCTGTGTGTGAGAAATAACCTGCTAATATGAAAATGTTGTGGAAAGGAAATAAAAATGAAAAAAATCTTGATTTTGCAAAGAATTGTGGGAAAAAATGACAACTTCAAAAAACTCACAATGCCTCTTTCTAAATACCTTGGAATGTCTTCTTTCCATAAAGGGGTCATTTGGGGGGTATCTGTACTTTTCTGGCATGTTAGGGTCTCAAGAAATGAGAGAGGCCGTCATGACATCAGATGTGATCAAATTGATCAATTTTCAGTAATTGGTACCATAGCTTTTAGACCCTATAACTTTCACCCAGACTAAATAATATCTAAAATGTTTTTGTTTTGTTACCAAAGGTATGTAGCAGTATACATTTTAGGCCAAGTTTATGAAGAAAAATTACTTTTTTGCAAAATGTTATAATAGAAATGAAGAAAAATGTATTGTTTTACAAAATTTTCGTTCTTTTTTCATTTATAGCGAAAAAAATAAAAACCGCAGAGGTGATAAAATACCACCAAAAGAAAGCTCTATTTGTGGGGAAAAAAGGACAAAAATTTCATTTGGTTACAGTGTTGTATGACTGAGTTATTGTCATTCAAAATGTGAGAGCACCGAAAGCTGAAAATTGGTCTGGTTATTAAGTGGGTTTAAGTGCCCAGTGGTCAAGTGGTTAAAGCCGCAAGCAGTTTTAAATTACTTTTTTCTTATAGTAATCTCATTTTATGCAGGGACAGTTCTAAACATGTGCCACTTCACAGGCATACTATAGACACCCAGCAGGTACAATATTTAAAGGAATTTTTCTCTTTTTTTTCACTTTACGCATCATATAAAACTTTTTTTTTACATTGATACATGTTCCCTGGGGCAAAACCCGGGTTCTCAAACCTGTTTTACGACAATAACTTGGATATTAGGCTTTAAAATTAGCACTTTTGAATTCAAACCTTTGAGTCCTATAGACTTCAATGGGGTTCTAAATGTTTGCGTGAACGTTCGGTCCGTTCGAAGGTTCTGGTGTGAACAGAACGGGGGGTGCAAGGCAAGTAATCCATATATATTTAGGTGGACATTTGGGGCTATCATGCCTGTTGGTTGTTTGCAGCAACTTCTAAGAATATAATAAAGCAGATGACAATCTTTGCATATAGATACATAGTGAAAATAACTTTTGAGTTACTTCTGATGATTTACTTGCCACCACTTCTGAACCTAGCCTCCATTTCACCACTGTCATTTATATATGAGGTAGATGAGAATCAAGAATTAGCTTTACTGTACGTGTGGCCACTGACCTTTTTTTCACAGACCTCAGTAAGTTAAACAATAGGCATGTGCATTCGTTTTCGTTAGAATGCATTTTCGTCCGAAAATCTGTTTTTTTCATTATCGTTTTAACAAACGATAACAAAAGCGCAAGAAACGAAAACCGAAAGATCTGACATAAAAAATGCTTTATTTTCGTTTTTGTTGCGGTAAAAATTCGATATAGAGAGATTCGACATTATAGGGAAAAGATTCGACATTATAGGGAAAAGATTCAACATTATAGGGAAAAGATTTGACATTATAGAGAAAAGATTCGACATTATAGAGAAAAGATTCGACACTATAGAAATAATAGATTCGACATTACAGAGAATAGATTTCAATTTATGAGAAAATAAACTCGACATTATTACTAGTCATACAACATTAGAATTCTTGTAGGCGGAATATTCGAATGGAAATGTACGATTCGACGTAAAGATTAGACGTTCCGTCGAATATTCTTTTGACCATTCGACAGAAACCAAGTATTATTGGATTTTCGGACGAAAGCTATTCCCCAACGAAAAACGAAATAAATCAAAACGATTTTCGGGAGTAACTAAATAAATTTATTTTCCAAACGAAAACGAAAAAAACTAAACAAAATATTCCAGTCTGCACATGTCTATTAAACAACAACCTTGTATTGTGTCTTAGCAATGCACACTAGCCAGTACAGAAATTAGGCTAAACTGAAAATGAGCAGAGCACAAGTTAACTTTTTTTCAAAAGAAACATGTAATGCATAGTGCTGCTAAATGAGAAAACCTAATGCTTAATGAAACAAGCCTATCTACATTTCACTGAATTATCTACTCAACATAATTCCAAATAACTGTGAGAAAAAATGCAGTGAATGATGAGGGTGTGAGAATGGATGTAAAAAAAAAAATCTTATAAGCAAAGACTGAGCGCAGATGAAAGTTTGTTTGTGTCAGAAACCATGAATCAGACCGAGACAGAAGTACAGTTAGATCACACTTGTTTAATAATAATAAAAAGATAAACAGAGTAAGAGTAGTCAAAACATAGCCAAAGTTCAGGAACCAGATTAGATTAGTCAGTCAAGCCAAATGTCAGAGAGCCAGAGATATATACGTAGTGGAACAGCAAGCAGGATCAGGAGCCAGAAGGGATGTCAGCCGAGCAAAGTCTTCAGGACCAGGAAAGCAGGAGAAATTCTCTGTGATGTTGACCAAGGCGAAGGCAGAGAGCAAATGAGCTGGAAAGATTAAAGGGGTTGTAAAGTTAATGTTTTTTCCCTAAATAGCTTCCTTTACCTTAGTGCAGTCCTCCTTCACTTACCTCACCCTTCAATTTTGCTTTTAAATGTCCTAATTTCTTCTGAGAAATCCTCACTTCCTGTTCGTCTGTCTGTCCCTGGTGTGGAGAAAGCCTCTTGATCGGGGAGTAGTTACAGACAGAAGAACAGGAAGTGAGGATTTCTCAGAAGAAATAAGGACATTTAAAAGCAAAATCAAATGATGAGGTAAGTGAAGGAGGATTGCACTAAGGTAAAGGAAGCTATTTAGGGATTTTTTTCTCTACCTTTACAACCCCTTTAAGTTGGCAGGACTGAAGAGCTGGATCATCAACAGGTGAATTATTGTGGTAGGATAGGACCTGGCAATTAGCCGACAGCTGAGCGGCCATCTCAGAGAAGGAAGGGCTGAGCCCAGCCCTGACAGTTTGTCATACTTGGCATTATGGCAACAATTACTGCACAGGATACATGGGACACTCGGTAAAAGTGCCTGGGTGTCAGTGTCTACCAATGCTCCTGGATAAATGGTAAGGATAACAAGTGAAAATAATTGGTGATCTACTAATCCTATTCAGCAAACACTAGAGCAACCATTCAGGGCAAAGCCTTTCTGTGTCCAAGCCATTTAAAAAATACATGATGTTGACTGGTGGTGATGTCACACCCTCCATCATGTAACAGTATAAAGTGGTTGGCGTTACATGGATACCGTCACCTTTTCATTAATGAACAAGGTGATAGTGTCTTTTTGGGTTAAGTCCGTTTTTTTTTTTCACTTTAATGTGCTGCTACCAGAAACCAGAGGACACTTCACAAGTTTACTACCATTTATTACCAAATTATACTTTTGTCAATTACTAACACAGTACAACACCCTTCCCCACCATCAGAATTGAAGACTATAGCCTGCAGTGTCGATCGACAGATCATCTTCTGTACAATCTCAGTGGCCAACATGTATCAAAACTCATCCAGTCCCTGCTAAACTGGCAGAATTATGATCCATGTATGGCCAGCTTTAATTTAGGTAGAATAAGCAAGAATTAAGACCCTGGCAGTTAATTTTTGCTGTATGTATCCTAATGGGGAGATTGTCCTTCATATTCTGTCCCTGAGACACAGCAAGTTAGAGGAAATCTCCCAAAGTGAAGGGAATTCCCTTCCTAGATAGCTGTCCCTGGAACAGGTATCTCCATTGGAAGATTTCTCCTTACCTCTTGTTCTGGGGAAAATCTAAAATGTTGTAATTCCCTTCACATTCATTCTTGGCAACAATGATCTCCAGTAAAACCAGAGGGGTGAAACTCCCCAACGGAGACACAGACGGTCTAACCCAGTGTTTCTCAAACTTATTTCAGTCAAGGTACCCTTTAAAATTCTCCAAAATCTTGAGGCATCCCATTTTAAAATGTAAAAAACAAAACCAACAGTTTTACATATTGCAGCAACATTCACACACGTTGGGCACCCAAGGTTAGAGGTGATTTATTCTTTCAAAGCAAACCCACCTTTGCACACTGTTACTGACTAGTATTCCAATGTTTCTTTACTCCCTCCGATTCTTTCCCTCACTCAGCTAATGTGGCCCCAGTGCTGATGAAAAGGGATGGGGAGGGGCAAACAAGGATGCTGTGCAGGCGCCCAATGTCTTCCTTATCAACCAACCAACAGTATAATTGGTTGTTAGGACATGGGCAGCTAGCAGGCTGCACATAGAAAACCTGTGACTGATTCTCTTCAATGGTCCCAACTGTGTCTTTGTGGCTTGTATAGATTTTCTTGGGCAATTTTTAGGGCGCCTGGGCAACTTTTTTCTCTTTAAGATACATTTCAAATACTGTATCTATAATAAAAAAATATATATCCATGAAGATATGCAAATATCCCTGAAGAAATTACAGCACGGTGACCCGAACCCCCCAAAGCCCAACCTGAGCCCACCCAGTTCTGTGACAATAGCAAATTAATATTCGGTATTGTCTTCCTGATTCTCCTCTTGGCCAAACAGGAAGCAGGTACTTATACCCGATTGGCTGAGAGGGGGAGCGATCCTTTTGGCTGCCGAGGATGAGAAGGAGACGCAGGGAGGAAGCACTTCCCGCGACCTAGATGGAGTAAGTGCAGGTGATCCGACCAACCAGGGGGGTGCAGCTGATCCGACCGACCGGGGGGCTGGCGGCGGGTGGATTGTTTGAAGCACCCCCCCCCATTTTTTTTAGCACCAGCCGTCACTGATCTAGAGTGGAGTTCACTAAAGCCTCGTATACATGATTGGGTTTCCCGGCAGACTTTTTACCGCCAGGAAACCCAAGGGGAAAGCCGAGAACCGGCTCGGTTCAGACTTTCGCCTACACACAGCGATGGAGCTTTGGCCGGGAATCCCGGCCGTGTGTATGCTCCATCACAGTTTTTCCAATATGAAAACTGGCAAAAGCTGCCGGACAAAAGTCAGCCGGATATCCCGGCGAGAAAAAAGAGAATTTTGTCCGGTGGATTTTGGGCAGTTTTCCCTTTGGTAAAAAAGTGCGAGGAACATACACATGGCCAGGACTCCCGGCCAAAAGCTCTCCTCACAATTTTCCTGTCTGGAAAACTGATCGTGTGTACGAGGCTAAAGGTTATAACGACTCTGTAGTGGGGTCAGATATTGGAGGTGGACAGGCACTTTATTCGAAGGTGGTGGGCACCGAACACATTGGACGTTACTATATGAACTGTCAATTTATGTTTACACAGCGATGGAGTTCTAATACATGGGACTCAGACACTGTATTTACTACATTGGCTATTTGAGCTGATGTGTTTTGTTTATTGTTTCATTTATGTTGTATTTATTATGTAATTGCGCTGCACTTACTATACATTTTGCACAAGATATCAATGAATGAGAACTTTCCTTTTGGTTTCCACTCTTTCTATTCTTTTGCATATATGATATGTGGTTTGGAATATGTATTTCTATATGAGATTGGAGTATACCTGTATGTATAAAAAAAAAATTCCCTGGAAAAAAAAGACAACACAGACTGATCCCCAGTGGTCACACTTTCTTTGCCACTCAAATTCTGAGCCTATTTACAGGAAGAACTTCTTGCAATCTGTGCTTTTCTCTGTCACTGTACAGATGCACAGCAGGAGCACTGCCAGTCCATCCAACAATGACAGCAGCAGAAGCACACATGCAAGTTCATTATAAAGCAGCGTCTCTTCTTCACACACAGATAGCAGATAGAAATACTGCTGCAGTCCCTCACTGAACCCCTGCATCAGCATCTGCCTCCTCCTTCTGCTCCACGTGTTCTGCTAGGTATAACCCACCCTCTCTCCTTCCACTCTGAATCTGCTTATACTGGGCTGTTAGTTGCAGGGAGAGAGCTAGAGCAGATCAATGCTGCCTTTTGTCTCATGCTCCAACCCAACCATCATATTGAGGAACTGCAGGAAAACAAGAAAAGGACAGGTACAGTCATTCTTTGTAAACATCTGCTTATCCTCTCTGATTTGTCTGACTCATTTCTACATTATAGCCTTTTTTGAGTATTAGTATATCAATGATTGAGTTATTACTTATTATTTTTGATCTACAACGTGCAAAATATATATCTTTTTTTTACATTTTTTTTTTTACACATTGCACAAATTGTATTAGAATTTAATATTTATCTATTATATTTTATCTTTTAAATTGTATCAACTATGTAAACAAATGGCATAATAATATCATCTGATATGTAATATCTTTAGAAGTAAAATGTATATTATTTTCATATTATTATGAGTGTTAAAATAAATCTAGAATCAGTGGTCCATTATGCCCATTGGGCCCCCGTATGCCGCTTAAAAACAAAAAAAAAATAACCACTAAAAAGTTAGTAGAATGCTGTCACTTTCTAGTTGTTCCCGGGCCCAATTAATATTAATAACATCACCAGTATAACTATTGTTATTATTATTATTTCTTTTTTTTATTCTTTTTTTTTTTTCATTATGATTATTATTATTATGATTAATATTATTCCATCACAGTTATTTTTCATGTTTTTTGGGAAAATAAATGCCTTCACTTGCAGTATATTGGCTCCAAGACTTCCTCTGAGTGATAAATATACCCTCTGCACCTGTAAAATGCAGAACTCGGATTGACAGCGTGGAATGCCTCTTGAGTGAATGGATTTGTAGTTCTCGAGGGGAGATGAAATCTCTTACAGTTTGGTTTGATTTTAGTCATATTTTTAGGGTTATTAAGGGGGAAATATGGGGGAGGAAGAGTATTATTGGCCATGGTTCTACTTTCCAGATAGATTTGTAAATTATTTACAAACACTTGTCGGTTGAAATGGATGCCTTTAGGAAGCTCGTTGATGTGATTTTACTGTCTGATCTTCTTCATCCTCCTAATGGGTTTAATGTTAGACTCTGTGAATCAATTACAAGCTTTTAAAAGGAGAGCGTATTCCTTGGTGACAATCAGAATGCAGATAACACTTCAAGTTTGCCACATTTTATGTACACTTTACACAACTTCTTTCCAGTCTGTAGAAGATGGCTTGTTAATGGCCCAGAAAACTGACCAGATGTATTATAAGAAAAAAATATAATGCCATTTACAGCGTATACTGTAGTTTTTTTTTTAGTTTAGCCCTTCCATCTGAGAAATATAGAGAAATAGATGTCCTACAAGAAACGTTTTGGATAAAAGGTCAAATAGATGGCAGGGTGAATTATTTGGTTCTTTATATTATTCTAAGACTGTAGCGCTAAAATCCCAGCTCTGCCAACCCTTGACATCAAGTCTCATTCCTCTTGTGCTTCTTGAGTCTCATTCCCTGCAATATCCTACAACTGAAACGCTTGGTTTGAAGAATGATCTACTCCTTGAAGACAACGATCATGATAGGGTTTCTGCATGCAATCTTTTACAAAAATTGTATAGGTGTGCCTTACAATAGATTTATATTTGCTCTCTTATTTCTCTTCCTTTATCTTGCCTATGTCTGACTTTTCCTGCCTAAAGCAGATCTTAAGTTAAAAACTTATCTTTTCCTGCCTTTTGCCCCCTTTTTTTCCCACATTTGGATATTGTTTTTCTTTTTTTTACTTTATAGGGTTTCTGCATGCAGTCTTTTATTACAATTGTATAAGTGTGCCTTACAATAGATTTATATTTGCTCTCTTATTTATCTTCCTTTATCCTGTCTATGTCTGACTTTTCCTGCTTAAAGCTCACCTTAACTTAAAAATGTATCTTTCCCTGCCTTCTCCCCCTTTTCTCTCCCACATTTTGATATTTAGTTTTTTTACTTTATAGTGCCTTTTTGCTGCAATGCAGCATTTCTATCTTTCTTGCCTAAATGAGAATGACATTTGTCCCCAGATTCTGTGTGTGCGCAGACTTGGGTCGCAGGAAAGTCCTACAGCACATCTCTGCATGTGTGGGTTTGCCATGTATGTGTAAAGATGGAGCCTGTTTGGAATTCCCAACATTCTGCTTTTCTGTGCATGCCCAAAAAATCTACCATCCCATGTGCGCAGATGTGCTGCAGGGCTCTGCCAGGACCCGAAGGCCAGTCAATGCTTCCCTGGTCAGAGCCTTGAGCTCCTGCATGTCCGCAGTTGTGTCACAGGGCTCTGCCAGGACCCAAAGACCGGTTAAAGCCCTTTGACACATTTGTACATGTGTCAGACTAAAACAGATGGGGTAGAACTCAAAGCTAAAGGGGACTGAAGTTTTAGGGATGAGATTGTGATAGGTGCTGTTCTGATGACATCAGATACTGTCTTCCAGATTCTAAGTGTGCATAATAGTATCAAATTACAGAGTCTGGCAATTTCTAACACTACTCTGAACTGGTTCGGTTCTTGGAGGCTATTATCCATGATTGTAAATTGGGAAGCAGGCAAGGAAACCAAAGAAAATTTCTAGCTCAACTTACCGACTAGTCTGCAACTAACCAAATTATTCTGTCTAACAGTATGCATTAAAAACAGGTGTTACGTTTGCACAGTACGAACAAATTTGTTTGTACTGTTGGAATACTAGTGAGGGGACACACTGGATACCTTCTCAGCCATTGTGCTATATGCTGGGTGTCCAGTGTGCTCATGTGCCTTTAAGGAGGGGTGGGCTCCCTCCAGGCTCACCTGCCTCACTGTGGAGGCTCTTAAAATTTAGAGTTAGGACTGCAGGGTTCCATGAAGTGGCTCTGCAGCCTATGTATGTATTTGCAAATCTGTGCAAACGAAGCCCCTGTTTTTAATGCATATTGTTAGACAGGATAATATGGTTGGTTGCAGACTGGTCGGTAAGATGACCAGGGGATTTTCTTTGGTTTTGTTTGACATGCGTCACTATTTCATTGCTCCTTGCTGTGAAGGCCAGTTATAGGTGGGGGCAGTGGCCATTTGTTTGTAAAGTTGAGTAGGCAGCAGCTGTCAAACTTCAAGTAACCTTTGACCCCTGACTCTCAGCAAGCCTCGGGTAAGGTAAGTAAAGTTAATAAAGGGGCACGTATTAGAGGTAAGCTTGTACAGTTATTAACCACTTCAATACCCGCCCATTGTCATTTGACGTCCACAGATGGGATCTCCCATCCTGGGTGGACATCAAATGACGTCCTGGGCTTTGCGGGTGGATATCTGAATGATGCCTGCAGCTAGAGGCATCATCCAGATATCCTTTTCTTCTGCTGGCGATTCTGCGCAACATAAGAATGATCATATCAGCGGTTCTGCTGCTTGATCATTCTTACAGGCGGCAGGAGGGGACATCCCCCCTCCCACCACCATCCGGTGCTTCTCCGGAAAAAAGTGTTAAAAAACAAACAAAAAATAAGTAAAAAAATAAATAAAAGAATAAAAAATAAAATTAAAACGCCCCTGTCCCCGGTAGCTCGCGTGCAGAAGCGGACGCATGCGTAAGTCCCGCCGACATATGTAAGTGTCGCTTAAACCACATATGTGAGGTATCGCCGCGTGCGTTAGAGTGCCAGCAACAAATCTAGCATTAGATCTCCTCTGTAAATCTAAACTGGTAACCTGTAAAAAAAAATAAGCGTTGCCTATGGAGATTTTTAAGTACCAAAGTTTGGCGCCATTCTATGAGTGTGCGCAATTTTAAAGCGTGACATGTTACGTATCTATTTACTGGGTGTAACATAATCTTTCACATTATACAAAAAAATTGGGCTAACTTTACTGTTTTGTTATTTTTTTAATTCATGAAAATTTTTTTTCCAAAAAAAGGGCGTTTGAATAATTATTGCGCAAATACTGTGCAAGATAAAACGTTGCAATGACCGTCGTTTTATTCCCTAGGGTGTCTGATAAAAAACATATATAATGTTTGGGGGTTCTGCATAATTTTCTAGCAAAAGAATGATGATTTTTACATGTAGGAGAGAAGTGCCAGAATAGGCCCGGTATTGAGTATAAAAGCCCGGTATTGAAGTGGTTAAAGCTGAACGCCAGCAGAAAAAAAAAAGCTAAATATACATTTGAAATACATACAGTATATGCAATCGGGTTAACTTGCCAAAGGATTTGTATTTCTATCCACCCAGTCCTGGGATGCACACAACCTTACCACATTTGGGATTTTGTCTATGTCACCTCTGTCCCAACTTGTGAACACAGTGGAGGAGCAGCATCAGGTCAGCCTTCTGTTCTCTCTGTATTTTTTCCTGTCTGCAGCACACCTGATCTCTAAGGCCCTGTACACACGATCAGACATGTCTGATGAGACTTGTCTGATGGACCGTTTTCATCAGACAAAATCCGATCAGACCAGAACACGGTGACGTAGAACACAACGACGTGATGAAAAAACAAAGTTCAATGCTTCCAAGAATGCGTCGACTTGATTCTGAGCATTCACGGGTTTTTGGTCCGATGCTTTTGTGTACTAACCATCGAACCTGTCCGATGGACAGGTGTCCAGCAGACAGGTTTTAAAGCAAGTTTTAAAACTTTGGTCTGACGGACAACGGTCTGATGGGCCGTACACACCATCGAATTGGTCTAATGAAACTGGTCTGCAGACCAGTTTCATCAGACATGTCTGATCGTGTGTACAGGGCCTTAGAGATGGTGGTTCCTCTACCAGTCTACGTTCTACTGTACAGAGGATTACAGCCTGACACCAAGGACTAACACAAGCTGCCTTAAAAAAATACTTTATTAAAAATAGAATACGGAATTGTCTCATTAGGAGTATTTTCAATATGTGAGTGGGGTTAAGCTTTATTTTAAGACAGAATATTCAAATTTTTGCATAGGTCTGTCCATGCATGATTCTGTGACCATGACTGTGTCTGGAGATGGGAAGTATGTCACGCGTGTAATTCAGCGGCATCTAAAAACGGAATCACCAACTGATGGTCACCTCACCCTTTAGGAATGACCCCTAAATGACAAGAAAGAACTGGAGAGCCTCAATGTATCAGATCTTGTTTCAGTGTCTGGGGAACTGAGTTCCTTCCCGCTAATCTCAACGGTTTCAAACTCATTACACCTTGCTGAATAGACGTGTTCTTTCCGCTAAAAAGGAGAAGAGAAGAGGTTTTTAAATGTTCTCACTGTTCAGAATAATAGCCACCCCATGTTCCCTGTTTTGTGTACCTTTGGTGAAATCACTCAAGACATATCTTTTGTATCGATGGCAATCTCTTTAGAAGAGAATTACTATAATTAGAGAAGAAAGCTTGGTGGGATATTAAACATCTATACGTATAAATAGAGTGTACTGGGCTAGGCAGCGGAAGTGTCAGTGCTTATATGCGTCCATACATATATTTTGCAGCAATTGTTATTTTAGCATACTCAGCTCGATTAGACCCCAGAAAATGTTCTCTGGCACAGAATACATGTGCTTTGTTTTGGAGATAAGATTTGATCTAATTGTCAGGCTGTGTTAAGTCTAATTAGCATCCTCAGCAGTTTGAGTTGGAATAGATTTGTTTTATAGCATTCATTGTGCTTCCCACAGAGCCATAGAGAACGAGACTTGGAGCATAGACATCTGCTTTGGAGTCTGCCTTATTTTGTCAGGGTATAGGAGGTCAGCAATATGTCATCTCTGGATGAGCAAACCATAGGTCTCAGGAGCTAGCCTAACTCTTTCGACCTTTAAATTATTAATCAGATACCTGGAACTTCAATAGCCACCTGTAATCACTAGAGATTCTATTTCTGTGAAAAGATGAAAATATTGCAAGGACACCAATTAAATCATAGGATCATTTTTCCTGTTTTATCCAAGCATGGAAAACGAAGTGTATCTTAAATTCATGGGGCCATATTCTCAGCTGAGATACGACGGCGTATCTCCAGATACACCATCGTATCTCTGTTTCAGGGCCATCGTATCTATGCGACTGATTCTTAGAATCAGTTACGCATAAATTTGGCGTAGATCCGACTGGCGTAAGTTACTTACACCGTCGGATCTAAGTTGCAATGTTCCGCTTGGCCACTAGGTGGCGTTCCCGTCGATTTCTGCGTCGAATATGCAAATGAGCATGATACGCCGATTCCCGAATGTATTTGCGCACCGTCGTCGTAGTTTACGTAGTTCGCGTAAGCGTAAGGTTACCCCTGCTATATGAAGGGTAACCTTGCGTAGGTCCGGCGTACGCCATGTTAAGTATGGACGTCGGGACAGCGTCGTGTTTTTCCGTCGTTTACATCGCTTACGTAACTCGTCGCGAATAGGGCTGTGCGTTAATTATGTTGTAGAAGAAACCAATGTATTTGCATCGTACTATAGAGCATGCGCAGTGGGCTACGTTTACGGCCAGCGCATGCGCAGTTCTTTCGGCACGGGGGCGCTCTTAATTTAAATACAACACGCCCACCTCCTTCCTACTTTGAATTACGCCAGCCCATTTACGCTACGCCAACGCAAATTTCGGAGCAAATGCTTTGAGAATACAGCACTTGCCCGTAAAAGCTGTGTAGGCGTAGCGTAAATGGGATACGCTACGCTACATGAAAAAATCGCAAATCTATGAGAATCTGGCCCATGGTTTTTACCTTTATACAACCTTTTAATATAAATATGGTAAACTGTCTAAACCATACCTATTTCATACCTCCCAACTTTTTGAGATGGGAATGAGGGACACCTACTAGCAAAATATTTAGGCATAGGACACGCCCCCTGCCATGACCACCTAAGGGAAAATTACAACACAGGCTTTTTTTAGCACTACTATTTCTTTATCTTGGCTTTTCAAATTTACAAATGCAGCAATTTAAGATTTGGATCAAAGGTTTAACTCTGGGAAACACTTTTTGAAGGATAAATAGTGCATTTTATATACAACTTTATAGATCAGACCAAAATGAGGGACAAATGGGAGGGAAAGAGGGACAGAGGGACATTGCTCCAAATCAGGGACAGTCCTTCGAAATCAGGGACAGTTGGGAGTAATACTATTTCCTTCTTGCGGCCAGCCATGGCCCTGGCAGATTTCTCAGAGGTTTACTTTTCCTTGGTATGCGTCGGGGCCATCTGCAGGCTGAAATGCAGAATGCAGCATAAGTACAATCAAGTGGATGACATATTGTAGTGCAGTATTCTCAAACTTTTTTCAGTCAAGGCACCCTTTAAAATTCTGCACAATCTTGAGCCACCCCATACAAGTGCAAAACACTAAACTAATAGCTTTACAGAATGCAGCAAAATCTACATACATAGGACATCCAACATTAGAGGTGATTTATCATTTTAAAGCAAACACACCTTTGCACACCTATACTGACTAGTATTCCAATGTCTCTCTTCTCCCTCAGTTTTTTCTTCTTCATTTAGCTAATATGACCCAAGTGCTGACAGAGAGGGACAGGGGAGGGCAACACAAGGATGCTATGCAGGAGCCCAATGCCCTTTTATATCAAATGATGACCCCATTGGTTGTTATGACACCAGCAGCAGGAAGGTTGTAATGGTGCACAATGAAAACCTAGGGCTTGATCCATCCGCTGGCTTGTATACAATTTTTGGACAGTTTTTTAGGCATTTTGCCAAGTCACCCTTGAAGAAAGCTGAAGGCTGTTGAAGTGTGCTAAGTGTTCCTGGTAGTTTACTTTCACACCTTGGAATTCTGTCTTGAAATTATTACTGCTAGTTTGGCTATGACCCTGGTCTGTGTACTGTATACTTCTGTTTTTCTGCTCTGATCTGTTTCTGTGGTATGACTCCATGGCTAAACACTCCATGCCCTTATCACTGCTTGTTTTTGGACTGTACTCTTGCCTAAATGATATTGTAGGCATCTGCATGCATGTTAGCATTTGTCAGGGGCCACAATCAAAGGGGTTGCATTTTTACAGAAAAACAATAGTTTATCTTTCCGTGCTTTAAACTGGCATTAATAAGGGGTTGTGAACAAAAAATACATATTTGTCTATAGTATAAGTTCGGGTGAGGTTAGCATGTTCCTCCTAGTCCCTATGTTTCTAGATGGAGGATTTTCTTGAGCATTTATAACGGATCAGCAAATCAGATTATTCTTATTATTATAAGTGTTTGGATATGGTAAGATTTTTTTTAATCCATACATGATATGCTCCTCAATTTAAAAGGTGGGGCAGTATACAAAGTTACCAAATGGCAAGAGGGTTTTTGGACCCTCCGTACTACTGAAATACAAATGTGCATTTAGAAAGATAGGGGGATAAATAAGTAATTAGATGCAGATGACACTCTGAACTTGCTTGAGTAGACAGATAAATAGATAGATGTGGATGACACCCTGAACTCGCTCAGTTAGACAGATAGATAAATGGATTGATGCAGATGACATCCTGAACTCATTCTGGTAGACAAATTGATAAGTAGATTGATGTAGATGAAGAATAGCATTTGTGATATCCTTAAAGCGGAGGTTCACCCTAAATATAATATCTCCCATGCGATCCAGCATACTGGCGTCAGCGCCAGTATGCTGGGTTTTTTTTTTTTTAATAGCACACTTACTGTATTATTGTAGAATTCCTTTTCTGTCCCCCGCGGTGGACGGCTGTAGTATAGCGCGTCACATCTTCCTAAAATACCCGATATGGACTCGGGTAATCTCGGCGAAAATGCGGCGCCTGCGCACAGACCTAGGAGCTGACTGCGCAGGCGCCTTATTTCTCCGAGTCCTATTTCGGAGGGCGTGACGCGCCATTGCCGTAGGACTCGGAGAAATACGGCGCCTGCGCAGTCAGCTCCTAGGTCTGTGCGCAGGCGCCGCATTTTCGCCGAGATTACCCGAGTGCATATCGGGTATTTTAGGAAGATGTGACGCGCTATACTGGCGCCGTCCACCACGGGGGACAGAAAAGGAATTCTACAATAATACAGTAAGTGTGCTATTAAAAAAAAAAAAAACCAGCATACTGGCGCTGACGCCAGTATGCTGGATCGCATGGGAGATATTATGTTTAGGGTGAAATACCGCTTTAAATCACTCATAGTTCCCAATATGCAACTGGAATCAGGCTGGAAACATCCCTTCATTTCTAGTCTAATGGTGTCAAAAAAAAAAAAAAAGAAGTGTTCTGCATGGAAGTTGTTAGGCTGGCAGTGAATATGGACCAGGCTCAGGGTTGTCGCTATCATGAGTTCAAGGAGAATTCTATGTTTTCAAGATCTTTGAAGATTTGTCTGGAAAAATGTCCTCTCACTAAAAAGAGGAGCACAGAGCAGTCATGGTGTCAGAGAA
Organism: Rana kukunoris; assembly: GCA_029574335.1. Taxonomy (NCBI): domain Eukaryota; kingdom Metazoa; phylum Chordata; class Amphibia; order Anura; family Ranidae; genus Rana; species Rana kukunoris. The sequence continues at coordinate 78,000,764 of CM056050.1, read as the reverse complement.
TTGGATACTGTTGGAAAGCTGTCAAACTGCATAGGGAGAAAGTGGGGTCAGTTAGGAAACTTCCTAAAATCTGATTGCTAGCTCTTCGGGCAATCAACACCATTTTTTTATATTTTTGTTATTTAGATTTAATTTGGAGACTTTATTTTATTTTCTAGTTCATTTGAGGTCAGTGTTTACTTTTAGCTGCTGTCCTGTTTTTTTTTTTGGTCGCAATGGTTTTCTTTAAAAAAAAAAAAAAAAACATTTCGGGTGGTGGTTTTCCATGTTTTGCTTAGGGGTATATTGTTTATTATTCTATACTGATAGGGCCTTTATTTTGGTTTAAACTGCTTTTTTTTTCTGCCACTGCATTGCTTAAAAAAAATTGGGCTTTTGTTTCAAGGGTTTCAAGGGGTATTTAATTTTTCTTTTGGCTTTTTTTGGGGGTATATTGGTATTCTTGTTGAAAGTGTGCTTTTGCTTTTGGGTTTTCATTTTAAATTTTGTTCTGATAAGGCTTTTTTTTATTTTTTTTCATTTGGGTTGCCTAATGTCGAGCATTAATTTGTTTCTGACCATCGGTTCTTAGAGCCGCCTTCTTGTTTGAAGCATGTCACTGCATCATTTGAAAAAAATAAAATAAGTGCAAGAACAGTGAGCAGCTAAACTACCTCAAATGATGTCACTAACATTCACAGCACCCCTATCCCAATAGATAAAATAAAAGTTAGGCATACAACAGTTAGGCCTAGTATCCATGATTACAACTGTCTGCTGCTGGCCAGTTTTACATCGCTGTATCCTTTGCAGTATCTTAATTCTTGTAGTAAAGCCCTTTGTCTGTAATAAATTATCTTTTTAAAATTGTTCTACTGTTGGCCAGTTTCATACTTCTTTTAAATTTTAACAGTAAAAGGATACAAGTCTGACAGATGCTATTAATATAATTATTATATTAAAAACAGAGTCCAGTAGTTGCATACAATATTATAGATCAGAATCATAGTTGTGTAAGCATGAATGGGCCAATGAGTCTCAAAAAGCCCTTGTATAGCAGTGTTCACCAATGCTGTGACCTCCCACAAATATTAGAAAGCTACAGATTTTCTATTCCTTTGCTCATGTAGCACCCTCTACCTAGTAGTAGTTCTTTTTTGGAAGTGTAAGTAAATTTAGGCATGCCTGGCTGGGAGTGGCTCAGAGTTGCAGTTATGACTTACAGACAGCATCGCCTCACTGTTACCTCCCTCTTTCTTCTAGAGGATTCTAGATGAAGAGGAGGGAAAGAGAGGTGTTGCTGTCTTGGGTGTCTCAGGGAGCCCTGATAAATCCCAGACAAGGATTGGCAGGGGGCATGCCTTTTTAAAATACCTAGGGTCAGCCCAGCTAAGGAGGAGTTGTCGGAGTTGTCAGGTGGAAAAACTGGAGATGGAATACTAGGCTGTTGGGCCTTTGAAAGAGCTCCCCAGTCTGGGGATTGACCTTGGGCCTGGGACTCGGGTAAAGGACATAGCCCTTCAAGATCCTTCATGAAGGATCTGAACAGGAGGCACAGGAGGTGTCATACTGGGCAGCAGAAGCTAGTACTGCCGGGCAAATCTTCAGGAGGGAACCACTGGTTGCAGCCAGGTGTAACAGCACTGGTGAACGGAGTGAACCACAACTGCGGTTAGCAAGGACTTCAATGTGATTCTCTAGGCCCCAGGCATCACTCCTCGCAACAGGAGTTTGGGGGATCTATACATCATCTCTGTGTCACATAAAGAAAGGCGTTGAACTACTGAGCATGGACGCATTACAACATGCGACCAGAGCTTAGCGTTTAAAATTATAGTTCAAGGTCAATATGCCAATACAGCAATACAGCACTACATGCAGGTGATTATCAGTAAGAGACCCCTAGCAACAGGAGTTTGGGGGTTCTCTACATCATATCAACCGTAGCATGTAGAGATTTATTAGGCCACTAGAGGAGATGCTATGTAATAGCATCAACCCCTAGCATAGAAAAGTTAGAGCGAACATGTTCAAACAATTAGGACAAGGCCTATGAGGATTTGTACTTATGTCGAGCTCATAGTAATTAGAAGTTGTAGTGACAACTCTTACTTGCATATGACAGGTACTTTAGTTGAGTAATAGTACTTGTGTATGAGAGGCAATATAGCCCAGGTAATTATAGTAGCATACTTGAGTTAAATATTGTGGATATAATATAAGAGGCAGTATAGCTCAGGTATATGTAGTTGCAGACAAGGGCTATAATTATAGATGTAGCAATGGTTACATATGTGAGGGAATATACAGTAGCTCAGGAATTTATAGTAGCATACGTGAACTAAATATTGCTGTAGTAATTTAGAGGTAGCTGTCCCTTTAAGGTACTCCTTTGCAATAAGCTTTAGCACAATAGTATCTCCCAGAAGATATGGCAACATCCACACAGTATTTATAATACTACAATTGTTATAGATGAAAGATTAGCATTAGATCTTCCTATAGAACTGCAAGTGAAGGAACGACTACTTATCCATTTGTAGGCATCTTTATGCAGGAGATGGAATGTCCATGGTGCAAGGTGTTCAAGGCATGAAGGTAGTTCCCAGCAATGCTGTTGTTGTAGAGGAAGTCTTAGGCCCCGTACACACGACCGGTTTCCTCAGCAGAATCCAGCAAGAAACTTGTTGGGAGACGTGTTTTGCCGAGGAAACCGGTCGTGTGTACATTTTTCGACGAGGAAACTGTCGAGAAACTCGACGAGCCAAAAAGAGAGCATGTTCTCTTTTTCCTTGACGGGAATGGAGAAAATTGGCTCGTCGAGTTCCTCGACAGCCGAACAAGGAACTCAACTAGGAAAACAATGTGTTTCGCCCAACGAGTTCCTCGGTCGTGTGTACGAGGCCTAAGCAGCAAAGTAGTAGTTGTTTCCTGGAGAGGTGTTTCGGCAAAGGGAGCAAAGACAGCTGCATGTGTAAAGTAGCTGAGCTGACAGGCTACGGCTGACAATAATAGAACAAGGCTTAGAAGCCAAGTGAATGCCTTTATAGGGAGCAGAGGAGTAGTCCAGGTGCAGTGCATAAGCACTGAATCAAGCAAAGCGCCGTGTACGGCGCACTTCCGCGTTCCAGCATGGAACGCATTACAGCGCTGAAAGCGCCTATTATAAAAAATAAACAGCCAGCGAAGGCGGCTGTTACACCAGGAAGGCTGGTGAGTGACAAGTGCAGTCGAGAGAACTGGAGAGGCATAACAGAGAGGACTGAGAGGACAGTCAGATCTGGGTGTGGAGCCAATATAGAGGATTGCAATGTCATGGGCAGTGAAGTCAGGCAGCTGCAGCCAGGAGGGCTGGCAGGGCCTGAAAAGGACTGACTGGGAGCAGTCAGCACTAAGAAGACTTTACATATTTTCTGCTACACTGTAGAGGCCCATGGTTTCTGCTTGCAAAAGGCTATTGCTAAGGCCTGGCTCGGTCAGTGACAGGCCTACCCATCATGTACTTGCTGTTCCTGGAACCGCTAAATATGAAGTGACATTCAGGAGGAATGGAGCAAACCACTAGATAGAAAGTGAAGAGTTGTGCTGGAGTGTACATTGTCCCTAGCAACTTTGATATTATTTCACTGGGCATCCCATATTTACCACACCCCTTCCAAGTTAAATTCCCTCAACAAAACAACAAAAACAAAGTTCATTGTCTTGGAGTGTCTGGGAAGTAAATGCCGGTCTGGGCAGGGTGACAGGTGAGCCACATCACTTAGCAGCCCTTACGGGGATATCGCTACATTTGGGGGCTCATTCAGGGACCACCTGTTCACGAGTAACCTGCCGGTCGTTGCCCCTACCAACTGAAGTTGAGCGAGCTGGGGAACTGTGGTTTGTTCCACCATCATTGAGGCATTGAACATGGGGGAATGACTTGTGTGCTCTGCCTGCTATTTAGAACTGTAATAATAAGTGTTGTTGCCCATAGCAACCTGCTGCCTGCTTACTCGGTTGCTCCAACCAGTGCTGGGGCTCACATTTATATTAATTCTGCAATTTAGTGACTTTTCACCATGTGCTGTCACCCGCGGCAACAACAGTGGGCGATTGCGCCCATGGATTACAAATATGCCCAGGGATCTGCAAATGCTGGGCATCCGGAACTTCTCCTGTACTGTTCAGTAAAGTGTTCCTGGAAATGTCTACTGATACCTGGGGTGCCTGCGGCCGGGACTATGCTGAGATAGTACCCTTGGCAACAAACATTATTTTTGCTACCCCCAACCGAAAAGTCAGCGGTCATTGGTTCCCAGTTGCTCGGGCACAGTAGGTGCCGAGCGACATGCCTGGACAAGTCTTGCTAGTATCAGCATGCCTGTTAACTTGAGTTGGTCTAACAAGGGGTTAAAGGAGTATGTCCTGGGAGGGATCTGCCTATCAGTTTGGCAAATACCAGCCTGTCTGGAAGCGAGGGGGTGGTGCCATGCCCTGGAGGAGACCCAGCATTCCCTGCTAGCAGCAGAAACCACAAGGCAGCGGGGCAAAATGGCGGATGGTGGAGATCTACTCCCAACCTTGGGGTGGGGTGGAATCGTGGCCTGGTGAATCCCCGCAAAAAAAGAGGATATAGATAGAGAAGAGACTGTTGTGACCTGTGGTCTGTCCAGGGACCTGGCAACTGTGAGTACTGCCCAGCAGGAACCAGATAAGGTCCCTGAGGTGCCAGACAATTCCAAGCCCCTTGCCATCCTAGTCCAGAGGGAGCCAGGGTCAGAGGAAGGTGTGCCTTCAGGTGAGCTGGGCAGGGAAAGCGGTGGTTCGAGTCATTGATTGGAATTTCCCCAGACTACAAGTTGAGTTTGGATCCCTGGAGAGACTGGCGGTGGTCATCCGCTAGTGAGAGCTTAGAAGAGGAATGGGAGACCTGGACGATCCCAGGTCCTGGAATTAAAGTCTGAGGATGGAGATGGGCCAGTGATGGGATTCCAAAGAAGCCATAGGAGCACCGCAAACCAGGAATTTAGTGAGAATAACGATTCAGGCGTGACGGAGGTGAATAAAACAGCTCGATTTTAACAGGTATCAAACTAGTTATAATGCAAAACATTACTTTTAACTTTATTATTTACTGTCAGACTTTAATTTAAGAGGAAAATATTTTTGTCTTTACAACCCCTTTAAGTTAAAAAAAAAAATATTAACAACAACTTTATCCGTGCCCAAAAATGCAGCCTGACAATGTCTACCAATGCAGCATGTGTCCCTAGTGCAGCAAAATGTCCCCAATGCAGCAACATGTCCCCACTTTGCAGCCAGAGTCTCCCACATTGCAGCCAGAGTTTCCCCACATTGCAGCCAGAGTGTCCCCACATTGCAGCCAGAGTTTCCCCACATTGCAGCCAGAGTTTCCCCACATTGCAGCCAGAGTTTCCTCACATTGCAGCCAACCTGTGCTGGGTAGGAGAGGAGCCGGAGTGGGAGCCGCCGCCACCGCCACTGCTGCGTTGTTCAAACCGCGGGAAACATTACAGCTTTCAATTTAATAGCTGTGTTCCTCGCCACGTGCATCATATACAGCCCCTCCCCCTTGTCCAGGAAACTTTGATAGACAGATCACCCTTCCAACTCTTCTCTCCTCTCCTTGCTCGCCCCCCTGCTCCCAGTCAGCCCACACTCACCAGCCCTCAAAATTTACTCACAAAATGCGAGCAGGCGAGTGTAAATTTCGAGGGCTGCTCTAGGGCATATGAGAGGCAAAATCCAGATAAACAGACTTGTGTGCACTAGCATGTGTGTATCAGCCTGACACAAACCCTTAAATTTCAGACATTGTAATACAAATACTGGAATATACAACACTTGTGCCTTATGGACAATCACAGTGACATCTAATTCATAAAATGTATGTAAAGAAAAATTTAGCTTGCCCTTGTGATGTTTAAATAAAAAAAGGAAGAGCATGAATTGGTGAAAAACTAAACTTTCACATAGCAGCAGTTGTCAAATCTTGACAGATCCATGCTAATTTTCCCACAGGATCTGTGTGGAAAAAATATATTTTGGGGACATTTATTAAACTAGCGCAGGTTGGAAGCCAATTCTGTGCTGCTAGGCAAATTCTCTCTTTAGTGTATATTTTTCTGAATTGAAGGCTTTTGATGAGACATTTTGACACTTTGGTGGGTAAATAATTAGCAAGTTGTGCTTAAAAAAAAGCACAACTTGCTAATTATTTACCCACCAAAGTGTCAAAATGTCTCATCAAATGTTTTCTCGGCAGAATACGTCTCCCATCGAGGTTCTTGCTGGATTCTGCCGAGAAACTCGGTCGTGTGTAAGCCACCTAAGACTAATGCAGGCTGATAAGTGGGTGGTTGCTTTGGCTCAGAAAAAACTGAGCCAAAGCAACCACCCACTTATCAGCCTGCATTAGTCTTAGGTGGCTTACACACGACCGAGTTTCTCGGCAGAATCCAGCAAGAACCGCGATGGGAGACGTATTCTGCCGAGAAAACCGGTCGTGTGTACATTTTTCGCCGAGCAACCCGTCGGGAAACTCGTCGAGCCAAAAAGAGAGCATGTTCTCTATTTCCTCATTGTTCAATGGGGAAATTTGGCTCGACAAGCTTTTTGACTGCCGAACTAGGAACTCGACGGACGGAACGATGAGTTTCGCCCGACGAGTTTCTCGGTTGTGTGTATGCCACCTTATGCAATGCCCTCCAATGAGTTACTGCAGGGAATAGCACATTTCAATGTTGGAGGTACAGTTTGGTAACTGAGCTTGGTATAAAGACAGCCGTGACCTGGATTATCCTTCCTTTATATGTTATGTAATGGTGGCAAAGTTATATAACAAGATGCAATTATTTCCATTCATAAAACTGTCATTTTGTTTTCTATTGGTTTATTTGTATACTCCTTTGCTCACTAACTACAGAATCTAGACTCAAGTTTTTTTAAATGGAAAAGACTAGTAAGAGTGGAAACTGTACAAGGAAATGATAAAATGATTTGGCTGGGATACTGGATTAAAGGAACACTAAAGGCAGAATTTTTTTTGGTAAAATAACAAACGTTATACTTACTTCCACTGTGCAGCTCGTTTTGCACAGGGTGTCCTCGAACCCGGTCTTCTGGGTCCCTCGGCGGCTGTCTCAACTTCTCCTCGCAAGAGCTTTCCACCTTCATGCGAGCTCCCTCGCATGGTGGAAAGCTCTTGCGAGTGGGCTCCCGTGATACAGTGGCAGCCATACCCGCCGACTGTATCACTCGGCCCGCCCTCGGTGCGCCGTGTCATTGGATGTGATTGACAGCAATCTGTCCAACCTAGCCAATCAACGGCCAGGCTGGGAACCGAACAGGATGACAGGGATGCGCGCGGGACTTTTGAGGGGTGAGGTAAGTAAAACGGGGCTCGGGGGGGGGGCGGTGCTGTCGGATGTTTTTTCACCTTAATGCATAGGATGCAATAAGGTGAAAAAACATTTACCTTTACAACCCCTTTAAGGTACACAGACAGTCTCTTGCGCTTGGGAGCTCTATCACTTAGTGCCACAACCAGAGCCTCCTGTTGGAATAGGGAATGACCAGAGATCTTGCTGCCCTCCTCAGAACAATTGGTATTCTTGAGGTTAACATGTAAAAAGGAACGGAAGGGCACACCGATGTGCATTACCAATGGCAAGGTTTAATTAAAATTGTACAAAGATCATAAATACTCACAAAACAAGTTAAAAATGCAAGCATATACACCACTCCACCAATAGGATTGATGCCTCCAGAGGGCATCCTACTGCAATCAGACAGCCGGAGAGTCCAGACGACATACAATACGGCTACGGCTTATGCGTTACAAAGGCAGACCCACTTCCTCAGAGCAGCTCCCAATGAATAGCTGCTATACTGTTCTGCAGTTATTAATAATATTCAAGTGTCTTTTAGCGCAGTTTCTTTTATCTATTTTCCAACCTAAACTGAGGGGAAAAAAAAAAACTTTTTTTTATATATATTTAGGGGATATTTATTGTAGCAAATAGTAAACAATATAGCTTTTTTTCAAAATTGAGGCTTTTTTTTTGTTTATAGGGCAAAAAATATAAAAACCGCATAGGTGATCAAATTCCACCAAAAGAAAGCTCTATTTGTGGGAAAAAAAAGGACCTAAATTTTGTTTGGGTACAACATTGCACGATCACGCAATTGTCAGCTAAAGCGACGCAGTGCCGAATTGCAAAAAATGCTCTGGTCAGGAAGAGGGTAAAATCTTTCTGGGCTGAAGTGGTTAATAGCAATTGCCTACAATTCCTGACAAATGGCAACATATATTGTGTAAAGATCAATTAGTGCCACAAAAAAGTGCTACATGCTAAATAAATTTGATTACAATTAAATTACTGTGCAAGTGTATAATTGTAAACTAATTATCTGCAGCTGTTGAACACTCTCAGTGTATCACTTCACCATCAAAAATATTTATTGTGTAAATAGTGCAGCGCTACCGACTCTCGGTGCCGGTTCACACCACAGCGTCTTGGGATCCGACTTGTCAGACCTCAAGTTGCCCCAAGTTGCTGGACATAAGAAATTCCATTGAAGTGAATGAGAGCCGTCTTAATACACACTACTGAAGTTGCTCCGACTTCAGAAAATGTTCCTGTACTACTTCAAGGCGACTTCTAGGCAACTTGTACCCATAGATTTCAATGGAAGTTGCCCCCAAGTCGGATCTCCATCTTAACTGAAGCAACTTTACAAGAAAAGAAAATAGTTTACTCAGGCAAACCCTTTCCTCCCACAGAGCTGATTATTCTGTGATTGGCCACAGCCAAAGTCGCCTGTCCTGGAGGCAACTTTAAGTTGCTCAAAGTCATGCTAAAATCGTCTCAAAATCACCTTGTAAAGTTGCGCTGTGAGTTGGGTTTCCCCTGTGTGAACCGGCACTCGTGTGACTATTTAAATAAATAAATCTCAACACCCTGAAATATCTAAACATTACATTTCCATAAATCAAAAAAAAAATAGAAATCAAAATATAAGTTCATATAGTTACATAGTTAGTCAGGTTGAAAAAAGACACAAGTCCATCAAGTTCAACCATAAGAAATAAAATAATAATAATAATATCGTACAATCACATATACCCAATTCTACACCCACAGTTGATCCAGAGGAAGGCAAAAAATCCCAGCAGAGCATGATCCAATTTGCTACAGCATGGAAAAAAAATCCTTCCTGATCCCCTGAGAGGCAATCGGATATTCCCCAGATCAACTTTACCTATAAATGTTAGTACCCAGTTATATTATGTATGTTTAGGAAAAAATCCAGGCTTTTTTTAAAGCACTTTACTGATCTGGCCAGAATCACCTCCGGAGGGAGTCTATTCCACATTTTCACAGCTCTTACTGTGAATAAACCTTTCCATATTTGGAGGTGAAATCTCCTTTCCTCTAGACGTAAAGAGTGCCCCCTTGCCCCTTAGTGTTGATCATAAAGTGAATAACTAAAAGCTGCTCAGGTAGATGGTATCCTCCTACGGACATGCAATCCGTCAATCCCGTCATGTGTCTTTTCCCCCTCGCGTAACGTCACTAGACACGTGACTTAGTCATGGGTAACTGCAGGATGTATCCCAGCTGGTCTTATTTATAGCCAGTGGGATGTCCCAAATGACAGGAAGAGACAGCGGAGGGACCTACTCATCTAACATCATTGCTTGCCTTTGGGAATGTATGAAAACATTAATACAAAAACATATAACCACTACTATTTTATACAAAAGATTAAAAACATGATTATCACCTAAAAAACAGAACAATCATTTAAAATTCGAACACTATAAGGATATGCAGATGGCATAGCAGTCCCCAGTGGCCGAAAAAGGGTATGGCAAGAAAACATTCATTCTCAGTATTGTGAGCATGCTTAACCCTTTCATACATGATGCAAAATAAACTGAATCAGTATTACTCCTGGAAATATATATAAGAGATATATTAGTATGAATAAATATCCATAAAACATTTCTAAAAAATCGTATGTATTCTTAAAGAAAAAAGAGAGAGAAAAAAAAACCATGATCAATAATCTGAAATAAAGCAAATTAAATCGAATTCGATATTGAGGCCATTCGGTGATAAAGATTGCATTTCATATATCCATCTCGATTCATTTTTGCTCAATTCCCGAACCTTGTGGCTACCTCTCCAATGGGGTGTATATTTAGCAGTAGCCCAGAACTTCATCTCTTTTGGATTTTTTTGATGACATAATGCGAAGTGTCGTGAAACATTATGTTTGGGAAAACCTTTCTCTATATTTTGTACATGTTCCCTTAGACGTTTCCACAATGGTCTTTTTGTGCGTCCAATGTATTGGAGAGAACATGAACACTGAAGTGCATATACCACTCCTTCAGTTCTACAGGTGATCAGGTCTTTGATCTCATATTCCTTGTGCTTGTGCTGGATCTGTGCTTGTAAGAATTCTTTGTTATAGCCTTTGTTTACGAACTTAGTGCCGATCACATTGGCCTGTTCCAGAAATATCTGCGGATCTGTGCAATTTCTGCGTATCCTCACCATTTGACCCTTGGGGATATTAATTAGCCAGGGGTCAAAGTGACAACTCTCCACAGGTATGTAGCTGTTTCTCTCCACTGGTTTGAAAGAGGCTTTAGTTGTTAATTGTTGAGCCTCCAATGTGATTTCCAGATCAAGGATACCATTTTCTCACTACTTGTGTATGTGCGTTTGATATCCCTCTGGTTCAGATTTAATCTATCAAAAAACTGAATCAGTGAACCTTCATCACCCTTCCAGATCACTATACAGTCATCAATGTAGCGTCTGTACAATACTAATTGATCGGGTGTGTTTTCATAAATGGCCGTTTCTTCCCACTCTGACATAAAGACATTTGCCACACTTGGTGCATACTTGGCTCCCATACCTATTCCATTCAGCTGCCTATAATATTTTGAGTTATGCCAGAAATAGTTATGTTGGAGACCAAAAGCCAAACATCTTAACACAAATCAATTTTGCTTCGAAATGAGCATGCCAAATTTATTCAAAGCCCACTGTGGCCAACAGATAACTGCTTGATGTATCAATCTGTACAGTATCAAGGATCTGAATGAGATGCTTGGTATCTTTCAGAAATGCCTGTGTTTGGGGAACAAAGGCTGAATAAATTTATCTAGATATTACCCCAATCTAGAATTGATAGATTGAATCCCATTGATTATGGGTCTTCCTGGTGGTCTCAGGGGATCCTTATGGATTTTTGGGATTGTGTAGATTATCGGAACCCTACACGCATCTGGAATCAGATACTTTTCTTCTCTTTTGTGGAGAACTCTTTTATTTCTTCCTTTTTGCACAAGCTCAATTAACTCTTCCTTATATTCACCAGTGGGGTTTCCCCTCAATTTAATATATGTATTCGCTTCATTAACTCAACACCAAGTTCACTATATGGACCTCTTATATATTTGTACATGTTGATTATATACCCCGTTATTCTCCTCTTCTCAAGAGTGAACAAATCAAGTATATATACTTCTGTAATCTCTTGATTGCTGTGTACAAATATTCCACCGCTGTGTTTCTCCCCCCACTTCTTAAGCCTTGTACACACAATAGGCTTTTCTGATGGGAATTGTGTGATGACAGGCTGTTTGCAGAAAATCCGACCGTTTGTACACTCCATCAGACAATTGTTTGATTTTCCGGAGACAAATGCTATATGCCAGGCTTTAAAAATGTTCTCGAACCATAATGGTCTGTTTCGTATTTCCCAAGCATGTGTACATAAATCTGTCCGAAAAATGCTCACCAAACACAACATTAGCAGAAGGTGCCCAAGGGGTGGCGCTAAAGAGCTGAAAAATGATGTAGTATGTAACTATGTTTGTGTTTGTTAGCTGACAATTGTGTGCCGTTTGTATGCGAGGCAAGTTTTTGGCCAACGCCCTTCAGAGAAAAATCTGTGGCTTTGTCTGTGGAAAATTCAACTGTGTGTGACACTTGTATGGACTTTTACTTTACATTTTTAAAGATTTTTTACACTACCATGGATTATTGTTAGTGTATCACTGATGATTACTTCACCTTCTTTTATATGCTTTATGTATTAAGTAGCAGCACAAATAGTATTGTCACTAATACAATAGTATTTGGTCATGGTGGAATTTATTTATTTAAGTAGTACAACAAAGATTTGACATAATTGATGTGTTATATTAACACTAGAGGACCAATAGCACCACACCTTGTGTTCATCAAGCTAATGTAATGTACTTTAATTAGGAGTGGGTTCTACAAGAGGCATACAAATCTGCTGTACATTCTAATTTGAAAATACTGTATATACAGGAAGATTTATCATATTGACCACTTCACCCCCGGAATGACCAGGCAATTTTTTGCAATACAGCACTGCATTAATTTACCTACCAATTGCGCGGTAGTGCAATGTTGTATGGTTGTACCAAAACAAAATTGATGTCCTTAATTTCCCAAAAATAGAGCTTTCTGTTGGTTGTATTTGATCACCTCTGCGGTTTTTATTTTTTTGCGCTATAAACAAAAAAAGAGCAACAGTTTTGAAAAAATATATATTTTTTACTTTCTGCTATAAAACATATACAATAAAAATATGTAAAAAATCTAATTTCTTCATCGATTTAGGCCAATTTGTATTCTGCTGCATATTTTTGGTAAAAAAAATTGCCAATTAGCGTATATTGATTGTTTTGCGCAAAAGGTGTAGGCCCAGATTCACAGAGCAATTACGCCTGTCTAACTGGTGTTAGACAGGAGTAATTTCAAATTTCGTGCGCCGTATCACTAGTTTGAATCCTCAAACCATGATACGGCGGCTTCGGGCTTCGATCCGAGAGGCTTACGTCTTCGTAAGCCTTCGGATCTACGCTGCGATATTTTTGCGGCCGCTGGGAGGAGTTCGCGTCGTTTTCATGCGTCGGGATATGCAAATTAGTTTTTACGGCGATCCACGAAGGTACGAGTGTCCCTCGCAATCGCCTACGTCATTTTTTGGCTACGTAATGTTAGAGGAGCTTTTTGCTGGTCTAACAGTGCGTAACCCATGTAAAGTATGGCCGTCGTTCCCGCGTCGATTTGATTTTTTTTTTTTTTTTAACGTAACTCGTTCGGGAATAGGAATGTACGTAAACGACGCTACTACGACGTAACGACGTGATTTCGCGCAATGCACGGCGGGAAATTTGCGAACGGAGCATGCGCAGTTCGATCGCCGCAGGAACGCGCCTATTTTAAATGCTTCACGCCCCCTACTCGCGCAGATGGATTGCGACGGGAGAAATACACTACGCCGTCGTCGTTTACTGGACAAAATCTACCTGGATTCCACGTAGAGCCAGGTAAAAAACGGCGGCGTAGTGTATTTCTGATACGCTACGAGAATCTAATTCTCTCTGAATCTGGGCCATTGTGTCTACAATCTATGGGATAGAATTGGTTTATTCATCTTTAGTCAGAGCTGCACAGTTTGTTTTAAACTACAAAACACACTTACCTGCCTAAGCAGGTTTTTTGTAAAGGTGAACTATCCTTTTAAGGACAAAAATACGGCCAAGAAGGCCTTGCTTTAATAGTGCAGTTATTTGTGTATCTCTAATGCCGCGTACACGCGATCGTTTTTCGGCATGAAAAGTACCAGTTACTTACCGGTAGCTGGATTTCTACGATGTCTTACAGGACGGCACTGTGAGAGTAGACTGGCTCACCTGACAGGAAACACAATCAAAAATGAAGTTTAAAAGGCCCCACCCCTCCCGTGTGCCTCAGTTTAAGATAAGTAACCGCTCTTTAGAACACGGTGTAAACAGTGACCCAGAAAAAGGAGGAAAATAGATAGAAGTAAAAGGGAGGGAAGTAGGCCTGCCGTCCTGTAAGACATCGTAGAAATCCAGCTACCGGTAAGTAACTGGTACTTTCTCCCTCGTCTTCCAGGACGGCACTGTGAGAGAAAAGCAAGTAATCCTCAGGCCTACCTTAGGGCGGGACCACCGTCTGTAAGACCTTCCTACCAAAACTCAGGTCTTGAGGAGACAGTAGTTCGACTCTATAATGCCTGATGAACGTATTCCGGCTGGACCAGGTTGCCGCTCTACAGATCTGCTCTATGGAAGCTCCTGCCCTTTCTGCCCAGGAGGTTGCCAGAGAACGCGTGGAATGAGCCTTAATAACAGGAAGTGGTTTACCTGCCTGTGTGTATGACAAAGAGATAGCCTGCCTAATCCATCTGGAGATGGAAGCCTTAGTTGCCTGTTGGCCCTTCTTCTGCCCTGAAAAATTAACTAAAAGGTGAGGGGAAGATCTGAACTCTCTAACCCTCTCTAGGTAAACTAAAAGGCAGCGTCTTACGTCCAGGCAATGGAAAGTGGTTTCCTTTTCATTGCTGGGATTTGCGCAAAAAGAAGGAAGTATAACTTCCTGAGACCTATGGAACCTGGTTGCCACCTTGGGAAGGTACAGAGGATCCTGAGTCAAAATAACCCTATCTTCAAAAACCCGTAGAAAGGGTTCTTTGATAGAAAAAGCATGCAAGTCTCCAACTCTCTTGGCAGACGTGATGGCTAACAAAAAAGTAAATTTAATTGTAAGAAATTTTACAGAAATGCTGCCTATAGGCTCAAATGGAGCCTTAGTCAGCTGTTCCAGGACCAGGGGAAGATCCCATGAGGGGACCCTGGAAATCTGCATAGGCGAAAGTCTGTCCCTAGCCGTCAGGAACCTCTTGATGAGGGGTTCCGCTGAGAGGCTCTTCTCCAAAAAATATGATAAAGCTGCCACTTGGACTCTTAGAGTTCTAGTAGCTAAGCTTAATTCCACGCCATCCTGAAGAAACTCCAGGATGTCGGGGGTTTTGGGAGAAGAGATCCGCCTTGTGGTGCACCAACGGCAAAAGACTGTCCAGACCCTTGCGTAGATGTGTCTGGTGACTTTCTTGTGGCTAGATAGTAGGGTATCTATGACCCTATCCGAGCAGCCCTTCCGCTGCAAGTTCCGCCTTTCAATAGCCATGCCGTCAGGCTGAAAAACCCTGGGTTCGCATGAAAGATCGGCCCCTGCCGCAGGAGATCCGCTCGGAGAGGAAGGGGAAGCGGGGGAGCTAGAGACCAGAGCTTCAGAATGGGAAACCAGGATCTCCGGGGCCACCAAGGAGCGATTAGGATTAATTTTGTCTCCGCGGAGGCCAGCTTTTGTAAGATCCTTGGGATCAGATTCAGCGGGGGAAAAGCGTAAGCCAGACGGAAATCCCAGTCCTGGGCCAGCGCATCCACCCCCTGGGAACCCGGTCCCTGTACAAGGGAAAATAATTTGTTCACCTTTCTGTTTTTCCTGCAGGAAAAGAGATCTATCTCCGGAACCCCGAACCGCCGACAGATCCAGTCGAAGGTTTTCTGGCATAATTCCCACTCTCCCTGACAAATGGGTTGACGACTCAGAAAGTCGGCCTCCAGATTGGTGGCTCCCCTTATGTGGATTGCCTGAATAGAGGGTACTCTCTGTTCCGCCCAACCCAGGATCTCCAGGGAGAGTGTCAGAAGGGACTGGGACTTGGTGCCCCCCCTGTCTGTTGAGAAAGGCGACTGTTGTAGCGTTGTCGGAAAGGACCAGGACATCTTTGTCCTGAATTCTTCCTTCGAACGCCCTCAGCGCTTCTCCCACTGCCAATAATTCTCGATAGTTGGAGGAGGTCCGCCTTTGACGATGATCCCAGGATCCCTGAGCCCGTAGTTCCTGTACATGGGCTCCCCAACCCCAAGCACTGGCGTCCGTAGTGACCTTCAGTGGATCGGTCTGACTCCACGGACGGCCCTTCAGGAGGTTTTGGTGGTGGAGCCACCACTCTAGGGAGTCCTTGACTATGATCGGAACCCTGACCCGGGAATCGAGAGTGTCCTCCTTCCCGTTCCAGGCGGAGAGGAGGAACCTCTGAAGTGGTCTTGCGTGTAGTTGAGCCCAGGGGACCGCTGGAATGCAGGCGGTCATCTGACCCAACAGTTTCATGATCTCTCTGGAGGGAGGGATTTTCTGTAGCCACTAAAGACCCGATCGTCATCACAAGCCTCTGGAACTTCTCTTGGGGAAGAAAAAGCTTCTTTTCTCGGGAATCTATGATAACCCCCAGGTATACCTTCCGCTGTTCCGGCAGAAGGGAGGACTTTTGCTTGTTGATTATCCAACCAAGCGTCTCCAGAGTGGTCATGACGACGGTCAGGTCCGAAAGGAGCTGATCCTGACTTGGGCTGAAAAGCAGGAGATCGTCTAAATAGGGGACGAGGGAGATCCCCTTCAGATGTAGATGAGCCATTACCTCCGCCAGGATCTTCGTAAATACCCTTGGGCTGGAGGCCAGACCAAAGGGGAGGGCAGCAAACTGCCAGTGCTGAATTCCCTGTGCGGAGGCGAGGGCAAATCTCAGAAACCTCTGATGTCCCGAAAAAATCGGGACATGCAGGTAGGCGTCCCTCAAATCTATGGTTGCCATAAAGACGCCCTCTAACAAAAGACTCCTGAGGCTGTGAACGCTTTCCATCCGGAATCTTTTGTAGAGGAGATGGGAGTTCAGAGGTCTCAGATTGATTATCAGTCTGAACTTGCCGTCCGGCTTGGGAACCACAAAAATGTGGGAGTATACTCCCTGACCTTGTTGGTCTGGTGGGACTGGGATTATGACCCCCTGTTCCGCCAGACTTGTAATATTCTGGGAGAGGCCTATAGCTTTGCTGGAGTCCCTTGGGAGGTGGGTGAGGAGAAAGGCCGGGGGGGGGAGCTCTCTGAACTCTAAGTGGTAACCCTCCCTGATTATCTGTAGGACATGGGGACTCTGGGTTATGTTCTCCCAGGCTGGAAGAAACCTGGCGAGCCTGCCCCCCACCTTCCCGTCACTTGGTGTCCTTTCCGGATGGTTTGGGATTGGCAAAAAGGATCCCCCCCTTTGGTCTATCCTTACCAAAGGGCCAACGTCGACTGGTGGATTGTCCTTTGTCCGGGGCCGGAATCTTTCTCTGGCTGGGACGAAAGGACCGCTTCCTACTCTGCCTAGGTTTTGAAGGGAACTTATTCCCCTTCTCAGAAGACCTGGATAAAGCCTGATCTAAGGCTTCCCCAAACAAGAGGGAACCCTTGAGGGGGAGTGCACATAGGCGGCGTTTTGAGGCAAGATCACCCCTCCAAGTTTTTAGCCAGACGGCCCTCCTAGAGGCATTAATAAGGGCCCCGGTCTTGGCTGAGGCGCGAATGGTTTCTACCGCTGCGTCTGCCAGGTAGGCCACTGCCCCGCTAATAAGTTGGAGAGAATCTCGTATCTCCTTAGTCTTGGAAGAATTGGGGATATGGTCTAGAAGTTTGGAAGTCCAGGCGTCGGCATTTCTTGCCACGCAGGCTGAGGCCAATGCAGGACCAAGGGCGGCTGCATTGGCTTCCCAAGCTCTACGGAGAGAAGTGTCGGTACACCTATCCATGGCATCCTTTAAACTGCCTGAGTCCTCAAAGGAAAGGTCTGACTGTTTTGAGACCTGTGCCAAGGAGGCATCAAGCTTAGGGACCTTAAAAAAGGTGTCTACTACCTCCGTTTTAAAGGGACAGCGGCGTTTCCAAGTTTTGAAACTAGGTAAGCTCTTTTCAGGTTCTGCCCACTCCCTGAGGATAATATCCTTTAGTGACTGATGGACCGGGATGGTCATGGTTTGAGGTTTTATTAAACCCCTGTACATCCTGTCCTGGGCTGAGACCTGCTCTGCTGGTTCTTGAATGTGCTCTGTAGCATAAACAGCCGCTAAAAGACCCTCCATATCATCAGTAGGAAACATATATTTTCCTGTTCTGGTATCCTCCTCCTCCTCTTCCTCCTCCTCTGCCTGGCTGTCAACCAGGGATTCACTACGTAAGGCTAACTCGGACTCCTCAGAATCCGAGGGGTACACTCTACGAGCCTGTAGTGGTACAAACGGACGAGAGGTTGAAGAGGATTCCTGGGAGGAGGGGCCCGGAACCGGAGAATCAATGTTCTTTCTACTTAGGGAAGATTGAAACTCCTTTAGGGTAGATAGCATTTCGGTCTGAACCGAGAGAAATTGCTTCATAATCTGTGAGGTTTCCTTCCCTGTTAGCTTACAGATGCACTTAGAACAAAATGGCTTGTTATGCTCAACTGGTAATTTGTCATTGCAATTGCCACATCTCCTAACACGTTTAGGAGGCTTAGCCACTCTGCTGGCCTCCCCCTGGGCAACAGGGTCTTCACCTAAACATATCAGGGAGAAACATATGCCCATTAGCCTTCACCTCTCAGGATTAGGGGAGGGGGGGGGGGGAACAACAACAAACCCCCTATGAAAAAGGAAAGACTCACCCTTGGTGGTTTCCTCTGCAGCCATAGGAAAACGACGGTCCTCCTCCATAGTCGCGTGTGCCGAGGAGAGGTCTTCCATGGATACGCTCTGAGACCGCCAGGCCCCTCTATCTCCCTGGCTGCTTTATCGTGTGCCCCGATCGCCTGCAGCGTCTGTCCGGTGGGGGCCGCCATCTTGCCGCGCGGGAGCGGAATGACGTCACGGCGCCATGCGCGTCATCAACAGGCGCCCGGATGCTAATGGCGCCGCTCGGAGCGGCGCCTAACTACCCGCCATGCGGTCCGGCGAACCCCCGGACGGAGCCAGCAGGAAGGGGGAGGCCTTCGCCCAACCTCCAAGGTAGGAACCAGGGGGGCAGGGGGAGAGAGGATGTGGCCTCTTCGGAGCAATGGAGAGCCCTGCCCTCCTAGGAGGCTCCGGCGTCCAGGGGAGTCTGTGACTTCTCCTGTTCCCCCCTGGACTAAGATGAAGGGGAAACCCCCCGGGGGGTAGCAAGCTACACCGGACCCAACGGCACCCAGTACCTGCGGTCCGGGCTCCGGGGGGGGGACCACCAGCCCCAGGCTTTAGGTCATAAGAAAAAAATAAACGTTTCGCTGAAAGGGAAACACAATCAGAACTGAGGCACACGGGAGGGGTGGGGCCTTTTAAACTTCATTTTTGATTGTGTTTCCTGTCAGGTGAGCCAGTCTACTCTCACAGTGCCGTCCTGGAAGACGAGGGAGAAAAAACTGTTTTTCAGCATGTCCTAAAAGACAAAGTTTTTCCAACTTCATCATTAAAAACGATGTTGCCCACACACCATCGTTTTTGAAAAAAGGATGAACAAAGCGCGATGACGTACAACACGTACAACGGCACTCTAAAGGGGAACTTCTATTCGCCTTTGGGCTGCTTTTAGCTGATTCCTTGTTAGTAAAAGACGATTCGCGCTTTTTTGTCTGTTACAGCGTTATGAATGTGTTTACTCCATTATGAATTGTAGTTTTACCAGAACGAGTGCTCCCATCTCATAACTTACTTCTGAGCATGCACGGGTTTAAAACTTTGTTTTAGCCCACACACGATCATTTTTTACAACCCGAAAAACTTTTGGTTTTTTTTAAACGGCGTGAAAAAATGCAGCATGTTTGAATATTTTTTTTGTCATTTTTAAGAAGATGAAAAACGATGTGATACTCAGGCGGCGTACACACGACCGAGGTTCTCGCTGGAAACCAGCGAGAACCTCGCTGGAAGCTGCATTCCAGCGAGGACCTCGGCCGTGTGTACGCTCTCGGCGAGCATCCCGTCGGGAATCCCGTCGAGCAGAAATAGAGAGCACGCTCTCTATTTGCTCGACGGCCCGCCTGGATGAATGGCTGGTTGCCATTCCCGACGGGCGGGTCACCGATTTCGACGGCCGGCAGAGAACCTCGACGGGCGGAACGATGTGTTCTGCCCGTCGAGGTTCTCTGCCGTGTGTACGCGGCCTCACACACGATCATTTTAAATGACGTTTTTAAAAACGTCATTTTTTTTCATGACGAAAAACGATCGTGTGTACGCAGCATAACTAGCTAAGCTAGCTACAGATTTTAGCTTGCACAGTCTTTTTAAAGTGAGGCAACAGATTTTGCAGAGGCTACAGTGATCAATTACACTGCAAATATATTTGGCATAAAATATTTTGAAACCATCATTTGACATTGACCTTTGTGGTCAGTACCGCAACACCTGTTGTGGCTGCTGATTTGGTGAAGGTTTTTGTAGGTGGTTAAAATTAGTTAGTACTGGCTTACTATAATGCATAAACATAATGTATATAGTCTAGGGGTCAGGAGTATAAGGTACAACATAGTGTATACGGTACAACATAGTGTATACAGTCCAGGGGTCAGTATTATAATGAACAACACAACCTATAAATTGCAGGGGTCAGAAGTATAATATGCAACATTGTGTATATGCAGTGCATGGATCACAAGTATAATGTACATAATATAGAATGCAGTGCTGGGGTCAGAAGTATTATGTACAACATAGTGAAGGCAGAGCAGGGATCAGCACTATGTAAGAGGCAGCATTGTGTAAAGAGTGCAGTGATCAGTAAAATTGGCTCCTTTCTTGCTAGTCAATGGAAGATAATATGCCTCAAAGATGCTGAAAAAAAGTGGAGTAATAGACCGCTCAACACTTTTTTTAATTTACATTCTTATTGCGTACTTTAGCAAGACAGAAAGATGAATAATGATACCAAACACAGAGAAGTGCATCCTATGATACCATACAGTCAGAGCAACAT
Source organism: Rana kukunoris (assembly GCA_029574335.1). Lineage (NCBI taxonomy): Eukaryota > Metazoa > Chordata > Amphibia > Anura > Ranidae > Rana > Rana kukunoris. The sequence goes on along the minus strand of CM056050.1, from coordinate 77,980,101 downwards.
GGATCACAGCATGTTACAAATACAGAAACGATAAATGGAGACAAAGCTTATCAAGCATGTAATAAAACGGTGGCAAGAAGATCAAAGATATAAAACCATAATGGGAGAACCCCATTACTATAAATGCTTGTCGTAACAGTAGGTCATGTAGCCATAAGATTACAATACCTTTTTAGCCAAGTCTTGCTTACGTACTTAGTAATTTAAAAGGTAAAACCTAATTGCAAAAAGAAAAAGAAAGAGAACCCTATTAGGAACACAAGTTGGTACGGTATAACTGTAATAGTGCTCCCAAATACTAGTAAGTTATTTACCTGTTGTATATTTAGTAGGAAAAACAGAACAGAGAAAGAAAGAGGGAGAAATAAACAAATAAAAAGGGGGGGTTGTGGGTTGGGGGCTTCTCAGCACTACTTCAGCATTAGAGTAGGCTAATGCCGCGTACACACGATCGGAAACATTCGATGTGAGCTTCTGGTCAGAAATTCGAACCGTGTATAGGCTCCATCTGACTTTTTCTGTCGAAATGTCCGACAGCAAAAATTTAAGAGCTGGTTCTCAATTTTTCCAACAGGAAAAGTTCTTGTCGGAAATTCTGATCGTCTGTATGCAATTCCGAAATCAATTCGATGCATGCTTGGAATCATTGAACTTTTTTTTTCTTGGCTCGTTGTAGTGTTGTACGTCACTGCGTTCTTGATGTGTGACTGTGTGTATGCAACACAAGTTTGAGCCAACATTCTGTCGGAAAAAAATCCACGGTTTTCTTGTCGGAATTTCCAATTGTGTGTACACAGCATAAGGCTTGTCTTCGCACTGTAGGTCTGCATTCACATCTGTGCACATTCTGGGAATGCACAAAAAACATTGCACATGTGGCTTTTAGTTGTTAATGGCACCCCAAACGTGCCCAGCAAATTATCAAAAAGTTTCAGGAGCTTCTTTGGCTCATTTGTTGTGCATAGGGCTATGTGTGAAAAAGCATGTTGACGTGATTGGGCACATGTGAATGGGTTCTAAAGAGGCACTGTCCCGTTGCTGAAACACACATGCACAGACTAATTTGTTGCATTGCCTTTTATTAGCGAAGGATTAGCATGGGGCAAATCATGGATTTGCATATGAATAGATAACACTCAGATTTGCATATGAGTGAGCAGTCGTATGATTTACATGTGAATCCTGTGGGTATAATGAAACAGGGCAAAGCTGCTGGTCAGAACTCAGAAGTGGTAGCAGACAGACAAAGTAAACTTCCCATTATGATCTTGAGAGGGCCAGATTTGATGAAGTGAACATGCATGAGGGCCTCCCATTTTGCTTGACAATCTTTGAACCATTAACATTTAATGCAAATTACCAATTTTATGCAAAGTTTATTGCAAATGGCATACTTTTCATTTGACAAATCTAAATGGTTGTTAAATCACTCTGCCTTTCATATCTGAAGGAAAGATGAAAAAAAAAAAATCCAGGAAGCTGAAATATATGTCAGGAACATTGTCCTGGAAGCGGCGGCCCTCACTGTCAACTTTCCTTCTCTTATTTACAGTAGCCATTTTAGAAATTGACCAGAAGGGGAAGGGTTCATGTGAGTGCAGTGCCAGAGGTTTTGGTCTAAGCGTGTTCGTCCGATACACTAATACACTGCCCAACAAGAATTCTCTTGCCTTTGTGGTTATGTGTGGTGAAGACACAGCGCAGGGAGAAGGAACGCACCAAATCCTGTGATGTCTGAGAGTTTGCGAGAACGCCGACAAAGGACGTCCAGTTGCTCGGTGTCCGAGAGATCGCGAGAAAGCAGATTTAGGACATGCAGTCCCATAGCATCGGCACTGTGAGATACCAGGGGTTGGGGGCTGCAAGAGATAGATTTTCCAAAAATTCCCGGGGGCGTATTAAACCGGAACACGGGCACCAATTGGCCCTTGGGCCGGACTTGGACATGCCTGGGTTAGGGTGTGGGATTTTTGCACTGCCTCCGTCCCACATCACTTTCTGAAAATGGCCTTCCTTTAATTCGTAGGAGGAGGCCCAGGCAAGAGGTATGGGAAGAATTGTCAAATATCATTAGGTCTGGGCTAAAGGAACAAATGACAAAGCACCATCAATATCCGGTAACAGAAAAAAGCAGAAAACCACTTCAGGCAAGACACTCTAACCTGTATCAGCGGAGGCAGGCTCCCCTGGGATCTAGTCTCAGTTCCCAATTCAATGTTCTCAAGAATTTGAAGTCTGACACAGTATAGTGAGGAGCCAAACATTCCAATCACAGTGATTACAGGCCATGGAACGCAGAAGCTTTATGGGCAGCTGTTGACGAACATCAAGGTCTTGCAGTCAGCAATTCATTACAGCAGTTTCTATGAAGGTTGCTCTGAATGTCTGAGACATTTTCCAGCAGCCTACATGGCATTCTTTATATCAGAAACAGTGAAATACAAATATACAAGTTACAAACTACTGATAATCCCAGTGTCACCTCTTTCATGTAATGTATTTCAATCAAAAGTAAAGATTATAGAATATAGATTCATAGTGCAGCTGTTCAAAAATCTTGGCAGATCCACAGGCATTTACACATTTCTACATAAAATAGATATTATCGGATGGTTATAAAATTCAGCATGAACTGAAAGCTAGGAAAACTCTGCAATAATCTGTATTTTTTTCAATGTCTGGTTTTTCAACTTCAATGACCCTTTTTATGCACAATTATTTTGTGATTTAAATACTTTAACTACTTCAGCCCTGGAAAAATTGTCTGCCCAATGACTGGGCCATTTTTTGCGATTTGGCACTGCGTCACTTTAACTGACAATTGCGCGGTCATGCGACATTGCACCCAAACAAAATTGACGTCCTTTTCTTCCCACAAATAGAGATATATTTTGGTGGTATTTGATCACCTCTGCGTTTTTTATTTTTTGTGCTATAAACAAAAGAAGAGTGTCAATTTTGAAAAAAAAAGCAATATTTTTTTATTTTTTGCTATAATAAATATCCCCAAAAAATATATATAAAAAAATGTTTTTACTCAGTTTAGGCCGATATGTATTCTTCTACATATTTTTGGTAAAAAAAAAAAACGCAATTAGCGTATATTAATTAGTTTGTGCAAAAGTTATAGCTTCTACAATATAGGGGATAGTTTTATGGCATTTTTATTATATTTTTTTTTACTAGTAATGGCGGCAATCTGCGATTTTTATCTTGACTGCAATATTGCGGCGAACACATGGGACACTTTTGATACTATTTTGGGACCATTGTCGTTTATACAGCGATCGTGCTATAGAAATGCACTGATTACTGTGTAAATGACACAGACAGGGACGGGTTAACCACTAGGGGGCAAGGAAGGGGTTAAGTGTGTCCTAGGTTAAATATTGAGGTTAAATATTTCTGGGGAAATTTATTTGGACAGTAAACGTTGGCCAGCGTATATCGCTTACCTTGTAGAAGACCTCTTAGAAACAAATATCGACCATCAGGGTCCACTAACCTGTCTTCCACGACAAAACTTAGATTTTTCCCTATACCTATGGCGACTCCTCTAGATCCTCTCTGAGGGGAGTCTCCATAGTACCATGTTGGGACTGCCCGAGAATCCAGCCTCACCCTTGAGTCAAGGGTTATGTGTGTCTCCTGGAGAAAAACTACGTCTGCAAAATATCTCTCGATCTCTTTTAAGATTGTATGTCTTTTACGCAGGAAACAAAGTCCCCTTACATTATATGAGATTAAGTTTACCTTAGACATATGCTTATTTCTAATTTCTTGTGTCTAATCCCTCGCTGTTTTCGTCTTCTCTTTCCGTTCTGATGTTCACTCGACCCTTTATTCCTTCTTCTCGTTTCCTTCTCACCTATCCCTTCCCTACCCCCTCTATCCCTTATCCCCGATAACCCCTGCCTCCTCCCCAACGCCCCCTCCCTCCTCCCCCCCCCTCTACCCCTCCCCAACCCCGATCCACCCCTCCCCCCTTTTCCTTGATGGAGAAGTCTTGACCCCCTCCCCGGCACCCCCTCCCTCCTCCCCCCCCCCTCTACCCCTCCCCGTCCCCAAACCACCCCACCCCCCTTTCCCCTGATGGAGAGATCTTGACCCTGAGGTCCTCCTATGGAGCATCATCTCTTACACTAAGTGTGCAAGGGTGCTCCCTCTAAGGTGAGGCGGAGTACAAATCAGCGCCTCCTCGAATCCCCTGAACCCAGGGAGATTCCTCCGGCGGTTGAGAACTCCTGGTCCCCGATGTCTCCACAACGCTGAACCTAGTGCCCCCAAACATTTTTCTTATTATTGATGACAATTAATTAGTGACAATTAACCTCCCCTCCCACCCTCTCTCCCCCCTCTCCCCCCCCCCCCAGGTATAAGTCTCAGATTCTTCATTTGTTGCTTGGGGTTGGGATTCCCAGCCTTTGGCAAAACTCAGGGATTTCATCCAGGAATCTTAACTTCGCCGTGATCCCCTCTTTTCTGGCTATCAGACATGCTGGGAAACCCCAGTTATACTGTATTTCTAGTTCTTGTAACACCCGTAATAAAGGCTTCAAGGACCTTCTTCTTCTAAGAGTCTCTTGTGACAGGTCTTGATATATTTGTATGCTCTGATCCTCAAATTTAATTGGGGACTTTCCCCTTAGATTTTTCCATAGTTGATTTTTTTCCTCCCAACTTTCAAATCGTATTATAATGTCTCGAGGTTTATCTTGAGAGATTTCTCTGGGCCTTCTTATCCTATGGGCTCGTTCAATTTTTAGTGGGAGGGATATTTCTCTATCCAATATTGGATTGCAAATTTTCCGTATGATTTCTGGAAGGTTTTCTGATTGGGAGGAGTCGGGGACTCCGCGTATCCTGATATTTTTTCGTCTGTCCCGGTTTTCCTGGTCTTCTGCTTTATATGCCTGTTCCCTTTGCTCTCTTTTTATTTCTATCAGCTCCGCTTCCAGCTTTCTGATGATGATGGAATTATGTTCTGTTTTTTTTTTCCACTTCCTCCACTCTCTCTAACATAAATCCCATATTTCTCTCCATTCTCTCCATTTGTGCTGACAACGCTTTTTCTAATGAAGCGAACATTTCCTTCATTTCAGATTTTGTTGGTAATGCCAAGTCTGTTAGTTGATCTTCTACATCCAGTATTGAGGCGGTTTCATGATGGCGGTCTATCGCTGACTCTGATTGGGATTCCAGATTTGTTGTACTATTTGAATTGGTTAAAGCAGATTTTGACTTATCCTTTTTCTTTTCCTTCTCCCTCTCATTCGATCCCTGCGTTACATATTTGCTCATTGGCCCTGGGCTTTGACTCAGTCTGGGGGTCGAGGAGGGACCCCCCCTTGCTCCCCTCGTTCTAGTACTCATGTCAGGAATTTGCACAGCTAGAGATTCTGGATGAGGGAATGTGGAGAGGAAAAGAGAAGGAAAAGAGGGAGAAGGGGGGGGGGGAGAAAACAGGGGCTATTTTTAAGATAGTTCCCCAAGACCCAGTATTTTTACTCTAAAAAGCAGAAACCTTGATAATTAGATAATATTGGGTGTTGAGGGTCGCGGCTTCCTCCCAAAATCCTCCCAGTCTTAGTTTTACTATAGTTTTACTATATCGGTAGTCAAATATGTCTCCGTATGTCTCCGTGTATTTCCGTTTGAGGATATGACCATGTGCCAACTTAATACCATGTAACCCTCCCCTAAGTGAACCTCACCAAAATAACTTTTGGGTATAGCTTATTCTCCGGCCGGGTGGCCTGCCTTCCATTATTCTTGCATACCAGCCCACATTCTCCGTATATCACCATATATCAACATATATCACCGTATGATCTTCAGAAATAGTACTGAGTAGTACTGAGTGGTTAAGGTGTAATTATAGTTGTTTTATGCTTCCGGCCATTGATTAATCAATTGATGGTATTATTGGGCTTTGTTCATATAGTTGTGCAGGAGGGAGAAAGGCGTGTAATTGTTAATATGTTCACCTGGAGGGGGTAGGGGCACTTTGACTCAGTCACCCATACTATAGCCTCCACTGTACTCGCTCACTGGTTTTATTTGTGCAGTGTCACTCGATAAATAGCTTACGGAAAAGACAGCAAAAAAACGTAAGAGAAACAAAAAACAATAAAAAAAATAATGTCTTACTCACGGACCCACAGTTTCTCTTCCCCTTGTCCTGATCCGGTCTCCATGTTCACGGTTTCTTAATGTATAATACTTACAGTTTGACTTACAGACTTACAGACTTACTTACTGCAGGCCCTTCTGATTGTCTGTTGCAGTGCAATAGCTATTTTCTGGAGGTCGGCAGGGAGGACGGGTTTGAGTGATGACTTTGTCAGAGTAACCAGAGTAACCTGTAATGGCTTTGACGGCTCTGTCAGGGTAGCAAGGACCAGGTCCTGATCCAATAAGTTCCGACAAATGATGTGGGATGAAGGGGGATCCAGTGAAAAAGGATGTCTATGCTACAAGCTTCTTCCCCCCCTCTCCACCTCCGTGTCCCCCGCCAATTATGCCCCCCCCTGTCCGCGCCCGACACCTCTCCCCTCGGCGCACCGCGCCAATCAGACCCGCGACCCGGAAGCAGCACCGTGCCGTTGCGTCAGGGGCCCCGGGACAAGGGACAGGAAAGGACGCCTCCAACTACCCCCGCTCCCCCCAGTGAAGCCGACCACGATCCCGAGGGGGACTCCACCAGCGTGAGCGTAGGGGTGCCGGCAGCCAGACCTCCAGATGAACGCAGCGAGGTAAGCGAGGCTAGGACGAATGACACACCGCTCCGTGAGCGTGTTTAGCTGGGTCTATGGGAGCTACGAGGAGGAGACATGCATCTGAAAGCCTGGAGGACCTGAGAGGGAGCCCGAAGGGGGGGAGAGATGGGCGGAGGAGGTGATCAAACAGGACGCATTGGGTTCGGCACAGTTAGAGTTCTGTATCAGCTAACCGACAACTAGGCAGGTGGCGTGCTGGTTCAGCCATCCCAGCGCTGCGGGACCTTCTCGGGAGCCTTCGTTCCTAACCGTCTCGGAGTGAGGCTCGCGCCATCCTATTTAACCTCAATCTTGAACAAACTTACCGAATTTAAACAAGGAAACGTGGTCTTAGCCGGGGACTTCAACTTTACCCTTGATATACAACTAGATAGAATATCGACAGTTAACATAGCTAACACTAAACAACAACAAGTAGTGAAAAAAAACTATTTTCGAGTCAGTTAATAGACCCTTGGAGGGTTCTCAATCCAACTAAAAAGGATTATACATACTACTCTACTGTACATAATATGTACTCGAGGCTAGACTATATAATGGTCGACCATGAAACCCTAGAGTACGTAGATAACGCCGTAATAGGGGTTGTGACAATCTCAGATCACGCCCCAGTTATGGTATACACTTCCCAGAAATTGAAGAAAGAAAGGGGTTCCTGGAGATTAAACGAAGAGTTATTAGAAGACATAGAAGTTTTGGATATAATAAGGTCAGATATAGCTGAATATTTCAAGATCAACAACACCCCCGATGTAAGCTCCGCAACCATTTGGGAAGCCCATAAGGCAACCATTCGAGGCAAATTAATCTCCTTAGGGACAAAAAAAAAAAAGGAAAGAGAGATGAGTAGAAAAAAGATATTAAAAGAGCTCCAAGACCTAGAAATCAAACATAAAAACCAAACCAATGACACAAATGTCTATCAGGAATTGGTAACAAAGAGGACTCAATTAAAAGACCAAATGAAGAGTGAAACAAGGAAAATATTTAAAAACGTGATGAAAGAACGGTACCTATGGGGGAACAAACCTGGGAAATATTTGGCTAGGATCTCAAAAGAAAAGAGAAACCTAAACTACATAGAAAAAATAATAGATCAGCACGGACAGATGCGATATAGGACGACTGAGATTGCCAAAGCCTTCCGGACGTTCTACGCCTCTTTATACTCCATCAGGACAGCCGAGACACAAGAGGAAAAGGCAAACAGATTAGAAAAAATAAGAGAATACCTAAGTGAGACCAATCTTCCAAAACTAACACAGGAAATAGCAGAAAACTTAGAAAAGCCAATAACACAAACAGAAATCAGTCAAGCGATCCAAGGAACTTCCGGGGGGAAAAGCCCAGGCCCGGATGGCCTGCCAATAAAATACTACAAAAAATTCAAAGAGTCACTAATCCCAGAAATGTGTACTTATTTCAATAAAATCGGGGGAACAGAAGATGTTAGGAAAGAATCCCTTCTAGCTAACATCGCTATAATAGCTAAATCAGGAAAAGATAAGACCCTATGCTCTAACTATCGTCCAATAGCATTGCTAAATGCGGATATAAAAATCTTCGCCAAGATACTCGCAACAAGGATAAAACCGTACATGCCTGACCTTATAAGTTCGGACCAGACGGGATTCGTAAAAGGTAGAGAAGGGAGGGACAATAGCTTAAAAAACACTTTTAATGCTACAAGATGACAATGGGGAAGGACCCCCAGCCGTACTCATGTCATTAGATGCTGAAAAAGCGTTCGATAGAGTAGACTGGGGGTTCATGATGGAGACTTTAAGAAGCATAGGACTGGGACCTAGATTCATGAAATGGGTCGGAAACCTATATATGTCCCCTACTGCAATAGTAAAGGTAAATGGGAGGGACTCCAAGGTGATTGATATGATGAACGGAACAAGGCAGGGCTGCCCGCTCTCCCCCCTTCTATATGTGATGGCATTGGAGCCCTTGTTGTGTAAGATCAGGAACAACCCAGACATAGGCGGGGTGAGAGTAGGAGAAGAGGAACAGAAATTGGCAGCTTATGCGGACGATGTTCTCTTGTATGTAACCAAGCCCAAAACATCAATTCCTAAAATTTTGGATGAAATAGGAAGGTACGGAAGACTCTCTAACTTCAAAATAAACCCAGTTAAAACTGTCATCATGAATATAGGGATCGATCAAAAGGAAGAGGAAGATCTACGTAGAACATTTACCTTTACGTGGGAACAAAAATCACTTACTTATCTGGCGATAAAAATAACCCCCAAAGTAGCAGGCCTTTTTGAGGCAAATTATATTCCTCTTCTCAATGACATGTGACAATGACGAGATCTAAAAAATTTCTCGCACAAACATATCTCCTGGATGGGGAGGATCAATCTATTCAAAATGACAGTTTTACCAAAGATAATTTATAAATTTCAAATGCTTCCAATAAATGTCCCACAAACTTTCTTCAAGGTTGTAAAAAATATCATCTCGAAATTCATATGGCAAGATAAAAAACCCAGAATAAGCTATGCAACCCTAACTCGGGAAAAAAAAAGAGGAGGATTGGCCCTCCCGGACATAAAAAGATACTACCAAGCTGTAATTTTAGCGAGATTAGTCGAATGGACTAATAAGAATCCACAAAAAAAATGGGCCCATTTGGAAAATAGGATAAGCAACCAGCACTTGACCACAAATATATGGATCCCACCAAAATATAGAATTATTAATGTAAACATTCACTCTATCACAAAACAGGCCTTTAAGATATGGGATGGGGTGCACAGGAGTGAAAAATGGGAATATAATTCCCCACTAATCCCACTTGCAAACACAAATTTTTTTCCACCGGGGAATAGGGGTATACTAGGGAAAAAACTTGGCAGCACAAGACTTGGGGATATAGTAACACAAGGAAAAATAATAAATAAAGAAGAGATACACATAGTAGCCGGGACACAACAGATAACTGAATGGGAATATCTACAACTAAAGCACTTTGTCACCACCCTTTCATCACCAATAAGGGACGATACAGCACAGAACCCAATAGAAAAACTTTGCACCGGGGAAAACCTTTATCACATGGAATCGCTAGGATTTATAAAATCCTTACAGTAATAGGGACAAAAGATACGCTACAAAGTATAGAAGCCTGGGAAAAAGAAATCGGAGAAAGAATAGAAGAAGCACATATGACTAGAGCGACATTTACCTATGCAAAAGATATAATAACAATAGAAGCTAATTACAAGTGCATGATGAGATGGCACTTGACTCCTGTCAGACTCAATAAAATATCATTGGACAATTCCCCCCTTTGTTGGAGGAAGTGCAACCAAGTAGGGACCGCCTTGCACATATGGTGGGACTGCCCGGCGATTAGGGAATTCTGGACCGAGATTCTTAAATTAATCGAGACAATCACTGGAGAACAGATCCCATTAGATCCACTATCCTGCCTATTCCACAGACAAGGACAAGTAAAGGGGGAAAAAAAATATGCCTCATCATTGGTCCCAGTGCTGCTCAACGCAGCAAAGGGACTGATCCCGAAATATTGGCTCAACCCACAAAAACCATCCTTAAAATAATTTACACACCAAGTAGATCATATAGCAGAGATGGAGTACCTGAGAAGGGTAGACCAGGGGGAGGAAGAGGGCGAAAGTGGTGGAAGGAAATGGGACCAGTGGAGAACATATAAAACTACCGAAAATTTCTCGAGAATACTATTAGAAAAAAATTGATAAATGCTGATGACCCGACCACAAAGGTAAACGTGGTAAGAATAGTGGGGGGTAATTATTAGGGGGGGAGAAGAAGAAAAAAAAAAATTATACAGAAACCTAGGGGGTAGGTCTTGAGGTGATTATTGAGTGTGTTTAGCCTTATAAGAAGCATATAATAACTGTACTAAAAATTACTTGTAACAATACAGCTGTCTCCATGACAAAAGGGAGAGGGGAAAAAAAAAAAAAAAAAAGAAGAAAAGAGGAAATAAATGAACAAATAAAATAATCAAAATAAACTGAACCATCCACAAATGATGCAAAACCTGAGGCGGAAAGACGAAGGTCGGAATAACGATGATCCTTCCAAAACACACTAATCATCTCAACCATCCTAAACGACTAGGTTAAGTCTGATGTGGAAGGAAAAAAAAAAGAAAAAAGTGTGTCCTAGGGAGTGATTCTAACTGTGATCACTGCTCCTGATGACAGGGAGTAGAAGATCACTGTCCTGTCACTAGGCACAACAGGGAAATGCCCTGTTTACATCTCCCCGTTCTGCCTCCCCGTGTTACGATCGCGGGACACTGACGGACATCAAGTCCGCAGGTCCCGCAGGCCAGGTGCGTTGCTTTGACTACCCGTGCCATTCTGCCGACATATATCTACGTGAAGCAGTCGGCAAGTGGTTAAAAAATGTATTGTACATGTTTGTACTAAAACAAAAATATACTGCTAATTTATTAGTATAAACTATTTTACTTCTAGCAGGTACTGTAGTAAACAATATATACCATTTTGAATATTGACAGTCTTTCTAGTGAGTTGGAATATTTGCATAATTACTTTTGGGTTCTGTGCAGCAAGTATTATTTCCTTTCCATTGGTTACACCTTCCTCTGGAGGGTCCTGATCCATACTGTATATGACTTGATACATCAAATACTTTTTGATCTTTTCTGGTGGACTAAGGCCACGTACACACGACCGGTCCATCCGGTCAATCCAATGAGAATGGTCCGACGGACCTTTTTTATCGGTTCACCGCTGAAGCGGCCTGATGGTCTGATGTGCGTACACACCATCAGTTCAAGAACCAACCGAGTCCAACGCGGTGACGTAAAACACGACATGCCGTGAAAAATGAAGTTCAATGCTTCCAAGCATGCGTTGACTTGATTCTGAGCATGCGCGGGTTTTCGAACCGATGCTTTTGCGTACTAAGCATCGGTTTTGACCGATCGGTAGGCGCCCATCGGTCCAATTTTAAAGCGAGTCTCTAAATTTTTGGATTGAAGGACAACAGACTGATGGGGTGTACAAACGGTCGGTTTGGACCGATGAAACTGAACTTCAGTCCGTTTTCATCGGTTTGGACCGATCGTGTGTACGCGGCCTTAGAGGTTGAAGTGTTTGCTTTTTTTAAATAATTCAGAATTTCTACACACGATCGGTCCAACCCGATGAGAATGGTCCTACAGACCGTTTTCATCGGGTCACCACTGAAGTGGCCTGATGGTCTGATGTGTGTACACACCATCAGTTCAAAAACCGATCTGTCAGAACGCGGTTTAGTAAAACACACTGACGTGCTGAAAAAACGAAGTTCAATGCTTCCAAGCATGCGTCGACTTGATTCTGAGCATACGCGGGTTTTTTGAACCGATGCTTTTGCGTACTAACCATCGGTTTGGACTGATGGTCAGGCGTCCATCAGTCCGATTTTAAAGCAAGTTTTAAAACTTTGGTCCGAAGGACGACGGACCGATTGGCCGTACACACAGTCGGTTTGGACCGATGAAACTGGACTTCAGTCCATTTTCATCGGTTTGGACCGATCGTGTGTACGCGGCCTCAGACTTGAAACTAATTGCAGAATTTCTAAATTACAGGGGATGCTTGGAAATGGGTGTATATGATGTCTATTTGGGGTATGGCCCTCTTGTTACAAAACAATATAATTAACATTTTAGCAGATATGAATGCCATATTTTAGTTGTTTAAACAATAGGTGGGAAAAAAACAAGAGACTAAAAATATATTTGTAATCTTATAACTGGACCCTTTCACATTATTCTCTGCCTCAGAGAAGTCCTACTAGAGTAAGTTTAGGTTGAAGCTAGTGAACCTAATTATGTTTTTGGTTTGTGAGAAGAAGCCAGAACAGCTAGTAAGAACCCATATTACCATAGAAATAATATATATAACTACAAGGTGTGTCCTGACAGAGAATCAATGCAAAAAAACATCAAAAGGAAAACCTGTATGCGTTACCAACACCCCTATATAGAATAGGAAAGAGAGAAATCCGCCAAAATGGGACTTTAACGGTAATAGTTCATTGAGTCAAAGGCGTAATATAGTAATACAAGTTTATTATACAAAGAATACAAAATGATAAATTATTAAAATCAAAGTTCATACATAGGTGTCTGACTTGTCCACAGGGGTTCATTCAGGCCCTACGCGTTTCGAATGAAAGGAGGCTTCCTGCCAAGAGAATACATGGATCAGTGCTTCCAGCTATAGCTAGTGTTAATGATCGTTCAGGAAAAAACCAACAGGATTGTTGTACACAAGTTGATCAATAGGCAAGGCAAACTGTGGTCACGCCAAAATATTGATTTGATTTGGATTTCTCTTCTGTTCATTACCTTTCCATTCTGTTAATTGATAAAAATAAACTATTAGCACTTCTATTTCTGAAAGCATTCTTACTTACTCTTATGCCGTGTACACACAATCGTTTTTAATGGTCTAGAAAAAAACAATGGGGTAGATTCACATACACTTAATATTGCGCTGCGTAATCGAAATACTCTACGCTGCCGTATTTTACCAGGCTCTACACCGAATCCTGGTAGATTTTTGCCCGTACGCTACGACGACGTAGTCTATTTCTCGCCGCGTAATCGAAATACGCGATTGGGGGGCGTGAAGCATTTAAATTAAGCGCGTCCCCGCGGCGATCGAACTGCGCATGCTCCGTTCAGAAATTTCCCGCCGTGCATTGCGCGAAATCACGTCGTTACGTCATTCGTTGTTTGAGTAGCGGCGTTTACGAACATTCCTATTCCCGGACGACTTACGTAAAAAATAATAAAAGACGTCGGAAAACGTAGAAATTCGACGCGGGAACGACGGCCATACTTAACATGGGCTGTCTAATATTAGAGCAGCAAAAAGCTGGTATAGTGTTACGCAAATAAAAGATGACTAAAGGTGCCGTAAGAGATTGCGATTGAAGATCGTAATTTCGGGGATCGCCGGCAAAAGCTCATTTGCATACCCCGACGCGGAAAACGACGGGAAGTCCACCCAGTGGCCGCAATTTTATTGCAGCGTAGATACGAAGGCGTACAAACACGTAATCCAGTCGAATTGAAGCCCGCAGCCGTCTATTCATGGTTTGAGGTTTTCGACTAGCTAGAAAAGGCGCGTAATTTGAAATTACTCCAGTCTAACACCAGTTAGACAGGTGTAATGGCTCTCTGAATCTGGCCCAATGTTTTTTTCAACCCGATTATTGTTAAGCCGGCCTTGCCCACACACGATCGTGAAAAAAATGCTCTAGCAAAGCACGGTGACGTACAACATGTACAACGGCACTACAAAGGGGAAGTACCATTTGGATGGCGCCACCCTTGGGGCTGCTTTTGCTGATTTTGTGTTAGTAAAACTTGGGTGAGAGACGATTTGCGCTTTTCAGTCTGTTACAGCATGATGAATGTGCTTTCTTCATTACGAACGCTACTTTTACCTGAACGAGCGCTCCCATTATTTTCATGTCGTTAAAGCCCACACACAACCATTTTTCACGACGTTAAAAACGACAACGTTAAAAACTACGTGAAAATTTAGCATGTTCCAAATTTTTAATGCCCGTTTTTAACGTCGCAAAAAATGCTCTGGAGCCCACACACGATCGTTTTTAATGCCAATAAATTTTATTTTAATTTTATACATCGCGAAAAACGGTCATGTGTATGCCGCATTACTCTCAGTTTACAGCATTCTTTCACACCTGCCTTTGGGTATCTGGAGCAGATTTTGGTTGGTGGATCGCAGAACGCGATTGGAGTTGTGAGCTTTTATTTTTTCACATAGATATTGGGGGGCCTTCCCCTGGATGCACTTATGCGTCAGACAGAGTGCTTTGAAAGCAATTCTGTCTTTTACTGGCAACCAGTGAAGGGTTCTCAGCGAAGGTGAGATTGATTCCCTGTTTGCACAGTACTATGTGTGTGTGTATACATACCGTATATATTTTCTGCGTATTTCTCACACTTAAGGCCCCTTTCACACTGGGGCGTTGTTCAAGTGTTTTTCAAGCATTATTCAAGTGTTTTTCGAGCGCTATTCGAGCGTTATTCAATCGTTATTCAAGCGAAGCCTCATCTGCAATCCCAATGTGCTGGTAAAGCACCGCTAAGATCCTAACGTTTTAGGGTGTTTTTGCAGTGCCTCAGTGTGAAAGGGTAAGGCGTTTTTACAGCACTTTCAATTCATTTCAATGGAGAAGGGCAAACAAGTTAATAAGGAGATTGGAGGACCTCAGCTACGAGGATCGTCTACAAACACTAAACGTATTCTCCCTGAAGAAGAGACACTTGAGTGGAGATATAATAGCAATATACAAATACCTCAATGGCAATTCTGGCATAAACTGTTCGGTCTCAGGGAGTGCAAGAGGCAGGGGCATTGCTAAGTGGCAAAAAGTCCAGGGGCTTCAGCCCAAAGTCCGAGCCCGGCACCGGACATACATACACTGACCTACCTGACATACATACACTGACATACACTGACCTACATACACTGACCTACCTGACATACATACACTGACATACACTGACCTACCTGACATACATACACTGAACTACCTGACCAGGAGACAGATTTCATGTGTCCTGCAGCTCAGCTCAGTCGTGGTGTTCGGTGTGCGCCCATCTTCATCACAGAAGGCACTGGCAGCCAGAGGAGAGGAGAGCCACCCGCCCGAGTGGGCATCTAATACTGATGTGGCACAGTGGCATTGTAATTTCCGCCTTCTGGAGCTTTTCAGTGACCCATTCGGGGCTCCAGACCCCCCAGCCTCCCCTCCCAACACCCCTGGTAAGAAGACATAGGCCATTCAATTAAACTGTAGGGGAAGCGGTTTAACCTTCAACTATGTAGAGGGTTTGGCCTGTCTGCTCCTGTCTGCTCCCCTGTTTTTTTTTCCTTCTATTACTAACCTTCCTTCTGTAACTCCTGAAATATCTACAGAGTCAGCAGAGTCTTCAGCCCACTGAAATATTGTCAGACTCTTGCTAGCTCTGCTGTTCCCTTCTTCAGTCTAAAACTAGCTTGTCTTGGTGCAAGTCTTTTAATTAATCATTTACGATTATTACCAAGGAGACATAACTTGTCAAAACAATAAACACCATCATACATCATCACTCCCCTATACTCTGTACATGGGTGCATCTGAGTGTGCGGGAATCTGAAGCACATTTGGAAGACGTTCACACCTTCATTTCCATGTTTAATTCATTTTTGATTTAGTGTTCCAAAGAAAGAACAAAGACTTGCGTCATTTGTTTCTCTGCATATACAGCGGCTCATTTCACCCTAATATGATCTTATACCAATAGAGTAGTCATTGCATGCTAAGCAGTTAAATAAAATGCACAAGTACTACGCAGTGTTGCCAACCTCCCGCAGCATTTTTTGTCGACAACTTGAAAAATGACATTGAAAACAAATAAAATCAATATTTAAACTGTATAAACACAATATGGAATATCGACAATGCCCATAGCAAGTAATTAGACTGGTTTTATATGGGGCCCTTTGTAAATATATGTACCAAAACTGCACTAGTGATTAATAGAATTAAGAATGTTATGTGATTTCCAGATAAAGATTTTAGTGTGTTCTTACTAAATTGTAAAAGCAACAGGAATGCCGCTCATACGAAATAATATTCATGCTTTATTAAAATAGCCAGCAAGAACAAGATCTATTTGACATGTTTCATGCTAGGCATAGCACGTTCCTGCTTTAGAAAGTGTTGTGCCTAGCGTGAAACATGTCAGAATAGAAGTTGTTTCTAACATGTCAGAATAGAAGTTGTTCCTTCTGACAATTTTATCTCAGTGTGGGACCTTCCTGCTAAAGGTGCAATTCAGTGGCGGCTCGTCTATAGAGGGCGCACAGGCGCCACCCTCCCAATCCATGTGTCTGGCCCCTTATCTACATGTGGGGCGACATAGGCATGTATTTTAATGTATTTTTTAGTTTTTAGAAGATCATGATTAGAGCCTGTGGCTCTAATTGGCTTAAAAAGGGTGGGCCCTTGGCGCGGAGCACTGCGCCCTGAGCCCATCCAGTTGTGTGACATTAGCAAATAAATATTTGCTAATGTCTTCCTGTTTCTCCTCCCTGCCAATCAGGAATGCTCCTGAAAAACCATTGGCCAGGAGTCCTAAGACTACATTGGACAGGAGGCCAAAGACCCGATTGGCCGCGAGTAGAAGATGGAGGGGGGGCACAGAAGCCGGGACATGGAGGAGGGAAGCTGCTGACGGATGGATAAAAACACGGGGGAGAGCTGATTTCCTTTCAGCAGCAGGCATTCCTACACTGTTCTGTGGATCTGTCCTCCCCAGGCTCACTCTCTGCTGGGATCCTGTCCCCTCTGCAGTCCTCTGCAGTAGGTGTGAGGATCACACATCTGTCATTGTAGTGGAAGTGCTGTATGTCATCCTGTGCTGGGCACTGATGGAGGGGAGCTCCCTGCACTGATCACACCGGCAATCTGTTTGCTGAGCCATGACCACCACAGTCATATGGTAAGTGAGGAGGGGAGTGCATGGTGGGGGGCTGGACCGACGGGGGGGGGGGCTGTCTCCCCACCCCCCCCCCCAGAGCACCAGCCGCCACCGGTACAATTGATTGCTTTGGTGGAAACATGCTGAGCCAGCACCTGAGATGTGATTGTGGAGTGCGTAGCCTGATCTTGCCTGGAGCAGCACATTAAATATTTGATATTAGAAATAATTTAATTAACTTCTAAGTCTAAGTCAATTAAAGTGTCTGTATATGTAGTAAAGCATGCTTGTTATACTACATAAGGGGTTAATCATCTGCATTGTTGAAAAAGACTGTTTGATCCTGTCTTCTCTGATCTTGAACTTCTTCAAGTGTCTCCAACTCATCTCTGGATATATAGAGGGAAGGAGACAGGCGGCACATGGTCAGTTTGGTGTGTAATGCTAGAGAGTTATTTTTTTCTCTTGGGAGTGTAAATGTGATCAGCACAGGGCCAATCAGCACTGTTCAGACAGAGGTTTAGGGGTCCTACAGTCTTATAGGACAGTGAGAGCAGAATAAAAACTCCTCCTACAAGCTTTAACCAGACACTGATTGAAGCCTGCTGATACTGCTGATGGAAAAATTTATTTAGCAGTTTATATTTACCAAAACTATTGCCTTTCCATGTTCTGTGTACTGTGGGAGACCAGATATAGTGAATGCAGGGTCATGGGTTTAGTAACACTTTTTTTTTATTTTACTGAGAAAAAGGTTTTATTTAAATAGAAATAAGAACAAAGGGGTGTACAGTACAACATAACAATGTGTAACAAAATACACGTCTAATGACATCAGGAAAAACCTAACAGAAAAAAATTTCATTAGACAGACAATAGGCACTTATAGATAATCGTGGAAAATGAACTAATAAACACCATGAAAAATGAACATCAATCAAAGATCTAGCAACCACAGGCGCTAATTAACTTCATCTGTAAACCAAAGATGAGAGCATAAAAATAAAGACAAGCAGAAAAAATAACAAATAAAGAGCAAAAATAAATAAAGGAAAAGGAGAAATAGAACAAAACAAATAAAAACATATTCAGACAGAGCAGATTACAAAGAAATAAAAAATCAGGTCATTCTTGGAGACGTAACAACCACCAGTCCATTTAGCATTAAAGATCGGGATAGTATCGTGAAGTTTGTGGAAAATTTGCTCAGATAGCATGATTTGGTCCATCCTGGAAAGAACCTGAGCAAAAGGGACCGAGAGGGATTTCCAGTTCAAGGCGATGGCCCAGAGAACTGCAATACACAGTGTGTGCAGTAGTTGCCTCAAGGTTTTAGGGGTATCAGGAATTTTTGTCAAATCAATGTGACTCCCCGTCAATTTTTCCATGAGATCAAAAGCTCCTCTCCAAATAGAAGAGATCTTCTGACAATCCCCAAAAATATAAAAAAATTAGCCAGGACAAGAACAACCCCGGAAACAATATGAGGAGGACTGGGGGAAAATCTGGTGTAAACGTTGGGGCGTATAATACCACCAGGTAAACAGCTTAATCGCCGTTTCCTTGATAGAAAGAGACGCCGTACATTTACGGAGGTTCTAACAGTTCGCCTCCCAGTCACTCAGGTCACATTCCAGGCCTAACTCTAATTCCCACTGAACCATATGAATCGCATCTTATTGAGTACCATAGACTTATATAAGACCGAAATAAGGCTTTTCTGCCTAGGAGCAGACTTACACAGGGATTCAAATGATGAGCATGAGACAGAGGGAGACTGAGCGTAGTGAGTTATAAAAAAAGTGACGAATTTGCATGAATCTATAAAACGCACTCACTGGGGCCTCCTTAAAGCGGAGGTTCACCCTAAATATACTCTTTCCCAAGTGATCGAGCATACTGGTGTCAGCGCCAGTATGCTGTTTTTTTTTTTTTTTAATCCCCCACTTACTGTGTAATCTTTAATTTTGATTTCTTTCCCCCGCGGTGGATGGCGCCTCTATAGCCCGTCATGGCTTCCGAAAATAGCCGATTTAGGACTCGGGTATTTCTGGTGCAATGCGGCGCCTGCGCACAGACCTAGGAGCTGACTGCGCAGGCGCCGTATTTCTCCGAGTCCTATTTCGACTTTTTTCAGAGGGCGTGACGCACCATAGCCATATGGAGAAATACGGCGCCTGCGCAGTCAGCTCCTAGGTCTGTGCGCAGGCGCCGCATTGCGCCGGAAATACCCGAGTCCCAAATCGGGTATTTTCGGAAGCCGTGACGGGCTATACAGGCGCCATCCACCACGGGGGAAAGAAATCAAAATTAAAGATTACACAGTAAGTGGGGGATTTAAAAAAAAAAACAGCATACTGGCGCTGACGCCAGTATGCTCGATCACTTGGGAAAGAGTATATTTAGGGTGAACCTCCTCTTTAAGGGATTTTAATTGAGAGAAGGAAATTTACCCTCGTGTTGCAAAGTTTGTCAAGCCCCGATCACTCCACCAACAGAACGAGTCCAGGTCAGCGAAAGCCGACGGTAGTCTGGGATCCCCCAAGAAGGAGACTCTGGGGGGGGGTCGCAGAGACCAGGGCCAACAATGAGCCATGATGGCTCCATAACTTCAACCCCTGAGCAACCAGAAGGTTCCTACCCGCTAAGTCTGAAGGAGGAGGCCCAGAGAACCATAACAGGCCTGGTAAGTAAAATGGGACAATGGAATCTTGCTCAAATTTAACCCAGGAAACTCGAGGGTTCCTGATATTCCATTGCGCCTGTTGAGCAAATCTACTGGCCACATAATACAGCCAAATTTGTGGGACCCCCAAGCCCTCTATCCTATAAGGTCAGTATAATACATCCCTGGAGAACCTAGCGGGTCTGTCACGCCAAATGAACCGATTAATGCAAGATTGGAACTTAAGGAGATACGCTTTGGGGATAAGGAGGGGCAGTGCACGAAACAAATAAAGCAGTTTGGGGAGGATAGACATTTTTACCGCGGTAATTCTACCAAAAAATGAAATATTATAGGATGACCATGAATTAAGTAATCTTTTCAAATTAGCTATTAGGGGAGGGATATTAAGGCGAAACAAATCATCATAATTACCAGGGAGCTTATTTAGTGACACTTTAAAGTCTGGTGTTCCTCCATACCATTTACTTGTTACATTGGCAGCTCTAGCAGGTTAACTGGTGGACGAGTTAGGTCAGTTGAAGTCACAAAAATAGATATCCACTTCAGTTCACCCCCCTTCATGACCAGGCCATTTTTTGCTATTTGGTACTGTGCTACTTTAACTGGCAATTGCACAGTCATGCAACGCTGTACACAAACAAAATTCCGTTTTTATTTTTTACACAAATAGAGCTTTCTTTTGGTGGTATTTCATCACTACTGTTTTTTTTATTTTTGAGATATTAACAAAAAAATCAAAAGTTTTGAAAAAAACAAAACAATATTTTTTACTTTCTGTTCTAAATATCTAATAAAAAAAATGTAAAAAAACAATATTTCTTCATGAATTTTCGCCAAAATGTACTCTGATGCATGCTTTTGGTAAAGAAAAAATCCCAATAAGTTGTTGAGCGGGGGCGGGGGGGTGCTAATGCCAGAGCGCTGAAAAAACACATTGCCATTTAAAGTTGTTGAGCTGGGGGGGGGGGGGGAATGAGATGGCTGCTTGTCTCCTTCACCATTCAGCGACTTCTTCCATGCAAGATGGTAAGGAAGGGGGCGGGTGATTCTTACCTCTTCCTCTTTCCTCCACCCGTGCTGCATTATGCAGGAAGATTGCCTGTATTACGGGAGCGCAGGAAAAATGGGAAAGTCCTGCACAATCCGTGACGGTTGGGAGGTATGGTTATAGCGTCTGCAAACTACAGCAGGGATATGCAATTAGCGGAACTCCAGCTGTTGCAGAACTACAACTTCCATGAGGCATAGCAAGACTCTAACAGCCACAAGCATGACAAACAGAGGAAGAGGCATGATGGGACTTGTAGTTTGCAACAGCTGGAGGTCTGCTAATTGCATATCCCTGAACTACAGTATATACTGGAATTTTTATATATATATATATATATATATTTTTTTTTATACTACTAATGATGGTGATCAGTGACCTTTAACAGGACTGTGATACTGCGGCGGGCAATCTGACAGTGGGGGGAACTGACTAACTACCACTAAAATCCCCAGAAACATTAATACAGTGATCAGTGCTAATAATATTCACTGTCACTGTACTAATGACACTGGGTTGGAAGCGGTTAACATCTAGGACGATCAAAGGGTCAAATGTGTGCCTAACAATGTGTAATTTGTGTGAAAGTGCTGCTTTTACTAAGGATGCTTAGCAGGGGAAAAACACCTAGCAAGGTCCACTGTCAGTAAACAGAGCTCTGTATTGTTTACAATCACAGAGCTCAGTTCTGTGAGTTACTAGACTGATCGGCGGGTGCTGGTGGCCAATCATTGACCAAGACCTGCAGATTAGCTTGTGCTGTGATGAATTGCAACACAACCAGATCGGAGGTTTCTCGCACGCCCCCTGTGCGGGAGCTTGGATCGTGTACTAAGTACATGATGCAGCGCAGGTAGACAACTTTGCCGCTGTACTAGTATGTTAGGTGGTCAGCAAGTGGATATGCAATGAGATTAGATTGTAAAAACTGCCACCTCTGGTTTCCTGTTGCAGCAGCTGTGCAGAGTGTATAAATATGACTGTGTAGTCCAGCCCACACTGGTAGAATATAATTTAACCTTTTATAGTTAAAGGAATAAAGTTATGTAAAGGGTGTATCATCGTCCCTATGATCTAGTATAAATTTAGGGGACTCAGGGATTCCCTACAACCCTGAGACGGGTGGGCGGGGAGGACTATACCGGTACAGTATGAGTTGGTTGAAAACAACCAAAGTAATTCACATAAGGTAGATTATAAAAAAGGTTTATTCACATAAAAACATCAAATAAAGTAAAACATACATAACATATAGGAACGATACAGACACATATAACCAAAATCTGAACACCGGTCATGCAATCCCTTCTGTTAGAAAGGGTGGGATCTCAATGAAGAAATTGGAGTCGTGAGACAAACGGTCTCTGGTCTCAACTAGTTTCGCGAGTTGTTTCGCTTCGTCAGGAGACAGTCTAAAATATAATACAGGACAACAATCAAGACATTTCAAAAAATACAAATACATTATTTGTCACCAGGGGGTATATAGGACAAAACCCCTGGATGTTAATAAAATATGTAATAAGGGAATTTTTGTCGATCATGTCGCCTACCTAACGGCACATCGTCCATTGGCCCAATAATCCAAGGCAGGCAATAGGTAAGTACCTAGCAGCTGGACCAAGAGAATTCTTGGGGTAGACCTGATGGTAAGGATATGTATCACTAATATGAAGGTAGTACATTGGAGGTACGGGAGGGGGGGGGAGGGGGAGAGGGAAAAGAAGGGGGAGAAGGAGGGAAACAAATAAAGGGGGAAGAAGGAGAGGGAGAGCGGGAGGGAATGGAAAAAATGGGAGGAAAAAAGGAAAGGTGGGATGGAGAGGGGGGAGGGAGAAAGGGATGGGTAAAAGGGATAAAAGAGGGGAGGGGATTGGAAGTGATGGGTGAAGGAAAAAACCAGGAACGTAAAAGGAAGGGGGGGGGGGCCCCATGTACAAATTGTGCAAGGGGAGTGAACTATCCAAGGGAAAAGAAAACAACACTGGTTTGTTTGAGGAATGAGGGGGGAGAAAGGGGGGCAAAGAAAAAAAGGGGAAAGGGGGAAAAAAGAAAACAAAGGAGGGGGGGAGGAGAACAAGCGAGGGACAGGATGCAGCCGGAAACCCCAAATAGTGGGCAGGGTGAACCCCGCAAGGATGAGAAAGGGGGATCACCGATGTGAATAAAGTGCAACACCATGCAAATCCGTGACTTAGTAACCACTGATATAGAGATATATTACCTATGTGTCCCAATGGGCATCAAAAAGTGGTGGAGGACAGAAAGGGGTCCCATGACTACAAAGGTCCCCTTTAAAAGGGTTACTCGGATGGCACTGTAGTTAGACCTGCATAGCATATATGTTCAGGTCTATGCGCAACAAAAGGTAAAGCAGGTAAAGCAGTTACCAAACTCCTGCTGGTAGCAGCGCTGGTTCCTAATAAACAAGTATAAAGATAGTATAAGTAAAGTGTGGAACAAAACTCAAAAACACATGAAGGAAAAGAGGAAACAAAATCAGAACAGCAAAGAAGTCTGAGCGCAATGCAAAACGTGTATGGTAATACACATGTCCTGGGACCCAGTCCGGTGCACATAATGTCCTGTGGACTGGGTTTAAATATGGAAGCCTGATGAGCAGGTGGGCGTATGAGGGTCCAGAAAAAGGGGCGTGGCTGCCCATATGTTGTATCCATTGGTCTAGTGATGTTTATACCCATCATCCCTTGTAAGTTCAAGAGATGATAGGGCGAGCAAGGGGTGATGGGCGGCGCTTGCGTCGAGCGTGTTGATATACACGCTGACGCGGCGGAAGACTGGCCAATGAGTGCCTGACTCATTGGGACACATAGGTAATATATCTCTATATCAGTGGTTACTAAGTCACGGATTTGCATGGTGTTGCACTTTATTCACATCGGTGATCCCCCTTTCTCATCCTTGCGGGGTTCACCCTGCCCACTATTTGGGGTTTCCAGCTGCATCCTGTCCCTCGCTTGTTCTTTTTTTCCCCTTCAACCCTCTATTCCCCCCCCCTCCTTTGTTTTCTTTTTTCCCCCTTTCCCCTTTTTTTCTTTGCCCCCCTTTCTCCCCCCTCATTCCCCAAACAAACCAGTGTTGTTTTCTTTTCCCTTGGATAGTTCACTCCCCTTGCACAATTTGTACATGCCCCCCCCCCCTTCCTTTTACGTTCCTGTTTTTTTCCTTCACCCATCACTTCCAATCCCCTCCCCTCTTTTATCCCTTTTACCCATCCCTTTCTCCCTCCCCCTCCCCATCCCACCTTTCCTTTTTTCCTCCCCTTTTTTCCATTCCCTCCCGCTCTCCCTCTCCTTCTTCCCTGTTTGTTTGTTTCCCTCCTTCTCCCCCTTCTTTTCCCTCTCCCCCTCCCCCCCCCCTCCCGTACCTCCAATGTACTACCTTCATATTAGTGATACATATCCTTACCATCAGGTCTACCCCAAGAATTCTCTTGGTCCAGCTGCTAGGTACTTACCTATTGCCTGCCTTGGATTATTGGGCCAATGGACGATGTGCCGTTAGGTAGGCGACATGATCGACAAAAATTCCCTTATTACATATTTTATTAACATCCAGGGGTTTTGTCCTATATACCCCCTGGTGACAAATAATGTATTTGTGTTTTTTGAAATGTCTTGATTGTTGTCCTGTATTATATTTTAGACTGTCTCCTGATGAAGCGAAACAACTCGCGAAACTAGTTGAGACCAGAGACCGTTTGTCTCACGACTCCAATTTCTTCATTGAGATCCCACCCTTTCTAACAGAAGGGATTGCATGACCGGTGTTCAGATTTTGGTTATATGTGTCTGTATCGTTCCTATATGTTATGTATGTTTTACTTTATTTGATGTTTTTATGTGAATAAACCTTTTTTATAATCTACCTTATGTGAATTACTTTGGTTGTTTTCAACCAACTCATACTGTACCGGTATAGTCCTCCCCGCCCACCTTTTTTGTTGGAGTCTCAGGGTTGTAGGGAATCCCTGAGTCCCCTAAATTTATACCAGCCCACACTGGTGTTGGATCCAGTGCTCTCAGTAATCAGCACTAGCAACAGAACTGGCTAGAGCCGCTAGACACACTCCCTTCTCTGTGATACATGTCTGTGTAATAAGGTGACCAGATTTTTTAAATGAAATCCGGGGGCATATTTTTTTTTATACTAGTAATGGCAATAATCAGCGACTCTCTGCCCATCTTACAGCCTCTCAAGTCTTACTCCTCAGGCCCCGGCTACTACTGGATGGGGAGCGGAGGAAGATCACTCCCCCAGGGAAGGCACAAGGAGATAGGCAGGTGGCTGGCCAGGATTTGAGCCAAGGCAGAAGGAAATGCGAGCGAAGCTGAATGGGCATGCGCCCGAAACTGAAGAAATATTCCTTCCGCTCCGACCAGCACATGATCATCGAAAAGGGGCACAGATAATGGGAAAAATACAACCCCCCTATGCTAGTAGGCACGGCGGAGCGGGGGGGTGTAATTTAATTTTTTTTCATTTTAATTCTGCACTGACTGTCTTTGAAATTGCCCCTGCCCCCTATTAAATCCAATCTGGGGACAAAACCAAGGACAGACTTGGTCCGGGGACAGTGTCCTCAATCAGGGGACTCTCCCCTGAAACTGAGGATGTCTGGTCACCCTACTGTGTAAGGACACGTGATAAGGGGTGTGGCTGTTACTCAGCTCTGCCAGCTCAGAACACTGATGTGAAAGTGCAGGAAGCAACATTATCACTGGAAGAAAAGGTATTCTAAACTGGGGCACTGGACTGAAAAGACATAAAAAGGTATGAGACTTTAACTCGACATTGACAATTTATTTCCATTTAGAAATATTACAGGAAGCAGTACATAAAGGTCTGTTAAATAAAAGCTGAAACTTTTTTCCTTAAAGTGTATCCCAACATTTCATATTCCTGATGTGTCTGTTGTACTGTGTTCCTGTATTAAAAACGATCCTGTTCTTCCCTTGTGTGAAACACCAATTGATCCTGCCAGTCCCCCTACTTTCCTATTTCTGACTGACCATGCTAGGCAAGCAAGCACATCCACCCATTGTATTCTACTTGGGAGCGCCAGCCTGTAATCCAATTGTCAGACTTGTGCTGCTGTTTCTCTGCCTCCGGACATGCTACCCTTCATGTCGCTTATACACGATCATTTTTTAGCATGAAAAAAACGAAGGGCCAGATTCACAGAGCGATTACGCCGGCGTAACAGGAGATGCGCGGCGTAAGTCTAAATTTGCGCATGCGTTTCGATACACCGCATCCCCAAAACGAGATACGCAAGAAATCTACTTTTTTTTGTCCAGCGTAATTTCGATAGACAGGCGCATCCGTCCGCGCAAAACTGCGCTAGACACACCATTGATTTGCTATTCAAATATGCTAATGAGGGAGTTACGGGGATCCACAAAAGAACGTTGGTGCAGCGCAGGCTACTCGCTGTGCGCAACAGCTGCACGGCCTGTCTAAAATTAGACCATAGAAAAGGTGGTATAAAATTAGACAATTCGTCTACATGTCAGAGAAAGCAACACTGTTAGTGAGGAGCTGAGCAGTCACACTTGCTGCCCAACAAACTGTATGCCAACATGCCAGTGGCATCCATACTCATAGCTATACTACTGACTTTAGATGAGCAAAGAAGGAGGAGGGCACGGAGGAGGGCACGGGAGAGGATTTTTTTTTTTTTACCAACATTTTTTCTTTGCTTTAAAAAACATTTTTACAAAAAATATACATACATATATACATCAATACATAACATACATACAAATTACAAACACCGTCTCACTATCTTTCAATAGCCATTTAAAACCTTGATGGATATAATAATCTAATCTAATACAATATTCTTATCTGATACAAGCCCCTCACTCTTCACTTGATATATCACACACGCATAGACATCTTTGGCATGAGTGATTCTGAGGTGTCTCGCATCTTCAGATTCACCCCTCATGCCACCCTGGAATTAACCACAACCCTGCAGGAGCCCAACACATGACACCACCCATGACAGCTACATATACAATCATAGCCCCATCCCCACAGATTTCGAACAGAACATGTATGGGGACAGCTGGCTGGTTGGTGAGTGACATGGGTGGCAGGCATGACTGTCCTCCCCATGATGCTGAAATCACAAGGGGCACATGCACTACTAACATCCTCCTGTCTTATCTCTTCAGGGTGACTCTGCATATGCACTGGGACCCCATCTCATGACTCCTATACGGAACCCCCCTAACCAAGGCCACCCCGTCTTCTGAGGGAAGAGCAGCCAGGAGCCAGCTCACATTAGGCATCTTTGCACGTTAAACACACACATTAATCGTGGCACAATGAGAATGCATGCATGCACACCACTGTGGTCCCTAGCACAGACACATCACATCCTCATCAAATTGGATTGGCACAAGCCCACCATGCAGGACTTGTGAGCAGCAACGCCACGCCACGGCTACAATTATGTCACTGTACATTCATACACCATTCACACGGACCTGGGGATCACTTCTCCCTGGTCCTGGGGAACCCTTCTCCACCAAAACTGAGGGTGACACCCCTTTTCCGGCAGGAATATCACCCCCACATTCCAAAAACATTCACAACACAAAAAAAAAAATGCCCAGCAAAAAAAAAAATTGAAAAAAACACAACAAAGAAAACACAGAAAAGACAAAAATCACTCTGCAAAACAGTCACCAAATATCTCAAAGACTCGTCACAAACAAACAAACAAACGCTAATAAACAACAGAACAAAAGCACCTTGCTGTATAGGGAGGGATACAAAGGGATGTACTTTTGCAAAGGAAGTGCGTTTGTGTCTGTCTATTTATGCTGTCTGCGTAGTTCACGATTTTGCCCCAGTCCACTTCCAATTTCACTGATTGCGCCGTTCCCGAGTGGTGAGCATGCGCACAGAGGTGCTGACCATGGTCTGCTTCAAGCGCGCATGCGCAAGAAGGCCGGCCCTTTATTTGCATGGGGTCACGGCTCATTTCAATGTAACACGCCCACGTCCTTCCCAATTTGTATTACTCCGCCTTGCGCGTCAGAAATAACGTTGCGCAGGCGCAAATTTCTGCGCAAAACCGACGAGAATAGGGTGATTGCGCCGCTACATTGCGCCAGTCTAACGTAAAGACGGTGCACTACGCCGATCCAATAATGCGCAGATGTACGTGAATCTGGCCCAATGTTTTTTTACAAGACAAAAAACGACAATGTGTACGCGGCATTAGTCTTCACTCCTATGAAACTCTTTATGCAGCTGAGAACAGAGGTCATGTGATCACTAAAAATTATATATATATATATATATATATATATATATATTTTGTGTGTGTGTGCTTGTACAAATGTTTTGCCTTGCCTTTCTATTTTATACTGAGCGTGTTGTTTTACAATTTGTTGTTTTCATATATGCTTTAGGATGAAAAATTAAGCTATTGCTTGTTTCATGAACAGGAGTTGACAAATGTGATCTTTGCCCTGACCTGTCAGATTGGTCAGAATCATTATTGAGTATGCGTATAGAAAGATCAATATCTCCTATTTCCCACCAGAATAATTTTCCTATAACAATATATCATAAAAGATAAAATTAGTACAGAATTAAATTTACAAAGTGCCAGCAAATGGCACGACATCATTTGTTTGTCATTTATAGATAACTACAGTTGTAATTCAAAATGGCTTGGCATTTCATAATGCCAAAAGTGTATGCATAAAATATTAACTTATAGAACAGAGCAGATTGCAAATTGTTATCTCTGATTATTTACCACAGTAGCAAGGTTATGTTTGGTGGAAATGCGGTACATTTATTTTTTTAATAGAAATAATGCACTAGAATATTTGTGCATAGATATAATAATTGTGCATAGATTGAAAAATATAATATTATTCTATAATCTTTTACTGTTTATAAGACGCCCCCATGTATAAGACGACCCCCCAATTTTCCAACCCAAAATTAAGAAATCAATATTTTAAACATAAACCAGAACACATCTTTATTTAGTAATTACCGCAGGTAATGTTTACATACCAGTACTATGATATTATGCAGCACATAACTTTATTCAGGCTCTGGTGCATCACTGCTCTCTTCGTTATCACTATAATGGCGCGTACACACAACCGTTTTTCATGTCATGGGAAAAAAAAAAAAAGTTGTTCTCAACATGATTCCTCTCAAGCCTGCCTTGCATACACACGATCGTGAGAAAAAATACTCAAGCAAAGCGCAGTGACGTACGACGGCACTATAAAGGGGAAGTTCCATTCTAATGGCGCCACCCTTTGGGCTGATTATGCTAATTTCCCATCTCATAACTTGCTTCTGAGTATGCATGTTTTTTCCCCATCGTTAAAGCGTACACACAACCGTTTTTTACAACTAAAAAAGACGACGTGAAAAGTAACGAGAAAAAATAGAGCAGGTTCTAATTTTTTAATGGCTATTTTTCTCGTCGAGAAAAATGCTCTGGAGCCCACACACAATCGTTTTTAATGACCAATTTAAGAATTGAATTTTTCTCATCATGAAAAACGGTCGTGTGCACGCGGCATTAGTTCCAGACATATCAATTTCTTCAACTTCTATTGCATCACTGCTGTCTTCTGAGTCACTGTCTATATATGCGAGATCATCCTCAGTTCCGTCCATGGCATTGCTGAGTCCAGATTTCTTGAAGTATGTCACAATCGTCTCTTGTTTGAGTTTAGGACCCAATTGCAGACCCTGTTAATGGTTGGTTTTTTTCACTCTTTCTGTCGGTGTCAAGTTATCACCTGCTTTTTGCATCCATCTACTCCATTCTTTTCTTAGGGCTTTAACCACTTAAGACCCGGACCTTTAGGCAGCTAAAGGACCCGGCCAGGTTTTGCGATTCGGCACTGCGTCGCTTTAACAGACAATTGCGGGGTCGTGCGACATGGTTCCCAAACAAAATTGGCGTCCTTTTTTTCCCACAAATAGAGCTTTCTTTTGGTGGTATTTGATCACATCTGCGGTTTTTATTTTTTGCTCTATAAACAAAAATAGAGCGACAATTTTGAATAAAATGCAATATTTTTTACTTTTTGCTATAATAAATATATATCCCCCAAAAATATATATAAAAAAAATAAATTCCTCAGCTTAGGCCGATACGTATTCTTCTACCTATTTTTGGTAAAACAATCGCAATAATCGGTTGGTTTGCGCAAAATTTATAGCGTTTACAAAAAGGGGATAGTTTGTTATTTTTTTTACTACTAATGGCGGCGATCAGCGATTTTTTTCGTGACTGCGACATTATGGCAGACACTTCGGACAATTTTGACACATTTTTGGGACCATTGTCATTTTCACAGCAAAAAATGCATTTAAAATGCATTGTTTATTGTGAAAATGACAATTGCAGTTTGGGAGTTAACCACAAGGGGGCGCTGAAGGGGTGACCTAATATGTGTTTACAACTATAGGGGGTGTGGCTGTAGGTGTGACGTCATCAATTGTGTATCCCTATAAAAGGGAATCACGCGATCGATGGTGCCGCCACAGTGAAGAATGGGGAAGCTGTATTTACACACGGCTCTCCCCATTCTTCAGCTCCGGGGACCAATCTCACGATTCCAGCGGCGTTTGGGTCCGTGGGTCCCGTGGTCCCGGTCAAAACCCACGGCTGGGCACTAGCACAGGACTTACCTGTACGTGCATGTGCCCAGCTGTGCCATTCTGCCAATGTAAATGTGCAGGAGGTGGTCCTTAAGTGGTTAAATGGCTTGTTGATTGTAACATCTAGTGGCTGTAGCTGACCTGTAATGCCGCGTAGACACGATCGGTTCGTCTGATGAAAACGGTCTGATGGGCCGTTTTCATCAGACAAACTGATCGTGTGTGGGCCCCATGTTTTTTTTTCCCATCGTTGAAAAAACGTAGAGCCTGTTTTAAAATTATCTGATGGTTAAAAAAACGATAAAAAAAACGATTGTCTGTGGGTACGTCCATCGGTTAAAAATCAACGCATGCTCAGAATCAAGTTGAAGCATTGAACTTCATTTTTCTCAGCATGTAGTCGTGTTTTACATCACCACATTCTGACACTATCGTTTTTTTAACCGATGGTGTGTAGACAAGACTGATGAAAGTCAGCTTCATCGGATATCTGATGGAAATATCCATCAGACCATTTTCGTGTGTACAGGGCATCAGTCTACCAGGAAAAACTGCTAGGTGTGTTTGCAAGTGTGATGCAACCCTTTTTGCCTTTTCTGTTAAATGTGCTCGGAACTGATCAAAACCAAGCAGAGCCCTCCAGGTCTACTAGACCAAACCTTTGCAAACCAAATGGCCATAATGTCTTCATTCATCCATCCCTTTTCCTGAACTTGTACAGAAATGCCAGGTGGTACGGTTTCTTTAGGATACGTTTTCCTCTTAAACATAAGCATAGGAGGTAGTTTAGTACCATCTGCACAGCATGAAGGCACAGCATAATAGTTTGTCTTTTCATGGCCACTTGTTTTGATTTCCACTGTTTCCTTTCACATCAACAGTTCTGTTGGAAGGCACATCAAAATAGAGAGCTACCTCATCCATGTTTGCAATCCAACTTGGTTTAAAATCTTTTTTTTTTCCAAAGTTGTATGACATAGGAGTGAAACTGTTGGATTTTATCTTCATAAACGGGTGGCATTTTCTGAGCTAACTTTGTTCTTGCTCTCATGGCCAATCCTTCGCTGTAAAGTCAACAATGTTCATTTGGCATGCAAACCTTCTTGCCTGACATTAAATAAGCTTGGTTGGCACACAAGCCACTCTGGCGCTGCTCCATAATCCAAGTCTTAAGCCTCTGCTCCAAGTTTGGCCATTTTGCTGGTTTTCCTCTTAAGGCCTTTTTCTTTTTTGGCATCTTAAGGAGTTGATCTTCCTGCCTACCACAGTGTCTGATCATACACTCAGTGGGAGGAGGTCCAAACTGTCTCTCTGCCGCTCTATTTCCATGCTCTTTTGCATAACTGATTACATTCAGTTTGAATTTTGCAGAGTAAGATAATCGCTTACCGGTATTTATTTTGTTTTTTTCTGACAACTTTATGGGCTCAGAACGCTCCGGTCCTTGTTGCATATGCACACTCTCCACCTCTAATAGGATCGCCTCTGCACACTCTCCACCTCAAATTACGGCAACAGCTGACATCAGTAACATAAGTCTTGTGATTGGAGGAAGCCTGTTTGACAAGTTATGGGCAGCTATGCATCCACATGGCTCTCTCCTCAGCTGACTTCTGTGTATAAGATGCCCCTTGATTTTCAGTCTATACACAGAAAAATAAGGCACATTTTAGTAAAATGAAGGCGCAAGATGTATTCGCTTCCAGAAATACAGAGTGTGTTCTTACAAGATCACAAAAATATTGTAGTGTAACCAATTTCCCTAAATGTAAAATAGGGAAAAATAATCCCTTGAGAGAGTACAACATTGGGGGTACAGTGCTGGCTAACACTACAGAGGAAAACGATTTGGGGGTACTTATTTCAGATGATTGCAAAATTAGCAAACAGGGGGGGTTATTTACAAAAGGCAAATCCACTTGGGAGTGTAGTTGCCGTAGATCCGAGGGGGGCATGCAAGGAAAGTAAAAAACTGCATTTTAGCTTGCACATGATTGGATAATAAAATCAGCAGAGCTTCCCCTAGTTTTATATCTACCCCTCAGATTTACAGCGACTGCACTTCCAAGTGCACTTTCAGTGCAATTTCAGGTGCACTTTGCACTTGTAGTTTGCACTTGTAGTGCAAAGTGGATTTTCCTTTTGTAAATAACCCCCATTGGGAAAAGCAATTAGAATTCTAGGATGCATTACAATAGGGGTCACCAATAGGAGGAAGGAGGTCCTGATTCCCCTCTATAGATCTTTAGTGAGACCTCATTTAGAATACTGTGTCCAGTTCTGGAGACCTCACTTAAAAGAAATATATTGACAAGATCAAGATAAGTCCAGAGACGGGTAACAAAAATGTTGAAGGGTCTGAGGGATAAAACATATCAAGAGCGACTTCAGGATTTTGTACTGTCTGAAGGAAAGTAGGGAAAGAGGAGACACGATTGAAACCTTCAAATACATCAAGGGGGTGAATAAGGTTCAAGAGGGCAGTTTTTTCAATATGAAATCAAAATCAAGAACACAGGGACATGACCTCAAACTAACTAAGTGTTATTTTACTGAAAGGGTGGTTGCTTGGAATAAACTTCCAGTAGAGGTAGTGAGACAGTCAACAGTGAATGGCTTCAAACATACTGTACATGGGACAAACATAGATCTATACTCGATGGACCACTGGGTTTTTCTTCTGCCATCATGTTGCATATCAGATTTTCATGACATGAAAGACATACTACCTATGCTATGTAGTTTTTCCCAAAGTGTGATCAGTTGCATACCACACCATCACAAGTTGTGTATTGTCTAAATTAGTGTTTCTCAACTCTAGTCCTCAAGGCGACCCAACAGGTCATGTTTTCAGGCTTTCCATTATTTTGCACAGGTGATTTGATCACTTTCACTGCCTTAGTAATTACCACAGCTGTTTCATCTGAAGGAAATCCTGAAAACATGACCTGTTTGAGCAAGTGTGAGGTCCCCTTCACACTCGTGCGTTTTTCAGGAGGTACATCGCTAAAAATAACGCTGCTATACCGCCTGAAAAAATCGTGCCCTGTAGTCTTCAATGTGAAAGCCCGAAGGCTTTCACACTGAAGCGGTGTGCTAGCAGGACCGCTCCAAAAGTCCTGCTGGCCGCATCTTTGGAGCGGTATAGGAGTGGGGTGTTTACCGCTCCTATACTGCTCCTTCCCATTGAAATCAATGGGAAACCGCGGTAATACCGCCCGCAATGCGCCTCTGCAGAGGCACATTGCGGGCGTTATTGACCCCTTTTACGGCCGCAAGTGGGGGTTAATACCACACCGCTAGCGGCCGAATATCGCGGTAAATACGACGGTATAGCGGCGCTAAAAATCGTGCTGCTATACCGCCACCGCACCTCCACTGCCCCATGTGAAAGGGGCCTAAGTGCGTCTAAACACTAGGTGCAGTTGGTGCTTGAGCGTTCGTTCATTCCAATGGCCAGAATAAACTAATATTGCCAATAATATGGTCAATGAAATCCTTGCTCAAATGCTTGACAGGCCTAAACATTTTTTTAAGCAGCTTTTCTCTTGCCAAAAGAAAAGGCAATTTAAAGGAGCTGAGCAAACATTCAGTGTGCAGGAGGCCTGAAAGACATTATTCATAATAGTAATGTTTTATGTGCATGGCTTTTTGCAATGAAGCTGAAAGTGAAAGGCTTTGCTTTACCATAGGGGTAGAGGCTGTTTAATTAGCAAACTTAACATTTGCTTTGCAGAGTCAATGGTGGAAAAAGAGGTGAGCCAATGTTTAATTTTAATACCCAATCTAGTGTGAAGGACATACAAGAACAACTGTTTTTTGCTGGCACAAGACTTCCTATTCAAGATGAACATAGGTCAGACCTGGGACAAGGTTCTCTGGTGCCCAAGGCAAAGATGCCAAAGTGCTTTTACATTTTTGTGTTACAAAACTTTAAAATTAAGATTAACTACAATTGTTTTCAGTAATTTGTCCATTTTATTAAGGCATTAGAATTCTGGTACAAAGTATTTAAAAAAATGTGAGGCAACAAACCTGAGCTAACATCAAATTTATTTAAGATTTTGCATAAAAAAAAAAAAAAATCTGCAAAAAAAATGTTAGGGAATGAAGTTGGGATAATGGAGTGAATAAAAACTAGTTTGGGTTCAGTATTAACAGGAGACAGTTTTCTTTACAATTCATTATCACATTGACAATATCAGTTTAAAAATTGATAGATCCCATTGGAAACCAATTCTGACCGTGTGGAGCCATTAATACAGTAAACAGATAAATAACTCAAAGCGGGCAACAATACCCCTTTGTGTGAAAGTTTAACAAGTTAGAGCCGGTTCACACTGGGGCGACACGACTTCCAGCACGACTTTCAGAAGCAACTTCAACACGACATGAGCATGAACCACAGGGCGATATGGGGCGATTTACAACACGACTTGAAGTCCTTTTCAGGTCAGGAGACATTCCAGTGGCCAATAAAACAACAATCAGCTCTGGGAGAGGGAAGGGGAGGGAGGGGTTTGCCTGAGAAATGTATGTTATCTTGCTGGAAAGTCGCTTCAATTAAAACAGTGATCAGACTTGGAAGCGACTTCCATTGAAATCAATGGGTACAAATCGCCTAGAAGTCTGATTGAAGTAGTACAGGAACCTCTTCTGAAGTCGGAGCGACATGAGTAGTGTGTATTAACACCGCTCCCATTCACTTACATTGCTTTTCTGGACAGCACGACTTGGGACGACTTGAGATGACTTCAAGTCGGATCCCAAGTCGCCCCAGTGTGAACCGACTCTTAAAGTGATTGTTTGTTTTTGTTTTTTTAATACCAAACAGGTTTATGCTTACCTGCTCTGTGCATTGGAGTTCCAAAGAGTGTCCCAAATCTCTTTGCCCCCGGTGGTAATTCTGGCTTCGGTGATTGCTCCCATAGAAAGCTTTCTATGGGAGTGCTACTGCAGGCTTGCTCCTAAGCTTCGCTGTCTGTGTCTTTAGACACAGACAGTGGGGCCCCGCCCACTTATCACTGGTTTTAATTGACAGCAGCGGGAGCCAATGGGTCCCACTGCCTCAGCAAAGCCTGTGAGACCAGAAAGTGAAAGGAGAGAAAAGCTGCAGATGTGTACAGCGCTGAATCGAATGAAGGCTCTGGTAAGTAAAAGGGGGGGGGGGAGTGAGGGAGGATACCGATGCCTAAGTTAAAGTTAAAACAAATTCTGGGCTTTAGAACCACTTTGAAATATTTGTACATACATTGAAAATGGACTTTATAGGCACACCCATACACATCAAGTTTCTTCAAATAGTATCAATAGTGCCATATACAGAAGTAAAATTTGTTCTAAGATGGACAAATAATGTTCCAGATACTTAGATGCAGTTCATGGTTGAGGCGTATAGTAGGTTTGCTCTACATGTTGCGCACTTCAGCGCTTCTTCAGGAGCTTGAAAATCTATTGTACATGAAAAACAGGTAATAAGCTTAACGTCTATTAAAACAAAAAAACAAACAAAAAAAATACCAAAAAGGAACAGTAAACAACATATGGTAACTTATATGGTGACTGTCCATGACTCAATACGTAGATGGTCCATAAACAGCACAGCCCAACTACATAGAAGCACAACCCAGCTATGGGGGCATATAACATTATACTGCTAATTTAGTCTATAAATACTATGGGTAGTAGTATACCTTGTGTGTTCTTGTGGAGGGTAACACTTACATTGCAAACATTGCAACAAACATCAAAGATAGAAGATAAAAGCCGATAGCACATAACCACGGTACCATGGCTGTATCAATATCTTAGAAGAATAGACTAATAGAAGAAAATTGAAAAGTATATCTATAACAAGATAAAGTGACTTTCAGTTTAGAGGAACAGATAAAGTGCACTCAAAATTTCAATAAGCACACCAATCCATCGGTCATATCACAAAAAGTGAGGAATGTATATACCGTAGTTACCAAGAAACTCTCACAGTAGTGTCAATAATATATACAACCCCCATATTAAGCCTTTGGGACAGTGAGGGAACACATGATCACAGGGACATGCCAATATATAGAAATAGCAGGTTATCAAGTAGCTAGTATGGCTGCAGTATAGCCTATACCGAATTTATTGTTTAAAGCTGGTGGGAATAAGAAGAAAGGTTAAAATTATAGTACTCCTCCACCCAAAGGGAAATACTGAGTCAAAACGAAACAACATTTTTCAAAACCTACCCACTAAAAGAACGTTTGGGTATAGCGTCATTGTTTGTGGATCCACTGTGTGGTAATTACAGATATACTGGACGCCAATGCATCTATTTGTATACACGTTCAACCAGACATACGTCATACCGGATGCCCTGAAATGACGTGGTCCAGACTGGCCACAGGCTGCTGCACATGACACATTACGCGGAGGCCCCGGGCCAATGCAGCAACAGCAAAGGAGGACTAGAAAGGGAGGAACCTCCCATTCGATCCTCCAATCGCCACAGCTTCAACCATGGAAAGTGGTTAGACACATAGCTGGGGGATATAACCTCTGCTGGAGTTCTGAACCATACTGTAAAATCAACACATAGAGAAAGGACAACCACCATCATTATGTACAACAGCGTAAGTGCCCGTTCACACTACCACGACCTGGCATCTGACTTGTGTCACCCCAAGTTGCCCCAAGTCATCCGACATGAGAAATTATTAAAGTGAATGAGAGTCGTCTTAATGCACACTACTGAAGTTGCTCCGACTTCAGAAAAGGTTCCTGTACTACTTCAAGGCGACTTCTAGGCAACTTGTACCCATTGATTTCAATGAAAGTTGCCTCCAAAGTCGGATCAGTGTCTTAAAGGAAGTAACTTTACAGGAAGAGAGAAAAGTTCTCAGGCAAACCTCTCCTTCCCACAGAGCTGATTATTGTTTGATTGGCCACTGGCAAAGTTGTCCTGGAGGCGACTTGAAGTTGCCTCAAGTTGCCTCGCAAAGTCGTGCCGACTTTCATGTCCCTGTAGTGTAAACCGGCACTTATAATAAACAACATAAGCAACAGTAACAATAACATTATATAAACAAAGAAAATCTGTCCAAAACGAGACTAGCTTCCATTTACAAATTACATGATATCGTTGTTTTGGATTTTTAAAGATATAGTCCATGAACTGGGAGCCCTTTCTTGTATAGGAAGCCAACCTTTCAGCTAAATATAGAAAACTTTAAAAAGTGTAAATTGACCAAGAAAAAAATAATATGATGACAAAAATGGAAAAGAAAACGAAAGGGAGATATGTCATATAATGACATAGACTGAGAACCCAAGTCAATGTATATTGTATATAGTTTGAAGTACTGTTACCGTTCTTATAAAAGTTTTTTTTAGGACTATTTCATTGATGCCAGGTGCATGTATGGCATCAAGCCGTTCAATCCATAGAGTTTCCCTTTGGAGGATCAACTTATGCTATTTACCACCTCTTGGATTTTTGGGGATGACAGCCAGAGCAATAAATAAAACAAAGAATGTATCAAATTTGTTATAAAGGTTCAAATGTTAGCTTACCAGGGTAAGCATTTTCCCATTGGCCAAATAATATATATGATCATTTATCCTCTGCTTAAATTGTCTGGCTGTCTTTCCCAAATACAATGCCCCACATTAAATAAACAATACCATTTTTGTGTTGCGAAGTTAGCAAAAACGTTAGAGGTGAATCGTTCTCTATTAGGGAGTAAAAATTAGTACCTGGGTTACATTTTATTTTTTTGACCAAATATTGACTTCTGCTTCCCTTTAAAATATACAGCAAATGATGTACTCTTGTATACATACAAGAATACTCTTGTAAATACTTTTGTCTTTGTCTGAATTTTGCACTTTCTGCTCCTCCTCAGTAAGCTGACTAATCCCCAGCCAGAACATGGGGGCAGGCTTATTGAGAAGAGACAGGAAGTGAGTTATTCAGAAAAATGTTTTTAGAAGGGAAAGCGAAGGAAAGGGTAAGTGAACCAACAATGCACTAGCTTAAAGGAACCTATTTAGAAAATAAAAAACAAACCTTTACAACCCCTTTAATTCAAAATTTGCTGTTCCTGTAAGTTCCATTTTCATTTACTGTTTGGGTAAATTTTTATATGGTGTAAATAACAACTCAATTTTTTTATTATTATTATTGATATTCTAGCAACAATGTGTATCAGTGAATGTGGAGCCTGCTAAAATTTCATTAGAAGCTCTAAAGATAGAAGTTATAATTCAAAGCACATCCGTAGAATTGCAGACTCGTCACAATGAATACTTAATTTGTTCTAGTGACAACTGCTACAAAAGATGAGTTTGGCCTTTAGGCTGCCAGAACATGAAGTGAGCAATGTGATAGGACTGCCGTAATGAGGAAATTCTGCAGTCCGTGAACTCCTAGAGACCTGCAGAGTCAAAGACAAATAGCTGTGGAATTGCATCTGAGAATTTCAGGGCCTGCAAAACCAATAACAAATGTATACATTTTAAATAGGTTTACAGAAGGTGGAATATAGCAGCCTTTGCCTTCAGTCAAAGATTTCTGATTAGATACACAGCAAAAAGGTTCAGCGGCTGAACAGTTTGGAACAAAGGAGCCCTTCTTCTATCCCTCTGCCCCTGCAGAAATCCCTCTCTGCCACTAGATGTCCCTACTCTTTTAGACTGAATGGTGGCCAGCAAAATTCATCCTGTTTCCTGTGAGCCCAGCATGCCACTGGCACACCCTGATGGTGCATCATCACACTAATCTGGGTTCCATACTGCAGCACAGAACATGATTTAGGTGTCATTATGTGAGTTTAGTGCAGCAGTTAGGACAATGTGCTGCTGAAGCAGAAGATGAGGAACACGTATTGTTATCAGACACCCAGACTGCTGTATTTCAAGTAGAACTTTGCAGAGATTTGCTTTCACTTCCTGTCCCATAGCCAAACAGGAAGTGAGAGGAAATCCTTACAAATTAAGGGAATTCCTTGGGAACCCCCAGGTCACCAAAAAGAGGGTCCCCATTGGAAGATTTCCCCTCTATTACTTTTCTGGGGACAACCCAATATTTGGGATTTTCTTTTACTTTTACTTTCAATGGTAATGGTAAACAGGAAAAATGAAGATGGCAAATCACCTTAACAGACAGAAAGAAAAACTGACAGGTGTTCAAATCCCTCTTCAATCTATCCAAAACTAAAATAAGTTTTGCCTTTAGTTATACTTTAAGGCTCTGCGGGTGGCTTTTCCAGTTCTCTTTTACAGAATTGGAAATGGACTTTACCACTTGCCGCCCGCTCACCGTCAAATGCTGGGAGGACATCATATGACGCCGACGACTTGCTAGAATGACCGCTCTCGCAGCAGGCACAGCATTGCTAGGACATGGCGCGACCCTGATCTCTGTAAAGAGCCGCGGATCTTTAACCATGTGATCGGCTGAGTCCAATCACAGCCGGTCACATGTAAACACTGAGATGCCGGTAATCAGCGCTCCTTACCTCACACTGACAGAGTGTGAGGAGAAGAGAGCCGATCAGCGGCATCTCCTCGCAGAAGACATCTAGGTATGTAGTCAGGGCGCTGATCATCAGCTCCCTGATTACAATTAAGTGTCCACAAGTGCCAGCAATCAGTGCCCACAAGTGTCAGCAATCAGTGCCCATCAATACCACCCATTAATGCCTATTGCCACCCATCAGTGCCACATATCAGTGCCACCTATCAGTGCACATAAGTGTGGCATATTCGTGACTGCTCATCAGTGCCACCTAATCAGTGCCTATAAATTCCGCCTCATCAGTGCCCATAAGCGGCACCTCATCAGGGCAGCCTATCAGTGCCGCCTCAACAGCGCCCATCAGTGAAGCAGAAAAATTACCTATTTACATAATTTACTGACAAACTAAGAAAACCTTTTTTTTTTTATTATTTCCCTTTTTGTTTTGTTTTTTGTTTTTTAAATAATAAAAAAAATCAGATGTGATTAAACACCACCAAAAGAAAGCTCTATTTGTGTGAAGAAAATTATAACAATTTCACATGGTTATAGTGTTGTAGTGTGACCGCTGAGAGCTGAAAAATGGCCTGGGCAGGAAGGGGGTGTAAGTGCCCAGTATTAAGGTGGTTAAGTCCATTTCCAGTTCCAGTTTAAGTACTAACAATAATTTACAAAGCCATCCATAACTGTGCGGTTAGCTACATCACTAACTTAGTCCCAAAATACCAACCAAGGTCTCCTTGTAACAGCCTTCCATGCTCGCCTCCAGGATTTCTCGAGAGCTTCTGACAACCTTTGGAACTCCCTACCCCAATCTGTCCGACTTCTAACTAATACACTGTTTTACTTCATCCATCAGCTCATCCCCCACAGCTATTACCTTTTGTATCAATTGACCCTCCCTTTTTAGATTGTAAGCTCTAATGAGCAGGGCCCTCTGATTCTTCTTGTACCAAATTTTAATGTAACTGTAATGTCTGCCTTTATTTTGTTAAGCACTGCGCAAACTGTTAGCGCTATATAAATCCTGTATAATAATATAAAAAAATGTGAGTGCAAAAAGAGGTATAATAAATGTATATATTTTGACATACCCAAAAGGGGAAGTTTTGCTTTTCCACCAACTTGCCCCCTACCATTTTTAAAAAAAATATTTAGTTGGGGGGAGCGTATATCTGGTTTTGACAGGTACCCACTCCTACTTCCGGTTGGATCGCTGTTCCACCAAACGTTCTCCTATCCCCCTGCGTGCAACCTCCTGGGGCATATAACAGATCCCAGAAGACTGTGAGACCATTCACAAAGCACACTGCAACTCACACATGCTCAATGGGCAGCCAGCTGTGAAGCCGCAATGAGTCAAGGCCAGCTTCCCGCCGTTAACATCCTGGCTGCGGGGACCCAAAGACCAGTAAAGTACCAACACGGGTGA
This sequence comes from Rana kukunoris, assembly GCA_029574335.1. Taxonomy (NCBI): domain Eukaryota; kingdom Metazoa; phylum Chordata; class Amphibia; order Anura; family Ranidae; genus Rana; species Rana kukunoris. The sequence goes on along the minus strand of CM056050.1, from coordinate 77,938,442 downwards.
AAACGACGCTGGATCCTTGGATAGGTAAGTGTCCTTTTAAAGTATTCGCAACTGCTGACTTTTTTTTTGTTCCTTGGGTGAAAAAATGCTTTATGCAGCTTAGACCAAAAAAAATAATAATAATATAATAGCTTAATGACTTTTTAAATAAGATTTTTATTAAAGAAAATTCTCAAAATGTGTAATGTTTGCAATCTCTGTTTATCATTATTAATCAATAAAGTTGACGCAATTTCTGACAGTTCCATTTGTTTCAGTTTTATCTTTAATTATCTTAATTATTATTATTATTATCTTTTCTGGACAAGTTTTCACAATTGATAAACACATAAAAGATATAACCTAATTATATAAGCATACATTATATACACCTTGGGGCAGATTCACATAGATGTAATCTTCCGCTGCGTAATCGAAATACGCTACGCTGCCGTCTATCACCAGACTCTACGCCGAATTCAGGTAGTTTTTTTGCGCGTACGCTATTGTATCGTATTTTTTTTCCGCCGCGCAATCGAAATACGTGAGTAGGGGGCGTGAAGCATTTAAATTAAGCGCGTCCCCGCGACGATCGAACTGCGCATGCTCTGTTCAGGAATTTCCCGCCGTGCATTGCGCGAAATCACGTCGTGACGTCATTCGTTGTTTGAGTAGCGGCGTTTACGAACATTCCTATTCCCGGACGACTTACGTTAAAAATAATAAAAGAAATCGAAAAACGTTGAAATTCGACGCGGGAACGACGGCCATACTTAACATGGGCTGTCTAATATTAGACCAGCAAAAAGCTGGTATAGTGAAACGGAAAAAAAAGATGACTAAAGGTGCCGTAAGAGATTGCGTTTGAAGAGCGAAATTTTGTGGATTCCAGGCAAAAGCTCATTAGCATACCATGAAGGTGAAAAACAACAGGAAGTCCGCCCAGTGGCCGCAATTTTCAGGCAGCGTAGATCTGAAGGCGTACTAACACGTAATAAAGTCGAAATTTAGCACGCAGGTGTCTTTTCATGGTTTGAGGATTTCGACTAGCGTAAAAACGCTCGTAAATCGAAATTACTCCTGTCTAACAACATTTACACAGGCGTAATCGCTTTGTGAATCTAGGCCCTTAACTACAAGTAAAACCAGGTACACTCTACAAGTTATTTTCATACAACCCAACAGGTTGAATGAAAAGAAACTGTCAGCTCCGGTCGGAGATGCTTTATGCCCTGTACACACGATCGGTCAATCCGATGAGAACGGTCTGATGGATTTTTCCATCAGTTAACCGATGAAGCTGACTGATAGTCAGTCGTGCCTACACACCATTGGTTAAAAAAACTATCGTGTCAGAACACAGTGACGTAAAACACAACGACGTGCTGAAAAGAATGAAGTTCAATGCTTCCAAGCATGCGTCGACTTGATTCTGAGCATGTGTGGATTTTTAACTGATGGACGTGCCTACAGACGATCGTTTTTTTTTCTATCGGTTAGGTATCCATTGGTTAATTTTAAACAAGATTGAATTTTTTTAACCGATGGATAAATAACCGATGGGGCCCACACACGATCGGTTTGGTATGATGAAAACGGTCCATCAGACCGGTCTCATCGTTTGACTGATGGTGTGTATGTGGAATTACTAACCATCCAACATTAGTATAGCGATCTCTCCTGCTGAGCTGTTGTGCTTTGATAGGGGGTGGCCCACCCCCTCACCAGAACACTCCGATCAGTGCCATCTGTGATTGGCTGAGCACGCTAATCGATAGTCTGTCGGCTGCTGCTTTTCCAGCATGTACATTCACCAGAAGTTGGCCGGCCGGACAGACCGACATACACACGGGCCGAATGTCGGCCAGTTTATTTTGTCTCCTGACATTCAGTCTATGTGTATCCGGCTTTAGGGAGTTTATTTTTGCCGTTGTGGTTTTATAGTACAGCATTTAAAATTTTTGTTTGTTATTATTAATGTTTATACTGATATAAGACCTTTGATCTGATGATGGTGACGATGATTATGATTATTATGTTTTAGTATTAGTAAGGCACTGGTAAATAGAGTTCAATATACAGAGGAGCTGATGGAATGTTAAATGAAGGATTTAAAGAATTTCTAAAGCCAAAGGTTTTCTTTTTAGTTTTGGATAGACTTGGGAAGAGAAAGAACTCTTATCAGATGTTTATTGCTGCCGGTGTCCCTGCTGGGAAAGTTCACTTTATTAGTTTATCCTGGTGACCATTGATACAGAGACAGAAAGTAAGGGAAAAATACAGAATTTCAAGTTGTCCTATAACAGGAATAACGGGTAAATCTTCCGTATTTAATCTTTTTATTGGTTTTCATATCATAGGACAAAGACATAAAAATTATAACAGATATGAAAATAATTAACATATTATTAATAATACAACATATTCATAATAACATATCCAGGATATACAACAAACAAAGCTACATTTTTCATTAATATGACCATATATGTGTAACATCCCCATCAATTGTAGGGATGTAACCGTTAATGAAGAGACCAATGTAAATATAGAAATTATAGCAAAAATATATAATTGAGCTAATATCTTGTTTGGGGATATTTTTAACAGAAGAACATCATACAACACAGGTTTGAAGTTAAAAATCAAGGTCTCTTCAAATGATCATGAATTAAGATGTTGGTGTTTAGTTCAGCAAACATAAAAGGTAACCAAAAAATTTAATGAAGAAAAGATAAAATACGGGGGGTTAGTATAAGGGCAGTAAATTTTAGTTATCAATTTTAGTATTATCAAATTTAGTTTAGTGGTTATGTAAAGTACAGGTCACCTTATCGTTAATCGTGATCCAATTAAATTTTTGTTTGACAAAGTACGTCAAATATCACTACTGCTTAGAAATGTTCCATTGCCGACCATTGGTCCACTTGGCGCAGACAATAAAGTAAAATCCCCCCTAAAGGCAAAAAATAACCTAACAGTGATTTTAACCATTTCCTATTTTATCCAATGTGATAAAAAATAAATAAAAAAAATTGTCTCTAAATATACTTAAATGAACACAAGCAAAATAAGGAGCAAGAGCAAATTCTATAGTATTTTTTTCTACGAGACAGCATGCAACCCTTTTAAAAGGCATTGATGTGACCAAGCAGCAGTGTGACATCACATGAGATTGGCTCCCTTGTAAACACAGTTCAGTAATATATCCAAGCATTTTCCAAGGCTGTGATTTGCAGCACTAGTTTTCAAAGTTCATCTTGCTTAAACATTTTTGGAGCCAACTAAAGTCATCCTATGATTGGAGTCAGTAAGGATATAGATGATGGACCATGTCCACGACCACAATTTTGGCCTGTGGACACAGAGGCTGTTCGCCTTTCTTATTGCTTAATGGGAATTTTTGCCTCTCTCTCTCTAGGCCTGCCAGACGTTGCTGATAGTGTGGGGTTTATTCCCTACCTTTATTTGTAGCTGTTGGAAGAGTTTTATGGGGGATAAGTGGTGTTTGGGTGAGCTGTAAACCACGCAACTTGGGTTCCTTGTAAATTGTGGTGTTTTGGTGCAGTAAACAACACATCAATGATCTTCAGTGTTATGCTAGAAACAAAGGGCAACCCTTATGTTAACACCAATAGATTCATGTTACTGCTGACTCCCTAAAAATGCTTTAATAAACACCGTAACAAAATAAATCTTAAATAAAATAATGCTCAAACTCAAATGAACATAAAAAACTGTAACCTCAAACACCCACCTGAAACAAAACGGAGATACAATTTTTTTAATGTAACCTATTTGGCAAGAACTGTTAACGATTAGTAATATGCACTTTTAATACGCTGTCCAAGTAAAAGTCCACACAAAAATTGATTTGAAGTCCACTATAGATGCTTCAAAGCCATACATGCTTCCTGCTTTATTGTTAGTTGAGATTCTTTCTGGGACTTGACAGGTTCATATTAAGAAACCAACTGTGCATCAACTAATTATGGACCAGCGCCTGGTAAGCCCAAAAAACATTCAACCAAATATCTTTGTGTTATCTAGTACACATCTGATTAACTCCTTCAATCCCATTCTCCTTGAGCTATTATTTTTCTGCAAATTTTGTATTCATTTATTTACCAATAGTATTTTTCATTATTGTTTGTTTTGTTAATGTTTTTTGCATTGTTGCCATTAATAGTTTTCATTTTTTTTGTGTTGTTAATGTTTTTTGCATTGTTTGCACTGTTCATTTATTTTTGTAGCAACACATTTTCAAAAATACACATTTTGTAAAAAAAAAAAAAAAAGACTTTTAATTATTTAATTTGTGAATAACATCATGCTTTGGACCAGAAACATAATTTGTGTCATTTTAAAGGTGACGGACTATAGAATAAAATGTACACTTTTTATATACAGTAACACTAGTTTTGCCAACCAAAAAAAAAGATCCAAAAAATATATATCTATTACCCTGCTATCCTAACGTATTGCTAAAATATTGAGACTATCAGAAATGTAAACCTTTCTGTGAGCCATATGAGGTATTCTGGTTGAAAGCTCAAGTGGGTAAAGAGAAACTGTCACCATGTTCATGTAGAGCAAAGTGATAGGGCCTCCGCAAATGCCCCTAATGATCCTCTTATACTCACCTACCAGCATCACCTTGCTGGTTATTTCGCTGATGGTGCTCCTTGGTATGGGGGAGCATATGACTTCCTGTCCTGTGACGGTGCTTGGGCCTAGCAGCCAATCGCTACAGCTGAGCACTGTCACATGATGGAGGGAGTGATATCACCATACCCCCTGGTTGCTAACATTACTGATTTAAGTTTCAGTACTGACTGAGGAAGGATAAGTAAGAAAGCAACAGCAATGTGAACATACTGTAAGGAGATCAGAGGGACCCTTTGCAGAGACACTGTCACTTTGCCCTGCAGAGTCTCTTTCATTAACAATTCAACAGCTTCTGGGTAAAATGTACCTATCGTTTAGCATTATCAAAGCAACATAGTAAAATGTAAAAAATTTTTTTTTTAGCACTGCATATATTATACAATTAAAATGCTTTATACATTTCAGGTTGACCTTTCATACCAAAGTGGATGACTGAATTGTAACTTCACTGGTGTCTTTCAAAGATGTCCTGACTTGAATCTTTTTGAAAAAAAGAAAACACATTGCCCATGCCACCATGTCTGGATTTGGTCCTTCAGCAGTTCTACCAGAAGACATCGGGAATGGAACATTCTTGGAATTGTTCCCTACCTCTCTCTCAACCTCAGTGGATTCCTCATCATCAACACCCAACCGTTTATCAAACGTTTATGTCTACGTGTCCATCTTTCTTAGCCTGTTGGCCTTTCTTCTTTTGCTGCTTATTATAGCTCTTCAGAGACTAAAAAATATCATATCCTCAACGTCATCTTATCCTGAATACACAAGTGACGCAGGGAGCTCCTTCACTAACTTAGAAGTTTGTAGTATTTCTTCCCAGAGGTCTTCTTTTTCTAACCTTTCTTCTTAAAAAGAGATTAAACTGAATTCTTAAAGACTGGAAACCTGAAATTCTTGCATGTGGATAACACCTTTGAATCTGAACATACATCCCTTATTCTGTTTGATATGATGCTGCTTTTTAGCTCAATTCTGCTTTTGTCATTTATTCGTTTTGTCTGTTCTGTGCCCAGTTTCAGTCAACGTGAATGTTTCTCATGTTAAATGAACTTATCAAGCAAATGTACTCTCTTTAATCAGGACCCTCTGGGAGATCAAAGTCCTTCATATTATAGAACTCTTGATCTAAATACCAACCTGTGCTTTTTTTCTCCTGCACATAAACTGACACACACTGTACCTCTATCATACTTGGCAATTATACTTGCATTTACTAGTCATCTGTAAATTTGTTACATTTAAAGAGATTATTTTGGGATAAATATTTCTACTTATATTTTTTCTTTTTGGCATGCACAATATCCAATGGCCAAACTAGCACAAGTTTAACATACTTTTAGGTAAAAGGTGGGATAATATATATGTGTACTGAAGTATTACGTCGTACCTATGGGATATCTATGAAAACAATATGTTGCAATGGTTTAAGAGTAGTATATGTACTTAAGCATGACATTTATTAGTTTACGAAATTAAATTTGGCTTATTTCCTATGGGTTGTACAAAAATCTGTCAAACATAAGCAACACATTAGTGTATCACCAAACAATCTTTCCCCTTAAAGGGTCAGTCCGGCCAAAATGGATGCTGTTGGGCTTTGCCTTTTGAGTCTGTTCAGCAGCCCTGATTCCCAGATAGCAAGCAATTAAGCTGCAAGTTTGAAAACGACTTGATAAGCATTGCTAGACTTGCCAGGCTTCACCAGTTTGTTGCACAATTGATGCAAGTCCGCATTCTATGACTCCATATCAACTTTCTTTGCAAACATTCTGCAAGTCTGCTGCAAGTTCTGGTTTTGTTAAGTTGTGCAATAGTCATCCCACCACAGGGGTCACTGTGACTGAATCTTCATGCTGTAAACTTGCAGAGCTCTTGCTGTAGACCACTGCAAATTTGCTCTTGCTAGAGACTTGCCACACAAATTGCCACGCAAATTTGATACAAATTGGTAAAATGTCAACTAGAACTTGTGCTCTGCGAGTGTACAACTGGCCAGTGTAAATGTGCATGTTGACAGACTTACATTTCAACACTGCCACAATTTTGTGGCAAGTTATCCTTGCTATCTGGGTTGTAGGTATTGCTTTAAAGGGGTTGTAAATGATTTTTTTCCCTAAATAGCTTCCTTTACCTTAGTGCAGTTCTCCTTCACTTACCTGATCCTTCGATTTTGCTTTTAAATGTCCTTATTTCTTCTGAGAAATCCTCACTTCCTATTATTCTGTCTGTAACTACACACCGTAATGCGAGGCTTTCTCCCTGGTGTGGAGAACGCCTCTTGAGGGGGGAGGGTGCGAGCAGGTGTGTCATGACGCCCACTAACACACAGCTCCTTTCTCTATCTACAAAGTAGAGAGTGTCCTGACTTGCCTGCTCCCCCCTGCCCCTTTAAGAGGCTTTCTCCACACCAGGGAGAAAGCCTTGCATTACAGTGTGTAGTTACAGACAGAAGAACAGGAAGTGAGCATTTCCTAGAAGAAATAAGGACATTTAAAAGCAAAATTGAAGGATGAGGTAAGTGAAGGAGGACTGCACTATGGTAAAGGAAGCTATTTAGGGGGAAAAAAATCCTTTACAACCCCTTTAATCTACTGGGTTGTTCACTTCATACTTGAATGGGGGGCAATGCGCAAAACTTCTAGCAAGTCCTTGTGCAGAGTATCTGATTACTATTTGAAGCCAGTTTATGAATCAATCTACACGCACAACACACCCATAACCAAAGTATCAGTTTTGGGTTGACCATTCAGTTAAGGTTGTGAATAAAATAATGGCACCCATTTGCAAGAGTTGGCAGCACACAAGCACAATAATTACAGTTTTTAATTTTTTTAATATGCTCTTTTCTGGCCAACTCTTGCCCTTGTGGGTAATTCAGTAAATAATTAGAGCATGCATGAAGTCAGTGAAGATTCTTCAAATTCTCAAACAGAGAAGTCATAGAATGCTCCATAGCTCAAACAAGCCCTGTCATCAATAACAATTTTTTTCCTATAATAATTATCTTACAAGGTTGTTGACCAAAGGGAGCCATTGTGTGAGTGGGCCAAAAACAGCACAAATTTGTAACAAAGCAATGGCTCAAAACATTCATTCCAGAAGCATGGCACGTTGCCATATAGAGCAACAAAACGGCTTATCGGGAATCACCCATTAATATGTGAAATGCTTAACAAAGATCATGACCTTTATGATAAAAAGGCAAAGAACATTGTGCAAATGTGCTCTTTGCTTTATAATAAGGCCAGACACAAATCATTTTATTTTACCACACCGAGGTGAAACTCTATAAAGTCTGATGAATTCCCTTGTGGGTAGGTTTGCTCTTTGTGCTGTACTGACCCAAATCTTAATAACAATTAAAGACTGGTTCAGTTAATGTTCATAATACAGCTGTCAATGATGGGGACCCGTCACAGACACATCTGGGCTCACACTGTCTACCAACTATCTTAAAGTGTGTGTTTGAGGATTGACTGCCTTTCCAGTTCCACAAACGAAGACAAAATTGTTAAAATGTTATAAGTAAAGATTAACATAGCTCTGCATATGTGATTTATAAAAATGTTTTGCTTGGACAAGAGGGCCTGTATAATGGAAGTTTTGCCCACAAATGCAAACATAGGGAAAATAACTGTAGTAGGCTTGTCTGTAGGCTTCCAACAGCTGTTCTTTTCCACAGTACTAACTTACATGGCTTGCTCCATACTGTGTCTCTGGCAACCATATTCGTAGGGAGCAGTGAAGCTACCCCCCCCCACTCCTGATGACTGATGATCTGATGACTGATGGGGAAATATCAGAGAAGCAGGTGTTGAAGTGCAGAATGCACAGATCCAGAAAATGAATGAAGCAGAAAGATCTTTGCACTGTGGGCCTTCAGCAGGGCCTGATATCAGTGGTCTCCAAACTGCGACCCAGGGGCCAGATGCGGCACTTAGCTTGCCTTTATCCAGCCCTTGGGATGCTATTTTATTCGCTGACACCAATGAAGGGCACAATTCCTCCTAATGACATCAACAATGAGGCATATTTCCTACCAATGACAAACGATGGGGCACAGTTCCTCCCAATGACACCGATAGACATGTGCACACTGAAATATTTTGTTTTCCGAATTTCGTTTTCGTCCGAAAAATACGTTCATTTAGTTACTCCCGAATTTTTAGAAATTGCATTCGCCTGAAAATCCGAATGAATTAAGGTTGAATCTGCCATTGAATACTCATGGTGTCTGTCGAATGTTCAAAGAAGATTCGACAAGGCATCGAAACTGTACGTCGAATCGTACATTTCCGGTCGAATGTTCCGCCTACAAGCTATAGTAGAATTCTAATGTTCTATTTCTTGTAATAATTATATTTATCAATTATTATTACTAGTCAACCAGCATTAGAATTTTTCTATAGCCTATGGGCCGAGCATTTGACCAGAAATGTACGATTGATAGCTGCTCCGACGAATCTTCTTTGAACATCTGACAGACACCATAAGCCTTGACAGATTCGACGTTTGTATGTTTTTCGGTGCTTTGTCGAATCTTCGTCTTTCATATTGAATTGTCAAGTTAGTTCTAGCTATTTTACTGCTCCTCCTCTTTGGTTACAATCAGCCAATAACATTCATCATCATCATCATTTTTATTTTACTTCCCCCACCCAATTCCAGCAGCGATCTTTTCTCTCTATAATGTTGAATCTTTTCTCTCTATAATGTCGAATCTTTTCTCTCCGTAACATCAAATCTTTTCTCTCTATAACGTCAAATCTTTTCTCTCTATAAAATCGAATGTTTTCTCTCTATAACATCGAATGTTTTCTCTCTATAACTTCAAATCTTTTCTCTCTATAATGTCGAATCTTTTCTCTCTATGTAGAATAATCTTGGACTAATAGAGTTAAGGTTAGGCACATTTAACCGACGAAAAGAAAGCATTTGTTTATGTCAGATCTTTCGGTTTTCGTATTCTGCACTTTTGTTTTAGTTTTTTATAACAATAACGAAAATAGCTGAAATTCGGACGAAAATGTATTCGGACAAAAAACGAATGCACATGTCTAGACACCAATAATGGGGCAAAATGAAAACAATAATAGGGCACAATTCCTCCCACTGACACCAATGATGGGGGATTGTATACTCCTACTGACGATGGAACATTTTGTACTCCCAATGGCCACAGTCTGGCTCCCCTAAAGTGTGAAGGACAGTAAACCAGCCCTTTGTTTAGAAAGTTTGGAGACCTCTGCCTTAGATGATCTGTGGGATACAGGACAAGAGTGACTAAGGACTAGGCACATATGTCAGGGAGTACACAGCTATTTTTCAGGAGTAATTTAAGGCAGAGTGTAGATTCTTCAGGCTGGATTTGCACTGTTGCAGTGCTTTAAAATGTGTTATGCTGCATTCACTTGAATAGGCTGCCTAATGCACCAAAAAAGGGGCATGCCCTATTCTTTCTAACAAACTTCACAAAAATGCATAGTAGTTACCATGCATTCCATACCATGCATTCTGATGTGCTGCAATGCATTTGGTTAGGTATTGGGCTGGTGTAACCAATGTGACACCACAGTGAGGCAACATGCATAATGTGTGTTTATGCATAATATGGTAATGTGCGTGGTACTGCAGTGCAATAATGTGAACCCAGCCTCAGTGTACAACTTAAGCACAATTAAATATGTCTAGATGTTCCCTGTTATATAGTAAATCTTCACTCAGTTCAGTTGAGGTCCACTTTAAGCAGTGCTTGATATTATGAATCAAAATGTTGAATATTACGTACAGAATACTGTAGATATCAACATGCATGAATACATGAGCGTTTCAGTTTAAAAATATATTCTGGTTATAAGATCCCCCTGACAATGAATTATGATGATCATTTCTTTTTCAAATTCTGACCTTTAAATTAAGCTGCCAGTTACAAAGTACCATCAGTGTTCAGAAAAGCACACTAACCACAGTAATATTTGACAGGTTCATTCCTAATGCTACTGATGTGATAAATAAATCACTTTCCTCATAGTGTTCCTCAGTACTTTACGCCTTGCAATGGATCTTAATCCTGTGCCTTTGACAATCTCCACCAATGTATACATATCATGTTAAATGTTTTATTTGTCTGTGCTACATACTGTAAAAATAAATGTAAAAATATTCAGTTTGTAATTTTTTTTATACGTCTTAGTCTTTTACAATTTTAAATTAACCAATCAGTAATGGGCATTAAAAAATATCTGAAACTTTATTCTTAAAATGGAGTTCCACCTATTTAAAAGACAGCAGCTACAAAAAGTGTAGCTGCTGACTTTTATTAATCAGACACTCACCTGTCCCACGGTCCAGCGATGTTGGGGAACAAAGTCACACTCTCCCCCTTCTCTCCTCTATGGCTTCAGAGCCGAGCACGCACTGCGCATGCGTGAGCCCTGCTGCATGCTGTGAATGGGTGGGGAAACTTCTGGGACCTGTAACGTGTCCCAAAAGATTGCAAGGAGGGAGGGGGGGAGCGGTGAACTAACTTCTGGTGCCACAGAGCCCAGGGAAGAAGAGGGAGCTGGATGCCTCTAAAAAGAGGGTATCCGCCCCCCCCCCCCATCCCCCCCCCAAAAAATTACATGCCAAATGTGGCTTGTCAGGGGGTCACCATCACTTAAAGCGGAAGTTCAACTTTTGGGTGGAACTCCACTTTAAGGCTCTTTTCACATTGCTGCACTTTGGCGTGCTTTTCCAGGGCAATAAAGCGAATGAAAACTATGTAACTGTTCACACTGCATTTTGAAAAGTCCTGCATGCTGCTTCTTAGGTGTATTTATTCAAAAACAAACCGAAAAGGCATCTTTCATTAAAAAACAATGGAAACACATTTGAAGCGCATCAGTGTGAGTGGACTATAAGTTGTTATGATAATATAGAACTACCTCTCAGGGATGAGAATGTATGCTGGTATTTAGTTGTATTTGCTTTCTGTAAAACTAAAATATCTGCCCAGTGTCAGATGGCAAGATATAGACAACTTATTACCTGCTTTAGCTCAGTTTTACATCAAATTCCATTCCGATTCGAAATGTAAACATATTTCTGAATTTAAAGACTGTGGGCCAGATTCAGTAAGAAGTTATGCGGTGTATTTTGAGATACGCCGCGTAACTTTTAAAATGCGCCGGCGTATCATTTTTCTGTATTCAGAAAACAAGATACGCTGGGATTGAGCTAAGATACGAGCGGCGTAAGTGTATTACGCCGTCATATCTTAGTTGCATATTTACACTGGCCGCTAGGTGGGCTTTCGTCGATTTACGCGTCGAATATGTAAATTAGCTAGATACGCCGATTCACGAACCTACGCCCGGCCGTCGCAGTAAGATACGCCGTTTACGTAAGGCTTTTTTCAGGCGTAAAGATATTCCAACAAAAAGATGGCGCAGCCAATGTTATGTTTGAACGTCGGGACCGCGTCGAAATTTATAAATTTTACGTCATTTGCGTAAGCCGATTCAGAATGGGGCTGGGCGTAAGTTACGTTCACGTCATTTTCATCGACTATTTGCAACGTGATTTGGAGCATGCGCCGGCCGTGGACGTATCCCAGTGCGCATGCTCCAAATCACGTTGCAAATAGTCAATGAAAATGACGTGAACGTAACTTACGCCCAGCCCCATTCAGTTTGTTCGGCACATCATTTACGTGGGGTCACCATTCATTTCAATACAACACGCCCCCTACATGCCTAATTTGAATTACGTGCACTTACGCCGGCCAATTTATGCTACGCCGCCGCAACTTACGGGGCAAGTGCTTTGTGAATACAGCACTTGCCTGTAAAATTTGCGGAGGCGTAACGTAAATAGGATACGCTACGCCCGCACAAAGATACGCGCACCTACATGAATCTAGCCCTGTGTGTTATTAGAGTACCATTTCGAAATAATGCTGTTTTTGTTAAGTCAAAGGTGATTTAGCCCAGGTCCACACTGGGTACGATTTAGTTCGATTTGAGATGCGATTTCACATGTGAAATCGCATCTCAAATCGGCAGCATTTGCTGGCAATTTCCGGCAATGACACCGTCCTAATCGGTGCGATGCCGCATCTGCGGCGCTGCACTGATTTAAAAAAATAATTCCTGTACTACTTTTTGCGATTTCAGGACGCGATTTACATTGAAATCTGTGCAGAAACCCGCACAGATGTCTCTTAATTTGTGGCTGAAATCGGGACTCCCAGCGGGAGTGAAATCGTGCGAGTTCAGCTGAACTCGCACGGTTTCACTCCCGCAGCCCAATGTGAACCAGGGCTCAAGGAGTCATTGTAATCATTTAAGATTTTTCTTTTGTTTGTTCACTTTGCTGCTTTTGCATAAAAATAAAATCGACCGTTTCTACATTTATCGATTTGAACGTTTCGAATTGAAAAAAGTCAGTAAATTCAAAGAAAATTTGAAAAAAGACAATCAAATTCCGAACACGATTTCCAAATATCAATCCCGAATACCAATTGAACAAATCAACCGAATTTAACTAAACAAAATAACTAGATTAGCAAATCTAAATGAAACAATTTTTTTTTTCCGTCATGCACATGTGTAATTCAGACACTTCCTGGGCTTTAGAAGGAGAATAAAACTGTATATTAAATATACTTTAGTTATTTATGTATCTCTGAGTGTCAGGCCTGAAAAGAGTCTGTTGGGGCTTTCATGCCTGACGCTCAGCTTTACTCTAATAGAAGTTATAAAGGCAAATCTGAAATTGAGTAATCCATGAGCGCATAATCTGCATTATTACAATAATGCAAGGGTAGACAGTCAGGGGATCGTGCATTGTCATCACATTATTAGAACATTCTCTGTAAATATTATCACAGTTATACTGTATGATACTCTATTATACTATATCAGCATTGCCAATACCACTGTCTAGTCCACATATAAATTATTAATATATAAAATACTATTAAGTCCATGTTTTAGGTCATGTTTTATGTGACACCCATATTCAGGGTGGAATATGAAGCATGGTCACATACACCATACCTAAATCCCAAAACCATCCCTCTTACCAAAATCACATCATGCAGCATTTTGCCTACAAGGTATCCTACATGTTCCATCCCAGTTCATTGAAACTATACATCCGCCTTCCAAGGTGGAAGATGGAACATGTTTTTTTCATTCATACAGCTATGTTGGCCCCACACAGCTGTGCCATTTAAAAAAGTTACAGCGGATGCGGGGAGAGGAACACTGCCTTCTGTTGCAGTGGTTTGGGTGGTCGAGGGGGTAAAGTATAACTAAAGACAACCCTTTTTGTTTTAGTTCTGGATATAGTGGAGAAGGATTAGAATTCCTGTTAGTACTTATTGCTGTCTGTGCCCCAGTTAAGGAGATTCACCCTCTCTATACGTCCTGTTTACCATTATCATTGAAAGTGAAAGTAGTAGGTAATCCCAAATTTCTTGGTTGTCCCCAGAAAAGTAATAGAGGAGAATGCTTCCAATTGTGACACTAGTTCTGGTGACCTGGGGGTCCCCAAGAAATTCCCTTAATTTGCAGGGATTTCCTCTCATTTACTGTTTGGCTACAAGACAGAAAGTGAAGGAATATCTTCAAAATGGTACACAGCTGGAAAAAACTAATTTGATGGGTTCTTACTCTCCCTTGCTCTATCCAAAATGGAAAAAAAATTGTTGCCTATAGTTCTACTTTAACAGTAACATGTTACATATTACCAAACATAGCAAAAATATCTAACTGTACTTCATAACAAACCTCCTCCTGAATATATATTTCTGACTGGACAAATTATTCACAAGTACTTGTAATTATTTCAAAGGCACATTTGATATTTACCCAACACAAGAACACTTCTCAACACATTGTGGGTTATTTACTAAAGGCAAATCTACTTTTCACTACAAGTGCACTTAGTAGCGCACTTGGAAGTGCAGTCACTTTAGATTTGAGGGCAAGATCTGAAATGAGGCGAAGCTCTGCTGATTTTATCATCCAATCATGTACAAGCATAAATGCTGTTTTTTCTTTTCCTTGCATGACACCCCTCAGATGTAGAGCAACTGCACTTCCAAAACTGCAGACAGTTAGATTGGTGATAAAGTTAAAAAAGGATATTGGATATAATTTTCCAGATTGCCTTCACCAGATGTCTATATACAAGCTCATATTCCAAAATGTTCAAGTTAAAAAGCTCATTTTAGGTTACTAAAAGAATTGATGGTCGGTGTGAGCCATTTACTAGTTCTTGTGAACGAGAAAGGTCTTTTGTTCCTGGTTCTAAATCAAACACAAGTTCAGACCAGTCCTACAATTCAGACATTTCAGAGTGGAGTTCCTAGAGACCATCATTTCGATAGTTGGGGAGAAAGATTGGATGTGTTTGATAGATCTCCCCAAGGTCTACTTTCATATGCCAGTAGTTGCATATCACCAAACATTGTGGTAAAGACCAACCATTATCAATTATCTGCAACTTTGGCATAGTAACCTCACTGCAAACGTGTGTTTAAGCCTTGCCCCTTGCTATTTATTTAGTGTACATTTTGAAAAAAATCTTGGTGTAGAGTGGTTTATTTCTTCTCCCCCTCTGTAATAGTGTTGCTCACGAATATTCGCATTGCGAATATTCGCTACGAATATTGCATATTCGAGTATTCGCGAATAACTCGAATATTGCGGCGATTATTCGCTATGACGAATATTCATATTTTTTCAAATTTATTTTTAAAACAGATCACATCCTAGTGATCTCCATCGACGTCTAAAAGCATTGCTGGTATGATTAGAGAGAGACCCTGGGCCGAGTAGCTGATGCGATTCTTTTATGTTGCCGGAAATTCGCATTGCGAATTTTCAGCAACATAAAAGAATCGCATCAGCTACTCGGCCCTTCTTTTGCATCAGAGCCAATCAGAATAACTCGAATATTCGGCAAAAGGAATATTGTGCGATTATCTTCTCCGCCCTTCTTTTGCATCAGAGCCAATCAGAATAACTTGAATATTCGGCAAAAGGAATATTGCGCGATATTCCTTTTGCCGAATATTCAAGTTATTTTGATTGGCTCTGATGCAAAAGAAGGGCGGAGAAGATAATCGCGCAATATTCCTTTTGCCGAATATTCAAGTTATTCTGATTGGCTCTGATGCGCCCTTCTTTTGCATCAGAGCCAATCAGAATAACTTGAATATTCGGCAAACGGAATATTGCGCGATTATCTTCTCCGCCCTTCTTTTGCATCAGAGCCAATCAGAATAACTTTGCACGATATTCCTTTTGCCGAATATTCGAGTTATTCTGATTGGCTCTGATGCAAAAGAAGGGCGGAGAAGATAATCGCGCAATATTCCGTTTTCTTTTCCCCCTTATTCTCCTTTCTTTTAAGTAGAGTTAGTGTAGAGTTAGTGTTTAGTGCATATTAGTTTAGTAATACAGGAAATGATCTCCGTTTATGAGAATTTCGCAATCATTTTCGCATTAGCGAAATTTCGCATTATTTCGCATTATTTCGCAAAAAAATTTGGGATAAAATATCACGAATATTCGATATTAGCGAATATTCGCGAATATTCTTGTATATATTCGCGCAATATAGCGAAATCGAATTTGGCGTATTCCGCTCAACACTACTTTGTAACCATTGCTTGCTTTGTCCCATAGTATGCTGACATGAAATGTTTTTTCTGGCCGATTATCATACGTTTCCATGTTCTTCTGTCCTTAGGATTCTTGTGATGGAACACGGGGGGATTGTCTGTCTTATTTATAGACTAGCTCATGGGTGGTTGTACGAGGTCAGAGGAAGAGAATTTGCCCCATAGTATGGCGATATGAAGATAAGCCAGGAAATGAAAACTACATTAAGTATTTGAAAAAAAAAATCATAATCCATGTAAAAGGAAATACCGGACTATACCAAAAGCTTTTAATGTTATAAGTCCAAAATCAGAATCCTTTTTGATGACAGACCGCTCAATATTTGTTGCATGAGGCTGCAGACCAGTTTCATCAGACCAGTTTGATGGTGTGTACGTCCCATCAGACCGTTGTCCGTCAGACCAAAGTTTTAAAACATGCTTTAAAACCTGTCCGATGGAAACATGTCCGTCGGACAGGTTCGATGGTTAGTACACAAAAGCATCGGACCAAAAACCCGCTCAGAATCAAGTCGACGCATGCTTGGAAGCATTGAACTTCGTTTTTTCAGCACGTCGTTGTGTTCTACATCACCGCGTTCTGGTCTGATCGGATTTTGGTCCGATGCTGTGTACGCACATCAGACCATCAGACAAGTTCAGAGTTGTCTGATGAAAACGGTCCATCAGACAAGTCTCATCAGACATGTCTGATCGTGTGTACAGGGCCTGACGTTTGACATTCTTCAACTATTTATCAGTAAAGTTAAAAACAATTGTCGGTGACTTCAAAGTAGGTTGATGCCTTATTTCTGTTAATTTGTATTACAAAAAGTAAGTTTGATTTGTATTCATTTTTAAACAAACAAGAAGTGAAAGGCTGACAGAAGGTCAGCCTGGGTTTGTAGGAGGAGTCGGGAGGTATTTAAACCCGCCCTCCATCCTCCTTCTGGGCGTCGGTTTTCTTGTGTGTGGGGTTTCTGGGTATTGCACATCACTTCCTGTTTCTGTCCAGAGCAATGGAGGCAGCTGCTGCAGGTGTCCATTGTGCTCTCCTCAGGATTCCGAGCGGACCGGACTGGTTGTACCCCATCCTCCTCTGTCAGCTGAGCACCGCTCACCCCAACCGCCCCCCCCGCTTCTCCCGATGCTTGCAGGGGGGGGGGTGCAGGTTTGTAGTTGTGGCAGGCACCATTGGGGGGGCTGTCAGCCAGGCCCTTGTCAGCATCATAGGGGCCGCCTGCTTCTCCACTCAGACTCACACTGTGGGGGGTCCCTCCATTCTCCCTCCTGCTCCTCCGGGAATACTCGGTGAGAGGGGAGCCAGCCGTCCTCCCTCTCACTCCTCCTGGCACCCACGTCCACGTGGTACAGGGCTCCATGGAGACCGCCCGCCTGTTCCTCCCGCCCCCCGTTTGCTCCAATGACGTCACCCGCTCCATGGCTCCTCAAGCTAGTCTTGTACCTCACATGGGGGGATGTTGGTTGGGTCAGGTGCGGTAGTTTGGTGGGCTCAGTCAGCATCGGAGGTTGCATCCCGGTGCAGGGGGGGGGGTCGGGTGTGTGGGCATGTGCTTTCCCTGTCCGCACTCTGCTTCCTCCTAGCTGTGTCATGTAGCTGAGCGCTGTTTGGCTGAAGGAGCATCGTCCCCAGCGCGGCCTGTTTCCTCCCCTGTGACACATGTCTCCCAGTGACAGCCCAGTGGGTGCTGAGGGCTCCCCGGCAAAGTTTCTGAGTTTCTCCTGCTAGTTAAGGTTCTTCTGATGGTTACGTTTCTCTTATGTTATGCGATTCATGTTATGCGATTCATGTTATGCGATTCATGTCAGGCGATTCATGTCATGCGATTCATGTCAGGCGATTCATGTCAGGCGATTCATGTCAGGCGATTCATGTCAGGCGATTACGTTTTTCATGCTAGTTATGTCCTCATGCTATGTGTTCTTATGCTAGTAATGTCCTCCTGCAATGTGTTTCTTATGCTAGTAATGTCCTCCTGCAATGTGTTTCTTATGCTAGTAATGTCCTCCTGCAATGTGTTTCTTATGCTAGTAATGTCCTCCTGCAATGTGTTTCTTATGCTAGTAATGTCCTCCTGCAATGTGTTTCTTATGCTAGTAATGTCCTCCTGCAATGTGTTTCTTATGCTAGTGATGTCCTCATGCGATTATGTTTCACGTGCGGTCACGTTCTCATGCGATCACATTCGCGTGCGATCGTGGTCATCGTGTTACGTTTCTCATGCAATCACGGTTTTCATGGTGGTTCTCATGCGATTACGTTTCGCATGGTAGTTCTCATGCGATTACGTTTCTCATGCGATCATGTTCATGTGCGATCACGGTCCTCGTGTGTTACGTTTCTCATGCGATCACGTTCTCATGCGATTATGTTTCCCATGCGACTGTTTCCCATGGTATCATGTTTCCCATGTGACTATGTTTCCCATGGTGTGTTTCTGACTTGATTACGTTTTCCATGGTATATGTTTCTAATTCGACTACGTTTCCCATGTGGCGACTACGCTTCCCATGCGACTACGTTTCCCATGGTATGTTTCTGACTAGCTTAAGTTTTTCATGCGACTGCGTTTCTCATGGTATTATGTTTCTGATACGATTATGTTTCCCATGGTATTCTGATGCGATTATTTATTTATTTTTCATGCGACTACGTTTCCATGCGATTACGTTTCTCATGGTGTCTTCTCATGCGGTTACGTTTCCCGTGGTATGTTTCTGACTCGATTACGTTTTTCATGCGACTACATTTCCCATGGTATATGTTTCTATTTCGACTACGTTTTTTCATGCGACTATGTTTTTTCATGCGACTCCATTTCCCAATGCGACTACGTTTCCCATGGTATTATGTTTCTGATATGATTACGTTTCCCATGGTATCATGTTTCTGATGCGATTAAATTTTTTCAGGCGACTGTTTTTCATGCGACTATGTTTCCATGCGATTACGTTTCCCATGGTATTATGTTCTCATGCGACTACGTTTCTGGTGCGATTGCAGTTTTCATGCGGGTTTGTTTCTCATGCGATTATGGTTTTATGTTCTCATGTGAGTTTGTTTCGGATGCGTTTACGTTTTTTCATACGACTACGTTTTTCATGCAATCACGTTTCTCATGCGGTTACGTTTCTCATGCAATTGCGTTCTCATGGTTTCTTATGTGATTACGTTTCTCATGCGATTACGGCTCATGTGTTTGTTACTGATGCAATTACGTTTCTCATGGTATCACGTTTTTCATGCGTTACGTTTCTCATGCGGTTACGTTATCATGTGATTGCGTGACGTTTCTCAGGATGTCATGTTCTCATGTGATTACGTTTCTCATGGTTTACTCGTGTTTTCATTTCTAATGTGCACATTTCTCAAGCTAGTTACGGTTCCCAGGCGATCGCGTTTCTCATGCTTGTCATGTTCCCTTGCGATTACGTTTCTAACGCTAGTCATGTTATTGTGCGTTGCACTTTCATGTGTCGCGTTTCTCAGGCTAGTTATGTTCTCATGCTATTTTACATTGTTTCATGCAGTTATGTCTCATGTGTTTTCGTTCCTCAGACAATTTTACGTTTCTACGGTGCGTTTTACGGTACGTTTCTCATGCTATTCATGTTTTCTCGTATTTACGTTTCTTTTGCAGGTTTTAGTTGTGATGCAATTATTGGTTATTAATGTATGTACGATTACGCTTCTCATACGATTACGCTTCTCATACGTTTACGCTTCTCATACGTTTACGCTTCTCATACGTTTACGCTGTTCTGGGTATTATGTTCTCAAGTGTATTACGCTTCTCATGCTATTCGTGTTTCTTTTTTTTTTTTTCGTTTCTCGTACTATTCACGTTTCTCGTACTATTCACGTTTCTCGTACTATTCACGTTTCTCGTACTATTCACGTTTCTCGTACTATTCACGTTTCTCGTACTATTCACGTTTCTCGTACTATTTACGTTTCTCGTACTATTTACGTTTCTCGTACTATTTACGTTTCTCGTACTATTTACGTTTCTCGTACTATTCACGTTTCTCGTACTATTCACGTTTCTCGTACTATTCACGTTTCTCGTTCTATTCACGTTTCTCGTACTATTCACGTTTCTCGTACCTCATACGATTACGCTTCTCATACGTTTACGCTGTTCTGGGTATTATGTTCTCAAGTGTATTACGCTTCTCATGCTATTCGTGTTTCTCATGTTTTTTTTCGTTTCTCGTACTATTCACGTTTCTCGTACTATTCACGTTTCTCGTACTATTCACGTTTCTCGTACTATTCACGTTTCTCGTACTATTCACGTTTCTCGTACTATTCACGTTTCTCGTACTATTCACGTTTCTCGTACTATTCACGTTTCTCGTACTATTCACGTTTTCTCATTCTATTCACTTCTCACGCTTTTTTACTTCTCATGCTATTCGTGTGCTTATGTCTCTCATGCTTCTTCCTGTCGCTCATGCAACTTCAGGTCTATCATATAGGTTTCAGTCGTGATGGTTTCTAGTTGGTAGTTTGATATCATCATTGTAGATTCATGGCGTTTCATCGCTGGGGGGGGTCACCCATCACGTCTATGGGTGTTTACGGATTGAGATGATCGTTTTTAATCGGCTTGTACGGTGGCAAGTCTCCTCATCCGTTTCTCATACGTTTCATGCATCTCGACATACTATGACCTGACACGTCTTCAGGTTCATCGGGCCTGAGTGTACGTTTTTAATTTGCCTGCTACGCCTCAGGTTGCTCGGCCTTTGCAATTCATGGGTTTGTCTCATTCTCAGTCCAGCTGCATTAGTCCACACTTGCCTACATTTTATTTTCATAGTCTGGGCATACATGTTAGTTCATGGCCACTCTCCACTGCTGGTTACCTGTCACGTCTACGGGTACTGTCGGATTGAGATGTTCGTTTCTAATTGGCTTGTGCGGTGGCAAGTCCCCTCATCCGCTTCTCACGGCTTTCATCACGTTCATACGTCACATTATCCCACTACTTACATCACTTGCCTGACACGTCTTCAGGTTCATAGGCTTGAGTGTTACGTTTTTAATTGGCCTGATTTGCCTCAGGTTGCTCAGCCTTGCTAGTTTCTTGAGACTGACACATTTCAGTCTTCCGCTACATTTTCGTTCCTGCTCTACGTTACTGCGTGTGTTAGTCACGGACACCTACGTAGGTAGGGGTAAGGGAGGTAGGGATTTTTCCTTTTCCTAAGGTGAGTTGGGGCTGGTTGATTATGTTTTTAACAATGTTGTTCTTCTTTGCAGATTTCATGTCAGGGGCAGCAGATATCGCAGAGTTTGCCGCCATCTGTCTTTCTCCGGTTACGAATTCTATGCATGGTAGCACGCTCTCCTTGAAACTCCTGATACAGCCTTCTTTTTTACAGACAGAGCTTGATCTTCAAGTCCTGGGTTCTTTTTCTCACTGACATTCAGTTCCTACTTGCCTTTTTGCTTCTTTTGCCACTTTCAGCTCAAACGGGTTTTCAAACTGGGCCCAGGACAGTCTGGGCACTAGACTTTTGCGGATGTACTCGGGGATAGGCCACTTTACTTTCCCTAGTACTCCCTTCTCTGCTAGCACAGGGCATGACTCGTAGCCATTCCCTGCTGCTTAACCAGGGTAGAACTTCAATATCCTCTCTGGGCCTTGCTTGCAGTACAGGTGCAGTTTCTGCTGCCATTCGTCGAGGGGTCTGTATTCTCGTTGTTGAGAAGTTAGATTGGCGGTAGTCAGCTTTCTTTTCCGGACATATGTCAGCTCCACATGTCTGTCACAGGCATTCTTACGTTGGGGGCTTGTGGGTGCATACAGTTACTTTAATTTCAAATCTCTTGGCTAGCTCATCCTACTGTTTTGTTTTTTGCCCCCTTTTAGGCATACTGACCACGTGACCCCGGCACACCTCAGGTCACCTTCCCACCTCAGATCAATTTCCCTGTTTTCCCCTAGGACCTTTCCCTAGCACGATCACCTGAGACTCCGAGTACAAGTGAAAGGCTGACAGAAGGTCAGCCTGGGTTTGTAGGAGGAGTCGGGAGGTATTTAAACCCGCCCTCCATCCTCCTTCTGGGCGTCGGTTTTCTTGTGTCCCACCCACCCATCCCGTTTTTTATTGCTATTTCTTCTTTTACTTCTACTTGGGTATGCCCCCTTTTAGGCATACTGACCACGTGACCCCGGCACACCTCAGGTCACCTTCCCACCTCAGATCAATTTCCCTGTTTTCCCCTAGGACCTTTCCCTAGCACGATCACCTGAGACTCCGAGTACAAACTATAGTTATCATCCTCCTTCTGTATCTCTCATTCAGAATATGATTTTTGCAAGCAATGCAACATATGTCAGCATCATTTGCAATAATAAGGCGGTGTGGAGGTACTGTTTGTAGAAGAGCTCAATTGCAACTGTCAGAAGGACTCATTATTGCAGACGAAATGCTGGGAATCAGCCTGTAGAGAGAAGAGAAAATCCTTTGCTGTGTGTGCAATATTAAAATGAAGTCCAAATCCAGAACAAGGGTAAAATCAGATTTTCAAACATTTGTTGGAACTTTAAAAGTAAGTGCTAGTTATCAACATTTTGTATTGCAATTATTACTATTATTAGTCACAACAATAGACAAACACATGTGCTTAAAGTGTTTGTTATCCTAAAAAAAAAAAAAAGGATCCTTTAACCACTTCCCGTCTGGCTTATAGCAGAATGACGGCCAGACGGTGGTTCAGTTATCCTGACTGGGTGTCATATGATGTCCAGTAGAATAACAGCTGCGGCGCGCCAGTCAGTCTAACACACCGCTACACCGATCTCGGTAAAGAGCCTCTGATGGACCAGCTGTGTCCAATCTCGGCTGATTATGATGTAAACAGGAAGAGCCGTTGATCAGCTTTTCCTCACTTGCATCTGACAGATGTGAGTAGAGGAGAGCCAATCGGCAGGATGGTCTCCCCTCAGGCCCAGGACCACCAGGATGCCGCCAGGACCACCAGGGATGGCCACCACACTGGACTACCAGGTATGCCACCCTAGACCACCAGGGATATGCCAATCAGTGCACATCAGCAATGCCTGCCAGTGCCATCAGTGATGCCTATCAGTGCCGCATATCAGTGCCATCTATCAGTGCCAAGCAGTGCCACCCATCAGTGCCGCCTATCAGTGCCACCCATAAGTACCCATCAGGGCAGCCTTTCAGTGCCCATCAATTTCACCTCTCAGTGCCCATCAGTGCCCACCAGTGCCACCCATGAGGGCCCATCAGTGCCACCTATCAATGCCCATCAGTGGTGCATATCAGTGCCACCTACCAGTGCCCATCAGTGCCGCCTATCAGTGCCCAACATCAGTGCCACCTCATTGGAGCCACCTTATCAGTGCCGCCTTATCAGTGCCCATCAGTCAAGAAGAAAACTGACTTATTTTCAAAAACAATTAACAGAAACAAAAGAAAAACTTATGTTTCAACATTATTGGTCTTTTTTGTTTGTTTAGCAAAAATCAAAATCAAAAGAAAGCTCTATTTGTGGGTACAAAATGATGGAAATTTTGTTTGGGTACAGTGTAGCTTGACCGTTCAATTGTCATTTAAACAGCAACAGCACTGAAAGCTGAAAATTGGCTTGGACAGAAAGGGGGGTGTAAGTGCCTGGTATTGAAATGGTTAAAGCATGAATAACAGCGCAGTGCTTGTGCTGTGTAATTTGGGGGAGAGAAGATAGTTTTTTTTAGAACATAGAGCGATAAATGACACAGCATAAGCACTATGCTGTCTATCATGCTTTAGGATCACAATATTTTTATTTATTTTTTCAGAAGAAGATGACATGACTATTTGAATAAATGTAGATTATTGTACATACCATAAATAAATAAGACATCCCATGATAATAAGCCCTAGTGTGGTTAGCCCAAATTAATGTAAGACCCAGTCTTATTTTCGGGGAAACACAGTACTAGGTTATACTAGCAGTGTTGCTGACAGTGCTTGTCTTCAAACTTTCTTTATTCATTTTTCCAACAACACATAACATACATATTACAACACATATAACACACATATACGGTCTCAATATATCCTATTACAGATAAAGAAAAGAATAATAATAATAGATGGTCTACACATCCTATATAACAGGGATCCTCAAACTACGGCCCTCCAGTTGTTCAGGAACTACAATTCCCATCATGCCTAGTCATGTCTGCGAATGTCAGATTTTTACAATGCCTCATGGGAAATGTAGTTCCACCACAGCTGGAGGGCCGTAGTTTGAGGATCCCTGCTATATAAAAACCTCACCAAGAAACCCCCAACATCCGTGTATCTGAAGATCCATTACCTCCTCCTCTCCTGGGCCCATCCCTCCATATTACCCTTCTCAGACCCATGTACTCTCTTCTATACGGGAGGTTACTAAAGGTAGGCTCGTCTACAGATGCTATGTTTTACCTATACCACTCCATCTATCTGCCCTCTCCCCTCCATCTCCTCCATCCTCCCCATGTTAACCCTCCCAGGCGATGTGACTGGGGGAGTCAAGGCTGAGTGGGGAAGGAGGAAGAGAAAAGCCCAAATGAAGAGGATAGAGGGAGAAAAACTTGTGTGCACTGCCTTAAAAACCCCATTTAGCTGATAACACACAAACAATTCTATTT
Source organism: Rana kukunoris (assembly GCA_029574335.1). Classification (NCBI taxonomy): domain Eukaryota; kingdom Metazoa; phylum Chordata; class Amphibia; order Anura; family Ranidae; genus Rana; species Rana kukunoris. The sequence goes on along the minus strand of CM056050.1, from coordinate 77,913,458 downwards.
CCTCATGTCTTTATTAAACATGCCTATTAAACATTCACAGGACTGGCAGAAAAAAGTAAGTGAACCCTCAGCGTTAAAAGCTTGTGAAGCCTCCATTGGCAGCAATAACTTCCAGCAAGTGCTTTTGGTAGCTCTGAGTCTGACCTGCACAGCTTTCTGGAGACATTTTTGACCATGCCACTTTGAAATTTGCTTCAGCTAAGACATTGTATGATGTCTGGTGTGTCATTCCACAGCATCTCTGTGGGGTTAAGGTCTGAGCTCGGACCATACCACTCCAAAAGGCAATTTTGTTTTTTTCTGTGATGGATTTACTTCAAAAGCCCATAACCCCAATCGCATCTTGCGATCTGCTAATCAAAATCTCCTGCAGATACCGAAAGCCGGATACAAATCCAAAGGAGATAGAAGATTCGCGGTCCAAGGTCCCAGACTATGGAACGCTTTGCCAACCAGTAATCGGTTGGAGGAGAACTACTTAGCATTCAGGAGAAAGATCAAGACTCATCTCTTTTGATACCAAAGGAGACAGGAACAACAAGCGCCCAGAGGCGATTCAGTTCGCATGTGCCGCACTATATAAGTTTTCATTCATTCAGGGTCATTGTCCTGCTGCATCATCTGACTTCTATTCAGCTTCAGCCGGTGGGCAGCCACCCTGACATTATCCTGTAGGTTATTTTGGTAAACTTAAGAATTTATTTCTCCCTCAATGATGGCAAGTGGTCCAGCCAATCAAGTCCAAATCCCAAAGTTTCCTTCACCATACTTCACCTCTGGGATGATGTTTTGATGTTGGTAAGTTGTGCCCTTTTTGAGCCATACATAGTGCTGAGTATTCTTCCCAAACAATTCAACTTTGTCCACAAAACATTTTGCCATTAGTGTTGCAGTTTGCCAAGCTGCTCTTTGGCAAACTTCAGGAGTGCAGCAATGTTTTTTTTGGAGAGCAGCAGCTTTGTGTTGTTCTGCCATAGACACCCACCTGTTCAAAGACTTTAGTATGGTAGACTCATAAACAGGAATGTTTGCCAGTTCCAATGATGTCTTCAAGCCTTTAGATGTTACACATGGGTTCTTCTTTATCTCATTGTGCCTTGGGAGTCATCTTGACTGGGCACCCACTTCTAGGAAGTATAGCCTCAATGTTAAACTGTCTCCATTTATAGACAACTTGTCTTTCAACCGATGGATGCTGAAACACTGTGCGATTGCTTTGCATCCCTTTTCCCTTTCCAACCTTATTCAGATCAACTACTCTTGATCATATGTCTTCAGAGAACTCCTTTTGTGAGGCATGGTCCACATCAGCTGATACTTCCTATGAACAGCAATCCTAAAATTTTGAGTGTCTTTTATCAATCAAAGTAGCTCTCAACTACAAACTCATTTAATTAATTTTCACACTCCAGGTGTGCAAACTACTGACTTCAATTAGCTTTCTTTAAAGTAATTAGTCTATGGGTTCACATACTTTTTACACCAACACTGTAAATTGAAGTGTGTTCAATTTAGACAAGAGAAAATAAAATTATTGGTGTTATCAACTTAAGCACATTGTGTATGTCTATTGTTTTGACTTGATTAGGATTAGATCACATGTTATGGTAAATTCCTGCAGAAAAACAGGGGGTTCACATACATTTACTTGACACTAAGGGCCAGATTCTGGTATACCATTTACACTACGCCGCCGCAACTTACTGGAGCAAGTGCCGTATTCTCCAAGCGCTTGCTCCGTAGTTTGCGGTGGCGTAGTGTAAATGGCCCGGCGTATCCCCGCGTAATTCCAAGGGGGCAGCTTGTATTTAAATTAAGCGCGCCCCCGCGTCGATCGAACTGTGCATGCGCCGGCCGGGGAAAAAGCCCAGTGCACATGCTCCAGCTCACGTCGGAAAACGTTGCTGAAACCGACGTGAAAACGACGTGATCGTCACTTACGCAATTCCCTATTCGCGAACGACTTAGTAAAACAACGTAAACGACGGAAAAAAACGCCGCTGACCCGACGCCATACTTAACATGGCATACGACAGAACTTCGTAAGCCTACCCCTCATATAGCAGGGGTAACCTTACGCTTACGGAAACAACGTAAACGACGACGAGGCAGCGTAAAAACTTTTGGGAGCGGCGTATTAGGCTCATTTGCATAGGCAAATGAGAAATCAACGTAAAGGCCACCTAGCGGCCAGCGAAGGATTTACATCTAAGATCCGACAGTGTAAGTGTTTTACACCTGTCAGATCTTCGCTGTATCTATGCGTAAGTGATTCTAGGAATCACACACATAGATACCCGGACAAAAAAACAGAGACACGACGGTGTTTCCTGCGATACACCGTCGTATCTCTTTTGAGAATCTGGCCCTGTATGTATACATATAAATACGTGTGTGTATATTAAGAGGCCATGATCCATATCATTTTATTTGTATAATAGAACAGATATTGCCTGACATCATGGTTTGTACATCAGTAACCATATTAACCTATAAAACTCCCTTTAGGGAATATTTCAAAGAATGAAGGGTCAAATGTAATATGTCTTCTGAATCTGCAGAGTCTTAGTAAATGACATTTAGCTGTAATTATAAAGGAAATTGATATATTTGCTATTGTGCTCCCAATAAAGTATATGATATTTGACCAAATTGCTCCAACCTGAGCTATAATTTAAGACAAACCTTTGATTATAGTATCTATTATTGGAATTCCTCACACTAAGCATTGAATTTCAAAACAGGTTGGACAAAATATACAAACTGATAAAAGCGTTTTAGAAGATTTGCTATTTCTACAGTGTGCTACAGCAGTCTGTAGAGTCAGACATACACTATGTTGTCAAAAGTATTGGGACACCTTTACACACATGAACTTTAATGGCCTTCCAATATTGAGTTGGTGCACCCTTTGCAGCTATACCAGCTGAAAGCGGAGTTCCACCCAAAAGTGGAACTTCCGCTTTAAGCACTCCTCACCCCCTTACATGCTACATTTGGCATGTCATTTTTTTGAAGAGGGAAGTGGGGGCTTCGGTAGGAGTGGGACTTCTACCCAGGGACTGCCTAGGCGACTCCTCCTCTCGCCTTGGCGGCCCCTCCATTTAGGCGATCTCCCACGTGACAGGAGATCGCCTGTCCACTCCTAGAGCGCAGCGTAACTCGCGCATGCTCAGTGAGTGCCTGGCCGTGAAGCCGAAAGTTGTCTCTGCAGGGTGCCCACACTGTGAATGGAGGCGCCGGCGGAGAGGGGCGGAGAGGAACGGATCTCCGGGCGGCTGTGCCGCTGGACCGTGGATCAGGTAATTGTCTGTTTATTAAAAGTGAGCAGCTACACTTTTTTTAGCTGACTTTTAAAAAAAGGCTGGAACTCCGCTTTAAAATCTTCTGGGAAGGCTTTCCACAAGGTTTAGGAGTGTGTCTATGGGAATGTTTTACCATTCTTCCAGAAGCTCATTTGTGAGGTTTTAAAAAATAAATAAAAATCACTTTTTTGATCACTTTTATTGCTGTCACAAGGAATGTAAACATCCCCAGCGACAGTAATAGGCAGCGACATGTACTTTTTATGGAGAGATCTGGGGTCGGACCCAAAATCCCCCCTTTGTACTTAAAAGTATTCAAAATGCCAAAATATGCATTTTGGAATACCTTGAATTTTTTTAAATGAGTGGCATTGACAGCCGAGTTAACCAGAAGTGACATTGTGACGTGACTTCCAGGTTACTCCAGGTCTCCCGGTGGGATAGGTGACCTGGTTGGAGCAGCGGAAGACCGTGAGAGGAGAAAAGGTAACCAGCAAGTGGGGGCATCTACACTGAAAATCAGGACACTGATCATTAGTGTCCTGGTGATCAGTGCAGCCAAAACAGTGCCCATCAGTGTTGCATATCAGTGCCAATCAGTGCCGCCAATTAATGCTAATCAGTGCTGCCAATCAGTGCCCATCAGTGCTTCCTCATTAGTGCTGCTTATCAGTGCCCATCAGTGCACCGAGGAGCAGGTAAGTATAACATCTATAACATTTAACAAAAATGATGCCTTCACAATCACTTAACGTAGCTGATGTGTATGGATTATTTTTTGAGAATAAAGATGTTTAGTGTCAATTTATTAGGCAGGAAGGGGGTAAAAGTGCCCAGTAGGCAAGTAGTAAAGCTGATCTCCGGGTTTAACTAACTGTAAATTGTTTTTTTTTTTACTCAACTGGTCCAAATGAACTATTTACTTCACTAGGCTATGTTCACACTGATGGTGTGCGAGTCAAGTCAGTTTTCCAGTGTGATCACTGCAAGTTGATGCAGTTAAGAGGCAATTCTAAAGCACTTTTCACGCGACTTGGATAAAGCTGTGGTTTCTGGTCTCTCTCTCTCTCCTGGAATCATGTTACTTTAAGGCCACGTACACACGATCAGACCGGTCCGATGAAACTGATCCGACAGACCATTTTCATAGGGCCACACTGAAGTGGTCTGATGGTCTGATGTGCGTACACACCATCGGGCCAAAAATCCGATCAGACCAGAACGCGGTGACGTAGAACACAACAACGTGTTGAAAAAAGTTCAATGCTTCCAAGCATGCGTCGACTTGATTCTGAGCATGCGCAGGTTTTTGATCCGATGCTTTTGTGTACTAACCATCGAATCTGACAGATTTTAAAGCAAGTTTCAAAACTTTGGTCCGACGGACAACGGTCCGATGGGCCGTACACACCATCGAATTGGTCCGATCGTGTGTACGCGGCCTAAGACAGTTACCACTCAAGTCTAAGGCGGTAAAATCGCACCTCTCTAAACTCGCACATAAATGAATACAAAGCTTACTTTATTAGGCTGAGACAGGCAGGTGGGCTAATAATGCCAGGAAGTCCGCCCCAGCCAATTTGTTGCAAAACAGGTTTTATAACAAAACTAAATTCCACTAAAATAAAAAAATGCAATAGTTTAATATTTGCTAGAAAATCAATAAATGTGTTTTCCAAGCAGCTGGCATTAAATTGTTAGAGGGAAATGTCACCAATCCGAGCCAATCGGGAATGCCTGGTACTGTTGCAAACATGTTTACAGGTTGGTAGAGTAGTTCATCAGATTAACCACTTGCTTACTGGGCACATAAACACCCCTCCTGCCCAGACCAATTTTCAGCTTTCAGCGCTCTCACATTTTGAATGGCAATTACTCAGTCATGCAACACTGTACCCAAATGATTTTTTTGTCCTTTTTTCATACAAATAGAGCTTTCTTTTGGTGGTATTTGATCACCTGTGGGTCTTTTATTTTTTGCGCTATTAATGAAAATACCGAAGATTTTGAAAAAAAAATGATTTTTTCATAGTTATTGTGATAAAATTTTGCAAATTATAAATTTTTCTTCATACATTTTGGCCACAATTTATACTGCTACATGTCTTTGATAAAAATAACGCAAACTTTTTGGAAATTTGGTCTGTGTGAAAGTTTTAGAGTCTACAATCTATAGTGCAAATCATAAACAATTATCACATCTGATGTACTGAAGAGGCCTGTGTCATTTCTTGAAACCCTAACAAGCCAGGAAAGTACAAATGCCCCCCAAATAACCCCTTTTTGGAAAGTATACATGGTATTTAGTAAGAGGCATGGTGAGTTATTTTATGTTGTAATTTTTTCCCACAATACTTTGCAATATTAAGATTTTTATTTTATGTTTAAAAATGTTCTCAAAATTGTCATTGTAATAGCTTATTTCTCTCACATGGCATGTGCATACCACAAATGACACCCCAAAATACATTCTGCTACTCCTCCTGAGTAAAACGATACCCCATGTGTGAGACTTTTTCACTGCCTGACCACATACGGAGGCCCAACATGCAGGGAGCGCCATCAGAGGTTTTAGTAAATTAAATTGCACATCTAACTAGTTGACTACCTATTACAATTTTGAAGGCCCTGAAACACCAGGACAATGGAATTACCCACAAAATGACCCCATTTTGGAAAGCTAACACCGTACGTATAATCTATGAGGCATAATGAGTCTTTTGAACAATTTTTTTTTTCCAGCAGTTTTTAGGAAATGTGGAAAAAAAACTGAAAACGCATTTTTTTTTTTACACAAAGTTGTCCATTGATAAGATATTTCCAACATATAGCATGGACATAGCAAAAATGACACCGCAAATACATTCTGCTACTCCTCCCAAGTAGAACGATACCCCATGTGTGAGACTTTTTCACTGCCTGGCCACATACAGAGGCCCAACATGCTGGTGGTGATGTGACTACACAGTTGTGTGCTAAGCCTTCACTGATGGGCACTGATGAGGTGGAGCAGATGGGCACTGATGAGGTGGAGCAGATGGGCACTGATTGGCGGAGCAGATGGGCACTGATGAGGTGGCACAGATGTGCATTGATTGGCACATTTGTGCCACTGAGGTGGCACAGATAAGGCAGCACAGGTGGGCACTGATTGGCAGCACAGGTGGGCACGGATTCGTGGCACAGGTGGGCACGGATTCGTGGCACAGGTGGGCACTGATGAGGTGGCACTGCACAAATCACTGATGGCACAGGTGGTCCCAGACTGGCACAGGTGGGCGCAGACTGGCACAGGTGGGCACAGATTAGCACATGTGGGCACAGACTGGCACAGGTGGACACAGACTGGCACTGTATGGGAACTGTGGCACTGTATGGGCATTGTATTTTTACTGGGCACTGCAAAAAAATGGCAACTCACAGATCCTTCTCCCTCCTCACACGCTGTCTCTGTGTCAGGAGGGAGAGCCGGCAATGAGAGATGATCTCATATGTTTACATTTGAGATCATCTCTCATTGGCCGCACAGATCGCATACCAAACGGATACTCCAATTGGCCGTTCACAGCGATCAGTGATTGGCTGTGTCCAAGGGACACGGCCAGCACAGAATTTCCCCGCTGCACGCTCGGGAGTGTGCACGGGGAACGAGGAAAGGGATTTTCAGGTCCACGCTGAAGCGTCTTTCGGCTATAGCGCGGACCTCAAGTAGTTAAGGGACCTTAAAGCTCAGGAGTTTTGAATGGAAAGTCAAGATTTGCATATAATTTCAACCATCTATATCTTTGGATCCATTTTTTTAATCATGTAAAATTTTAATTACTGTATTTATTGGCGTATAACACTCACTTTTTTTACCCTGAAAATAGAGAGCAAACTGTGCCTGCGTGTTATACGCAGGGGGCTGTGGAAAGTTTTTTTCCTGAAACTTAAGGAAAAGTTAGGGTGCGTGTTATACGCCTGTGCGCGTTATACGCCAATAAATACGGTACTCAGGTTTGTGATAGGTCTATAATATTTTAAATATTGATGCAACGAGTGTAACTGCTGCGTGGGTCATTTTGTAATTTTTTTGCTAATAAATTGACACTAAACATTATCTTTATTCTCAAAAAATAATCCATGCACATCAGCTGCTTCAAGTGATTGTGAAGGCATCATTTTTTTAAATGTTATAGATGTTATACTTACCTGCTATGTTTAATGGTACTGCACAAAGCAGTCTCATACCTACTCTTCTGGAGCCCCTCACCAGTACTGTCCACTCCTTTTCCCCTCTGAGTACCCCTTCACCAAGCTGTGTGCTGGGGGGGGGGGGGGCACCCGGGGCATCATGATCCCGAGCTTGACTGTGTGCATCCATAGACACAAATAGCGTGCTTCCTCCTCACAGTATTTGACTGACAGTAGCAGTAGCCAATCACTTTCAGAAACAAAATGCTCTCAGAGACTTCTGATTTATTGGTTGAACTAGATGGACCTGTGTCTTTCAAATCAGACTAACTATGCAACTCCTGTGAGGCTAATAAGAATGAGCAGCAGTTCTGCAGATGGGACAGCATTGGATCAGTTGAGGATTCAGGTAAATGTTGAGGGATAGGCCACAAAAAAGGAGCTTCGTGAAGCAATAAAACACAGAACACATTGTCCCCTGCGCATAGAACGATGTGTGAGCAGCAGCATTTTGGGCTACAAAATAGTGTTAGTGGGCCATTAGAGCTTGAACCGTATACAGTACCTCACAAAAGTGAGTACACCCCTCACATTGTTGTAAATATTTTATTATATCTTTCATATGACAACATATGGGCCAAATATGCAACTACAGCTGAGAAATGGGCTCCTTCACATACAAAAATGGATGGCTGGTAACAAGCTAGGCCTCAACGAAGCCAAGACCGAGGTGATGTTGGTAGGCCCTCAACCACCAATTTTCTCTTGGCCTGGCCCATTTCATTCTGCCCAACCCCAATGCCGGCAAAACAAGTCAAGAACCTAGGCACCATCTCTGATCCCAGCCTGTCATTCATACCTCAGGCAAAACTCTGTATCAAAAACTCCAACTTCTATATACAAAGACTTTGAAAAATGAAAGATCTGTTTTCACATGAAAACCGGCTAATTCCCGGTTGGATTGCTCCAACATCTTTTTTTGCAAGTCACCCAGAATCAAGCTGCGCGACTGGTTTCCAGTTGCGCTAGAACAGACCACATCACTCTTGTGCTGGAAAAACTGCTTTGGCTCACTATCGCCAAGTGAGTACTATTCAAGGCAATGTTCTATATGTATAGGGCACACCAGAAACTGGGTCCAATCTGTCTGAATGGGCCTCTCACTATATGCCGTAAAGATCACTTTGCTCAGCTAACTTACATCTCACAGAACCAACAATTAGAAGACTACAATCCACTGGCAACAGACGCCTGGTCACAAAGGGTAATGAGCTGTGGAATTCCCTGCCAACGTCTCTAAGGTCCTCACCCTCCCTCATGAAGGGTTTAGAAACTCACCTCTTTATTCAGGTTTATGGATAATCTGATAAAGAATAGGAACCATGCAAAACCATGGACTTTGAATGTTTTTTTTTTCCTCCTCCATCTGGAGGGTTAGCCCCCTCCTTGCCCCTCCCTAGTTTTTCTTTTTTTTATGTTACCTCTTTCAAATTCTACACCCTAGGCTCTTCTACCTTTGTATGGGCAATTCAAGTTTGAATATAGGGTCTCTCCTAGACGCGTTCCTAAGGGAGCACATTCGACGCAGTACAAATCCCATATTAGATCAAATCAAACATTGAAGAAATTACACTTTTCTACAATGTAGTAAGTGTACAGCTTGTATAACACTGTAAATTTGCTGTCCCCCCAAAATAACTCAACACACAGCCATTCATGTCTAAACCACTGGCAGAAATAGTGAGTACACCCCTAAGTGAAAATGTCCAAATTGGGCCCAATTAGCCATTTTCCTCCCTGGTGTCATGTGACTCGTTAGTGTTACAAGGTCTCAGATGTAAATGGGGAGCAGGTGTGTTAAATGTGGTGTTATCGCTCTCACACTCTCATACTAGTCACTGGAAGTTCAACATGGCACCTCATGTCAAAGAACTCTCTGAGGATCGGAAAAATAGAATTGTTGCTCTACATAAAGATGGCCTAGGCTATAAGAAGTATGCCAAGACTCTGAAACTGAGCTGCAGCACTGTGGCCAAGACCATACAGTGGTTTAACAGAACAGGCCTCGCCATGGTCGACCAAAGACATTGAGTGCACGTGCTCAGCATCATATCCAGAGGTTGTCTTTGGGAAATAGACGTATGAGTGCATTGCTGCAGAGGTTGAAGGGGTGGGGGGGATCAGCCTGTCAGTGCTCAGACCATATGCCGCACACGCCATTAAGTTGGTCTGCATGGCTGTCGTTCCAAAAGGAAGCCTCTTTTAAAGACGATACACAAGAAAGCCCGCAGTTTGCTGAAGACAAGCAGACTAAGGACTTGGTTACTGAAACAATGTCCTGTGGTCTGATGAGACCAAGATAAACGTAGTTGGTTCAGATGGTGTCAAGCGTGTGTGGCGTCAAACAGGTGAGGTGTGTGTCTACAGTCAACAGTCAAGCATGGTGGTGGGAATGCCATGGACTGGGACTACATGAGTGCTGTCTGCACTGGGGAGCTACAGTTCATTGAGGGAACCATGAATTCCAACATGAACTGTGACATACTGAAGCAGAGCATGATCCCCTCCCTTTTGGAGACTGGGACGCAGGGCAGTATTCCAACATGATAACAACCCCAAACACACCTCCAAGATGACCACTGCCTTACTAAAGAAGCTGAGGGTAAAGGGGATGGACTGGCCAAGCATGTCTCCAGACCTGGGGCATCCTCAAACAGAAGGGGGAGGAGCGCAAGGTCTCTAACATCCACCAGCTCCATGATGTCATCATGGAGGAGTGGAAGAGGACTCCAGTGGCAACCTGTGAAGCTCTGATGAACTCCATGCCCAAGAGGGTTAAGGCAGTGCTGGAAAATAATGGTGGCCACACAAAATATTGTCACATTTTGGGCCCAATTTGGACATTTTCACTTAGAGGTGTATTCACTTTTGTTGCCAGCGATTTACACATTAATGGCTGTGTGCTGAGCTATTTTGAGGGGACAGCAGATTTACACTGTTATACAAGTTGTATACTGGCTACTTTACATTGAAGTAACGTGTAATTTCTTCAGTGTTGCCACATGAAAAGACATAATAAAATATTTAACCACTTTCAGCCCAAGGACGTCATATGACGTCCTGGACTTTCAGTGGGGATATCTGAAAGATGCCTGCAGCCACAGGCATCATTCAGATATCCATCTCTTCAGCCGGCGAATCCCTGCACCATAAGAATGATCATAGTGGTGGTTCCGCCGCTTGATCGTTCTTATAGGAGCGGTAACCCTGAGTCACGCTCGGGGTAGCTTTGCAGAGCCTGCAGTGGCGTTCCCTTGCCTTCTCCTGGAGATCTAGCGATTATATCCTATTGCTGTGATCACCAGCGAGATCACCGCCGCTCTCACCGACCGTCACCTAACTTCCTGGTTCCGTTCCCTGCGAGCAGCAGCGGTGCATGGGAGCGGAACTGGGTGGGAAATTCAAATTTGAAAAGTGAAACACATACATAAAAGGAGGTGATACATTGTAATCTGAGAGGATTACACTGCATCACCTTAGGATCTGACACCATCACTTTACAGTGCCCCGTGCCTGACATTTTAGTGTCATTTGTGCCCATAAAAAAATATTTAGAACATGGCATCAAAAAAGCGCCACTTTGCTCCAAAGGTGCTTTTGGACCAGTTGAGTGACAGCGACACGAGTTGCTCACAGAACTGAGCGATAGTGAGTTGTGGTTAGATTTGTCGTCTGACTGACACTGACACTGATCCGGCAAGTGAGAACGGCGATGATCCCACACCTGACCTCAGCGATGTGCGCACTTGGTGCCCTATAGACTGCGATACGGACCAGGTAGCTCCCCCGAGATTCCCGTTCACTGGATCACCTAGGATGAAGGTAAATGTTGAGTGTGACAACCCTCTGGCATACCTGCAATTATTCCTCACTGAGGAGGTAATTGAAAAAATTGTCACAGAGACAAATCGCTACCATGATCAGCAATCCGCCAGGGGGGTTAAGGGGGTAAAACTTTTTGGTGGTCAAGTGGTTCAGTCATTGTGTAAGCTTGTTTAAACTGTATTATTTCATATGCACCTGAATTAAAAAAAAAAAAAAATATTTATATACAATCTACTTTTTATTGTTTAGATTACCACAATCACATTACTATGACTAATGCCAGGGGATAAGTCCTGGGGAAAAATGTGTGGGAACTTTTTTTTTCGATCCAAGTTCTTTCTAAATCCCACGATAAATTGCGGCAGACCTCCGCAATGTCTCCTGGGAACAATGACAAATGCTCCCTGGAGACATTGCAGCATCGAGGAAGTGACGGAATACCCGCACACTACCTGATGAATCCATATACAGGAAGCGGCCAGTAACAAAGGATTACTAAGGTTCGCCTGCCCCTGACAGTGACTCGAGCTGGGCATCGCCGCTTAGTAAAGGATTGGCTCGGCTGCTCTCGGCTGCTCTAGTCCTGCAAAGGGAACTGAGTACCTGTTGTGAAAAAAGTGCAGGAACTCCGTTCCCACACGTTCCCGCAGGACTTGAGCCCTGACTAATACCCCGTATACTCGATCTGAATTTCCGATTGAAAAAGTCTGATGGACTTTTTCCATCGGATTTTCCGATCGTGTGTAGCCCCATCAGAGTTTTTTCATCGGAAATTCCGAAGAATTCCATCAGAGTTTAGATATAGAACATGTTCTATTTTTTTCCGATGGAATTCCGATGTGATTTGGCCGGTCAAAGCCCGATCGTGTGAAAAGAAAAGCTTCCCTTAAAATTTTTGTAACATTGGTTCATAAACACTATAATATAAATGTAAAATAAAATAGTTTAAAACAGGTTATAGTTTCCTATTAAAAAACTCAAAAGAGTTCATGTTAGCAGTTCCTCCTAATTATCTCCGGAGCTCTCTCTGGAGGTAATGGGTTTGCTGATTCCAGTTTTGTTGTGATTTTACTTTTAGCAAACATCCTTTTTCATTACTATTGTGCAGTGGCACCTTTACAAGGTCACAGGATTGTTTAAGAAAACCTTTTTATCTTGTAATTATTTCTGGACAACATAAAGGCAGATGCGGCTTTTATCAAGGTAAGAGGCAGAAGAAAATGTTCCCAAAAGACATATAAGCAGCTATTTTGTGGAGTAAATGGCCTTATCTTTTTCTTTAGTACTTTTGTTTCACCAGTAGACATATACTTAGGAACAAACAAGATGTACTGGTGACACACAACCCATCTTATCGTAAATAACAAATCAGACTGTGCATTTTTGAAAGTATTTTGAGGGCATCAGTGCTTTAGTCACATGTTTTTATCTTTCCAGAAGTATTCATAGCTGCTTTTTTTCCCAATTAACAACCTCTAAAGTGCATTTTATATCTAAGTAGATTTCATTTAAGGGGGTATGAGGACTGTTCATATATGTAAAGCCAGCAATGAAGGTTCCTTTAGAATGTAGCTCATAAGTTCTCAAGGTCGTTACTACAGTTGGGATAGTTACATATGGCATATTCATTTTTCTATTTAGTACACAGGGAGGGTTAGTGTCTGACTAAATTGAAAAAAGAACTACACAACAGGACATAATGCAGTTTAGGAAAAAAATAATACTTTTCACTTACGTGGCCCCAACAGTCATATACAAGGGGAAGAATAAACACATCCTGGACCATCAAGGCAGACTCACCTGCCTATTTGCCCTCCTCCAACACTGACAGATCAGACCTGTCCCTTGTTTCTCTGTCTGCTACCGCCATCACCTCTTCCTGGTCTTTCTATTGGTTCCTGACAATCCTCTTTGACCACCGGTCATCCACTCATGCTGTTCCCTCAATACGAAGGATTTACATAATCATTGGCTGGCCATGCCAATAACTAAAGAGAAGCATTGAGAGCCTGAAAGAACATTAGGAGAAGGAGTTACATTGTTCCAGCACTTTGCCCCATTGTCTGCATTCTACAGATGCTAGGATGGGCCAGAAGGCACTGCATGGGCATTGTCAACCAATTTATAAAATGCTAGGAGACAAGGCAAAATGTTTTAGCAAAAGATACCCACACATTCTCTTCTGCTAAAAAAAAAAAAAAAAAAAAAAAATTCTTGTAACAAAAAAATTGAAATGCATACCTATTAAATTTAAGGCAGTGGACAGATAGGGGGCGATATACTAAAACTGGGAGTGCAGAAATCTGGTTCATTTCTGTACCCCTGCAAAAAGGGAAAATGTTATACTTACCTAACGGTAATTTTCCTTTCCTGATGCAAGCATGACAGCATATACGTATGGGAAGGCTCCGCCCCCCTGCCCAATCAGGACCGGTTATACTATAAAAGTAGGTCTCCTCCCCTACCCCAGCATTCTCATAGTTTAGTATCACTGCGGAAGGCCTTATTTTAAATGTTTCAGGCCCCATATTTGCCATTTCTCTCTCTTTTTTTTCTAGGGGAGGGAACCTATATGCTGTCATGCTTGCATCAGGAAAGAAAAATTACCGTTAGGTAAGTATAACATTTTCCCTTTTCCTGACACAGCATGACAGCATATACGTATGGGACATACCAAATCACCAGACAATAAGGGTGGGTACTGCTGAAGTGTTTAAGAGGATTAGATCTACTGTATCCCCTCTAACGACAGATGTATTGTAGTTACGACTGCTGGGTCCGCCAGAATGGACCCCCAACATGTTGAATGTAGACCAGGTCGTAGTTTAGATATTAACTCTGGAGGAACTATTTTGGAGTTCCGTCAATGGATGCATCACCAGCTTGGAGGAGCTGTCTCTGCCCTCATCTGATGGACTTGTCCTCTCCATCTATGTTTTGATTAATTGTATCCGTACAACTGCGGTGGTCTTCGTTGGACAGCGGGATTGTCCTTTTCCGATGCCATTAGGCCTGATGAGTTTATCGTTTTTCTCCTAGAAGAAGAGCCAATTCTATGTCTCTTCAACCTTGACTCTCTTTTCCAAGTTTGTGGAACTTCAAACACTTCCGTTTGGATCTGCCAAAAGGATGATGATGTTCTAACTCAGGTTGCCAAGATACCAACCTTTGTATAGTGTTGAGGAAAAGACTAGAGCCATTTTGCCTGATCATTTCAGCAACAAGGTAGTTTATGGTATGACACTTGAATGTTTGAGATTCTTCTAGATCTACTTTACATACTGTATTTGCCAAAAGGAATACTTATTCCCATGTTCCTGGCCATATTTATGATGTTTTGTCCCTCTAAATGGAGAGTGAGATAATGTGTCTCACACTATTTGGAAAACCCCATGGGGGAAAGAATAACCTGCCTAGGTCTTTCGGACTTGGTTGCTGAGATATGCAACCCAGAGAGTGAAGAATAGATACGACTGCGTTTCAGTATCCTTTAATGCCGTCTCTAGGCTCTCCTGTATACAATTCATTCCTTCCAGTAAGGAACAGAGAATTCCATCCTTTAAATTCTGTAGGTTCTTCTCTTAGCTAAGGTATTTGAAGTCTGGAGTAGACACTCTGACCTCCATTAGATTTCAAACACTAAACGGTGAGACCTCCACATTTTGGTCTCCTGTATCTAGATATAATTTGTATGAATTTGAAAGATACCGTTGGCACGCTGTATGAGGTGTTGAATCTCAGGAAGGAGAATAGGGAGTTTTCGGATCTGAGACTGTACCCGTGGGCATCATTGCCTGCAAGCTACAGGGTAATTATCGTCATCACCACTGAACGGCTGCAAATCCGGATAGGCCTCCTGGAGACTCTTCAGTTTGTTAAATATATACGTATTGGCTAATCTGCCAACCCAGCTGGCTGTCCTTAGTTTATCTGCTTCCACCTCTGGGAAGCCACCCAGGTTACGGTCAGACCAATAACTTGATAGCCTCAGTGGCGTCACTAGGGTTGGTGTCACCTGGTGCGGTAAAACATGGTGTCACCCCCCCCCCCCCCCATCTAGGTTGTCTAGCACCATGCAGGCAGTGCACAGTCACGGGGCGCACTCCAAACCAGCCCCTGTAAATGATAGTATAGGGCGGTATAGTGGCAGGTTAGGGTAGAATAGGGTGGTATAGTGACAGGTTGGTGTGGTATATGGCAGGTTAAGGTGGTACAGGGCAGGTTAAGGTAGTATGGGGCAGGTTGGGGTGTTATAGGGCAAGTTAGGGTGGCATAGGGCAGGTTAGGGTGGTATTGGGCAAGTTAGGGTGGTACAGGAAAATAAGGGTGGGAAAGGGAAGGTTGGGGTGGTATAAGACAGGTTGGGGTGGAATAGGGCAAGATGGGGTGGCACAGGGCAGGCTGGGTGGTATAGGGCAGGTTAGGGTGACACAGGGCAGGCTGGGGTGGTATACAACAGGCTGGGGTGGCACAGGGCAGTCTGGTATGGCACTGGGCAGGCTGGGGTGTTACACAGCAGGCTGGGTGGTATGGGGCAGGCTGGGGTGGCACAGGGCAGGCTGGGGTGGTATGGGGCAGGCTGGTATGGCACAGGGCAGGCTGGGGTGGTATACAGCAGGCTGGGGTAGCACAGGGCAGGCTGGGGTGGTACACAGCAGGCTGGGGTGGTATACAGCAGGCTGGTCTAGTGGGGGTGGCTGGACACAGCTATATTATATATTTACCACCTTGCACCCCCCCCCCCCTTTCGTTATCAGACTAGCACAGCACAGGATGCCAGACACTGTTTGAGAGTCCTCCCACACTATCTCTCAGACGGCCTGCCAGTACCATGGCAACCCCCCCACCTAACCTTGGGCTCAGGCCGGTGTATCGTCATATTCCACTCCCCGTAACAGAGTGCTCCGGAAGTGCTGTGGTGGGCAACTGCGCATGCGCGATGCGTTCCAAGGTATTTACGGCAGTGCACACCAGCGAAAACCTTCGTTCGGCATCCAGGCTCTTTCCTTAACATCCCCGTGGATTGGAGGATGTTAAAAAAAAAAAAGCCAGGAGGCCGAGCGAGCCGTCCGAGCGAAGCGAGGATGTGAGGCCGACTGGCCACTTTCCCCTAAGTCCACAGCGCTCTGAATGACGGCTTCGCTGGTGTGCAGTGTCGTAAATGTATTGGAACACATCGCGCATGCGCAGTTGCCCACCACAGCACTTCCGGAGCACTCTGTGATGGGGGAGCCGAATATGACACGTCACCGGCGGTGGACACCATGAAACCCCATCGCAAGCCGAGTGTTACTCTTTACTAGTTCACTTTCCTCCCGCCTGTACTGTACTCACACATGTTTCGAGAGTCTGGAGAGGAGACGGGGACAGCATCACAGCATGCAGCCGTGCCAGCTCCTCCCCCACTCTCCCCGCATACCTCTCAACATTTTGAGATGGGAATGAGGGGATACCTACTAGCAAATGTATTTAGGCATAAGACACGCCCCTGCCACACCCCCTTAAAGGAGAATTAACTCAAAAAAAGGTTAATTAAATCCACAAGGGACTTTTTTTACCAATACTATTCCTTTTTATTGGCATGAGGGGTAAAGAGGGACAGAGGGACATTGCTTCAAATCAGGGACAGTTGGTAGCTATGTATGACAATATCCGACCACATGATACTGGCCCACTTCCCAATAGCCTGTTGCTTTTTCTTCTGAACTGTGCTTCATGAGCAATATGACAAAAATAAATTACGATATTAATTATTAGAAATTATGAGATTAAGATATATATCAATTTAACAAAAGTATGCTTTTTCAGTGTGTTGTTTCGACAGTTTGAGTATTTTGCTTAAAGTTTAATAGAAGAATGTAATCTTGTTGAATACAGTTGGACTAAGAAACTCTCTCATGTTTATGCATACATCCTGACTTCTGCAGACACGGAGCACAATGGATGGGGCCACATGTCAAGAGAGACCTTAGGATGGGATTGAGGGGGCAGGTGGTGGACAGGGAGATCGCAGGAAGGGATAGGTGGGATGGACAGGGAGATTGCAGGATTGGATGGGTGGGATGGACAGGGAGATTGCAGGATTGGATGGGTGGGATGGACCGGGAGATCGCAGGAAGGGATGAGGGGTAGACACAGAGATCTCAGGATAGGATGGGTGGGATGGACAGGGAGATTGCAGGATTGGATGGGTGGGATGGACAGGGAGATTGCAGGATTGGATGGGTGGGATGGACAGGGAGATTGCAGGATTGGATGGGTGGGATGGACCGGGAGATCGCAGGAAGGGATGAGGGGTAGACACAGAGATCTCAGGATAGGATGGGTGGGATGGACAGGGAGATTGCAGGATTGGATGGGTGGGATGGACAGGGAGATTGCAGGATTGGATGGGTGGGATGGACAGGGAGATCGCAGGAAGGGATGAGGGGTAGACACAGAGATCTCAGGATTGGATGGGTGGGATGGACAGGGGAGATCGCAGGAAGGGATGAGGGGTAGACACAGAGATCTCAGGATAGGATGGGTGGGATGGACAGGGGAGATCGCAGGAAGGGATGAGGGGTAGACACAGATCTCAGGATAGGATGGGTGGGATGGACAGGGAGATTGCAGGATATGTTTGTTGGGATGGACAGGGAGATCGCAGGATTGGATGGGTGGGATGGACAGGGAGATCGCAGGAAGGGATGAGGGGTAGACACAGAGATCTCAGGATTGGATGGGTGGGATGGACAGGGAGATCGCAGGAAGGGATGAGGGGTAGACACAGAGATCGCAGGATTGGATGGGTGGGATGGACAGGGAGATCGCAGGAACGGATGAGGGGTAGACACAGAGATCTCAGGATTGGATGGGTGGGATGGACAGGGAGATCGCAGGAAGGGATGAGGGGTAGACACAGAGATCTCAGGATTGGATGGGTGGGATGGACAGGGAGATCGCAGGAAGGGATGAGGGGTAGACACAGAGATCTCAGGATTGGATGGGTGGGATGGACAGGGAGATCGCAGGAAGGGATGAGGGGTAGACACAGATCTCAGGATTGGATGGGTGGGATGGACAGGGAGATCGCAGGAAGGGATGAGGGGTAGACACAGAGATCTCAGGATTGGATGGGTGGGATGGACAGGGAGATCGCAGGAAGGGATGAGGGGTAGACACAGAGATCTCAGGATTGGATGGGTGGGATGGACAGGGAGATCGCAGGAAGGGATGAGGGGTAGACACAGAGATCGCAGGATTGGATGGGTGGGATTGTAGGATGGGATAGAGGGGGGGGTGGATGGGGAAATCAGAGTTCAGGATGAATGGGGGTGGACAGAGAGCTCAGGAGAGAAACAGAAAGCCATTCAGATTGAGACAAAGAACACTTCCCTGTTCTCAGCACATACTCCCCTTATCTCCTGCAGAGTCCTGTACAGATGAAGCAGACAGAACTAGTGGTGTTCTGTGTCTGCAGCCTGAGCCCAGCTTCTGTCTTCTGAAAATCTGATAAGATTCTGGGCACAGGCTTCACCAGAAATCCTCTCATCTGTCAGGAAACTGCAACAGCTAAGGCGGCGTACACACGATCGGACATATCCGATGAAAACGGTCCGCGGACCATTTCCATCGGATATGTCCGATCGGGAGTTTGATCCGATGGCGTGTACACACCATCGGATCAAATTCCCCGCCGCCGGAAGGCGCGGTGACGTGGCGGTGACGTTGACGCCGCCGCGTCACCGCACCAGGAAGTAAAACACTTCCGCGCATGCGCCGAATCCATTCGGCAGCGGCGCGGCGGTGGTGGGAGCCGACATGTCTGCTGGTAAGTGTACTAACCAGCAGACATGTCGGGCGGACAGATTCCCACCGGATAGATTTCAAAGCATGCTTTGAAATCTGTCGGGTGGAGAAATCTGTCCGCTAGCCCATACACACGAGCGGAGATGTCTGCTGAAACGGTCCATCGGACCGTTTTCAGCGGACATATCCCCTCGTGTGTACGCGGCCTAACAGTAACTGCAGCAACTTTTCTATCGAGCTGCACACTGACCTGCCCTCCTCCATTGGAAAGCACCTCCTCGTCTTCAGTACAGATCGGCACCTGACCCCGCCCCCACAGCACAGAGTGAGTCACAAACAGTGTGAGTACAGGAGGATGATTGCTATGAGCTGCAGCCAATCACCATGAGGACAAGCAGCTGAAAGGTCCAATCAAAGAACATTTTCACATGCACAGTGAGAAAACCAGCCTAAGGCTGCGGGATTCTATGTGCATTTGCGGGACACCGGGAAAGCCGGGTGTTACCCTCTGGCGGGTGTCACCCGGGTTCGGGCCGCACCCCCATAGCAACGACACAGGCTCTGGGCATGTCAGCAAAAAAAAAAAAAAAAATTTTTTTTTTTTTTTTTTTTTCGGGATGGTGTCACCCCTCTAAGGGTGTCACCCTGGTGCGGACCGCACCCCCCGCACCCCCCTAGCAACGCCTCTGGATAGCCTTGCTCGTTGCCGATCCCTTGACTGTCTTGTTTGAGACTGTCCCTTGTCATCCAACGGCTTTTGTATCTTACGCCCTCTGGCTGTAAGTTCTAGAAAACCCTAACATGCTGGGAGATACCTCTGACAGAAGTTGACTAGTTTTGCATTCCTTCTTGCCAGCGAGGCTAGGCCTTCCCCATTTTGCCGAGTCCTTTCAGCATAGTTGAGGCTCCCTCTGTTGTGTTTCCGCAAGACTTTAGTCTGCGACCGCTGTAGCTCTGGCTTTTGGACACCTTGTCCTTCATTGGCATGACTACCCCACGAGTGACAACTTGTGATGATTGGTATGCTGAAAGATTAGCTTAGCTACCTCCCCAATCGGGGACTTTTCTCCTCAGTGGAGTCATCGTTTCTCACGTGGGAAGCAAGTCTCTCTTTA
Organism: Rana kukunoris; assembly: GCA_029574335.1. Taxonomy (NCBI): domain Eukaryota; kingdom Metazoa; phylum Chordata; class Amphibia; order Anura; family Ranidae; genus Rana; species Rana kukunoris. Next base: position 77,893,189 of record CM056050.1, on the reverse strand, counting down.
CTAAGGTTAATACAGTTGTCAACCCTACTTGGGCCCCCCTCGGACCACATGGGTTATTACAGGGTACTTTATCGCTTTTGCGATCGTGGGATGCAACCAATAGGAAAGAGCATCTGTTCAAATGGGATACTTACACTGTTTCTCTGAGTGTAACTTAATTTTTGTTCATTAACTTTTTCCCATTCAGAATTACCTTCCAGTAGGTGATTACTGCGATGAGACTAGTTTGTCGCTCGATGATGGCTCCTCCCGACTTGATTAGAGTCTGTACTGGGACCTTTCCCAGAACTCTTCTGAAGGATCAGCACGACTCTGGATACAAAGCGCCTTGAGGCGATTCGGTTCGCATTTGTCAGCGCTGTACAAGTTACTCACTTTGCTGTTCAAACAAGACTTACCAGTAGTCCTTGTGCCCGCAAGTCGGCCTGAACGACCACAACATACAGGGTATACCAAGGTAACTACCCCTATCACACCACCAGGTTGGACTTAATGGACTAGGTTTCCAGTATTACGGCATAAAATTGTGCGATTTTACTGCGATTCCTATGCGTCTTGAATCAATGCCTATGTATTCTTGACGTCCACGGCCCCCAGTTAGACCACAGTGGGTTCAAACGCAGTGTAGGGACTACCTTGAAGTCGCAGCACTGCTATGAACAATACTCCTTAAAAATCCTGGAGTAGGATTTGTGGAGGTCAGGCTTTACTGACGACTGGAGAGATTAATTGCCACGATGGCCTATGCCATCCTTTTGGACCCTCTTGTTATTCAAGTTTTACTATGACCAACGCCCATGTAATCATAGCCCTTGTGCTCTGATGCATCATGGAGGGAATGCAATGAATTGGTAGAAGGAATGAAACAATTCCATTGGCTTCCTAATGCACAGGTGGAATCTTCGCTGAAATTTACATCCAACTGTCAGCTGACCCTATTGGGTGACTTGGGTTTAGGCTAATAAAGATTATCGATTCTTTATTCTCCGCCATAGTTCTCCCACGTTTAACTTGTCAATCTTTTGGCTATCCTCTGGTCTTTGGTGATTAACATAATGAATTAATCTTTCTTCTAGATATTGCCAGATCCGACTTGAACAGTCACCACTCTGACTAAAGCGGCATGTGTTCACTTGTGGGAGGGGCCATAAGGGTTCACTGGCCACAATGATTTCTGGAGAAACATACAGTCTTGTATCCGCAGTGACTGAACTGCATCATTGGCTATTACCTTTCAATCTAGGATCTGCCATAGAGAGCTTATCACTGACCAGAGCTCTGCTTCCATCCTGCCTCATCGCAGGTCACAACAACACTACTTAACAGTAGTATGAATCTTGTTGATCTTCAGATCTACTTGCTGTCACAGGGTCTCTGCAAGGATATTGTTTCCTCTGTCTGGAAGAATGGTACCCTTGGTTAATCTGCTGAAGCCTGTTTGGCTGGCTGCTCTTTGATACCAAAGGAGACAGAAACAAGCGCCAGAGGCGATTCAGTTCGCATGTGCCGCGCTATATAAGTTTTCATTCATTCATGCTCTTAGAGGCCGAGGTACCCTTTAGCTGATTTTGCTTGAATAGCTTAGTACCTGAGTTCCACACAGTCAGTTTGGACGGGGTTAAAGTCGCCGTCTCTTGCTTCTGATATGCCAACTAGTCAGAGCGATTTTCCATAAGCAAGCTCTCAGGTAGAGGTTGCCTTTAAACAAGCACGGTTGTTTGATTAGGCTTGGTATGGAACCATTAGTGACTGTAGGCCTTCTCAGTCTCTGCCCCTTTGTCACTGTCTTTGACCTGCAACCTTGTTTTGCATTCTGGCCGTCACACCAGTTACACCCGACCAATATGATTCCTGTAGTGATTTCTGGCAGTTAGCTACATAGTGGGATTTTTTCAGGGTTGAAGAGGATCTGTCCCTTGTCGCAGAAGCAGATAGACTGGTGTTTGGTGTTGAGGGCTTTAGATATACACTCATTATGCCCATAATGTGCACTCTTTTTTAGGATATAGCATATACCTACCTGCCCTCACCTTTATTCAAAGTTGCTGGTCTCTAGGACGGCTGATTGCTACTGGTTCACAGATGCCTGGGATTATTTTCCCATAAATAGTAACCACTACAAACCCCATATCTTTCAGTGGGGTACCCCAAATAACACAAGCAATTACCTATTGCTAACAAGTACTAAGGAGTGTGACTAAATAGCACCAAGGTCAACATGTAAATGCATAAAAGTAAACACATCACAGCCTTACCTAGTGTGGAGTTAATGTAATCACAGGAATGCAGCACAAATTAATGATCCTATGACATTAGCACTAGCAAGTTAAACCTACCAGAGGAGACCAAACTTCCATACACGGTGAGCCCATACTGCAGGCCCAATCCCTGCACTAACCTGAAAGGGCTCTCAATATCACCTGATATCAGTTCAAACTTCAGCAACGCTGCAAACACATCCTTAGTCTGTTTAATATTAGTAAACAGAGTGACACTACAGACATCCAGTTACATTCACATGTGTGATATATGCTTTTCAGAAATGCAAATTAACCACAAACCTGCAGGAAAGAAATTAAGACTGTAGAGCCAGGCTTATTCAGTTAAATGGAAGGCTTCAGCCCAGCACAGCACCTGCTATCATCATTAGCAGTATTGCAGACACAACCACAGCCCTTCAGTAATGCAAGTTTAACCACATACTTGTCTATACATGCAGCAGTAACTGAATAGAATTGTGTGCACCATGTGGTGCCTTACCACCTGCATGCGTCATGTCCAAAGTCCAATGAATGTCCATACATGGAGTCATGATAAATGAGCAATCCCTAGAGACCAGATGCCTTCACCACCATCTTCCTGGATCCTGCTGGGGTGAGGCCTCCCCCATTAGGCGTTCAGGTCTGCCTGTACAGTGGGGAGCTTCGTCATAGGAGAGGCTTTGAACCTGTGCGGCTTGGCGGGAAGTGTCCGGCCAGGTGAGGGGAAAAATAAAAATTCCTGCTTTCTTTAGCAGTAGTATAACTGCCTGTAGCAGTGAAGGAAAAAAGAGAAAATGCTGGGGTAGGGGAGGAGACCTACTTTTATAGTATAACCGGTCCTGATTGGGCAGGGGGGCGGAGCCTTCCCATACGTATATGCTGTCATGCTGTGTCAGGAAAACTAGAACAACAACTGATTTAAACTTGTAAATAAAAGTTCCAGAAAAGGCCTGGTCATCAAGTAGTTATAGTGGTTCTAAAGCCTAAACATTTTTTACCTTAATGCTTTCCATGAATTAAGGTAAAAAAATGTTTAGGGATCAGTATTTGCCTCTATAGATGTCTATAGACATCTTCCCAAGGACACACTGCTTGCACGTCCCCTGCTAATCACAGAACAGCGTAAAGGACCAATGAAAGTGGCCCTTTACCAAGTGCTCAGCTGTCAGCCAATGACAGCTGATCACGGAAGTGGATAGAAGCCTGTTATCGGCTTTTTTTCTCCTCACACTGAGAGCATGAGGAGAAAGAAGAAAAGTAAAAATGGTACTCGGCTTCTGTTACAGGGACATCGATTCCAACATTTACAACCAGTGCCACCTATCAATGCCACCAGTGCTGCTCATCAGTATCAAAAGTGCTGCCAATCAGTGCCCACCAGTGTCACCTATCAGTGCCCATCAGTCCCACCTATCAGTGCCTCATCATTAGTGTCACCTACCAGTGCCCATCAGTGCCACCTATCAGTGCTGCCTATTAGTGCTGCCTATCAGTGCCATTTCTCAGTGCTCTTCAGTGTTCTATCAGAGTCAATCAGTGCCTCATATCAGTGCAGCCTCATCAGTGCCTTCTCATCAGTTCCCACCAATGCCGTCTCATCAGTGCCCAATAATGCAGCCTCATCAGTGCCACCTATAGTTGCCACCTCATCAGTGTCTATCAGTGCACATCAGTGAAGGAGAAAAATTACCTGTTTGTAAAGTTTTATAACAAACAGCCTTTTTTTCCCGGTCTTGTTTTGTTAGCAAAAAAATAAAAACCCAGCAGTGATTATATACCACCAAAAGTAAGCTCTATCTATGTGAAAAAATATGATAACATTTCATATGGGTACAATGTTGCATGATCGAGCAATTGTCATTCAAAGTGCATCAGTACTGAAAGCTGGAAATTGGCCTGGTCAGGAAGGGAGAATAAGTGCCCAGTAAGCAAGTTAAAAAAAAAGGAGGATGAGAAATGATATGAGCACTTAGGCCCCTTAACACTGGGCTATACACGCTGGCGTTATATCGGCGCTAAAAATAGCGGCTCTATACAGTCGGATTTGCCGCGAGTTGCGGCAGCTAGCGGTGCGGTACTAACCCCCGCTAGCGGCCGTAAAAGGGTTAATACTGCGGTTTCCCATTGTTTTCAATGCTCCAAAGATGCTGCTGACAGGAGATTTTTTTTTCTCCCGCCAGCGCATCGCCTCAGTGTGAAAGCCCTCGGGCTTTCACATTGAGCTTGCTTGGCAGGAGTTTTTCAGGCGGTATATTTTTAGCGCTGTACCACCAGAAAAACTCCTCAATGTGAAAGGGGCCTTATATACATATTAAGGGAATAAATACACACATTGGGCCAGATTCAGATACACTTAAATTTGCGCTGCGTAATCGAAATACTCTACGCTGCCGTATTTTACCAGGCTCTACATCGAATTCTGGTAGATTTTTGCCCGTACGCTACGGCGGCGTAGTCTATTTCTCGCCGCGTAATCGAAATACGCGATTAGGGGGCGTGAAGCATTTAAATTAGGCGTGTCCCCGCGGCGATCGAACTGCACATGCTCCGTTCAGAAATTTCCCGCCGTGCATTGCGCGAAATCACGTCGTTACGTCATTCGTTGTTTGAGTAGCGTCGTTTATGGACATTCCTATTCCCGTACGACTTACGTAAAAAATAATAAAAAAGACGTCAGAAAACATTGAAATTCGACGCAGGAACGACGGCCATACTTAACATGGGCTGTCTAATATTAGAGCAGCAAAAAGCTGGTATAGTGTTACGCAAAAAAAAGATGACTAAAGATGCCGTAAGAGATTGCGATTGAAGATCGTAATTTCTGGGATCGCCGGCAAAAGCTCATTAGCATACCCCGACGCGGAAAACGACGGGAAGTCCACCCAGTGGCCGCAATTTTATTGCAGCGTAAATCCGAAGGCGTACGAACACGTAATCCAGTCGAATTGAAGCCCGCAGCCGTCTATTCATGGTTTGAGGTTTCAGACTAGCTAAAAAACGCGCGTAATTTGAAATTACTCCAGTCTAACACCAGTTAGACAGGAGTTACGGCTCTCTGAATCTGGCCCATAGTTTTTGCTCCCCGGCCATAGATCCCCCAGACAACAAACTTTGCACACTTGTAGAGGAAGAGTGTGGCTACACGTGTGCCAAATTGGCTCGTACCAGGTCCCCAAAGTCTGGGAGATCAGGTGCAAAAATGTGAATCGAGTATAAGCCAAGGTGGGGATTTTCAGCACAAAAAAATGTGCTGAAAAAACTTGGCTTATACTCGAGTATATATGGTATTTATTTTTTCAATGTGCATTGAACTGTTCTTCAAATAAACTTGCAGCGGGCAAAACAATTAAAATATATATATGAAAAATTAAACCAAGGCTCAAATTTTTATTTTTTACTTCATTAACCTACTACACAAAAAAAAAAAAAAAACTAGTACCATAGATGCTATAACATTGATATTTAATTTTGCTTACTGACTGCATTTACTTGTTTGGCATATGACTAATCCCAGGCTATAATGCACATTGGACAAAATTATACATCTATAAAGAAGCATCTCTATTGTTTATGTTCAGTAGGCCTTTAATAATGCCCCGGAGGATACAGATCTTAAGCTCTGCAATAAATTCTAAAATAAAGCATATTTATTTTGTATTAACATATGTTTTATTCATTGAAATAACAAGGTACATGATTAATGTCGACAATGCACATACAATGTCTTCCAGCTATTATTTCAAACTAAAAGACCATTAAATAAGTAACCAAAACATTTATATACATCTAGATCTTTTTAATTGATATTTCCCTGAAAGAACAAAGCATAATGGCTTTAATACCTTCAGGCAATACGTTAACTACATTCTTTAAAAATGTGATTACTACTCCTCGTCTTTAAAAAATTACAATAAATTTGTTTTTCATTAAATCCAATTTTAACGGCTGCCTCACGACTTGGTGAAAAGATCAACTGCGTATTTGTGTGAAAACATGTAATAATAATAATAATGAAATGTTCAGAACAATAAAGCCGTCTGTCTGCTGTGGGTCTAATAAACATTAACATAATAACACACACACACACACACACACACACATACATTAAAAGTAGAATAACCTATAGCAACTAATCACAATTGATCTTAATTTGATCTGACATCACAAAACTAATTGTCTGATTGTTGACCCTGTGGCTTAAATTTATCTGATTAAATCTAGAACAAGTATGCAGCCAGTGAAGTCAAAACTCATGTATTTGTAAACAATAAAGATATGATACAATATTGAATGTGATTAGCAAAAAAGTGCAATAAAGTGCAATTAGTGCAATATAAAGTGCATAGGATAGAACAATATAGTCCTAATAATAAAGTGATTGCAATATTAGTTTATACTATTATTTTTAGAGGAGCAGCTTTATTTATAAAAAAAAAAAATGTATATGAATAGTGGCGCAAAAATTTATTTTTACCAAGTCAACACTCATGCCTGTTTCGGGTAAAATAATTAAAGGATCAAGTTTAGAAGGAAAGAATAAAAGCAATGACAGCCTTCAGAATTTAATTACAGAAAGTTTCCAATCTTTAAACCATGTACAAATATTCACTCAAAAGCTGCTTTTACAGGTATTTGAGCTTTTATTTCAGCTTGAAGAAGCTTGTGCTTTTGTGTGCTCTTTGTGCACGTTTTTATTGAGCTTCTTCAAGCTCCTTTGAGCATAAGCATTTTTTTTTTCACAAACCCTCCTAGATAATATATTTTTTTTTTAACCACTATATAAACAAAACAAAAACCTGGAACAAATGTTTTTTCTTCAATCTAATTTTATTGAAAATTATTATACAGACATAAGCAAATTGAAACAAACAAATTCATACATAAATAGATAGCATAGTCAGTTCATCAAACAGATTATAAAACAAATACACACATCTGAGAAAACATCTGAAAAAACAATGGATTGTATAGAGAGGATGGAGATACTCTTAGCACATGATTTGGACATATATACGAAAAATGCAACCAGATATGGGCCCCCTGGAGGGTGTACAGGGAAAAAAACAAGAAATTAGAAAGCTCCTAGGTAAATAAAGTAAGAACTATGTATACGACAAGTAGAGTTTCAATATAGGACGTCTATTTTGTTGCCACCACCCCCCCCCCTTCTTCTTTCTCCCCGTCTTTCTCCCCGTCTTTCTCCCCGTCTTTCTCCCCATTTTTTTTTCTTTTTCTTTTTTTTTTCAGATGTTTGGGGCAAATGTTTGTCTTTGGGGCACTAGCTCCTCTTAAAAACGTGAGTTTGGTGGAGGATTTTTCTACCTGTAGGAGCATATGCATCAAAACGCCTGAAAAAGCCATAGTGTGCGTGGAAACATTGGCTAACATGGAGGGGAGTTTCCAGGCAGAAAAAAAATAAGAGCTCAAAACCCTGTAGGAGCTGCTTTTGTTTTAAGCTCCTTTGAGCTGCAGTGTGCATGGGCCCTTAGTCCTTCCATTCTCAGTTTGTTTGTTGTGCTTTTATGAGAAATTAATAATCAATAGTGTTTGCAGCATCATGATTTGAACTTACTTCCTTATAATATCTGTATTTGTTTTTACATAGTCATATAGTCTACCTTTTACATACTCATATTTTACTGCCCCCCTGTTGTTGATCTACTGGTCAATAGCTTTGTAGTTCTAGTTTTTTTGTACCCCTCTTTAATTGTACAACATTACCCCAAGGTGTTAAGATGTGGTAATTTTGTCTTAGGATTTATATACTTGCAAACGCTGTGAGATTAAAACAAGGAAACAACGCCAAAAAAAGTCCAAAGGGAAAACACTGCGCTAGATATGAATGTGAATTTGAAACACCAATGATAAGTGATAAATAAAATTAATAGCTGCCGGTACCAAAAATGTGTGATACAAAAAATTCCTAAACATAAAAAAATAAACAGTACAGCGCTCAAATAAACAAAAAAGTGAAAGAAAGATCTAAATAAATTTATCTTAAATATAAATGTGATAACAAGTGAATACTGAGAAATGATTCTCTCAGTTACAAAAAGGCCTCGTGAAAAAACAATTTGAGTGACACAAAGTAACATGTGTAAAAGAAAGTCCCACTACTTTGAATTGATAAATGGAACACAAGAGAAATCAGTCCTTAAAGGGTTAATCCAGGTTAGTGCCCAAAAGGAAAGTTGAGGATAGAGCAAATTTCGTCCACCAGGAAGGCACCCAGAAGTGGTAATGCAGTCTCCTTACCCTAACTGTATGACCACCGTTACAGCGGTCTCAGCAAACGTGGGGATTTTAGGTCTCCCTCCAGACCCTCTATGGAATGTCTGGGATGGTGTCTGTTATCTTCCATCTGATCTGCTAAAAAACATATAGAAATGAATCTGGCAGGACGGAGAGGGAACGGATTCATTTCCATATGAAAACTTAAAACTAGTTTGAAAAATATTAATTTGCTTCCTGTGGCTGGACACCCCTGTGCCTTAAGCCTCTGAGCTTTGTATCTGTAGTGTGAGATTAACTACGGCACTGTATTTCTGACTATAGTCACAAGATCTGCAGTGAGATTTGGAGATGTCACTAGTATGCTGCTCAAGGTAGAGGAACAGAAGAAGTGGTACCTGAGAACCTGCAGTGCATGGAACTCCCTGCTTCTGCTTTATTCCTATCTACCTCTCCTGTGCCTTTTCAAATATTTACCCACACAACATCAGATCACCAGTCATTGGTGGGCAGCTCTGGCAAGAGGAAACGCTGTTCTATCAGGATGGTCGCCTCCACACAGAAATACAATGCAGAATAAGACATGGTAAGTCAATTATGGAAAACAGATCAGCTGCAGGGAGGCTACAGACAGCCTAAGTACTCCTAAAGTTAATTTCATTAGCCTATCTGTCTTATTTTGGTCTCAGTCTAAAAAAAAATGTTTTTGCTGAAATTACTGTTTACAGGGTATAGAGACATAATAGTTAACTGATTCCTTTTAAAAATGATTAAAAATAGATAAAAATCAATCATATTATGTACCTGCAGTTTCGAGTTTCGTTTTTGCATGTTGTTTCCTGCCTGTGCTGTACAGAGCCACAGAGCCAATACAGGGCAGTGATGGTTTGGAAAATGAAACTGATTGGTGCTGAGGGGTTTAAGACACACAGTAATCACACCTCCTTGATTAGTGACCACAGAGAGAAAGCTCCCAGTACTGTGGTCATCAGGAAACAGACAAAAGTGGAGTGTGGAGATAAGAGAAGAATTACAGCAACTTGAGAGCAAAAATGAACAATGAGGACATGAAAACAGCACTGCATTAAGGCAGAGGAAGCTATTAAGATTTTTAAAAAAATCCTTTACAAACCATTTAATGTGTTTTATTTTTTATTTTTTCATATTTATTATTAAATGTTTTATTTTTCATCCCCTTTTCTGCCTTTATTTAAAACTTTTTTTAATTAACATATTTCTGTTTAGCCATATGTAAAGTTCTAAACATATGTGTTGTTTGGTTGCATAGGAGGGCACCAACAACCCTTCAAATTCCAACAAATTAAAAAACATCCAAAACCCGGGACTTTAAAGTTGCCCAATGATATACTGCATGTACAAAGCAGTTAACAATTTAACTAGTCAATTTATAAAAACATACGTTTTTTTTTTTTGTATGCAAAAAGAAAAAATATTGCGTGAGGTGAAATATGCCATATGTTAATTTTTTATGAATAAAACAGAATTTTTTTAACAGTATTTTGAATGCAGTATATCATAGGGCACCTTAACCTCCCTGTCGGTATTCCCGAGTCTGACTCGGGGTTAGATTTCTATGCTACGATCGGTAACCCCGAGTCAGACTCGGGCTCGCCTCGCAGCATCCACAGAGACTGTTTACTTACCTTCTCCGTGGATCCAGCGATGCATCCGCGCTGTGTGAGTGAGCGGGTGCTCGCTCGATTCACACAGCGTCCCCGCGCGCCGCCGATCTCCGTTCCCTGCGACGTTACGACGCACGGGGACGGAGAACGGCGCCAAATTCAAAAATGTAAACAAACACTATACATACAGTACACTGTAATCTTATAGATTTCCGTACTGTATGTAAAAAAATACACACCCCCCATGTCCCTAGTGGTCTGCCCTGTGCACTACATGTCCTTTTATATAATAAAAACTGTTCTTTCTCCCTGCAAACTGTAGATTGCCCATAGCAACCAAAAGTGTCCCTTTATGGCAAAAATTGTTTTAGAGCAGCTAAAAAACAGCGATAATAAATCAGAATCACTTGCAGAATTGAGCGATAGCGATTTGTGGGGAAATTCGTCATATAAAAAAAAAATAATGACAGCAAAAATTCTGCAACTGAGCAAATTTCAGTGATTTTGATTTGATTACATTATTGAATAATTTTTACTATAATTATATTATTATTTGTTATAATTTTTTATAATTAATTATTTATTATATTATAATTTTTAATAAAAAAAAATAAAAAATCATACCCGGGATGCCTATTAGACTCTTGTTTGGATAGATTTAAGTGAGTTATTCCTAAGAATTACAAGCCTACAGTATAAAAAGCCAAATTCCCTTGCAAATAATGGTACCGCTTTCAGCACCTAAAATCTGAAAGAATCATACCGCCAGGGAGGTTAAAAGTCCCAGGTTTTGTACAAATTGATTTAGCCGTATGGGTTTTCTTTTTTCTTATAGAAAATGTATTTATATATATAAAAAAAAAATACATTTTAAGTTATCCATTTGACTCTGTTTATATTACACATTACGCAGTCACTTGTAATGCAGAAAATGCAAATAATGTAGCAAACATTTTCTCCAAATTCAGATAGGTGAAGTGCGCACAGCAGAGGTTGCGATTTATCACTCTGCTTGGATTAGTATCCATTTAAGCAGCACTTGTGAAATGTTGCAATGACCTTTCACTCAAATTTAAATTGTATGAGCAACGAGAGCCAAATCGAAACTCGTTTAGATAGATTGAACCCATTCTATATTACAATAAAAATATGACCTTGTTGGCTAATTAATGCCATTAGATCAAGTCATGTATACATTTTATCAGTCACAAGCAATTAGCCATATGATGCACAGAGCAGTATGAAAAAGTCTTCTTGTTAATATATTACTTATATAAAATCAAGCTTTATAACTGCACAAGGTATTTTTATAACTGCACAAGGTATTTATTCATTTCACTTTAACGGAACCCCACTGCCTCACTATGATTGATTACACCTTGTTGTGATGGCCTGTATTATCAAATTAAATTTTGTTTAAATGGAGACTTGTTTTACAATGTTTAGCTTTACCGTTTTCATTTTTTTGTGTTTTATTCAGTTATATTTACCGAGGACTATAAAAAAATAAAAGCTATTGCATTACTTCTGTAGGTGTGATTTATCCCAAAAACATTATATATTGGCTTATCAGCCAGGTGTGGTTGTTGCTTTAGTTTGTTTTTTTTGTATTTCAATTTTTTATTGGAATAAGAAAGTACAATATTAAAAAATATGTCCATTAAACAGTAGTAATTACTAAATAAAAGGCTTAACAATCCCAGTCAGTTGGTGTACTATCAGCAATATTCTAGAGTAATGCCGCATACACTCGATCGGAATTTCAGACAAGAAAGGTTTGATGTGAGCTTTTGGTCGGAAATTCCGATCATGTGTGAACTGGCTCTATTGAGAGCCAGTCACACTCACATGCCTTATGCCGCGTACACACGATCTATGGGTTTTTGAATTTTGCCGTTCTGTTTAATGTGGTTAAAGTTTAACTGCATCTGAGCACCACAAACTGAAAATAATATATTAATATGTAATATTCAAAGCAAACTCACCCATCCATCTATGCTTTCTTTTGTTGAGAAATCACTTTGAAAAATAGAATTTTTTGATACAGCTTACCTGTAAAATCCTTTTCTTAGGAATATATCACAGGACACAGAGCCTTAATTACTTAATGGGTTATGAAGTCACCACAGGTGATTGGAAACTGGTAAACCTAATTAGAATTCAGTTCCTCCCCTATATAACCCCTCACAAATGGAGAGTACCTCAGTTTTGTAGCAAAGCAATAAGTGTCCCACGTTTAACTCCGAAGAGGGGCGGGAGCTCTGTGTCCCGTGATGAATTCCCAAGAAAAGGATTTTACAGGTAAGCTGTATAAAAAAATCCTATTTTCTTTCTCATACATCACGGGACATAGAGCCTTAATTACTTAATGGGATGTATCATAGCAATGCTAAAATTGAGGGGAGGGAAACAAAGATCAGCTATAAGACCGCCATTAGGCCAGAGGATCTATACTGCTGCCTGCAGTACACTATGCCCGAAGGTGGCATCCTCGTATCCTCTCACATCTACCTGGTAGAACTTAGTAAATGTATGGACTGAAGACCAAGTAGCAGCCTTACAGATCTGAGCCATGGAGGCCTGGTAATGCACTGCCCATGAAGCACCAACTGCTCTAGTCGAGTGCGCTTTCATCTGAAAAGGAGGAATCTTCTTTTCTAAACCATAGGCCTGAATAATGACTTGTCAAATCCAACATGCAATAGTGGATTTCGACGCTGCATGGCCCTTCCTTGGGCCTGGTGGCAGAATAAACAGACAATCAGTCTTTTGTATCTGAGCCGTAGCTTGCAGATAAACTTTTATCGCTCTTACAACATCTAGAGGGTGCAGACTCTCTTCCTCCGAAGACTGCGGATCTGGAAAAAAAAAACGGTAGGTCTATATCTTAAATCAGATGAAATTCTGAAACCACCTTAGGTAAGAAAGTCGCGTGAGGACGCAGAACCACCCTCTCTTCATGAATAATCATATATGGTTCTTTAAAAGAAAGAGCCGGCAATTCTGAGGACATGGCTATGAGAAAAAAACTGTTTCTTTCTCAAAAGACTTAAAGAAGCATGGTGTAATGGTTCAAATGGTAGTTTCTGTAAAACAGACAATACCAAATTCAAATCCCATGAGCATACGGGAGACTTAACCGGCGGATTCAAGCGCAGTGCTCCCTGAACATAGGCCCGGACTAGGGAATGAGAGGCAAGCGGTTTTTGAAAGAATACGGTCAAGGCTGAGATTTGGCCCTTGATAGTGCTCAAGGCCAACTTCATATTTAAGCCCAAATGAAGAAAGACAAGAATCCTATTAATGACATACTTCCTAGGATGCCATCTTCTGGGTTCACATCAGGAAACATATGCCTTCCAGAATCTGTAGTAGATGATCCTGGAGGCCGGCTTCCTAGCATTAACCAGAGTGGATAGGACTGGACCTGAAAGCTCAAGTTTTCTCAGAATGTGGGTCTCAACAGCCACACCGTCAAATTTAGACTTTAACCCTGCGATAGTAGGTCTGAGCGTAGTGGGAGAACCCAAGGTCTTCCTTCTGCCATCCTTACGATTTCTGCGTACCAGGGTCTCCGGGGCCAAGCCGGAGTGACCAATATCAGCAGCTTTCCTTCCCTCTTGACTCTTTGAAGGAATCGTGGGAGAAGCGGAACTGGAGGGAATGCATAAATCAGAGAATATCGCTCCCACAAAATTGGGATCGACCCTTGAGCAAAAGGATCCCTTGTTCTTGATACAAAGTTGTCTAGTTTTGTGTTGAACATGGAAGCCAACAGGTCCACATCTGGGGTACCCCATTTCTGACATATGATTTGAAATATGTCGGGATGCAGAGAGGGGTGCAGAGACCATTCTCCTGGACTCTAATATACCTGCCTGGCAATTTTCTACCCCTGGAATGAAGACCGCAGACAGGCAAGGAATATGCCTTTCTGCCCAGGACAAGATGTGATTCACCTCCCTTTGAGCATCCAGACTTCTGGTGCCCCCTTGGTGATTGATATAGGCCACAGCCATAGCATTGTCGGACTGAATCCGAACAGGACAACCCTGTAGTCTGTAAGACCAGACTCTGAGTGCCAGATGAATTGCCTGAATCTCCAGAATATTGATGGGTAGGAGATTTTCGGCTCCGGACCACTTCCCCTGGGCAGATGCCTCTTGTAGAACTGCCCCCCAGCCTAGAAAGCTGGCGTCTGTGGTTACCAATTTCCAGGTAACCGGAGTAAAGGATCTTTCTTTTGATAGATTTTGGGGGGGCAACCACCAATTGAGGCTCTGGCGAACCTTTAAAGATAAGATCATAGGAACATCCAGGGCCATCTTTGTTCCAAGAGAACAGAATTTTGCCCTGTAACGACCTTGAGTTAAACTGGGCGTAAGGGACAGCCTCTAATCATCTTTCCCAATAATTTCATGCATAGACGGATGGAAGACTCTTTTTTTGCCTTCATCAGTCAGACCAAGTCTCCTATGGCTTTTGCCTTTGGCTCGGGAAGTAATACCTTGCTTTGGGATGTGTCTATAATCATGCCCAAATATTGCAGCCTTTTTTCAGGCTGTAAGGCAGATTTTTCCAGATTAAAGACCCAGCCTAGGTACTCTAAATACTCCACTGTGCTGTGCACATTGTGGCCCAAGCGTGCAGCAGACTGATCTATGAGCAACAGATCGTCCAGATAGGCAGTTAATGCTATGCCCCATGCCCTCAGCTTTGCCAGAGCCTGGGCAGGTATTTTCGTAAACACCCAAGGTGCCGTAGCCAGCCCAAAAGGAAGGGACACAAACTGAAAGTGGCGCTGATCCACCGCAAACCTTAAACATCTTTGATGAGTGGGGAATATTGGCACATGTAGATATGCATCTCTGATGTATATTGATGCCAGGAATTCTCCTCCCTGGAGGGTGGAGACAACTGAACGGAGAGACTCCATGCGAAAGGAACGGATGTTCAGAAACTGATTCAGGCTTTTCAGATCTAGAACAGGTCTGACATCCCCGTTTGGTTTTGGAATGGTTTGAGTAAAACCCTGATCTATGATCCTCTGGGGCTAACTCTATGGTTACCCCTTGGGAAAACAGGCATTCCAAGGCCACAAACAATGGCCTTATTTTTCCCGGATCTTTGGCAATTCTTGATCTCAGAAAATGGGGTGGCGGAAGTTCTCTGAATTCCAGCTTGTAGCCTGAGGACACCGTGAAGATGACCCACTTGTCCTGAACTTCTTCCCGCCAGGCGTTTGCAAATCTTAACAGCCTTCCCCCCACTCGGCCGAGTGGGGGCGTCCCTTTATAAGGAGGTTTTGGTGTTTTGTTTGGAAGATTTTGAACCCCAAGACCTTTTCTGACCTTGGGTTTGGCTCTGGGCCTTTCCCGTAGTGTTAGACTGGGGAGGCCGTCACCACTGCCTGGAGAATGAGGTTCCAGGGGCTGGGGAAAGAGAACGCTTATAAGGAAGGACGTTTACTCTTCTTTTTAACCTGCAACAGAGTAGACTTGCTTCTGTAGTCTTTAGATATATAAGGTGTGTATAGTCCAGTCCTCTCCGATTAGATAATTGATGCATAGATATTAGTATGATGATTATAAATTATGTTGTTTTCGCAGCAACTCACAGATTCTCCAGAGAACGCATTTTTAATTAACTTCCAATAACGTACAAAGTCCAAAGTCCACAGTCAATATAAAAATCCAGCAGAGTAATTCAAAGTCTCATCCTAGACCTATGCCATATTTCTCAGTGACAAGATCAACTGAATGCCAGCTTGTCTTTCTCATATATTGGTCTCACACTGGAGGGGGGGGTCAACCAATTGTTCCCATTGAATGAATACCCCCCCTCAAGTCTAATTACCATTAATAAATACTTCCTTATGTATGTACACACCTAGGTCGTCTTAGATAAGATTTACACATCAAAGGGTTCTCTGTACCTTTTGATACGTGTCGTTTGGCCACAAGATTTGGTCAGCAAACTTCCTTTGATGTGTAACTTGAATGACTGTATGTAACACATAAATACCATGCCATACAAATAACACAATATTTTAAATACCTACACATCTATATTAATATTACAACATATTCCCCCACTTGAGTGGGTTCTAACCACTAGAACTGACTCATAATTCAAACAACAAACGTCATTATGGTTTAAGGTACTGTATGCATTACAATGGCTCATATGAAATATTAAGTTGAGACTGGTTACATCTCTCTTCACCAACCTCTAAAATATCCCCATGAAACAGTTATTACTATAACTTTAGACCATGACTGGAAAAGGGTTCGGTAAACATAAGTGGCCCGTATCCATATAGCTGTTAGGCCTTATTTCAAAACTTGCTCTTTACTATATGCTATGTTAAGCCATTGCGCATCACCTCAGATGTCAAATCTATTGATATCAATATGCATTATGTCATATGTACAGATGTTTTAAAATTATTTTAGGTTTAAATGCCGTGCTCTGATTTTAAGATTAAGTTCAAGAAATAAAACATAATACAAATAAAAAAAGCAAAATATATCGGGAAAAGGGAGAAAATGAAAAAATAGGGCATTGGGCAAGTCCATTGAAAAGAAAATGAAAAACAAAAAAAAAAAAAATAATGAAAAAAGGGAAATTTGAATGTTCAAAAAAAAGTCCATTGCTTGTATGAATATTGAGAGGTGTTCACTTGTATAGTGATATATTGTCCATCCAGCGTTTCTCCCCCACTATCCAGCAATTACTCCTGCTATTCACATGCAAACGAGTATCCCCAGCCATGTACTGTACCTGAAAGACAAACTCTCAGACAAAACTCATTAGCAAAGTCCTTAAACAAAGTACTATTTACAGTCTACAGTTTAAAGCTAATTCACCCCCACTGCTATAGAAGTGTAATTTTCATTCAAAAACAGATCTAGAGAACATTCATCTCCCAATATTCCTATTCCTCCGGTGTCCTGTAATCTCTTGAATTGTTCCAATAATGTGTCACGTTCCCCTCTCATCTTATCATATTCAATTTTCAGGTGGTCATATTTCTGCTTTGAATGAGGAAATGGTATCCAGGTCCTCTTATTATTATGATTTTGGTCAGGTCTGTTTTTCTTATTAATATCACTTATGTTTGACCCGGTGTTCCCCCTCTTGTTGTGATCATTAGATATTGTCTTCTGATCTTTCTGTTCGGTGTTTGTCCTAAACAATGTGGCTACATCAATTCTGACAGCCTGCTCATTTGACTTTCTCCATAAATGATCTGCCCTCAACATAACGTCTTTTAAATCATGAGGATTCGGGGTAACCAAAAAAATATTTTGTTTGATATCTTCATGAAAAGCATCTAGAATCATACTGATATGTATCGAGCCTCCCCGCTCAAATGCAAGATTATTACCAACCAATAATTCCATAATAGTTGCTAACCTGTGCGACAATTCATAGGGAGATTAACTCTGCATTTGGTGGAGCTTCCCATGAATCGCAACATCAGCACGCACTCCATACAAGACACATAATAATTCCAGTAATATGTCTCTTGTCTTCAGAGGCTGAATACAGATCTGTTTAATTCTCATCCAAAGACTATTTCCTATAGAATGTCGCAAAACTCTTTCTAAGTCAGATGGGTTGAGACTGTATATATCTCTGATATTCTGCAAGTCACAAAACCATTTCAAAAGTTTAAATCATGGCAGGTAACCATTCCTAGTCTTTAAGAATTGCATCTAGTTCTTTTGGTTTCAAATGCTTCATTACAAGCTGAACCTCCCCTGTATTATTATTATTTTTACAAACTGTGGTGGTCACAGTGGGTGCGGGTGGCAATGAATTATCAGATTTAATATGAGGTTCTGTTTCATTTGATAGAAAGTTTGTGTTTGTACTTTGCTGCAGATTGCTTAATCCACGATTTGCTGCACATCTGCATTCCTTAGATCTCTTCTCTAATTCCATAATTCTTAATTTTAATCTCTCATTTTCCTCTGATAATTCATCACAACGCTTAGATTTCTCAAGCAAAGATCCACCAATGGTAACTGCATGCAATTTTAAATTTACTGTCTCAGTGTCTGACTGGTTTTGTAACCTCTGACAAACCAACTGCACTCTGTAACTGCGAAATTTCTTCAACTTTATCATTCAAAGAACTTTCCATTTTTAAACAGCAAGATGACAAGCCCTGTACAATACAACCCTTTCTTTTACTTTCTGTAATTTTGCTTTCAAAAACACTTATTCTAAAAAAATTGAAAATGTATTCATCATAGTCCATGTCTGCTTAAATTTTTCTGGAATTTCATAAGGACCGCCACAACGCTTAATACTTTTTAATACCCATCTGTTAACTTTATCAGAACTGACACTAGCTTCACACTCTGGGCCAGATTCTCAAAAGAGATACGATGGTGTATCGCAGGAAACACTGTCGTATCTCTGTTTTTTTTACTGGGTATCTATGCGTGTGATTCATAGAATCACTTACACTTAGATACAGTGAAGATTCGACAGGTGTAAAACACTTACACCGTCGGATCGTAGATGTAATGACTTCGCTGGCCGCTAGGTGGCCTTTACGTTGATTTCTTATTTGCCTATGCAAATGAGCCCAATACGACGATTCCCGAACGTTTTTACGCCGCCCCGTCGTCGTTTACGTAAGCCTAAACCTACCCCTGCTATATGAGGGGTAGGTTTACGAAGTCCCGTCGTTGCCATGTTAAATATGGCGTCGGGTCAGCGTCATCTTTTTCCGTCGGTTACGTTGTTTTACTAAGTCGTTCGCGAATAGGGATTTACGTAAACGACGCTCACGTCGGTTTCATTAACGTTTTCCGACGTGAGCTGGAGCATGCGCACTGGGCCATTTTTGCGGCCGGCGCATGCGCAGTTCGATCGACGTGGGGGCGCGCTTAATTTAAATACAAGCCCTCCCCTTTGAATTACGCGGCCTTATGCCGGGCCATTTACACTACGCCGCTGCAAAAACTACGGAGCAAGTGCTTTGGGAATACGGCACTTGCTCTGTTAAGTTGCGACAGCGTAGTGTAAATGGCTTACGCTACGCCACCGCACAATGTACAAGAATCTGGCCCTGAGTAAGCATTTTGACTATATTAATAATAATTTTTAAAAAAAGGAAATATTTTCCTCACCGCATTTTAAGCTCCATCTTGCCAGTTCCAGTCTTCTGGTATACGACAGTCTTTTCTTTCTTCAGTTTCTAGTCTCCAGAGAATAATTCTGGGGTTCCAAACTTGTTTAGTCTTGTATATCAGACTCTCTTGTGTCACAACCAGACATTAGAGTCACAGCACAGGTTTTTTTCTTCATCAGACATCTTGTCCACCTCACAGGATTTTTGTCACCACCGACTTCTGTTACCAAGTCCTGAAAATGCGCTTCTGGTCACTTGAACGGCACCAATGTAGTGATCTCATAAAAGTATAGTATGTATAGTCCTCTGGTTTGATAATTGATATTTAGATGTTAGTATGATGATTATAAATTATGTTGTTTTCGCAGCAACTCACAGATTCTCCAGAGAACGCATTTTTAATTAACTTCCAATAACGTACAAAGTCCACAGACAATATAAAAATCCAGCAGAGTAATTCAAAGTCTCATCCTAGACCTATGCCATATTTCTCAGTGACAAGATTAACTGAATGCCAGCTTTTCTTTCTCATATATTGGTCTCACACTGGAGGGGACGTCAACCAAATGTTCCCATTGAATGAATACCCCCCCCTCAAGTCTAATTACCATTAATAAATACTTCCTTATGTATGTAAGGAAGTACCAGGCCATCTCACACACCTAGGTCGTCTTAGATAAGATTTACAAATCAAAGGGTCCTCTGTACCTTTTGATACCAGTCGTTTGGCCACAAGATTTTGTCAGCAAACTTCCTTTGATGTGTAACTTGAATGCCTGTATGTAACACAAAAATACCATGCCATACAAATAACACAATATTTTAAATACCTACACATCTATATTAATATTACAACAGCTTCCGGTAATCTTTTGGATGTATTTATCTAAATCATCCCCAAACAGTCATCCTCCACCAAAGGGGAACGCCGCCAAGTATCTTTTGCAAGAAACCTCGGCTTCCCAATGTTTCAACCAAAGGGACCTGAGCATGTGTACCAGCAGGAGATTCAAGTGGGATGCTTGCTGAACAGAGTTCATAATCGCATCAATCCCAAAACACAGGGCCTTAGGAAGGTCCTCATAAACCTCAATCTCTTCTGTAGGGAGGAGGTTAACTATCTGCTTCATTTGTTCCTTGAGGAACTGACATATACCAATCGCAGCAACTGCAGGTTGTACTACAGCACAGGTTATAGAGGAGGGGGCTTTCAATAAAGATTTCAGCTTCTTATCAGTTGGATCCTTAAAGCCCTGAGCATTGTCTATAGGACAGGTCAGGCTTTTGTTTGCACAAGAAATAGCTGCATCTATAGCTGGTACCCCCCATTTCTTAGTGAAACCTTCCTCCATGGGATAAAGGAGGGAAAACTGCTTAGGAGGAGAAAACAGTTTATCTGGGTGAACCCAGTCATCATACATCAGTTTATACAGCAAGGGATGAACTGAAAGGAGCATGCAGCCTGTGGGGATTTCCCGGATCCCAAAGAAGAAGCAGAGGACATAGAAGCTTCAACAGGAGGCAATTTGTAAGTGGCACGCACATCTCTGCATAATATTGCACCTGCAACTTTAGCGACTGAAAGGTAGAAGGATTTCTCTCATTCTCTGAGTCCTCAGACTGCACCTGATCCTCATCTCCAGAAAGGGATTTTTCATGCTCAGAATGCTCATCTGACGAGAGAGCTTAAAGCAGACGAAGGGGGTCTACCCTGTTTTCTGCTACCTTTTAAGGAGGTTGCGATTATAGTAGCAATCCATCCTTCCAAGCCATCCAAAGCAGCTTTTAAAGCGTTCTCAATGATGTATACAGGAGCTGCCATAGGAGAAGCTGCAAAACCAGAAAGGAGCACATGATCATCCTGTGAGGCTGCTACCAGACTGACAGAGGGGGATGGTAAACTGCAGGCAAGCTCAGAATCCATAGCCATAAGCAGGGATTTCCTGGTGCCTATTTTACTAGCCCCTGTACCTCTTCTGGGGGACATAGTCCTTACTGCAAAAGTACTATCCACAAAATGTAATCACTGGTGTGCTATAGTCTTACAAGACACAAATATTAGCTCAATTGCACAACCTGATGCTGAGTAGGAGTCTTAGGTTTGCCTGGTTCAATCCACAGGGGTGCTTACAGCCCACAGCTCTGTGTCCATGCCGCTTTACAGAAGGCTCTGGTGTGCTGGACCTTTTAAACAAGCCTCTTGGCACCTGCACACAGGTGCACCATGCATGCACACAGGCACGAGCAATCACGGCCCTCCCCCCTCTCCGTCTGCCTATAGACTGTGAAAAACGCAATCCCGGCAAACGTGCACCAACCGTCATGTCGGCGCCCTAAGATAAATAGGAAGGAGAGCAGATCACAGGGGCTTCTTGGGGGGACCCCTGTATGTGTTTTTTGTGGCAGAGCCTGCAGCGGAGGAGGTCAGTGGTGTTTAAACCTTTCATGACTAAGCCTATTTCTGACATTTGGTGTTTACAAGTTAAAATCCATATTTTTTGCTAGAAAATTACTTAGAACCCCCAAACATTATATGCATATATTTTTAGCAGAGAATCTAGAGAATAAAATGGCAATTGTTGATTTTATGTCACAAGGAATGTAAACATCCCATGTGACAGTAATAGGTGGTCACAGGTCCTCTTTATGGAGGGATCGGGGGTCTAAAAGACCCCAATTCCCTCCTTTGCACTTTAAAGTATTCAGATCGTCAAAAACTGCGATTCTAAATACTGTGTATTTTTTTAAATCCGGCGCCATTGGCAGCCAAGTAAACTAGAAGTGACGTTGTGACGTAGCTTCCATGGTCACATTCAGAAGAATGGATCAAAGCCGTTTACGGCTTTGTTCCAGTGTGTGGCTGGGAGCCGGAGGTGGCACGTCGTGAATCAAGTCTCCCGGTGGGACGGGAAGCCCGGTAAGAGTGGCAGAGGTGGCAGGGGGGATGTCCCCTCCCACTCCTCCGGGATAACAACCGATCAGCGTTTAGCCACATCGTTTGTTATGCCTGGATAGCCAATTGCCCGCTCTAAAAAATGATACCGGGATGATACCTGCAGCTGCGGGCATCATCCCAGTATAACCCCCGAAAGCCGAGGCCGCATATGTGTGTACGCTCGGCGGCAAAGGGTTAACTGACCGACTTCACTGAGCGTGTCCTAAATGGCTATGTAAGAATACACCAGGTATGTATTTACTCACTCTAGTGGTAAAAACCAGGAAAGACATCCTACTCACAGAAACTAACATTTATAAAAAATTATCCTCTCTTACCTTATCCTGGCCGCAGGAAAGCTACTAAAAGTAGATCCAGCCTTCACCCATCAAGGCGTGTAATGTTATGCCAACCTTCAGGCTTCCATTGGTTCATACTTAGAGGAACCAAATACCTGGACCTGTAGAAGACTCTAACTATTCGTGCCACAGTTGCATTAGTACACCAAAACCCATTAGTACACCCAGAGCCCAGACCTCCGCAGGGAGACATTACAGGCAAACCTTGTTTCTTCTTTACACAAGGCCCTGGTACCACCCATCTTAGGCTTTTGATATCGGCCTGAGATATGGATCCGGTTATAGCTCCTAGGCCTCCGCAGAAGACCATCAAAAGAGCTTTTTCTTCTTAGCACATGTTCAACGTGACCAACCACCTTAGACACTGGCAAAAAGACTGAGGTACTCTCCATTTGAGAGGAATTAAATTATAATTGGGTTTACCAGTGTCCAATCACCTGTGGTGACTACATAACCCATTAAGTAATTAAGGCTCTGTGTCCCATGATGTTTGAGCAAGAAAACACTTAGTAGCATTTCTGTCTGTGGCTTAAAGTGATACTGAAGTCTCTTTTTTTTCCTTTAAAAATAACAAATATGTTATATTAACCTGATCTGTGTAGTGGTTTAGCACAGAGCAGCCCCAATCCTCCTGTTCTTGGGTCCCTCGTCGTGAGCCTGGCCTCTCCCTCCTGTTGACTGCTTGCTCTGGGGGCACCCCAGCTGAGCCGCAGCTCCCTGTGTTTATTCAGACATGGAGCCACGGTTTGGCTGTGCCCCCTCTCTCTCCTGATTGGCTAACTGATTTTGATTGACAGTAGAGGGAGCAAATGGGGCCACTGCTGTGTCTCAGCCAATCAAGAGGGAGAGTCCTGGACAGCCAAGGTACTCGTGTACATCGCTGGATAGAGATTGTAAGTATTCGGGGGGCTGAGGAGGGCTGCTGCACACAGAAGTTTTTTTATCTTAATCATAAAATGCATTAAGATAAAAAAAACGTTGCCTTTGAAACCACTTTAGGTAAGGGCAAATGATTCACGTAGAATTTACTTCCTGGAATCCATCTGCCCTTAGCTCAGGGATACAGGCAGTTTAGCTGAAAGTGCCCCTCCTTCCCTCCTCCAGATGAAAGAAAAAAAATCCATGAAATCATTTTGGCCTAGGCCAGAAACCAGGAAGCAACTGAAGAAATGTAAAAAAAAAGTTTAAAACTAGTAAATATAATATACCTGTCTATCTTTTTAATAATGCTAGCAGCATAAGGGTTAAAAATGATTAATGTTGATTGAGACAGTTTAGATCACTTTAACTACTACTGCTCTCTCTTGCCTCTCTACTGGCATCTACTGGCCAATGAGGCAGCCCATTATGGTGATGGGTTAAAAAAATTGTGGTAGGAAGGAAGATAGTAAACTCCAACACTATCTGGAAGAGTCTGTATATTTGATTTAAGCCAAGCTATTTATTATTATTTAATTTAAATGTATGTTTTAAAATATATATGCTTTTCATAACTATTGAAATAAGTAAAGTGCTGCCATAAATGTTATTAACTTAGCACCATATCGGGAGGTGTGCTGTTTATGCTAAGGAAGGAAAGCAGTAGTTGTTTTTCACATTGTTGGGGTATACAGGCTTCATTCTTGGGACAGGATAAATTTTATATGAATGTTTTGCTTTTTGTCTATTAAGGTTCTTTGGGGTATAAGCCAAGGAAGCGATTAAAACTCTGTAGTTTATTACCTGTGACTTACTGAACAGAAAAAAACTGCACAGTCAACTGCAAGATACACAATGCATAACATACAAAGTATTACAAAATATTCTTACAAAATGCACACGCTAACTATCCTTTCTAGCAAATAAGCATGTGCAATGTATGTGATAGGCATAAGTATACTAATCGGCCACTTAACTTGGGTTACCTGACGATGGAATCTTCTCATGGCTGCTTGCTTCTCATCAGGCCGCGTACACACGATAGAACATGCAGCGGACATATCCGATCGTGTGTACGACATAGCGGACAGGTTGTTCCAGTGGACAAATTTCAAAGCATGCTTTGAAATTTGTCCGCTGGAAACATGTCCGTATTTTACTTCCTGGATTGGTGATGTGGCGGCGTCAATGTCACCGCCACGTCACCGCGTTATCCGTCCGAGGGGATTTTGGTCCGATGGTTTGTACACGCCATCAGACCAAATATCTGAGGAGACATGTCCGCTGGAAACGGTCCGTCGGACAGGTTTCAGCAGACATGTCTCCTTGTCTGTAAGCGGCCTCAGAGTCCTCCAAACAGCTGTTCTATCTCCGAAGTCCTCATGCGACGTGCCAGAACCACAGGGGCGACACGTGAGGTGCACGGTGGGCCAATGAGAGACAGCAATAATACAGTTCATCGGTTTACTCACGGTTAGCAGAAAGCCTCCCTGGGTCGGTCACACAGTGAAGAGGAAGACAGCACAAATCCTCCGGGGCACGCTCTGTGATGGGGAAATGCCAGCCAAGATGGTGGTTGCGGTGCCCGTGATGACAGGGGTGTTTAGCGTGCTTGTGGCGGCTGGGTCCCTTGATGGTATTTGTCGTGACGCCAGTAAAGTTAATGGTGGTACAACCAGTTGTAGTAGCAGTGTTGAAGAATGAAGTAGACAGAGATAGGATACAACTCACAACTTTTACTGTGGCTGGTTTTGGTTGCAGTACAAACATCCAGTTAAAATACATTCTCTGGGTAAAGAGAGAAATTCTGCTGATCCACTGTTAATAGGCTTTAGTAATCCTGGACTCAGACTGTGGTTCAGTATAATACTTACTTGTTTCTGGTCCCTTTTGAATCCAGTGACCTTGGTGAGGTTGCCGGTGGCTAAGAAATCCTTCACCTTTATTCTCAAAAAGGTCTTTGCTGCCGGTTAATGGCTTTTACCTTTTGATTTGAGCAGTCCCAATTTGTCCCTTCTCTGGACTGACCTTCTCTCACCTTCACATTATGCTTTCCTCCTGCACACTGACTTCCTGAACAGAACAACTGACCACAGATAAGCTGATAGATAGATATCCCAGAGTGGTGCTATCCCCATCTTGTGGTGGGAAGTATGAAGCACACTTGACCAGCCTATGAACAGGAATACCACAGGTGTAGCAATGCAGAATAACATGCAATATAGCAATGACAAAGAAGTAATACTTTTGCAGTTCCCACATGTCCTGAGTGGGACGCTGCACTCATAACAAACTCTTCTCGTTTCTGAGCACATGGCTCCAACATCCTTTTTCCTTCCTCTCACTTTCTGCTACCTGTGCTGAGCCTATAAACCAATCCCACAGGTTCATTAGCGTATCAGTGGGGAGGCCTAGCTTCCAAAAACCACACATTTAACTAAAATGTTACTTCATATTAGAGCTATAAACATCACCACAAATAGCCATAGCAACACAATGAAACATTATTTTTCTACTAAACAGTGAATACAAACAAAAAAAACTGTGCCTAGAGATCTTTACAATTATCATTAGTATTATAAAATTAATGCATGTGTACTGAATCTTTATTTATGTGTATGCTGCATGAAAGACACTTTTATTTCTGCCCATTCCAACATTTGGTCCTAGTTTAGGGTGACCAGACATCCCCAGTTTCAGGGGACACTGTCCACGGACCAAGTCTGTCCCTGGTTTTGTCCCCGGATTGGATTTAAACAGGGGTTGGGGCAATATCAAAGACAGCCAGTGCAGAATAAAAAAAAAAAAAATATCTGAATTACACCCCCCCTGCTCCGCTGCTCCTACTAGCTTAGGGGCATGTATTTTTTTTCATTATCTGTGCCCATTTCTAATGTTTGTGTGCTTGTCAGAGTGGAGGGAATATTTCTTCAGTTTCGGGTGCATGCCCATTCAGCTCCGCTTGCATGTTCTTCTGCCTTGGCCAGCCGCCTGCCTACTAATCTCCTTGCCTTCCCTGGCGGCGTGATCTTCCTCTGCACCCCACCCAGTAGTAGCCGAGCCCCGGAGAGTAAGAGTTGACAGGCTGTTAGGTGGGTGGCAGTGGCAGCGAAGGGCAGAGAGTCGCGGATTGCCGCCATTGCTAGTACAAAAAAAAATGTCCCAGGATTTCATTTAAAAAAATCTGGTCACCTTATCCTAGTTTGTCAAGTGCCTTGAAGATAATAATTTTAAAATATAACTCTCCTATTTTGAATAAATCACAGTTCCTTCTTTGTCTTACTTAAGGAGCCGTTTTAAAAATCTAATCTCTCTCCTTGCACTGACCTCTTTTCGTTTCATATATAGGTAATACACTTACAAAATAATTTGCATTTAGATTATGTTCCGTCTCTAGGACCTCTGCAACTGGATTTATTAAAATTCACAGTCTTATTTCCCTACGAGTTCTTAATTTTAAATAAGATACATTACACTTTGAAAAGGAGCTAGCTGAACTCCTTGGGTACAGAGTAGGCAATATTATTAACCCAAGGCCATTCTGAAATGCTTGGGTCCTCCTTGAAACAAACATATTGATATTCAACGACATCCACCATGGAATAACAAGCTGAGTAATTCAGAGAGAGAGAGAGAAAGAAATTCTTGTAGAGAAATAATATTTTCTGTGAATTCACAGTGTAGGGAAGAAAACTTACTGGAACAAGAATTTTTAAAGGCTTTTTCCACTCTAAATTTTTAGCTATTAGCGAACAATGATGTCTTGAATCATTCACATCTTTCAGGAACAATCTGCTGGAGCTGCCACCACACATCTTACTGCAGCAAACAACCCTGTTGTATTTTCCAAAATGTTACAACATTAAAAAAATAAGGACTCTTATGCCGCGTACACACGATCGGAAATTCCGTCAACAAAACCGTGGATTTTTTTCCGACAGATGTTGGCTCAAACTTGTCTTGCATATACACGGTCACACAAATGTTGTCGGAAATTCCGAACACCTAAAACGTGGTGACGTACAAGACATATGACAGGACTATTAAAGGGAAGTTCAATACCAGTCGTGTTAGTAGTAGTTGCGTGAGAGACAATTCATGTTTTTCAGCCTCATGCTTTTCAGTCGGATATAGCGTGACAAATGTGCTATCTCCATTACGAACGCTAGTTTTACCAAACCGAGCGCTTCCGTCTTGTACTTGATTTAGAGCATGCGTGGAATTTTGAGCGAATTTACGAGAACAGGTTTTGTTGTCAAAAAATTTGAGAACCAGCTCTCAAATTTTTGCTGTCGGAGATTCCGACAGCAAATTTCCGATGGAACCTACACACAGTCGGAATTTCCGACAACAAGCTCCCATCGAACATTTGTTGTGGGAAATTCCGTCCATGTGTGTACGCGGCATTAGAGACCTTCAATGAAATTTCTGTACAGCCAACCAATTGGATGGATCTTTGCAAAACACTCACAGTGCTGCAACCCAGGTTTTCCATTACAGCTATTGGTGGAGTTTGGTGCTTCGGTTAAAGCTCTTGTATGCAAGACAAAGAACTGCATGATGAAAGTCGGTGTTGTGACAAAATGACCAACCTGGCAGAAAGTGCAACCCGTATCACTTTCTGTGACGTGGAATCAGCTGTAGCTCCAAACCGCACGCACTCAGCAGGCGCAACGCGTCATACATCCCTTCACTGGCTGACATCGTTGCACCAAGGAATTTGCCTGACAAAATGCTTGACCGACTACTGCGCATGCACACGGTGGAAATCAACTAACACTTACGAAATGCACATTCTTAAGGCCATCTTGCTACACCTTACACTCAAATTCATCACACCTACAGTAGGCAGGTGGGACAGTGGATATCTTGCTACACTAAAGCCCGTTTTGAATTAGCAAATTACTTTCAGAAATCGAGTGAGCTTATTTACATGAATATATATTTATGTAGATAAGCTCACTTGATTGCTGAAATTAGTTTGCTAATTCAAAATGACATTTGGTGTAGCAAGATGTCCTCTGCCCCGCCTGCTCACTGTAGGTGTGATGAGGTCGAGTGTAAGGTGTAGCAAGATGGCCGCGCACATGTGCAGAAGTCTGTTGAGCATTTTGTCAGGCAAATTCCTCCATGCACTGATGTCAACCACCGAAGGGATGTATGACATTGTGCCTGCGCAGTGCACACGGTTTGGAGCTCCAGCTGATTACACGTCACAGGGCGTGCGGCAGGTTGAACATTCTGCCAGGTCGCCCATTTTGTTAGAACATCTGGTGCAAAATCCATGAAATACAGCAGTACTAAAGTGTTTCAACCTCACAGGGCCTTAATTATAGCAAAACAATGGGACAGACCTACATTCTCTATCACAACTAATTTAGACATTAAAAAACAAGAAGAATGAAAAAGTGGAGGTGTTTTCCTCAGAAAATTCTACTTTTTCTTAGCTTGCGTACCTTTTAGTTTAAAGATTCGAGTGTCAAACTGCTAATTAATGGAGACCATTTTAGCATATTGAGGCACAAATCTGACAATGCATGGTGTACTTTTTTTATAAAATACACATCCTTATAAAAATATAGACCTTATTGAATTTTCACGAAAAATATGCTTCCTACAAATTCCCATGGAAAAAACGTGGATATCACAACACTTTTTGGCACAGTCTTTACCAGTTTTTCAGCAACTCTTTTATTTGTTTACTTTCGGGATTTAAAAAAAAGTTAGTATGAGGTTAGCAACCCTTCTGGAAAAATGTTAACACTATGGGGGTTATTTACTAAAGGCAAATCCACTTTGCAATACGAGGGAAAATAAAAAACAGCATTTTAACTTGTACATTGTTGGATAATAAAATCAGCCCTTATTTCAGATCTACCCCTCAGGCCACATACACACGATCAGACCGGTCCGATGAGAATGGTCCGACGGACCGTTTTCATCGGACCACGCTGAAGTGGTCTGATGTGCGTACACACCATCGGACCAAAAATTTGATTAGGCCAGAACGCGGTGACGTAGAACACAACGATGTGCTGAAAAAACGAAGTTCAATGCTTCCAAGCATGCGTCTACTTGATTCTGAGCATGTGCGGGTTTTTGGTCCGATGCTTTTGTATACTAACCATCGTTTTGGTCCGACGGACTGATTTTAAAGCAAGTTTTAAAACTTTGGTCCGACGGACAACGGTCCAATGGGCCGTACACACCACTGAATTGGTCCGATGAAACTGGTCTTAAGGCCAGTTTCATCAGACCGGTCTGATCGTGTGTACGCGGCCTCAGATTTACAGCAACTGCACTTCCAAGTGCACTCTCAGTGCAATTTCATGTGCACTCTTCACTTGTAGTGCAAAGTGGATTTGCCTTTCGTAAATAACCCCCGTGTGTTTATTTAACCCCATTACAACCACCCAACCTATACAGTGGGGAAAATTATTATTTCATCCCCTGCAGATTTTGTAAGTTTGCCCTCTTACAAAAAAATGAAGGGTCTATCATTTTTATCATAGGTGTATTATAAATGATGATGCAGAAAAAGGGGAGAGGTAAGGGCGCTCTGGTGAGGCTCGGTATCCACTCCTTAGTAGCAGTGGAAAGATGGCACTGAAGGCAGGACTTTGTAGAGACGAAGCAGCCCAAAGGGTGATAAAGGAAAGAGAAAAGTGCCTAAGAAAGTTAGAGGACATAGGCATATAATGATAAGTCCTCATGCGGATCGCTGTAATCCTCGTCTTTCTGGGGGAGAGAGCAATCCTGCAGCTATCAGATTCCCTGGTGACGTGGATTAGCAAAGAAGTGAAGATGCGATGAGGCCGCCCAGGTTCTGGAACGAAGCTGTAATGCACACGTCCAATGTAACATCAGGTGAAACTGGTGGGTGGTAAAGCTTTTCAGAGCATGCATGGCTCTTTTGTCAGACCTCTAAAGGGGTTTGACGAAAGAGCCATGCATGCTCTGAAATGCATTACCACCCACCACCTTCAGCTGATGTTACATTGGCCACGTGCATTCCAGCTTGGTTCAAGAACCAGGACCTCCTCATCGCATCTTCACTTCCTCACTAATCCAGGTCACCAGGGAATCTGCAGGATGGCTCTATCTCTCCCCCAGATGGAATGTCTGGACAGCCGCACACTCTGAAAAAAACTTTTGGTTGCCTTTTATTGGTAAAAAAAAACTTTAACCATCACACATCACAGCAAAAATAGGGGATGCAGCTGACAAGTTTCACACTATTGATTAGTGCTTAGTCATAGCTTAGTCATAGCTTAGTCATAAGCTATGACTAAGCACTAATCAATAGTGTGAAACACGTCAGCTGCATCCCCTATTTTTGCTGTGATGTGTGGTGTTTAAAGTTTTTTTCACCAATAAAAGGCAACCGAAAGGTTTTTTCAATATGCGGCTGTCCAGACATTCTTTCTAATTTTGCTTCGAGCATTGCCGGCACCTGGGCTTTTCTGAGAGGACATGGATTGTTTCCATACACCCATCTGGAGCGGTAACTCACACAAGCACAGAGGTTAGACGTTTCTTGTAGTTAGTGACCAGGTTTGCACACATCTCAGGAGGAATTTTGACAAACTCTTTTTTTACAGATCTTCTCTAAATCCTTAAGGTTTTTTGTCTGTCGCCAAGAAACATTCTCATAGACACACTCTTAAACCCTGTGCACAGCCTTCCTAGAAGAGTTGAAGCTGTTATAGCTGCAAAGGGTGCGCCAACTCAATATCCGTAGGGGACTAAGCCTGGGATGTTCATGTGTGTGTAAAGGCAGGTGTCCCAATACTTTTGTTAATATTGTGTATATACGTGTAGCTATACTCCCTCAGGAGTCGCTGGTTGATTTGGGATCGGCGTATTAAGTTACCTTGTAGATGGTAGTGAGTAAAAGTAGTGAGCGAATGTCCAATCAAGGAGTAGGTTTTCTAAATGCTTTATTTCAAGGCCCAACATGACCAACATCAACATAAGGTAGGATAGGAAAGGTTGATGAAGCAGAAGAACATTTGCAGTATGAGGCCTTGGATAGAGAAGAAAGCAATCTGCTTTCAGCAGTAGTGCAGTTCGTCGCCACTCTAGCCAGAGTGGATGAAGTGCCTCCGGACAGACTCCTGCCACAAGCCTGGCAGCCGAAGTATCACTTTTGTAGATTGCTGGGAGGAACAGACCTCTGCCACAGGCCTAGTACTTGGATGAGCTAAATGGATTGAGCAAATCCTCCCAGTAAATTCAGTCAGTGTCACCGGTTGACAGTTGAAGTATACCTGTCAATGTTCCGGTCACCAGATCCCCGATGGTTCGTTCAAGCCCTATTGGATCACCTGCCTACTGGTTCTCCTCAAGCCAATCCCCCACCGAACGTCACCCAGCCTGGGATCTTTAGTGAATATGGGGACCCAGTAAGTCACTGGGGCCCCTTTCAGCATTCGCATGGAACTTTGCGTAGCATGTGGTAGGCCATATCGTAGGGGCCCATTGGATGCGCACACCCTGAAGGTGGGTGCCGCACCTGGAACCCGCAAAGAACCAAGAAATATGGCGTCTGCCACAGATATACCCCTCCCCAGCATGTCCTGCAAGGGAAAGAAACTCCTCCAATTGGCTGCTGGGGAAGAGCGGCTCTGTTAGAACCTCTCTGGCGCCATCTGTCGCCCGGAGGCGAGACCAACACCCCCGGAGCGCAGACTGACCCACAGGACAGTTCCAAATCGACAGCAGCCCAAACTTTAACACAATTGTGAATGGGAGCAAAATAACTCTCCCATTCCCCACTAACGTTAGCGTAGTGCCCATACTGAAAGTAAGGGAGCGCTACATAGGATTAACTGGATGGACCTGTGTCTTTATTTTAACCTTACCAACCATGCAACAAGGTACCGTATGATGGTGATGCCAACACTGTATTTTCTCCCTTATCTCACGAGAATACTTTCCCTTCCCTTATCATTTTCACATACCTGGTAGAGACCGAGTTGAATAGAGGGCTTCCCTTACACCTCCTGTCCCATTCTCCCTGTAGTTGATAACCGAGTATATGAAGGCAGCAGTGCCTGTAGGAGATCCTGGCCAGGAAACACTCTAGCAAGTGCAGGACTGAAGACTATGCAGCAGGCAAACTGTCATCTGGCAGATGCAGGATCTCGATTGCATGGTCAGGCAGGTAGGGGCCAGCAACAACTGGGTGGTAGAAGTACAGAATCAGGAAACAGAGTCAAGGCTGGGACAAAGACAATATCAGACGAGCAGAGAAAGTACTGTTACAGCAGGCAGGAGACAAGGTCGGGTCACAAGCTGGAGTCAGCAACGGAGTATCAGGAGCAAGCAGGGTTGAACGAAGCCGGGTCAGAACAAAGTAGCAAGCAGGGGGTCAGGTCACAGGTAATAGGAGCTGACTTCCACTTAGCGATTTTTTGGACTCCTGTACCACTTTAAATAGGCACCAAAACATCCATACTCCCATGCATGCTCCTCCATGCTAAAGTACATGTGTGTGCACACGTCCACGAGCCTCCTGACAAACATGCAATCAACCCTGATTTCAATTTTGTGTATGACAGAAAAAAATGAGTTTTTTCATGTACACAAAAAAAAAAAATAACATTTTATATAACTATATCCAATCAAGAATCAAATTCTCTGAAGAGTTATGAAAACTACTTTTCCAGTGACTAACTTTTCACGTGAAAAAAATATATTTTTTTTTTGCCTAAATGTCAGCAGCCAAAGGCACATTTGACAGAATTAGAGCATAGAGAAGCCACTAAAATCTCTGTACTGTGAGAGTTTTCCAGTCAAGCACATCTGATAAAACAAACATAATTAAATCTGAATAAATCAACAAGCATCTCCTTTATATGTGTATATATAAGGATAGAACAGAGAAAAGTTTCAGTTGTATATACAACTGTGGAATTAATATTAATACCACCATATTTATAATGTTTTATTGTTCATATATCAATGATATAAAAGAAGAAAATGGATTTAGAAGCATATTCAAGCCTCAACCTTGAAGAGGCATAACACAATATAAACAACAAAACAAAAGCAAAATTAAGTTCCCCATCTTATACGTAATTTCAAACAGTATAAAAAGACTAATGTTATCACATTGCAATCTTTAACCAGTCTTTATCCATATCTCTCTGCCTATACGTTATTCATTTAATACCAAAACCACTCAAAGTGGTTGTAAAGGTTCAAGGGTTTTTACCTTTATGCATTTATGAAGTAAAAAACTTACTTGAGCCCCATCTCCATCCAGGGATGTGCACGAGAGCAGCGGCTCTCCCGGGTATCTTCCTCCTCATTGACAGAGACATTGGCTCCCACTACTGTCAATCACAGACAGTCAGCCAATGAGATGAGACTAAAATTGAATTATCTGGCGTCAACACCAAATGATATGTCTGGCAGAAATCCGGTAATCTGCAATGTGTTTGATTTTTGCTTTTGGGTTTAATACCGCTTTTCTTTTTTCCCTTTTTTGTCACCTGGTAGTCATGCAAATAAAAGTCTTCCTGTCTAGGGTGGACTTCAAACATTATCATGTGTGTTTGTTTGAGCACACAATTATTTTATGACACCTTTTCACTCCTGAAAGGGCCCTTTATTAAGAGTGAAACATGTTGAGTTAAGCTGAGATTTGAATTTAGAAAGGGTATTGAGGCAGAGAATGCATACAGATTCACAGTTTGGACCTTTATGATAAGTCAACATTAGTTAAAGGTAGTTACCTCATTAGGAAACATTTTACAGTCCAATCTCAACTTTGTATTTTCCCAGCACACAATGTAGGAGAAGTATTACAGTATTAACCACTTCCATACCAGGCACTTACACACCTTCCTGCCCAAGCCAATTTTCAGCTTTCAGCGCTGTCACACTTTGACAATTGTCATGCTACACTGTACCCAAACAATTTTTTTTATCATTTTTTATCATTTTGTTCCCACAAATAGAGCTTTCTTTTGGTGGTGTTTGATCACCTCTGCAATTTTTATTTTTTGCGCATAAAAAGACCGAAAATGTTAAAAAAATTAAGTTTTTATTTTTTTCTGTTAATTTTTTTGTAAATAAGTAAGTTTTCTTCTTCGATTATGGGCACTGATATGGCGGCACTGATGAGCACAGATGAGGTGGCACTGATGGGCACCGATGAGACGGCACTGATGGACACTGATAGGCGGCGCTGGTATGCGGAACTGATGGGCACTCATAGCCGGCACTGATGGGCACTCATAGCCGGCACTGATGGGCACTCATAGCCGGCACTGATGGGCACTCATAGCCGGCACTGATGGGTGGCACTGATGGGTACTTATGGGTGGCAGAGATGGGCACTGATAGGTGGGCACTGGGCATGGATGGGCACTGAGGGTGGCACTGATGGACACTGATGGACACTAAGGGGTGGCACTGATGGCATTTCTGGGCATCACTTGTTGATTCCATATTGTGTCAGTCAGTGCCCATGTTGCCAGTCAGTGCCCATTTGGGCACTGATTGGCATCTATTATAATTTTTTTATTATTATTTTTTATTATTGCCCCCTTCCCTGGTGGTCCAGTGTGGGCTTCCCTGGTGGTCCAGTGTGGGCATCTGAGAGGGGGCTGCGCTGATAAACAATCAGCGTGAACCCCCCCTGTCAGGAGAGCCACTCAGCGGCTCTTCCTGTTTTCATCGTGATCAGCCGTGATTGGACACGGCTGATCAGTGACCTACTGGGTCCCCACTTCTATGAGAAGATCCCAAGCGAGTTGTGCTGTTCGGTGGGGAGTCAGTCTGAGGAGAGCCCGGAGGCAGGCGATCCAATAGGGCCTAGACAAGCCAAACGGGGATCGAGGTGACCAGACACTGGGAGTTTGTTTAATGGCAACCTGTCAGTTGGTGACCGAAAATCAAGGACTACCTGAAGACAATTCAGGCAATTACTGTACTGAGAAAGAATCACTTCACCAAGTTACATTCCAGAACAAGGGCCTGTGGCAGAGGTACCACTCCTATTCTATTGAGCCACGTCTGTGGCAGAGGCTTGTCTTCCTTATCAGAGTTCCGAGTGATACTCCGGCTGCCAGTTCTGTGAGATAGACTGTCCGGGTACACTACACCCACTCAGGCTGGAGTGGCGATGAAGCAAAGGTATCGTTGAAGCAGGACTGCTTCTGTACATGGTTAAGGTCTGAACCTGCAACTTCTTCTTTCACCATCTTTCCTCTATTCATCTGAAGTTACCTGTTTGCCGCGTTGGGCACAAGAATAAACGCACAGAAAACGACACCTTGCTGTTTGGACATTCCATCATTACTCACACCATCTACTTTTCATCATACCCCTAGACATGCTACAAAGGTGACACGCCGATCCCAAATCTAAACAGCAGGGGTAGCGCTAAACAGCAAAAAACAAAATGGCGCATTTTGAGTTTGCGAAAAGGCATGTTGGAAACTCCCAAAATGTATGGAGGAAGGTTCTCTGGTCTGATGAGACTAAAATGTAACTTTTTGCCCATCAAAGAAAAAACTCTATGTCTGAAGCAAACCCAACACATCACATCACCCAAAGAACATCATCCCCGCATGGTGGTGCAGCATCATGCTGTGGGGATGTTTTTCAGCAGTCGGGACTGGGAAACTGGTCAGGGTTGAGAGAAAGATCGATGGTGCTAAATACATGGATATTCTTGTATCTGTACCTGTGTGTGATTTGAGGCTAAGACGGAGGTTCACCTTCCAGCAGGACAATGACCCCAAACACACTGCTAAACAACACTTGAGTGGTTTAAGGGGAAACATGTAAATGTGTTAAAATAGCCTAGTCAAAGCCCAGACCTCAATCCAATAGAAAATCTGTGGTCAGACTTAAAGATTGCTGTTCACAAGCGCAAACCATCCAACTTGAAGGAGCTGGAGCAGTTTTCCTAGGAGGAATGGGCAAAAATCCCAGTGATAAGATGTGGCAAGCTTATAGAGAATTATCCAAAGCGACTTGGAGCTGTGATAGCAACAAAAGGTGGCTCTACAAAGTATTGAATTTAGGGAGGGGGGGTGAATAGTTATGCACATTGACTTTCTCTGTTATTTTGTCCTATTTGTTGTTTGCTTCACAATAAAAAGAAAAAATCTTCAAAGTTGTGGTCATGTGCTATAAATTAAATGATGCAAATCCTTAAACAATCAATGTTAGTTCCAGGTTGTAAGGCAACAAAACATGAAAAATGCCAAGGGGGGTGAATACTTTTGCAAGGCACTGTATGTATATGTAGTGCCTGGTTACTTCCATGTACCGGAGCTATTGAAATTTAGAGGGTGATCCAAATTGTTATGTTCAAAACAGGGTCTCTGTCTCAGCTTGGCTGTGCTGTGGGCTCATTCTGTGATTGCTGGGGTGATGTTCCACCCCAGGACGATAGGTGGCAGCAGTGGAGTCGAGACTTGGGTGCTTTTTCCCAGCAGCCAATCAGGGAGGGAGTTTCCTCGCTGGGCATGCTGGGAGAGGGTATTTATGGGACAGACGCCATTGAGTCTGGGTCTTCTTCGTCCAGTGTGGCACCCACCTTTAGGGTGGCCACATCACGGTTTTCCCCAGCATTATGGCCTACCTGGCCGGGGCGTGCGTGCCACGCGGTGTACCATGTTGGTCCGGAACACTTGAACAGCGGCGGGGACCCAGTGATCGACCAGGTTCCCATTTCTTGAAGATCCCATGCGGTATAGCTGTACGATGAGGAGTCCATCTGCGGAGAGCCAATGAGAGGCTGGCGATCCAAAAGGATTTCGACAAACCATCGGGGATCAAGGTATCTGGACACTAAAGGATTGATCATCTGTCAGTCGGTTCCTGGGCGACAATAAGAAGGAGATCTAGATTCTTCAAGGAGGATAGTCTCCGTAAGTGCAATCAGTAGGGACCTGTGGCAGAGGTTTCTCCCTGAGTCCATTCCAGGAGGGTCTGTGGCAGAGACTTTTTCATCAAGTTAAAAATGCGAGTGATACTCCGGCTGCCAGGTCAGTGAGTTGCCTTTCCGGGTACGCTAAGCCCACTCGCAGGAGTGGGGCAGGAAGTGTTACATACGGGAGCAGGACTGTTCCAAATACTACGCCTGAATCTGCTGTTCTTCCTTCAACTCTATCCTTTCACCACCAGTTTATTGTTTTTACCCGGCTGGGTAATAAAATAGCACAGAAAAAGACACCTGTTGCAGACATTCCTTTACTACTGCTATATGCACCATACACCCCTAGGAATTCGGAGAGCCACAAGGTAAATGTGCCACCCAAAACAAACCAGCAGCTCCTCCGGGGGTAGTGCTACATATATTTTTGTTACATAAAGGAAGGTGGGATTACTAGCTCACAAAAGAAAGATCAGATTGCCATGCTTTCTGTCCAACTCACAGTAAGATCACAGCATTTCTGACAAAGTCAACAGGTATTTTTCTGTAACTGGTAAAAATG
The DNA here is from genome assembly GCA_029574335.1 of Rana kukunoris. Lineage (NCBI taxonomy): Eukaryota > Metazoa > Chordata > Amphibia > Anura > Ranidae > Rana > Rana kukunoris. Next base: position 77,855,229 of record CM056050.1, on the reverse strand, counting down.
TTCTTATGCCGCGTACACGCGGTTGGAATTTCCGAAAAGAAAAGTTTGATGTGAGCTTTTGGTCGGAAAATCAGACCGTGTGTCGGCCACAACGGACTTTTTCTGTTGGAATTTCCGACAGCAAAAATTTGAGAGCTGGTTCTCAAATTTTCAGACGGGAAAAGTTCTTGTTGGAAATTCCGATCGTCTGTATGCAATTCTGACGTGCAAAAAAACATGCATGCTCGGAATCAATTTGAGTCATTGAACTTCATTTTTCCTGGCTTGTTGTAGTGTTGTACGTCACTGCATTCTTGATGGATAGAATTTGGCGTGACCGTGTGTATGCAACACAAGTTTGAGCCAAAATTCCGTCTGAAAAAAAAATTATTGTCGGAATTTCCGATCGTGTGTACAGGGCATTAGTCTGAAAAAACTAAAACTAAGCTAACACATCCATGGACTGGAAAGCTGCAATGTAATAAACCTTTGTCCTTAGGTTTAGCTACCCCCAGGGCTTTTTTTTAGAGGGAACTTGGGGGAAGTCAGTTCCACCACCTCTAGCTCAGACCCTTTGGTGCCTGCTCACCACAATCACTTGTAAACACAGAAGTCTGGTTTCTGTGTTTACAAGTGACAGCTCTGCACTCTGTGTGTAACCCCCTTCTACTGTTTGTAAAATCTGAACGGGTCATGGTTGAGTTCCTGCACCTATTTTCTGAGAAAAAAAACTCTGGCTACCCCTAAACCTTTTGCTACCCATGTAAGGGATATGCATGCCAGCAAAGAGGGTGGGCTTTAATGCCCCCGCGGCACACATATGCGTTCATGGGCAGCAAATATTTCTGTGCTGAAAGCTTGCTCACTGCAAATGTGCAAAGACAGCTCTTGGCTTCTAGTAATGATGAACAGCTGGTTCCACCAATCGCAGTGGTTACATGAGCAGGCAGACTTTCCCATCCCCTGGGTATAATAGCCCAGTTAAAAGAATGCCAGTGAGCCCATGTACTTTTTGCTGCCAGACATACTGGGGACTGGATTAACAAAAACTGGAGTGTGCAAAATCTGGTGCAGCTCTACACATACAAATCAGCTTCCAGGTTTTATAGTCAAAGATTCACTGAACAAGCTGAAGTTAAAAGCTGAATGGCTACCATGCACAGCTGCACCAGATTTTGAGTGCTTTAGATCTTATAAACCCCCACCATTATTATCAGTAGCGGCTGGTGCTCCAAATTTTTGGGGGGGCGCAAACAATTGCAGCCTCACTGTGCCCATCAAATGCAGCCACTGCCCCATCAAACGCAGCCACTGCACCATCAAACGCAGCCACCGTGCCATCAAACGCAGCCACCGTGCCATGCCATCAAACGCAACCACTGTGCCATGCCATTAAACGCAACCACTGTGCCATCAATTGTCACCACTGTGCCATGCCATCAAAACGCAGCCACTGTGCCATGCCATCAAAACGCAACCACTGTGCCATGCCATCAAATCCAGTCACTGTGCTATGCCATCAAACACAGCCACTGTGCCATCAATTGTCACCACTATGCCATGCCATTAATAGTCACCACTTTGCCATCAATTGTCACCACTGTGCCCCGCAATTGTCGCCACTGTGCCCCGCAATTGTAGCCAATGTAAAAACAAGGGGGGTGGTGTCTGCGCTGTGAAAAGTGCGTGAAATCCAAGGGTGGTACGGGAATAAATCCCTGGGCTGGTGAACGTGGGGGAGGGGGGGGGGTGTTTTTAGAACAGAGTGATAGCGTACATAAGTTTAGTGTCAATACGTAAACCGTCAAAATGTAGCACAAAAGATAATACCCTCTGCATAACACCTGACGGACGGTAGACGAGCTCGCTGCTCGTGGATGTATGACCGCCTCAGTTTGCCTTATGTGAGTTTTCATTTTTGCTTTGTTCAATAAACCTTCTTGTTGCGGTATTATGCGATGTGCCCTCCTATTTTTTCTTTCCAACACCATCGTCTGAGCATTGGTGGAGCAGCATCTAGATAAGCAGTGGCAGCAGAGCGGCACCTGACGAGCTCGCTGCTCGTGGAGATAGGCACCTCCTTTCACCACTCTGTGTAAGTGCACATCTTTGATTTCAAGCAGAAATCCCCCCAGTGGTGACAGGACTACTCTATATGTCTTTTCTTTTTGTACTCTCCCCTCCTATGTACCATCGGTTTTGAGGCTTCCATTCACCAAAAGTTTGATGTCCCGTCTGGCTATATCAGATAGCCTTGAGGTAAGCTGATAGGATCACTAGAGGTGTGGGCTGCACGATTTGGAATCCTCCATTGCACCTTCACCCATTTGGCTGCTGGAACATCTCCTTCTGACCTCACATCAGATCTCACTTGCTGCACTCAGTTGCATGTTTAAGTTAGACTTTCTTCTATATTTTATATTTGGTTTTGTCCGTAGGACTAAGTTTGATTATGTCCACTACATATCACCATATATGACACGGTCACTGTTATTTACTGTCACTTTGTTCACATTGTGTCTTATATATTTATACATGTGTATACCCCTATTTTTGTCACTCATTGCATCCACTTAGTGCATCGCTTCACTCCCCCTTTCACCCATCCCCCATCACCTTTTAGGCATCGCTACCACAGCGCAAACAATATCACTTGTTGTATACCTTGTTTTTTTGTCCATTTGGATAGACCTATCCTTTGTTTGCTGCAGAACACTTCCCCTGCCCCTTTCCCACGGGCCAATTCCCTTTCACCCATTACAGCGCAGGAGTTTCACTTATCACATAATATTGAATACTAAACAATGGCAAGTGACAAAGAAGGAGTACAAATTCACAAGCAGTAAAATGTACACAATGTGCTGGTCCAAGTAATGTGAAATCAGGGAGAACTACCGCTAGGGGCGCCCCTGAATGTGTAACACAGTGAACAATACAAATAATAATATATAAATCAGTGAAGAAATGCAAAAAAGTCTCTGAAAGTGTTTCCCAAATGTCCCAGAAGACAGGTTCCAAAGATGTCCCAGAAGACAGTTTCTAAAAGATGGAGGAAATGGTGCCGGGAAAGGACATGGTACAGTGAACACCTCAGGTGGTCCCTAGCCCCTCACCTCACGGCTATGGCACGGATAGCCAAATAAAACCACCTCTGGCAGGGGGAGGAGGAATACACTTCAATGGACAGAAACGCCATCAGCACTCAGCAGTAAGGCATGGAGAAGATACAAAGCAAGTAGGATATGGTGTTATGGAAGTGTCTAAACAGGCAACATCATTCACTCATACATCCACTCACATGGAGGTGATGGATGGTGGGCCTATCTCCCACGAACACTGAGTTCGTCCTAAGTCCTGGATGCACACCTGGCTCCTCTTCTTCTGTGTCTGAGCTGGGTGGACACTTGAAGCAGATAGAGGGGACCCTCACACAGCATATAGGATGGGAGAAAGAAAGACCATAGTACAGTCCCGCAAAAATGGAACAGGTTTATTAAAACATATAGGTGCACTCACATTTGGATGATAAAAACTGGGCACAGAAACCAAACGGACGGCAGGGGGGTCTTGCTGCGTCAGGCGTGTGGACTCTGATGCTCCTCGATCCCTACGCGTCGCGTCATGTCACATGACTTCCTTAGGGGATAACGTAGATGGAATATTGGAGGCTTTAAATAGACTGCCTAATGGTCTGCTGTAATGGGCCCATGGCGGCCATTTTCTTGTGGCCCGCACTCATATAGGTAACTGGTGACTGCTGAGATAGTGGCCATCTTGCCTAGGTCACTTCCTATTAGTAAGTAGGAGTGGCTTGAAGACAGAGAGAAGCACCGCTCGACTGCCTGGGTGTCTGCTATGCTGGGCGCATGTCGGCCATTTTCTCGTAGCCCACCTTCTTATTGTAATGGCTAATCACAAATAAAGCAATCGTCATTTTGCCTGGGCTTTTTCCTATTGATAGGTAGGAGTGACTCCGGGATAAGGGATGATCTTGGTGCAGTGTACAGCAGAATAGGCGGACCAATAACTTAGCATGGAAAGGGAGAGAACCTGTGTGTCTGAAACCAGAGGAAGCTGTATGCTGACATATAGCGAGCGGCTACCATGTTTGCATATACAGCAAAGGACCCCAGTGGTCAGGTGGACTGGAGGGGAGATGTTTTGTTTCCATACCATGGATGCAGAGAAAATTTTATTAAAAAATATATATTAAAAATTAAAATGAATCAATGTCTAGAGGATAGATCCTTAATAGATATAGATTAAAAAAAAGGGGGGTCTGCTATATGGACCGACCAGTCTCATACATGCTGAGATGAAAAAAGGGGTGGAGGCTGATGTATCAAAAGCCCTCACATCTGGCTATACCAGCCTGGGGCATGTCTACTAAGAATCCTAAACAGGATTAAGGTCCAATAACAATAAAAAATAGGAAAATGATATATAAAAAATATATGGGAGCTTCAGAGACAACACTCATGGCACATGTACATAAATAGAAAATATCTACTACGATCTTATACAGTTTACAGTACACATCATCCATGAGTAAATTATATAGGTGATCCTGGATGTAGGTCTTGGAAGTCTACACATCCAGAAACAGGGTGTGGGAAGAACAGTAAGAAAAGGTGATAATGTTCAAAAATCGTGGAGGAAACAGTTTAGGTCAAAGTCTATGTTTAGTCCTCTCGGGGCAAATGTGTCCATGGAAAAGATAAATTTGGATTCTAGTTGACTAAGGGACCTAACTTTGTGACCCCCTCGCCACGGCCTATTATAGGGTGCAATCCCCAGAATCTAAGGTGGGACGGATCCTTATTATGGGCTACCTCAAAATGTCTGGAGACACTGTGTTGATCAAAACCTTTGATGATATTGCGCACGTGTTCTTTGATCCGTATCCTTAGGAGTCGTTTTGTGCGGCCGACATATTGTAGGCCGCAACTGCACTCTAGCACATATACTGCCCCTTTGGTATTACACCCAACAAAATCTTTAATTTCGTATTCTGTCCCATTACTGTTAGACTTGAATTTCACTACTTTTTCATTGGGGCGTTTGGTGCGTGTGCAAGCATAGCATCGCTTGCAAGGATAGAACCCTTTCCCAGTAAAGAACGTGAGCTGCTTTTTGGGTGGATTAACCACTCCCTTTACCAGTTGGTCTCGAAGGGTAGGGGCCCTTTTGTAAATAAATTTGGGTCTATCCGGCAGGATATTTCCCAATTTGGTGTCTGTTTTGAGGATGTGCCAGTGGCGGGAGAAGATCTTCTCAATCTTTTTGTAGTGGATGTTATAGTCTAATATGACTGGAACTCCATCTACTTTGTTGGTCGGTTTCTTCTTAGCAACTAGAAGGTCTCCTCTAGGGATGTTGCTGAATTCTTGTATCTTTTCTTGGATAAACGTGTTATTGTATCCTTTTTGTGTGAATCTTTCCCCGATTTTTCTTGCTTGAACCTGGAACTCTTCTATTTCTGTGCAGTTACGTCTTAGTCTTAAAATCTGGCCTTTGGGAATATTATATAGCCAATTGCTATGATGGCAGCTGGTGATGGGAAGGTAGCTATTCCTATCGACATTTTTAAAGAACATCCTGGTTGTAAATCTTCCTTTTTTCCGAGAGATCTCTAAGTCTAGGAAGGGGATGTTCTCTTCTTCGATCTGCCATGTAAGGACTATGTTCATGTTGTTATTATTGAGCTTAGTGCTGAAGGAGTTGAGTGAATCTCTATTTCCCCTCCACACTATAAAGATGTCATCAATATACCTTTTATATACAATCAGATTCTCGGGTAGTGTTTGGAATACTGCTTCCTCTTCCCATTTGGCCATGAATAGTCCTGCGACGCTTGGAGCAAATTTGGCTCCCATGGCCACTCCAGTTCGCTGTTGGTAATGCACATGGTTGTACCAGAAATGGCTATGTTTGAGACAGAAATCAAGGCATTTAATAATATATTTCCTCTGCGCACAAGGGAGTTTGGTGTATCTGCGAAGTCCCCATTTGGTGGCTTCGCAAGCTAGGTAGTGGGGAATGATGGTGTATAGCGATGACACGTCTGCAGTTGCCAACAGTAAGGGACCGGGGTCTGTTCTTCCTTCTAGTAGGTTAAGGATATCTTTTGTGTCCTTAAGGTAGGCCCTGGTTTTTTGTACAGCTGGCTGAAGGAACTTATCGACATATTGCCCCAATCTTGCTGTGATAGACTCTATCCAGTTCACAATTGGCCTAAAAGGCGGGTTGTTTTTATCTTTGTGCATCTTTGGTAGGGCATATATAATCGGAGTCCTACATGCTTCCGGTACAAGATACTTTGCTTCCTTCTTATTAAGAACTTCCTTTTTAAGACCTAGAAGTACCACTTGTTCCAGTTCTTTTTTCCATTTTCCATGCTAAGTTATTGGTCCGCCTATTCTGCTGTACACTGCACCAAGATCATCCCTTATCCCGGAGTCACTCCTACCTATCAATAGGAAAAAGCCCAGGCAAAATGGCGATTGCTTTATTTGTAATTAGCCATTACAATAAGAGTGTGGGCTACGAGAAAATGGCCGACATGCGCCCAGCATAGCAGACACCCAGGCAGTCGAGCAGGGCTTCTCTCTGTCTTCAAGCCACTCCTACTTACTAATAGGAAGTGACCTAGGCAAGATGGCCACTATCTCAGCAGTCACCAGTTACCTATATGAGTGCGGGCCACAAGAAAATGGCCGCCATGCGCCCATTACAGCAGACCATTAGGCGGTCTATTTAAAGCCTCCAATATTCCATCTATGTTATCCCCTAAGGAAGTCATGTGACATGACGAGACGCGTAGGGATCAAGGAGCATCAGAGTCCACACGCCTGACGCAGCAAGACCCCCCTGCCGTCCGTTTGGTTTCTGTGCCCAGTTTTTATCATCCAAATGTGAGTGCACCTATATGTTTTAATAAACCTGTTCCATTTTTGCGGGACTGTACTATGGTCTTTCTTTCTCCCATCCTATATGCTGTGTGAGGGTCCCCTCTATCTGCTCCAAGTGTCCACCCAGCTCAGACACAGAAGAAGAGGAGCCAGGTGTGCATCCAGGACTTAGGACGAACTCGGTGTTCGTGGGAGATAGGCCCACCACCCATCACCTCCATGTGAGTGGATGTATGAGTGAATGATGTTGCCTGTTTAGACACTTCCATAACACCATATCCTACTTGCTTTGTATCTTCTCCATGCCTTACTGCTGAGTGCTGATGTCGTTTCTGTCCATTGAAGTGTATTCCTCCTCCCCTGCCAGAGGTGGTTTTATTTGGCTATCCGTGCCATAGCCGTGAGGTGAGGGGCTAGGGACCACCTGAGGTGTTCACTGTACCACGTCCTTTCCCGGCACCATTTCTTCCATCTTTTAGAAACTGTCTTCTGGGACATTTTTGGAACCTGTCTTCTGGGACATTTGGGAAACACTTTCAGAGACTTTTTTGCATTTCTTCACTGATTTATATATTATTATTTGTATTGTTCACTGTGTTACACATTCAGGGGCGCCCCTAGCGGTAGTTCTCCCTGATTTCACATTACTTGGACCAGCACATTGTGTACATTTTACTGCTTGTGAATTTGTACTCCTTCTTTGTCACTTGCCATTGTTTAGTATTCAATATTATCTTTTGTGCTACATTTTGACGGTTTACGTATTGACACTAAACGTATGTACGCTATCACTGTGTTCTAAAAACACCACCCCTCCCCCCCCCCCCTCCCCCACGTTCACCAGCCCAGGGATTTATTCCCGTACCACCCTTAGGCCGCGTACACACGGCAGAGAACCTCGACGGGCAGAACACATCGTTCCGCCCGTCGAGGTTCCCTGCCGGCCGTCGAAATCGGCGACCCGCCCGTCGGGAATGGCAACCAGCCATTCTTTCAGGCGGGCCGTCGAGGAAATAGAGAGCGTGCTCTCTATTTCTGCTCGACGGGCTTCCCGACGGGAAGCTCGCCGAGACCGTACACACGGCCGAGGTCCTCGCTGGAATGCACATTCCAGCGAGGTTCTCGCTGGTTTTCAGCGAGAACCTCGGCCGTGTGTACGCCGCCTTAGATTTCACCCACTTTTCACAGCGCAGACACCACCCCCCTTGTTTTTCCATTTGCTACTTCTCTCTGCCCAGGACAGAGTGTCAGGCGTTTGCAGCAGTGACCCCATCCCACTCCACCACCCCCCTCGGTAGCGCAATAGCCTCTATCTACAATACTGTAGCCAATGTGCCCCCCTTTCACTTACTTTTCTGGCTTCTATTGTCCCTCGATGTCCCTCGTCCCACACTCGATGATGCTCAGCCAATCAGACGCCAGTCAGTCTTATCCAAGGAACGCACCGCCGGTACATCCCGAGGATAAGCTTAAGGAAGCTGACTACAGCCGCTGGCTCTGATAGGCACTTCCACACAGCCAGCCAGCTGCCGCTATTCAGCTGACCAGCGCTCAACAGTCAGTTGAATAGTGGGCGGCAGCGGCGAAAAAATGCATGAATCTGTATATTTTAGTGGCTGTGAGAGAGCGAGAGGGGGCGGTGCTCCGGCTTCCCTATGGACGCACCGCTCCTGATTATTACTAGTGCCTGGAAATCCTGGTTGGCTCCTAATTTATTTACAGTAATTAATTTGTTGAATATCCAATGTCAATATAAAAAGATGCTGGCCTATAAAGAATGCAGAGTTGATGTTAAAAATATTGTAATGTATGTTATCAGAGCCAAAGGCCTCAGTGATTATGTAAAGGGGGCATGGCCGATCCGCCCTATAGGCTCACTATGCAAGCCGCTTAGGGCCCCGCCAAGCTGCGAAGGGCTCCCCAAACAACTAGAGGCTCCACCTGGTAAGAAGTCATTTTCGCCCCCTAACCCCCCATTCTCAACTCGCTGGCTGCTTGGGAGAAGAGGCAAGAAGTCAGCACCCCTTGCTTCTCAATTTAATGTAAGATGTCATTTCAGACAGCAAAACACCCCCTCCACCCACTTCTCAACTTTCTTTAATGTCACTGTCGTTAGCGCCCCCCGCTTCTCATTTTTAATGTGCCATGTCATTTTGCTTCGGGCCCCAGGGAGGTCAGGATCGGCACTGGATGGGGTAATAACTTTAGAGAGGCTTGCAACTCATAGATATAGTTGGTCTGTTTTTGTTCTTGTTTATATATTTTAATTTTTATTCTATGGCTATGTATAAGTATAAAGATATACATTTATTAATTAGGTAACACATGATATGAACAGGGATTATACACAAAACGGTCTTCTTTACATGTTTGTTGTGTACTATGTGTGTATGTTAATGTGGTGATCTGAATGAAATCTGTATAGACTCAGATCCCACTAGAATCAATTTTAGCCCAATTTTGTGTATAATCCCTGTACACATCATGTGTTACTTAATTAATAAATGTATATCTTTATACTTAAAATATAATCATTATTTACATTAGTCCTTCTTGTTTTCAGTTCTCTATACTGAAAAGTTTCTATATATATATGCAACCAAGGACTGTAATGCTCATCGTAAAACACATGATATATATCAATAGCCTCATTTCTTTTTTGCTTTTTACACATGGTTGTAAAGTCAGAAGGTTTTTTATCTTAATGCATTCTATGCATTAAGCTAAAAATTCTTCTGTGTACAGCAGCTCCCCCAGCCCCCCTAATACTTACCTGAGCCCCATCTTTATCCAGCGATGTTGCAGGAGCAGTTTTGTCTCTCCCTCCTCATTGGCTGAGACAGCAGCGGAGCACCATTGTCAGTTAGCCAATGATGAGAAAGAGGGGGCAGGGCCTATCTGCGGCTCTATGTCTGAATGAACACATGGAGCTGCTGCTCGGCTCCGGCTGCCCCCATAATAAGCTGCTTGCTGTGGGGGCATTCGGCAGGAGGGAGGGGCCAGGAGCACCAAAAATGGACCCTCATGCAGCAGTTTGCAGAGACTGACAGTTATCTGTCCTGAACTCAGGCAGGGGGCAGATTTGCTATCAGGGGGCCTAAAGCACACTGGGCTGACATTTCGGCTCTGACAAGGAGAAAATACATTGAAATAACAGTACACACACCTATCCCTGAGAATTAAGGCTGCATTATTAGAACAGCTAAAGAAAAGACATTTGGTATATAATAAATTCTATTTTATGACTGGTTCTTTTACACCTGGCTGTATATTACTAATCTAGCCAAAGCTAATAATAGAAAAGAAATGATAAAGATGAATTCTTTAACCGCTTGCCGACCAGCCGCCGACCAGTTATACGGCGGCAGGTTGGCTCTCCTGGGTGAGAGCCTGTAGCTCTACATCGGCACTTCTGTGGCCGCTAAGGGGCTCGTGCGCGCCGCTGGTGGCCGGCGCGCGCGCCCCCCGCTCGCCCCCGAGTCCTGTGCGCGTGCCCGGCGGGCACGATCGCTGCCGGGCACACGCGATCGCTCGTTACAGAGCGGGGACAGGGAGCTATGTGTGTAAACACATAGCTCCCGGTCCTGTCAGCGGGGGAAACGCTGATCTTCTGTTCATACAATGTATGAACAGAAGATCAGTGATTTCCCCTAGTGAGGCCACCCCCCCATACAGTTAGAACACACCCAGGAACACACTTAACCCCTTCTCCGCCCCCTAGTGTTAACCCCTTCACTGCCAATGGCATTTTTATAGTAATCGTATGTATTTTTATAGCATTGATCGCTAAAAAAATGCCAATGGTCCCAAAAATGTGTCAAAAGTGTCCGCCATAAGGTCGCAGTACTGAAAAAAAACGCTGATCGCCGCCATTACTAGTAAAAAAAAAATGCCGTAAAACTACCCCCTATTTTGTAAACGCTATAACTTTGGCGCAAACCAATCAATAAACGCTAATTGCGGGGGTTTTTTACGAAAAATTTGTAGAAGAATACGTATCGGCCTAAACTGAGGAAAAAAATGTTTTTCAATATATTTTTGGGGGATATTTATTACAGAAAAATGTAAAAAATAATGCTTTTTTTTCAAAATAGTCCCTCTATTTTTGTTTAAAGCGCAAAAAAAATAAAAACCGCAGAGATGATCAAATACCACCAAAAAAACTCTATTTGTGGGAAAAAAGGACACCAATTTTGTTTGGGAGCCACGTCACACGACCGCGCAATTGTCAGTTAAAGCGACGCAGTGACGAATCGCAAAAAGTGCTCTGGTCATTGGGCAGCAATATGGTCAGGGGTTAAGTGGTTAACCAGAAAAAAGTTTAGTAGATGTGTGGTGGCACTTAGCCAGTAAAATATAGGGTTTGTTTTATGTAATTCCACAAAGTCACTGTTTCTTTGAGGAGGATGACCTACAATGATAGCACTGTAAAAGGAAACAGTTGTGAGGCTGCTGGCTCTCTGATCATGGTCAATAAACCATTCAATAGATATTCTGCTTTTTTGATTAAAGTTAGAAGCACTTCGAACAAATATTCAAATAGCCCCAAACTGATTTGAAAAGTTTAACCAATAAAATTAACTTTTCAAATTAACTTAAAGGAGAAGTACAGCCAAAGCTCATTTGGCTGTATTGCTCCTGTGGATCACAGGAGTGCAATTCGCTCTGCAGTCCTGTGACCCATTTTTAGCCAACAGAGGTCTGAATCCCGCTGACGGCTAATGTCACAGAGCCGGGCATAAAAATGGATTTGGGATATGCCCGCATGCCTTGACTGGCACCAGGCTTAGCCTCTCAGCGAGCCGCTGGGAGCCTTAGCCAGATGCTACTACCCCCTACACAGCCTACCGCTCAGATGGTCTGACAATCATCAGCTCTCTACTCACGGAGCTTTGAGAACCGAGCGATTGGCGGTGTTTGATCACTTGGTTTTCAGTGTTAGAGATTCCAGGGAAGAGATTCAGCATTGGACCAATGCTGCATCCACTTAGGTGAGTATGATTTCTAAAAAAACAAAACAAAAAAAAACATACATCTCTTTCAAAACAGTTTGTACCAACTGCTTCTACCTTTAACCGGAAATGGTGACAACACTACTACATTACAAACACCGATATTAGCCCTAGGTTTGGATAAAAGAGATTTAACCTTTCAACGAATTTTTGCAATGTGGGAGGAAGATCCCCCACATACAGTATATAAGGAGAACATACACATTTTATGCCACAAAACTTCCTGTTCATAACTACACTCAAAAGCTCATTGATGGAAGACCACAGTGCGAACCACAAAGCCACCAAGTCCCCCACTGTTCACTCTCCCAATGTTAGGCTTCCTTAATAATTACATAAAGGCTTTATGATAAAAGATCACCAGCAGACTTTTCAAAAAACCTTTCCACAGGCTGCACTACAACTGCAGATTTGAAAAGCAGATGGCAGCTGATAATTGTGCCATGCCCATGAGCATCAACAGAAGCTTTTTCATATGACAAAACACTAGGGTCGCATTTGGCACCTTCATTTAAAATGGATATATATCTGGACTGGATGATTATTTTGTCAAGTAAAAAGCTCATGCCACATTTCTGCCAGCATTAGATTCCCATAATTGCTGCCAAAGCAAATGCCGATAAGGCATAAAGACAAGTTGGCATACTTGTAAATGGAGCTCAGTTAACAGAAGGTACATCAATATTGATTATAAATGAGATACTGTCCTGGAAATGTTATGTGACCTAAATAGATAAGGGAAAGCTTAGCAAGCTGATAGTTTAACATTCTTAAAATATATCATAAAACGCATACAAAGTGACATTTATATTAAAGGGTCCCTAAAGGAAAACATTTTTTTTTGCTAAATAGCTTTACCTTACTGCAATCCTGGTTTTGTGTCCTCATTGTTTGTTTTTGCTTTGAAGTTGCTGTAATCCTTCTCTGTTCTCCACACTTCCTGCTTGTCTGTTTCCTTATGAAAAAACTCATGGGAGCTTCTCTCTGTGGTCCCTGATCAAGGAGGTGTGATTACTGGGTGTCTAAAACCCCTCAGAACCAATCACTTTCATTTTAAAAACAAACACTGCCCTGTATGTGTTTGTTTTTGTTCTGTGTGTCTCTGTACTTCACAGAAACATGAAACTAGATTAAAAATGAAACTGAAACTGCAGGCACATGATATGATTGATTTTTATCAATGTTTAATCATTTTTAAAAGGAATCAGTTAACTATTATGTTATACCCTGTAAACAGTCATTTCAGTAAAAAAAATGTTTTCCTTTACAACTCCTTTAAGGCCTGGTTCATACCTATGCAGGTTGCAGTTTGCAAATTCCAGGTGCATTTTTTAGTTTTCAATACACATTTTTGATCCATTGAAGTCTATAGAACCAAAAACCAGAAAAAAAGTCCCTGGCACTTTCCATAAAAGGCACAGATGTGAGCATGACCCATAGGAAACCGTGTTGAATGGACTGTAGTCTGGTTCTGCAAAACTGAAACCGCACAAAGAATAGTGTAATGATTCTGTTAACAAACGAGTAAATACCTATTAAATTCCTTCATCTATATCATCTCCGGCGTTCTAGTTTCTGTTCTCTCATTCACTTCCTGGTTTGCATCACTTGTTCATGTAAGAACTACATTTCCCAGTATGAATTGCGGCACGCTCAGTAATTCACACCTTCTTGAAGTCTCTAACATGTTGAGAGCATCCTGCCGCAGAGATGTAGTTCCCAGGAGGGGGCGAGCATGTGACTGACCACAGCAGTAAAGTCTCCCTTCACGGTGGTCAGTAAAATCAGACAAGCCGGAAGTGAACAGAACAGAGAAGAAATAGAGCAACTTCTGAGCAAAAACAAACAATGAGGAAGTGAAAAGAGGAATGTTTGCAGTTAAAGGATGCTTATTATGAAAAAAAACAAATTCCTTTCCAACCCCTTTAACCACTTAACCCCCGGACCATATTGCTGCCCAATGACCAGAGCACTTTTTGTGATTCGGCACTGCGTCGCTTTAACTGACAATTGCACAGTCGTGCGACGTGGCTCCCAAACAAAATTGCCTTTTTTTTTTTCCCACAAATAGAGCTTTCTTTTGGTGGTATTTGATCATCTCTGCGGTTTTTGTTTTTTGCGCTATAAACAAAAATAGAGCGACAATTTTGAAAAAAAATCAATATTTTTTACATTTTGCTATAATAAATATCCCCCAAAAATATATAAAAAAAATGTTTTTTTCCTCAGTTTAGGCCGATACGTATTCTTCTACATATTTATCGTAAAAAAAATATCGCAATTGGCGTTTATTGATTGGTTTGCGCAAAAGTTATAGCGTTTACAAAATAGGGGGTAGTTTTATGGCATTTTTATTAATATTTTTTTTTTACTAGTAATGGCGGCGATCAGCGTTTTTTTCAGTACTGCGACATTATGGCGGACACTTCGGACACTTTTGACACATTTTTGGGACCATTGGCATTTTTATAGCGATCAGTGCTATAAAAATGCATTGGATTACTATTAAAATGCCATTGGCAGTGAAGGGGTTAACACTAGGGGGCGGGGAAGGGGTTAAGTGTGTTCCTGGGTGTGTTCTAACTGTATAGTGGGGGTGGCCTCACTAGGGGAAATCACTGATCTTCTGTTCATACATTGTATGAACAGAAGATCAGCGTTTCCCCCGCTGACAGAACCGGGAGCTGTGTGTTTACACACATAGCTCCCGGTCCCCGCTCTGTACCGAGTGATCGCGTGTGCCCGGCGGCGATCGTACCCGTCAGGCACGCGCGCGTGACTCGGGGGCGTGCGGGGATGTGCGCCCCCTAGTGGCCGCAAAAGTAGCCGACGGAGAGCTACGGGCTCTCGCCCAGGAGAGCCGACCTGCCGCCGTAGAATGATGGCGGCTGGTCGGTAAGCAGTTAAAGAACACCAGTTTCCTATCAGTACTGGATAACACATTACATTTTTTGTAGCGCACCCTGCTTGGCTTAAAGGAAACCTTTACTGAGGCCTGATGCCTCACACCTATGCATGTTGTAGTAATTTTGAGGAATAACAGAAGAAAAACAAAGAGGAAATAGGGGGGTTAAACATTTAAATATAGTTTAAGATATACGAAATACACGGGTATATCTGAATGAACAGTATTAATAAACACATGTTAATATTGCAATCTATTTCAATGTATAAGGTCAAGAATATTATCTTGTATTCACAAACATTCTATCTGGGAACTAGTAGAGTCGTGAGGGGACGACGGCCCATCTAACTCTCAAACATGAGTCATCCTCCCTCCACGATATCATTCCCTCATTAAATTTTTGTCAAAGGTTAAAACACCTATGCATTTTTAGTGCTTTTTGCATTAACTGCAAAAACAGTTGCATTATTGGGATGCCAGGAATGCAAGGACAAAAAATAAATAAAAATTGTTCTCTATGTGCCCTGTTCACACCACAACACTGGTATCAGATGCAGAATTTTTCTGTATATGAAATACACTGACATGACATTAACATTGGTGAGAATAGGGCACATAACTAATGTGCATGAAAACTGATGTGAAATTGATGACGGCTTGTGCTGTCAACCAAAATGTCAAACCATCAAATAACTGGTGTCATAATTGATCACTGATCATTGATCAGAGGCTAAGATGGCAGCTTCCATGGCTGAAAAGGATAGGAGCAGGCCCGGACTGGCCATAGGGCATACCGGGCTAATGCCCGGTGGGCCACGGCGGCCCGCGGGCCGGTCGTGGCCCGCTAACAGCCCTCGCGGCCCGGGGGGCGATTGTGGGCCGTGAACGGCCCTCGCAGCCCACGAACGGCCCCCGTCTGCTATTAAGCCTCACTGTGCCCATCAAATGCTGCTACTGGGCCATCAATTGTCATCACTGTGCCTTGCCATCAAACACAGCCACTGTGCCATGCCATCAAACACAGCCACTGTGCCATCAATTGTCACCACTGTGCCATGCCATCAAACGCAGCCACTGTGCCATCAATTGTCACCACTGTGCAATGCCATCAAACGCAGCCACTGTGCCATGCCATCAAACACAGTCACTGTGCCACCAATTGTCACCGCTGTGCCATGCCATCAAACACAGCCACAGTGCCATCAATTGTCACCACTGTGCCATGCCAACAAACGCAGCCACTGTGCCATCAATTGTCACCACTGTGCCATGCCATTAAACGCAGCCACTGTGCCATCAATTGTCACCACTGTGCCATGCCATCAAATGCAGCCACTGTGGCATCAATTGTCACCACTGTGCCATGCCATCAAACACAGCCACTGTGCCATCAATTGTCACCACTGTGCCATGCCATCAAACGCAGCCACTGTGCCATCAATTTTCACCACTGTGCCATGCCATCAAACGCAGCCACTGTGCCATGCCATCAAACATAGTCACTGTGCCACCAATTGTCACCGCTGTGCCATGCCATCAAACACAGCCACAGTGCCATCAATTGTCACCACTGTGCCATGCCAACAAACGCAGCCACTGTGCCATCAATTGTCACCACTGTGCCATGCCATCAAACGCAGCCACTGTGCCATCAATTGTCACCACTGTGCCATGCCATCAAATGCAGCCACTGTGCCATCAATTGTCACCACTGTGCCATGCCATCAAACACAGCCACTGTGCCATCAATTGTCACCACTGTGCCATGCCATCAAACGCAGCCACTGTGCCATCAATTGTCACCACTGTGCCATGCCATCAAACGCAGCCACTGTGCCATGCCATCAAACGCAGCCACTGTGCCCTTTATCGCCACTGTGCCAATTGATGCCACTGTGCCCTTTAATTGTTGCCACTGTGCCATGCCATCAAACGCAGCTACTGTGCCCTTTATCGCCACTGTGCCAATTGATGCCACTGTGCCCTTTAATTGTTGCCACTGTGCCCATTGTCGCCACTGTGCCCATTGATGCCACTGTGCCCATTGTTGCCACTGTGCCCATTGTCGCGGCTGAGCTATCTATCTATCTTCCTTCCTTTCTTTATCTACCTTTCTTTCTGTATCTATCTCCCTTCCTTCCCTTCTTTCTTTCTATCTTCATCTTTCTTTCTTTATCTATCTTCCTTCCTTCCCTTCTTTCTTTCTATCTTTCTATTTCTTTATCTATCTATCTATCTATCTATCTATCTTCCTTCCTTCCTTTCTTTATCTACCTTTCTTTCTGTATCTATCTCCCTTCCTTCCCTTCTTTCTTTCTATCTTCATCTTTCTTTCTTTATCTATCTTCCTTCCTTCCCTTCTTTCTTTCTATCTTTATATCTATCTATCTATCTATCTATCTATCTATCTATCTATCTATCTATCTATCCATCTTCCCTTATTGCTTTCTATCTTTATCTATCTATGTATCTATCTTCCTTCCCTTCTTTCTTTCTATCTGTAGCTATCTTTCTTTCTTTATATATCTTCCTCCCTATCTATCTATCTATCTATCTATCTATCTTCCTTCCTTCCCTTCTTTCTATATTTATCTATCTTTATTTCTTTATCAATCTTCCTTCCCTTCTTTCTTTCTATCTATCTTTATCTATCTTCCCTTCTTGCTTTCTATCTTTATCTATCTTTCTTTCTCTATCTATCTTCCTTCCCTTCTTTCTTTCTATATTATTCATTCTTTCTTTATCCATCTTCCTTCCTTTCTATCTATCTATATATATTTATCTATCTTCCTTCCTTCCCTTCTTTCTTTCTATCTTTAACTATCTTTATTTATCTTCCTTCCTTCCTTCCTTTTTATCTATCTATATCTATCTATCTTCCTTCCTCCCCTTATTTCTTTCTATCTTTTATCTTTCTTTATCTTCCTTCCTTCCCTTCTTTCTATCTGTATCTATCTTTTTTCTATCTTTTTTCTTTATCTATCTATCTATCTAGCTGCTCAGTCTAAAATGCCCGGGCCTATTTTTTGTCCCAGTCCGGGCCTGGATAGGAGGGTTTAGTTCCACTTTAATACCTCATGAGTCCCTGAATACTTTAAAATGTTTTAATCCCAATGTTGCTTCCAGGTCAGTAGATGAGGAAGTATCGAAACCAGAAAGAGCCAGGTATATCTTAAAAAGTATGAACCCACGCTGTCAAGTAAAGGAAGCTCTACTTGACTTTCTGAGCTATCAGCTTAAAGGGTCACTAAAGGAAAAAAATGTTTTTGCTGAAATGACTGTTTACAGGGTATAGAGACATAAAAGTTAACTGATTCCTTTTCAAAATGATTAAAAATAGATAAAATCAATCATATAATGTGGCTGCAGGTTAGTTTAACTTTTGAAGTGGCTTCATGTTTCTGCAAAGTAGAAATAGACACACAGAACAAAAACAAACAAATCCAGGGCAGTGTTTTGTTTCTAAAATGAATCTGATTGGTTCTGGGAAGTTTTAGACACACAGTAATGACAGCTTAAACCATCGTGAGAAAGTTCCCAGCACTGTGGTTATAAGGAAACAGACAAGCAGGAAGTGTGGAGAACAGAGCAGGATTACAGCAACTTCAAAGCAAAAACAAACAATAAAGACATGAAACCAGTACTGCAGTAAGGTAAAGGAAGCTATTTAGCTAAAAAAAAAATTCCTTTAGTGATCCTTTAAGCTGCCATTTTTCTGGACATGGTGCAAACATACGGTAGAGGTCTTTAGCTGCCATTGAGTGAGTCTGGGTTTCTTTTGTGTTGCTGTCATTTTCAGGAGGATGGGTCTACCTTCAAGGCATGGCAGGTGCCTTAATATGGCTGTGTGGCTTTAGAAATATTTGAAATATATGCAACAAAAACCTTTATTTTAACCCTAAAACATTAGGAGAACGTATTTTGTTTGTTTTTTAGGGCCAACTAGCACTATTGAGTTCTCTGTAATGTTTGTGATCTTCTTTGTGCTGCCTGCCCATGCTTCCCTTTCTTTTGGCTACCTATCATTTGATCTGCATGGCTGCCATTTTTGCTTTTCTGTGTGGACTGCATTTGATGCTGCAGTGTTACACATTTTTTTTCAGTTGTTTTTTTACATTCTGCAGGTTGGTACACATGAAACATATATATCTTCAGTGCTGAAGGTTAACAAGGTTAAGGTTAACAAAGACCAGCTAACAATGACAGAATAGCCAAGGACAACATTAATGGATAAAGCAATTCTGTCAGTCCTGCTGGTGTCAATGTCAAGCCCCGTACACACGACAGAGAAACTTGACGGGCGGAACACACAGAATCTGCGACCCGCCCATCGGGAATGGCAACCAGCTATTCATCCCGACGGGCCGTCGAGCAAATAGAGAACCTGTTCTCTATTTGCTCGACAGGTTTCCCGACGGGCGGGGCGAGCAGAGAGCATACACACGGCCGAAGTTCTCGCTGGAATGCAGCTCACAGCGAGGTTCTCGCTGGTTTCTGGTGAGAACCTCGGCCGTGTGTACGGGGCCTAAGTCTATTTGTGCATCATCGGGTCGTGCTTCTGCCTGTAACCTGCCAACCAAGTCCATCAGGTAGGAACAGTTCTGTGTGTCGGGTATTGTTCTATGTTTAACGTTGATTGTTGCCTTAGCACATGGGTCTAATCCATTTGCTCCGTCAACATATCCGTCAGGTATCCAGCACTTCAGGCTCCTGCCAGTTTGTCAATTTTTTGCAACTCATCCTCTCGCTTTCCCATACCAAGTATGGGTAGGCCAGGGGTTGGGGGGTTTCCTCACAGAGCTACGTCACTGGTGTCAGGTTGAAGTATTCGTTCTGTTAGGCCTTTATTGCAGGGGCTCCTCGGGTCAGCCAACCAATCTTTCTCGGGGCATTAGTTTAGTTCTGGGCTGCTTCGCACGTTCAGCAGAGGCTTCCTTCTATTACAGGTCATGAGTCAGTGGCTTCTCCTGTCATAATAGGTACTTATCGGTTATACATACTGTTGCCACCCGGGCGCGCGCTGCTTTACTTGATGGTCGCACATCTACAACTCTTCACCTAAATATGTGTCTTTTGCCCTCTTCTCGGGCATACCGACCTGCAGGCCAAAGGCACACCTCAGGCTTTGGTTATTAGGGTTATCGCATTCCTTACTCAAAGACTCTGATTACAAGTTAGAAGGCTGGCCGCAGGCCAGCCTTCTGACAGAGTTTGTGCGGAGGAGTCTAAGAGTACTTAAGACTCCCTCCCTGTCAGGGCTGGGTCGGCGTCTGTTTTTGGTTTCCCACCCACCTGTTCCCCCAGCTTTCATGCATACTCATTGTAAATTTCTTATTCTTACATTCAGGGTATGCCCTCTTCTCAGGCATACCAACCTGCAGGCCAAAGGCACACCTCAGGCTTTGGTTATTAGGGTTATCGCATTCCTTACTCGAAGACTCTGATTACAAATATATCTTCAGTGCTGAAGGCTAACAAAGACCAGCTAACAATGACAGAATAGCCAAGGACAACATTAATGGATAAAGCAGAATTTCTGAGGATTGTTGGGTATTACTGTTGCTAAGTTCACAATCAATAAACATTTTACTTATTCTCTAATTGCCGAGCTGTTTGGAAGTTGTTGTTTTATGCTCGGCAGGTAAGAGTCTAAATTGGATTAGTTGCAAATGAAAGAAATAGGGAAGGTGATAAAGAAAAACAGCGGAGTGGGGGTGGGGGGGGTTAAAGAGAGGGCAGAGGAGGGAGGAAGGCTGCAGAAAAACATTTACCAGGACAGACATTTGATATGGAATATAAATATTCAGGAGAACAGAAAGGAAACCCCAATGTAAAGTTTATTGGGGTGAAATGTGATTACTATTTGTAGCAAGAAGTTCTGAGTATTTTGCAGAGTGTATGATTTCCACACAGTAGAACTATATGCTCCTGAACCTTTTAAAGTGGAAGTAAAAAATATACGAGAATTTTGTATGAATATAGATGTAGACAGTGCTACTGAATCCTGTCACCCTTCCATTAATTTCTTTTGTACAACTTGCATGTATTCGCAACAACCTCCAAAATGCTTACATCAATACCTAAATCTGGAACTCTAAAACCCTGTACACATGATCGCTTTGTCTGATGAATACAGACCGTTTTCATCGGACAAACAGATCGTGTGTGGGCCCCATCGATTTGTTTTCCATCGGTAAACAAAAATAGAACATGTTATAAAATTTTCCTATGGATAAAAAAACAATCGTCTGTGTGGAACTCCATCGTAGAAAAATCTACGCATGCTCAGAATCAAGCCGACGCATGCTCAGAAGCATTGAACTTAATTTTTCTCAGAACGTCGTAGTGTTTTACGCCACCTGTTGGACACGGTCGGATTTTTGACTGATGGTGTGTAGGCAAAACTGGTGAAAGTCAGCTTCATCTGATATCCGATTAAAAAATCCATCGGATTAGATTCCATCAGATATCCGATCGTGTGTACAGGGCATCATATAACATTTTAGCATATTCTGAGAGTGCCAAACTTGCCCACTCCTTCCTGCCGCCTGTACATTCATATTTTCCAGGTTGGCTTGTCACCGTCTTGATTGACCAATAGAAATTTATGTGGGCAGGTCTGACACCTTGACCCAGTAACCCATACCAATACAAACCCATACCAATATTCAGACACCAGTGAATTCTGAAATTCTTATGAAGAAGTAAAACTGATCCAGGTGTACCAGATGACTTGGAATGCATTATATTTGTCATATAGGAAGGCGGTTAAGTCTTTCCATCAGAAAAGCGCATTTTGTTCTACAGAACTGTGTTCATGTGGGTGTGTGAGTTTGTTTTCATAGCATCATCATACACGTCCTAGCAGTATTTATAAGGTGTATTGTAGTTCTTCTTTGAGAAATGATTGAGGTGCAACATTGGTGACTTTTCGTGGACATTTTACATACTATACAACCAATTCTTTGAACAGTGTCTTAAGAAAGGCAATGTCTTTCCAATAGATTTATTTCAGTTAGGGCAACATCTTGTATGTATATTGATGTATAGATGACATCTCATATGTATCTTGATGTATAGATATACATCTTTATTGATAAATATACTATTTAGATGTGAAAAGTTTTCAAATTGTATGTAATTCACCCTGTAAAGTGTATGTTGCTCATTCTAATAATAGTATGATTGTTGTATGATTCAAGTAATAGTATGGCAGGGCCGTGTGGAACCCTTGGGTTCCTGCAGATGTTTCTAGGGCTTCCTTAACCAGTGACTACTACTGTAAAGGTTCACTACAATTTTCACTGTCTGCATTTCATTTCTGTCCATTATCTATATTTATCTAATCTAATCAGGGCTTTTTTTCAGCAGGAACGTGGGGGAACCTGAATTGAATGTATGTAATGGAAAGAGGTTCTGGGGTGTGCTGGAGAGTCTATTGATGCTGGCTGTTGGGGGGGTCTATTGTTGCTGTAGGGGATCTATTTTGTGAAAGAAGGGAGTCTATTGTTGCTGGGGAGTTCTTCTGTTGCTCGTGGGGGATCTTTTGTTGCTGGGGAGTCAGTCATTTCTAGGAGGGATGTATTGATGCTGGCTACTCAGGAATCTATTGTTGCTGGAGAGGATCTATTTTTACTGGGGGGGGGTCTATTGTTGCTGGTGGGTGATCTATTGTTGCTGGGGGTGAGTCTTATGTTGCAGGGGGTCAATCGTTGCTGGGAGGCATCTGCTGGTTGATGGAGGGTCTATTGATTCTGGCTGTTGGCAGTCCATAGTTTCTGGGATGGATCTATTGTCGCTGGGGTGTCCATTGTTGCTAGGTTTAATTTACTGTCTTTCTTGTTATCATTAGCAAATTGTATACAAAATACATAGCACCACAGATTGATACCTGTTTCTGTATTCTCTCAAAGGGGTGGTACTGGGAGGTGGGTAAGGCGTGGCACCAAGAAATGCTGCTCGGAGGTGGTTAGGGGGTGGAGTCGAGGGTGACTTGGAAGGGAGGAGTTCCTGCACCTATTCTCTAAGAAAAAAAGCCCTGAATCTAATAATTATATATAATTTTTTAAGTCAAGGGTAGAAACGTATTCAAAATGATCTGTCACAGTTATCTATCATTGTCACATTTCTTACTCCTTTTGGAAAATACTCTACAACTTACAAACCATGATAAATTAACATGAGCTGTGTATAATAAAAATGTTTGCAGAGTTCCCTGCTACCTTAGAATTATTTCAATTAAAGGGGTTAACAGGCTAAGAGAGACTGGTTTACCATCTTCAACCTCTCCCTCTCCTCCGGCACCTTTCCTTCCCTGCTCTAACATCCACTGGTTACCCCGATACTGAAAAAAAACCTCACTAGACCCCACCTGTTTGAATAAGGTAAGACCCATCTCCCTGCTCCCATTTGCCTCCAAGCTCATCAATTTTTTTTCCATGACTGAATGAGTCTCTATCTCATGGACATTAACCTTCTTGACCCCCTACTGTCCGGCTTCCATCCACAACACTCCACTGAAACTGCCCTAATAAAACTCACCAATGACTTACTAACTGCTAAAACCAATAGCCATTACTTCATACTCATACTCTTAGACCTCTCTGCTGCCTTCGACACAGTTGACCACCTTCTCCTCCTCAGCAAACTACACTCCCTTTGCCTCCGTGATTCTGCTTTACCCTGATTCTCCTCCTACCTATGTCAGCGCAATTTCAGTGTCACTTACAACTCCATCTTCTCCGCTCCTTTTCCTCTTTCTGTTGGGGTACCCCAAGGCTCCGTGCTTGGGCCCCTCCTATTCTCGCTCTATACCTCTTACCTAGGCCAGTTAATAACCTTCCACGGCTTCTAATACCACCTCTATGACGATGACATCCAGATCTATCTCACAACAACATACAAGGCCATCCACAACATTGCCCCCAGCTACATCACCAACCTCATCTGCAGATGTCGCCCAAATTGTCCCCTCCGCTCCTCCCAGGACCTCATGCTCTCTAGCTCCCTTGTTACCTCCTCCCATGCTTGCCTTCAGGACTTCTCCAGAGCCTCTCCCATCCTCTGGAACTCCCTGCCCCGGTATGTCCCGGGGCAGGGAGCAGCCCCTAACCTAGCCACCTTTTGAAAATCATTTAAAACTCACTTATTAAGGGAAGCCTATCCCACACCCACCTAACAACTGTCCCTGAGCCACCTCATCAAATCATTGTACTCATCTATTATCTTTTGTACCACCACCCACTCCCTTTAGAATGTAAATTCTACGAGCAGGGTCCTTCTGTATTGAACTTTACTGTAATTGTGCTGTCATTGTAAAGCACTGCATAAACTGTTGGTGCTATTTAAATTGTGTACAATAATAATAATACCATTTAAATCCAACCATCTTACCTTTGTTTAAGATATGGATTTAAGATTATGTCCTTGCTTCCTGTCGTGTGAAGAGATCTCTCTACAATAAGGAAAGCCCTCTCCTTGACAGATGGCACCAGAACATGTCACCGTTGTAAGATTTTCCATCACCTCCTGTTCCAGTGGCAATTCAAATTTTGGATAGAAACAAGATCTCTCTACAGTAAGGGAAGCCCTCTCTTAGACATATGGCACCAGAACATGTGTCCTCATTGTAAGATTTTCCATCACCTCCTCTAAAATTTGGGATATTCCATAACTTACTGTCCCGGGGACAACGACGCTAGGACAAATGGGGAGGGTAAATTTTATCCAAGGGCAAGATATACAACCATAGAAACCAAGATAAAGCAAAAAAATGGTTTCAGATACCGTATTTATCAGCGTATAACACGCACAGGCGTATAACACGCAACCTAACTTTAAGGCTGCGTACACACTTCCGGTTCCGGCGCCGCATGGAGTAGCTGTGCACTCCTTCAGCTCCCGCACACAGGCTCCCAAATCGGCCTATAAAAGCCAGCAAACCCGCTGCCGACCCCTGGGCTAACCATCCGCCATCCCCCCCCTCCACCCGAGGATGGACAAATACCTGGAAAAAAGCGGCGCGCGGTCGTACGCCGCCGCTGCGGCGCGAACGGGACAGCCGCAAATCGAGGCCCCGGCTTTGGCCTACACGGATTCGATCGTAGATCCGATCGTGGATCCGACACCTGCAATGGAGGTGAGTGCAACACCAGCCCCTCAGACTGTTCACATCCCCTCACCTCCCCCACAGGCGGGGGATATGCACAACATAGAGCTGATGGCCCAGGCCGTGGCTGCTCTATTATCCCCCATGATAGCGACCTCGGTGGAAAAAGCCATCAATGCAGGGATACAGAAAATCCAGGCTCAACTAGGGGAGCATGCATCCAGGCTGAATGAGGCTGAGAATCGCATCGGACATATAGAAGAGGATCTTTACCAGGCCCAATCCTTTGAACATGCGCAAGACAAGACGAACAAGTATATACTAGACAAACTGGACGACCTTGAGAACAGATCCAGGAGGAGCAATCTGCGCTTTATTGGCGTCCCTGAATCGCTGCAACCTCAAGCACTTTCAGATCTCTGCTCCAGACGCATCCCCGAGACCCTGGGCCTGCCGGGCCCCTGCACTGTTGAGCGCGCCCACCGCATGGGCCTTTTCAACTCTGATCGCAAGTCACCTCGCCCTGTCATCGCCAAATATCTCAACTATTCAGAAAAATCCCTCATCCTGCAGAAGTTCAGGCAGTCCAGGACCCTCCAGATAGACGGCATGAATATCCTGATCTTTGCGGACTACTCCGTGGACGTCTCCAAGAGGAGGAAGGCTTTCCAGCAGACCTGCACGGAGCTCCACCGAATGCAAATCAAGTTTACACTGGCTTTCCCGGCCGTGCTTCGACTCAGAGCACCCAACGGAGATCAGCTATCCTTCCATGACCCATCCGAAGCTGAGGCCTTCCTGAGATCCCTCCGCTCTAGCCCCCACCACAACCAGTCTCCCAGAGTGGCACCTTCCAACCGGGCCCTAGAACACGGAAGCCCACGCAAGGACTCTCCTAAAAGATTCAAGGCATCTGGATCCGACCGTCAACTCACCTCATCCTTTTGAACTTTTTTTTCTTGGACCTTCTCTTTTTTTTTTTTCTTCTAGACGGTCACACCATCCCGATGCAGTTCTGCTGCTCATTAACCGTCCAGGACCACTCCTGGGCCCCTCTCCTTTAGCGTGCCTCCCCCTTCACCCGGGGGACCACGGTAGGCCTAATGCAATTTTGCTGTTATGCCAGTCTGTCTCCTTTTCTTTTCTCTTATGCTCCTAAATGCCATTTTATTTCACACTGTTTTGTTTTCACATTGTTTTATGTTCTCTTGCACAATCGGTAATAGTTGTCTTAGCTCCACTTGTGCCTTAATATTATGTTATCCTATACGTTTATATATCATGTGTAGGCCTTTCCATTCTTCCGCAAGGAACCTGTCTAACTCCTCCCCCCCCCCTCACGCATTGCTCCTGCTGCTTACACCCCCCCCATCGGTCGCGGCGGGTGAAGTGCTGCATTGAGAGCCCTGCGTTGGGAGCTGGCCTATTCAGTGGCTCCATGCGGAAAAAAGTGAAGTTCCCAAATGTTGTTGTTCACCTTGTTTGCCCCCATCACCCTCCCCCCATCTCCCCCTCCCTGGTTCTCAACCCTCCGCCCATTTTTAGGGATCCGTTACCACCCCCGCTCTCTCTCACAGCAAACCACCACAACACCTGCTGTCCTTGCACCCCACTTCTACAATGCTCCATGCTCCCATTCTCCTCGCCTCCACGTCCTGCTCACACCCCATTGTTAGTCTTCCCAACATGAG
Organism: Rana kukunoris; assembly: GCA_029574335.1. NCBI lineage: Eukaryota > Metazoa > Chordata > Amphibia > Anura > Ranidae > Rana > Rana kukunoris. The sequence continues at coordinate 77,828,623 of CM056050.1, read as the reverse complement.
AATAGTCTCCTGGAATGTCAAAGGGCTCCGCTCCCCCAATAAGAGGATGAAAGTTCTGCGCCACCTTAAAAGGCTCAAGACCGACATCGCCCTCCTTCAGGAAACCCATCTGTCCACCCCCGACTTCCCGCGGCTGCGGAAACTCTGGGTAGGCACAGTCCTCGGTTCTGACTCAAGTGGTCGGAAAGCTGGGGTAATAATCCTTATTAACAAAAACCTTCCCTGCAAGATTCTGTCCTCAGATTCGGACTCCGAGGGGCGATTCACCTCGGCCCGTATTCAACTGGGATCCAGGGTGGTAATCATCACTAATGTATATGCTCCTAACAGCCCCACAAGTGCCTTCTTTAGCGACCTCACCTCCTGGGCGCTTAGAGACCCAGCCTGCCCACACCTGATAGGCGGGGATTTCAATTCCATCATGCACCCGATAGATGACAGGTCCTCTACCAGACAATCTCGTCCTCCTCTGACCCCTCTCACCCAGACATTATTGGCGTCGACGGTCGATTCACTGCACCTCCACGATCTATGGCGACTAAAACACCCTGCTGACAGAGAATTCTCATTTTATTCCCACCCTCATAAAGTCTTCACGAGACTGGACTATCTTTTCTGTTCTGACTCTCTCCTCCCACTGATCTCGGAAGCCGACATACACGACATCGCAATCTCGGACCATGCCCCGGTCTCGACCACCCTTGAGGACCCTGACTTAGCCTCTAACCCCAGAATCTGGCGGTTCCCCTCCTATCTTCACAATAACTCCGATTTTCACCAGCATCTAGAAAAAGCCTGGTTGGGATACGCATCGGATAACGCGTTACACGCTGACAACCCTAACCTTTTCTGGGAAGCGGGCAAAGCGTTCCTCAGGGGCTGCATAATCGCCTACGCCGCCACATTCAAAAAACACACCCTTAGACGCTACAAACAGGCCAGCGCAACACTGCATCAGGCCCAGCGGGTCCTCTATACTGATGACTCCCCCAGCAACCGTAACGCCTGGTTCGCTGCCAAGCAGGCCTTTGATAGCTGGGCAGCCACCCTCGAACGTACCCAAAAAGCGCATCTAGACGCCTCCCTCCACAAGTTTGGTAACAAAGCAGGTAGACTCCTTTCCAGATTAAGTAAAGGACCCAACCGCCCGACGCATATCATGTCCCTCAGGGACCCGTCGGGTTCCATACACTACACCCCAAAAGGTATCAATAATACTATGCGCCAATTCTACTCCTCCCTGTATGCCTCAGACCCTATCGATAAACCGACAGCCCTCAATTTCCTACGACGTATCTCCCTGGACCAGGTAACCCCCACCCAGCTCGAAGCCCTCAATGCCCCTATCTCTGTCCTGGAGGTCCAATCCGTAATCAAACAGCTTTCCCCCTCCAAAGCCCCAGGCCCAGACGGCTTCACCGGAGAATTTTACAAGTCCTTTAGCTCGACTGTGTCCCCCCTCTCCACAACGTCTACACACACATATGGTCGGGTGGGTCCTATCTTCCAACGGGCAATCAGGCCATAGTAAAACTCCTAGAGAAGAAGGGCAAGGACCCCCTAGAACCTGGCTCTTATAGGCCCATCTCGCTTCTTAACCTTGACGTTAAAATCCTCTCCAAGATAGCAGCCACTAGATTGGCATCCATTATACCCTCCCTGATTCACCCCGCACAGTCGGGCTTTGTTAAGGGTAGGACGGCCACCATGAATATCAGGAAGGTGATGCTAGCTCTCGAACACGCAAAAAATGACCCGGCAGGAGACCACGCCATCATCACCCTAGACGCGGAGAAGGCTTTCGATAACGTTAGTTTCGAATGGCTCTCCATGGTCATGTCCAAAATGGGCTTCTCGGGCCCCTTCACGCACCTCATAGAATCAATGTACACTGCCCCTGCCGCGAGAGTGGTCGCGGCGGGCCTCCTCTCTGAGGAGTTCAGGCTGCACAAAGGCACGAGGCAAGGCTGTCCACTCTCCCCGCTCCTTTTCAACATAGCACTTGAACCCCTCTCCCGCCACCTAACCCAGATCGCCCCCCTACATGGCATCCATGTCGGAGGCCACGACCTTCGCACGTCACTATTTGCAGACGATGTCCTTATCTTCACATCCAGCCCCTCACTCGACATGTCCACTATCAAGACCACCTTTGACGAATTCAGGCAATGTTCAGGGTTACGTATCAATTATAGCAAGAGCGAAATACTCCCAATAGGCTCCCTATCTATCCCCTCCTGGTCCCAAAACTCCTTATTCGCCGTTGCAAAGTCACATATCACTTACCTGGGGATAAAAATAGGCAAAACTACCCTCCTCCCTATACCACCTCAACTACCCCCCCTGCTCACCAAAATATCCCAAGAACTGACCAACTGGATGGACCTGCCTCTCTCGCTACTGGGAAGATGCCACCTTGTCAAGATGGTTAGTTTTGCACGCCTACTGTACCCACTACAAACCATCCCTTTACTCTTGCGCCACAAAGACATTAAATCCATTAACTCTGCCATTTCCAAGTTCCTCTGGCGTGGCAAGAGGGCGCGCATAGCATTTACCAAGCTGCATCTTCCCAGGCGAGAGGGGGGCATTGCCCTTCCCAACATCAGGCTATATAACTTGGCATGTCTATTGAGAACAGGCTTGGATTGGATAACCCAGTCCTCCAGGTGCTCGAACTACCCCCTCGAATCGGCGATGGTCCGCCCCTTCTCGCTCACGGCCCTTCTCCATTGCCATTGGAAATCTGCCCCCCCTCCCCTCCAACACAATCTCCTTCTCCGGGATACAGTCATCGCCTGGAGAGAGGTCAGGAAGGCCCTCAATGTCCCCTCCTCTATCTCACGATACCTCCCTATCCTGGGCAACCCGAGCTTCCTACCAGGCTTAGATAACCAGCCCTACCTCGACTGGGAGGGTAAGGGTATCAAATCCTTTTATTCTTTATGTGACCCCCTTTCAGGCCGCCCCTTAGGTTTTAGAGCCCTGGCAGACAAATTTTCTCTCCCTTCGTCACATGTATTCCAGTATATTCAATGCATTAGTTTCCTGAAAAACGCCTGTCGAGATGACAGAAAAAGGTTCCAGAGCTCCCTTACCGACACCCTTATTTCCCGGGCCTCATACAAAATCTCAGACATTTACCATCCCCTCCTCCAGCACAACATCCCCCCCCTGGCCTCAACCTCGGCGGCCAACTGGTCGAAAGACTTCCCTGACCCTGACCTGGTGGAGAAGCTCCTGCATGGCCTCACCACCATCCACAGACTTATCCCTAACGAAATATGGAGAGAGACGCAGATTAAGATTGTTCACCGAGCCCACATCCCCTTCAGCCGAGCCCATGCCACCCCAGAATGCCCCCTCTGTAAACAACCCAAACCTAACTTGGCTCACAGGTTCTGGTCTTGTTCCCTCATAGCCAGTTTCTGGGACCAAGTCATCCAATACATTTTCGATGTCACCCTGCTACGCATACCCAGGGACCCGTTACTACTTATATTTGGGTACTGGGACCCCATACTACTCCCCTGGTCCTCTCCCTCCACCCCCCTGGGCAGGGACTGGACTCTGATATGCCTCTTGATAGCCCGTAGAGCCATCCTCCAGAAGTGGATATCAGCGGACTGCCCAACCACTGCTCAAGTTAAAAGGGAACTGTTGCAGCTCTTATACAAGGACAGGCTCAACACGGACCTGACCCACGAACGGAGCAAGAACCGCTTCTATCACTTATGGAATCCCTTTATGTCGCATACTTTCACTTCTACTGAATGGTTGAACTTTGAGAAAATGTCTTTTCTATACCAGGATCCCCCTCGGGATTGACATCTCTCCTACCCTCCCTCCCTCCTCCCCTACCCCCCCCCCTCTCTTGTTGTTCCTTTTTGTTTGCAAGCACTACTATTTCACCTACCCCGTGACCACTTAACCTATACCCTCCCCCCTTATTTGTTCTCTCTGAGAACCTCTACATACACTGTTAATCTACAGCAATGTTCCACAGAAAATGCTTTTATGTCCCGTTTTTTTTTTATGTTTTCTCTGTTATGTAACTTCCTTAATAAAAACATATTTCAAAAAAAAAAAAAAAAAAGGCTGCGTACACACGGAGGGACATGTCCATTGAAACATGTCCGACGGACCTTTTTTAGCGGACATGTCTCCTCCGGATTTTCGTCCGACGGTGTGTACACACCATCGGATGAAAATCCCCTCGGCCAGGGAACGCGGTGACATGGCGGTGACGTTGACGCCGCCACGTCACCAAACGAGGAAGTGAAATACTTCCACACATGCGTCGAATCCATTCGACGCATGCGCGGAGATTTATGTCCGCTGGTTAGTGTACTAACCAGCGGACGTATCCGACGGACATGTCTCCGGCGGACAAATGCTTTGCTTTGCATGCTTTGAAATTTGTCCGCTGGGAAAACATGTCCGCTAGCCCGTACACACGATAGCATATGTCCGCTGAAACGGTCCGTCGGACCAGTTTCAGCAGATATATTCGATCGTGTGTACGTGGCCTAAGAGGGAAGTTTCAGTAAAAAACTTTCCACAGCCCCCTGCGTATAACACGCAGGCACTGTTTACCCTCTATTTTCAGGGTAAAAAAGCGAGTGTTATACGCCAATAAATACAGTATGTAGTCGTTCCATTTCTTACACGTGCATAGGAAAGTGTCTTTTGTATGTGAAGTAATATGCTAATTTCACATTTGCATTGTAAAAATGTCCTTAATAAACACAGCTACCAATCATTTTTCCGTATCTGTCAGAATAAATCAAAATTGTTATAATGTGCAACGTCATAACTGTATAAGGTCATATATACGTACAAAATGCCAGGATCATGCCTGAATCAAAGCAACAAAGTTGTTCTAGTCCATGCAGAAGTTCCAGTCTTATAAATTATTACTTGCTTACATATGCTGTGTGGCTCCCTGTTAATATATTCCTCCGGTGTTGCTCATTACATATTCCATCTACCCGTTGTGCTATCAGAGCTTATGAAAATCAAGATGAGGCTGTTCTGCGGATTTATTAAACAAATTCATAAACAAGTCTCACCTGTGTTTGTTTGCTGAGCACAGTTACTTCTTTCATCTTGCTGCTGCTGCTGCTGCTGCAAAATATTAAATAAAAAATCTTTTGTCATAGTTTAGTGGTTTTCAAAAAATGTTCTCTATAACCCGGTTTATCTGCAGTGCTCTCAATTTTCTGCCTGGTTTACCATCACTGGGAAAGATGAAGTCAACTAATATGGCTGAAAGAATTTGGGGGCAACCTCTTCTGCATGTATAATCCTCAACTAGCACCCACCATATTCACCTGTTTTACAATGTCATACTTCAAGGACTTCTCTTTCCTCTGTGATGCACAGAGCTCCGATCACTCAGAAAGCTGTCCACACTTTGCTCTCTAGGGCTCAACTACAGGTGAAATCTGCAATGGCTTAGTTGCTTGAGATCAATCCCACGCACGCAGTTGTCTTATTTGCAATGCATTATTATCATTAATAAAGGACAAAGGGTTACATTGGAACTAAGGGCAAAATAAAAAATGATGTATAGGATGCAGTCTGTCACTAGAAACACAACAGTGAGGGGTGTATTGGTAAAAACAAAGGGCCAGATTCTCAGAGGCGCTACGCCTGCGTAAATGTATATGCGCTGCGTAATTGTAAATGTGCGCCGGCGTATCGATGCGCCGTAAACACAGAACCACATACGCCAGAAAATCTTTTTCGTCTGAGCGGCGAAAATGCTTTAAGCTAGCGCGGCGTAGGCGCATAGTTACGCATCGCACATATTCAGCTCCCATTGAATTAGCATGCAAATATGCAAATGAGGGAGATGCGCGGATTCCCGAAACTACACACGTTCGGCGTAGGCTACGCGTGGTGCGCGTAACACGAAAGCCTTGAGTAAACATACCCCTCATAAAAGCACGGGTAACTTTGCTCAAGACTGTGTGCAAGTCAGCTGGAGAGAAACTACAGCAGCACCATAACGGACGAGCTGAGCAATCACACTTACTGGACAACACATTCGTATGCCAACATGCCAGGGGCAGGCATGGTCTTAGCACTACTAATGTATGTGAAAGAGGCGCATAGAAGGAGGAGGAGGAGGGAGCACGTGAGAGGATCTACCGAGCGCGCATGAGCCTCTTTGGCATGGGTGATGAGGAGGTGTATCGCATCTTCAGATTCAGCCCTGCTGCCATCCTGGAAATAACCACAGCCCTGCAGGATGACATCACCAGCCAGACATACCGCTCACATGCACTGCAGCCACTGGTGAAGGTCCTGGCAACACTCCATTTCCTGGCCAGTGGATCATTCCAGCATACAAGTGGAGTGGTGGCTGGGATGTCACAAACCAGCATGAGCAGATGTCTGCACCAGGTTATCCCCGCAATCCTCAGACGCATGTCCCACCACATCATCAGACCCACCACTGAGCAACTGGGGCAGAAGGCAATGACAGATTTCTACAGAATTGACGGATTCCCACGCACCATCGGGGCCATTGATTGCACACATGTGGCACTACAGCCCCCCAGTGCTACAGAGCACATTTACCGCAATCGGAAGCATTGGCATTCCATCAACATACAGGTGATAGCTGATGCCAAATACCTCATATGGCACGTCCGTGCCAAAGACCCCGGGTCCAGCCATGACAGCTACATATACCGTCAAAGCACCATCCCAGAAGATTTGGAGCAGAACATGTATGGGGACAGCTGGCTGGTTGGTGAGTGACATGGGTGGCAGGCATGACTGCCCCCCCCCCCCCATGATGCACACATCACGAGGGGCACATGCACAGCTAACATCCTCCTGTCTTTTCACTACCAGGTGATGCGGCATATGTACTTGGACCCCATCTCATGACTCCTTTCCGGAATCCCCAAACCAGAGGAGAGAGAAGATACAATAAAGCACACATCAAAACCCGTGCAGTGGTTGAGCGTACATTTGGCATCCTGAAGTCCCGTTTCCGATGCCTGGATAAGTCCGGGGGGCCCTGTTGTATTCCCCAAACTTTGTGGGTCAGATCATCGGTGCATGTTGCAGTCTGCACAACTTTGCCATGAGAAAGGGCCTGCAGATTGCCCTACGTGATGACCTGACCCCCCAATCAGACAGCCCCCCCTGCCAGAGGAGACCCCATCTGCTGATGGAAGAGCAGTCAGGTGTTGCCTCGTGTTACGAATCTTTGACCGTTAAACACACACATACAGCATGGCACACAGACAATGCACGCGTGTACACCACTGTGGTCCCTAGATCACACACCCCACATCCACATCACATTGGATTAGCCCAAGTTTAGCATGCAGGACTTGGGAGCAGCAACGCCGCGTCAAGGCCCCAATGATGTTGCTGTCCATTCATACACCATTCACACAGCCGTGGGGATAACTTCTCCCCAACGGCCGAGGGTGACACCCCTTACTGGCAGGAGTGCCACCCCCACATTCACACACCATTCACACTGCACCGTGTGCAGTATCAAGAAAATAAATAAAAATCTCTTCACCAGAGCATTAACAAAAAATAAAAAGCTCTTCACCAGAGCAAAAAGCAAAAAATAAAAATCTCTTCACCAGAGCAAAATAAAAAAATCAAATAATTAATGGGCCTGGCGTGGGCTCCGCCTGGTGCCACGGCTCCTGCCCCTCACTTGCCTGGGGGCAGCCACAGGTGGGGGGGTGGGGTAGCAGGTGGAGGAGAAGCATCCCCATGTCCCTCCCTGGCTGCCTGTATGCCCTCCAAGGCGACCGCTATGCGGGTCAGCACAGCCGTCTGGTCCTGGACAGCAACCCACAGACCTTTGACCTCCCCCACAAGGTCTGAGGTGGTGGCCTGCAGCTCCCCTAGGCTGGTGACTGTCGCTGCACTGTTGCCAGCGACATCCAGGATGGCATCCGTAATGGCATCCGAGGAGGCCAGGCTGTCGGCCAGGCGCCTCATCTCCCCCACAACCTCAGAAAGGTGGCGATTCTGCTGGTCCTGCTGCCTGGCCAGCTGCTCCGGCAGGACCTTGGGAACACCCCTGGTCTTGCAAATCGCCTTCCGGGGAGTGGCAGGGCACCTGGCATAAGGGGAGGATGTTGAGGGGCCGGAGATGAGGGGGGTGGAAAGAGAGGGACTGGAGAGGTTGGGGGTGGACACTGAGGGGCTTGAAAAAGATGGGGGGATATCTTGGGCTGGTCCGGGCAACCCATGGCCCTCCTCCAAAATCAGGTGGAGCACCTGGTCCTGGTCGACGAGCTCCTCCTCAACCACCTCCTCCGTAGAGGTGTGCCCACTTCCCTCCAACAAGTCCTCTTCCAGGGGGGCAGCCAGAGGGACTGGATGTTCGGGGGATGTCTCCGGACGGGCCCTGGCAGCCACAGATGGCCCCGCTCCCTCCTGCACATCTGTGGATGACACAAAAGATGGCCATGTTGGTGGACCCACACACTTGGCACATGTTCCCTTCCACCCCCACACATGCTACACAACAGATAGAATATAAAACACACTTACCTGTCCTCAGGGCTGGCACAACAGACTCATAGCCCCCAACTCCCTCAACCTGCTCCCTCTGCAGGCAGCGGGCGACCACCTTCTCCTCCTCAGTCAGGCAGATGGTACAGGGTGGGCCCCCTCCAGTGCCCCTGGCATGCCGAGCTCTGGCAGCCAGCTTGCCCTTCACGAGACGCCGCAGGTCATTCATCTTTTTTTAAATATCCTGCGGGGTCCGGATCTCATGTGAGAGGGCATTAACCTGGCAAGCCACCTTCATCAGGATTTGATCCCTCCGGGACTTGCTGGTCCGGGCACTGTCAGCACCATGGAGCCTGGAATCGTACTTTTCCATGGCTGCTATTACAACGGCCCTCTCCTCTGGGGAGAAGTTTTTCTTCCTCCTCTCCTTCCCAACAGAAGCCATGGTACAGCACAAAGTTTTCCTGTGACAATCCAAAAAAATGGGAGACTTTTGCGCTGCACGGGGGCATGTGTGGGCGCATTATATACCCAGCGCCGGCGAATCGTAGGGAGGCTTTGCGCATGCACATAAGGCATCCACGTCACGGCGCGGGTCAACCACGTCACGGCGCTGGTCATCCACGTCACGGCGCATGCTCCGTTCGTCCCGGCCTTCATTTGCATGGGGTCACGCTTCATTAGAATGCAACACGCCCACTTCCCTCCTACTTTGGAGTTGCGCCGGATTACGCCGATGAATTTCCGATACGCAGGCGCATCTTGGAGCGCATTTGCTTAGGGAATACGGTACTTGCCGCTCCGCGTTACGTCGGGGTAGTGCATCTAAGATGCGCTACGCCTGCATAATTAGGCGCCCATCTACGAGAATCTGGCCCAAAAATTGCACAGCTGTTCATCCATTGAAACCTGCATGTAAATTCATTCTGCATGAATGGGGCAATTTTCTTTTCAGTTCGAAGGTTATTTATATAACATTGGAGGTACCATATGGGGAAAAGGATTTATTGTAAGGCCCCTTTCACACTGGGACGGGAGCCGCAATGGCGGTATAGCGCCGCTAAAAATAGCAGCGCTATACCGTCGGATTTGCCGCGGGATTCAGCCGCTAGCGGTGCGGTATTAACCCCCGCTATCGGCCGATAAAGGGTTAATACAGAGGCGCATTGCGGGCGATATTACCGCTCCTCTCACCGCTCCAAAGATGCTGCTGACAGGAGATTTTTTTCTCTCCTGCCAGCGCATCGCCTCAGTGTGAAAGCCCTCTGGCTTTCACATTGAGGTTGCTAGGCAGGAGTTTTTCAGGTGGTATAGCAGCGCTATTTTTAGCGCTGCACCGCCTGAAAAACTCCTCAGTGTGAAAGGGGTCTAAGGATAAGGTTAGGTGTTTTATTTAAAGCTAGTATTGTAACACCTGCACAATGTTAATTAATACCAAACACAAGGCAGCTGCACTCTTTCAATGCAAACACATTGACTATAACATACAACAAAAAAAACGTGAACTACGCTCTTTAACCTCCCTGGCGGTTTGACTAATTCAGATTTTAGGTGCTGAAAGCGGTACCATTATTTTGCATGGAAATTTGGCGTTTTATATTGTAGGCCTTGTGATGGTTTGGATCTGTCTTGCCTGATGGATGGCTGGTTTTCGCCATATTTTGGAGAGACAGACACATTGATTACACAGCTGTGTGTTCAGCTTTTTAGTGCTGGCCTGGCTGTGGCTCAGGGCCCCACCCACAGACAGGAAGTCTGGTCCCTGGGAGCCAGGTGAGCTCCCAACTCTCTGAAAGGAGTCAGAGAGAGGCTGCATGGATTGCAGCTAGTGTGTGCAGATCTGCAGGTTGCAGATGCCGCTTTATGTTTGAGCAGCAAGTCGCTGACTAGGAGAAAAGCAAGGATTGAGCTTATCTCTGGGAAACGCTGTGTGTTCTGAGGAACAGAACTTGGGCTTAGGCTAGAGGCCTGAAGTCGTCGGATGCCAGGATTGAAAGCCAGGAGGCTAAGCTCTTTAGTTTGTACAATGCAGTAATGGTGGAAACCCCCTGCGAGGGATGCTATTGCATATGTGAACCTTTTGTGAGTTTTTAAATAAAAGTGGGCTACCAAGCCCTTAAAAACGCACCTGGCACTGGAGTCTGATTCCCCAAATCTTACAGCCTGTAATTCTTAGGAATAACTCACTTAAATTTGTCCAAACAAGAGTCTAGTAGACATCCGGGGTATAATAAAATTTGAAACACAAAATCATAAATTATAATATAATAAATAAATATAAATAATTATAACAAATAATATAATAATAATACAAATTATTACTTTACATTTTTGATGACGAATTTCCCCACAAATTGCTATCGCTCAATTCTGCAAGTGATTATAATTTATTATCGCTGTTTTCTAGCTGCTCTAAAACCACTTTTGACATAAAGGGACACTTTTGGTTGCTATGGACAATCTCCAGTTTCCAGGCAGAAAGAACAGTTTGTATTATATAAAAGTACATGCAGAACACTCGGCAGACCACTAGGGACAAAGGGGGTGTGTATTTTTTACATACAGTACTGTAATCTATAAGATTACAGTATACTGTATGTATGGGGCAAGATCCACAAAGAACTTACGACGGCGTATCTATTGATACGCAGCGTAAGTTCTACGATGCGCCTTCGTATCTTTGTTTCGTATCCACAAAACAAGATACGCCGGAATTTAGCTAAGATAGGACTGACGTAAGTCTATTACGTCATCGTATCTTAGTTGCATATTTACGCTGGGATTGGACATGAGTCGGAGCGCACTGGGTTACGTCCACGGACAGGCATGCGCCGTTCATACGGACATGCATCTACATGGGGTCAAGCCTCATTATAATACTACACGCCCACGACCTGCCTACTTCGAAATATGGGGGCTTAGGCCGGCCCATTTACGCCAAGCCGTAACTTAGGACGCAAGTGCTTTGAGAATACAGCACTTTCCTCTCTAAGTTGTGGCGGTGTAGCGTAAAGAAGATACGCTACGCCCACACAAAGACCTGCTGATGTCTGTGGATCTGGCCCATTGTGTTTATTTACTTTTTTAAATTTGGTGCCGATCTCCGCCCCCGTGCATCATAACATTGCAGGGAACGGAGCCCGTGGCATTCGGCACTGTAAATCGAGTGAGGAGGACACCGCTCAATCACACAGCAGGGAGGCATCGCAGGATCCAGGGACAAGGTAAGTAACTTGTGCCTGTGGACTCTGTGAGGCGGTTACCGCCTTTGGTCCTGAAATTACACCCCAAGCCAGACTCAGGAATACCGCCAGGGAGGTTAAGCCCCCGTTCACATCGGGCTGAAATTGGAGCCTATTGCCGTCAACATCACCTCTTAAATCGATGTGACGCCGACTGTGGGGCGTCATACTGATTCCCAAAAGTAGTTCCTGCACTACTTTTGGTGACTTTGGGGGCAATTTCAATAGACATCTGTGCATGAAGCCACACAGATGTCTTTCAAAACGCCCCCAAACTCGCACTGAAATGCGGGATTGAAATTGTGCAGTTGAGTTCAGTTGAACTCGCACGATTTCAAACCCACCCTCAGTGTGAACGTGGGATTAATCTGCATGTGCTGGATATATACAAACATTATTTACTTGAATGATAATTTTTTACAATTTTGGCGCCCACCCCAAATCTAGGGGGCACTATTTCAAATTTAGGGGAAGTCTGGGCCAGTATTTGGGCCCAGACCCGTTTTGATTAACACAAATTTGCCCCTGTTCTGGCTGTGGTACTATCTGGTAGTTTCCCTTGTTGACTGCAGGTGGCGTTGTCACTGCAGGCCCCTGTTGAAATGCAGGTGTACCATGGTGTATTGGGTGTCCTTTCTCAGCAGCAGTACAGTGGTAGTGGTGACCCCGCTGTGCATGCTGGGGATGTGTACTTAAGGGGCGGATGCCTTTTATCGGGGACCTTCACCACATGGCCCTCCTGGTGCCAGGTGTGTGTGTGTGAGCCTGACCTCGGGGCCACGTTGGCCTGGGGTCGCTTCGCTGTTAAGTAGGCCCAGCTATGCTGGCTGGGGCCTGCAAGCTGATCCCAAGCTGTCTGTCCACAAGGGAAGAGGCTGTCTTGATGAAGGAAACCGGGGGAGGACCTGCCCTGGAGGAGACCGACAAAGTGCTGGTGTCTTGGGTGAGGCCTGGTTACCTAATTAAGGAGGGATCCACCTTATTCAAAGCCCTGCAGTCTGCCGGTTTGGCTTAAAGGCTCTTCTACTGCGTGGCTGGAGATTCGGGACTTTGTAATCCTGTGGCAGAGGATTCTTGGACGCATAAAAGCTCATCCAAAGGTCTGTGGCAGAGACCAAGTTCATCCAAAAGGTCTGTGGCAGAGACCAAGTTCATCCAAAAGGTCTGTGGCAGAGACCGTCTGGACATTAGTTTGTGCATCATCCCGGTTGCTAGGCCATGTGAGAGGGGACTATCCGGGTGAGCAACAACCACTCAATAGCTGTGAGATGGAGAAAATAAAGCCTAATTGTTGAAGGTTTTTGATAGAAAAGCGGGGGTTACCTTTACCCCCTTTTATGATATCATATCAGCTTTATATTAATTTTCATATTATGCCTGCTAACTTGAACTCTTATTAACATTTAAGTTAAATGTTCTAAGTTTGAACTGCAAAAGAAGACAGGATACGCGTAAACCACAATTGTTGCAATATGTGTTAATGTAATTGCTAATATTTGCAGAAATCTGCAGAAATGTTATAGACATAAACAGATCAAAATACATATGTGCTAAGGATCTGCTAATGTGGTTGAAATATATTTTTATCTTTTACATTTGCATTATCTCTAAGCAAACTTTAATTTTATCTGTCAAATATACATTTATACATTATCTCCAGGCAAATTTTGAACAAAAAAAACATACTGTAATATAATTGGTCCACAAAGGGGTACCTCCCATGTGCCTCCCATGCACGGACAATAAAACCGGCCATGATCTAATAATAAACTGTAATCTTGCTACATGATACTCGTGTTAGTGTCTTGCTGATTACCCGATCGATCCTAGGACTCCTCGCACCCAAAGTTAGCAAAACAGAATAGGAACTTAGAGGTGATCACAGGTGATCACAGGTGACCCGTCACCTATCAGTTTTAACATCTGTCTGGACATTGCACTTATTATGGACTTCCACACACTGACAACGAAGCTTAAAAAGGTAACATGCAAACCCAAAATTTAAGCAGCAGCTCCTTCGGGGGTAGTGCTAAACAATATCTGTATCAATATCTGTATTTATTTAAACATTTTTATTGCTTATTTAGTTTTTTGGTTTGGATATATACAAAACATATAGATTTAAACAGAGTACCACACTTTTTTTATTATCTGTATCTTCTAGGTGTTTTATTTGTAAGAATAATAAGGACTAAATTAGGTGTTATAGGGTTATTTTTTTGAATTAGCTTACTGGTTACTTTGAGAGTTAGGTTTAGGTTAACTGTAAAGGTAGAATTAGTGTTGAGGGTTAATTTTTAGAATTAGGTAAAGAGTTAAGTTTCAGCATTAGGGGGAAGTTTAATTTTAGATGGTAGATTAAAGGAGAAGTACAACCAAAGCTTGTTTAGCTGTACTTCTCCTGTGGATGACAGAAGTTCAGTTTGCTCTGAACTCCTATGACCTGTTTTCAGCAGGAAGCCTGCTGTTGGCTGATGTCACAGAGCCGATCCAGGCTGGTGCAAGATTGCGACAATATGGTTAGATTCCACCCAAAACCCTGGACTGCCACCTGGCTCAGGCTCTCAGTGAGCTGCTGAGAGCCTATGCCAGCGCTCCCGCCCCTCCAAAGCCCAGCGCTCAGATACTAGTTCTCTACTCATGGAGCTCTGAGAACTAAGGCATCAACGTCATTTGATCGATCGGTTCTCATTCTTAGAGCCGATGGGGTACAGAAGCAGCATCCAACCTAGGTAAGTATGATGCCAAACTTCTCTTTTAAAGTTGGTGGGAGGGACACCTTAGTAGGAAATGATTGGATGACTAATGACAAGTGTTTGGGATAAGGGGCTATAGGCGGTAGCACAAAAATTCAGGTTGCCTTGTTGTGCCCCAAAAAAAAAGCTGCATAGTTAACACCAGGTTTCTTGTGCCTACGGATAACATACAAAAGAGTCAAGCCTCGTACACACGATCAGTTTTCCAGACGGGAAATCTGTGAGGAGAGCTTTTGGCCAGGAATCCCGGCCATGTGTATGCTCCTCGCAGTTTTTCAGACGGGGAAGCTACCCAAAAACCTGCCGGACAAAAAAAGAGAACCAGTTCTATTTTTTCCCGCCGGGAAATCCGACAGACTTTTGTCTGGCGGTTTTTGGCAGTTTTCCACTGGGAAAAACTGTGATGGAGCATACACACGGCCTGGATTACTGGCCATTGCAGTTTTCCTGTCGGGAAAACCAGCCGTGTGTAGGGGAAAGACTGAACCGAGCAGGTTCTCGGCTTTCCCCTCGGGATTTCCGACGAGAACTTTTCCCGTCGGAAATCCCGTACGTGTGTACGAGGCATCAGGATCAGACAATGTTATTAAAAGCCTGATAGGAGGTCAGCTATAAAGCTTTTATAGGTAGGCCTACACAGGTCTAATAAATGTAGATTGAACATTCAGTTGCTTGCATTAACCCAATTATGACCAATTCTCTTCAAGGCATCCTGTAGACCAGTGGTTCTCAACCTGGGGGTCGGGACCCCTTTGGGGCTCAAATGACTATTTGCCAGGGGTCATCCCATTTCCCCCCACCAAGGAGTAAGAGAAGGAATAAAAAGAGAATACATTGAAGAGATAGGGAAAAGAGGGGGAGGAACAAAAAATGAAAAAAATAAGGGAACAAGACAGAAGACTAGAGACATGGGTGGGAGGCAAGAAATTAGGATAGAGCGAGATGAAAGGGAAAGAAAGAACAAAGAGTGGTACATTCTAAAATGTACCATAAGGGGGAGTGGAAGGGACTCAGTGAGCGCTAAATGTCAATGGGTTAGGGGTGAAAATGACTTGCCTTGTGTGCCGACAACCCACGGTATGAAAATTTTACTGTTAGGGGTCCCCACAACTTGAGAAACGTTATCAAGGGGTCACAGCACTAGAAACGTTGAGAACCACTGCTGTAGACCGATTTATATATTTTTTTCTCGATTGACTATTTTGTGTTCTTTGATCATTTAAGGATTCTACTTGAGACTGAACTAGTACCTCTTGCTGTGGGCTCTACCGTGCTTCAGTCTGTTTTTGCCTTTCCTGTAGATTTTAAGGTACTTTGGTAACTCACTTCAAAGCAAAGAAATAATCTTTATAATTACTAAGATCTATCCACGGAATGACTCTTTAATGCTGGCTCAAAGATTTTACTTCGTAATACCATATATAAAGTAAACTTTAGAAACAAATCGTTAGTATCCACATTTTTACAACATGCCAAAGGATACAGCATTTTAAAGTGTACCCCTTGAAGTCAAAATTGATCAACAAAAGAGAACAGTCATTCACTTTAAAGGCTTTTAATGACTCAGATATAGACCAGACCCCAAACCAAGATCAGTTTACAGAGTGATGCTATAAATAAATATCTAACCAGGATTGATTTGTCCTCACATAAAATCTTGTTATAGAATAACATCTAGTGACTCACTACAACTGGGAATGGACTGGGGTAACAGCCTTTCCAGATCTTTAATGTTTTGTAAAGCTAAAGATGCAGAGCCAATTTCAAAATACTATATATGGGCTGCCCGAAGCTGTTACCTGACAAAACCACAAAAAAAAACATGCAAAAAAAAAACTGTGACGCATAGCAAAGGTGTGAATGTAGCCTTAGATATTACGTGCATTAGTAAAACAAACCAGTGTGAATGGACCCTTCTGCCTCTGCTCTCTATACATAACTGGCAAAGCCCATTAGTGCTAAGATCAAGCATGGAAACTATGAATTTTGTGGGGGATATAAATCCGAGAGATGAGGAAGACAGTACACATCCCCCCACCCCAGGAGTTGATGGTCCCTTTCATTCAGAGTTTTAAAAATGTCTCTTTGAAGATGACCTGTCATTTTAATAATGCTATTACCCCCACGCACATGTGCATAGAAACGAGCGTCAGATGCACCCACATATGAAAATGGCGGTTGCAGTAAGATCCAAGGCCAACATTCACTTATAACTCTAAATCTAAGACCTGTAAAAGCTTTTAAAGCATCACCTATGGAGAATTTAGGGGTGTTAAGTTTATTGGCATTTCAAGGGCTTGGCAATATTAAGGCTTGATGTGTTTGGTATCTATCTACTTGACAAAATGTTATCTTTTATATATTGTGACAGGAAGTCAGGTAAATCTGTGTGTGTTGTCCCAGACGGGAGGTACTTTTCTGCCTTGTTTAGACAATACACCAATTACTATTGGGCGTCGGCCGAAGAGATGGCCAGAGAGGTTTGGGCCGTTAAAAGGTTTCAGCTGTTCAGAATTAAGCAATTAAAGCCCCTATAAAGACAGCCTAGGGATGACGACTGATTGCTGCATCCTGAGGCTGTGTGAGTGAAGGAGTAGTCACAAACTCTACTGAAGAGGTGAGGTGCTGATGGATATTTCTGTGTGAGAAATATCAAAGAGACTTTTTTGTTGTTTTCTGCTGTAGGACCAGCAGTGTCTGCCCAGCAGTAGGCTGTGCCAGACTCCATAGGTAGGTTCCTGTGTTGGGAAGGTAGACGCCCCAAGTGACAAGGGTTTATTTTATGTTTTGTTTATGCTGTTTTGATGCTTGCACGTGTATCCAGCAAGATGGAGAAATAAACCATATCATTTGTTTTCAGTCATCCTCAACTGCCTTTTTGTACAGTTCAGCGTGTAGTGAACCCATAGAGGGGGTCACACACACCCGCTACCGAGTTAATCCCTCACAATATGTGCATACTTACATAAATCAGATAAATACATTCCAGGATCATCAAGACATGAGCTGTGTAAAGTCTAAGGCCGCGTACACACGATCAGACATGTCCGATGAAACATGTCCGACGGACCGTTTTCATCGGACCACGCTGAAGTGGTCTGTTGGTCTGATGTGCGTACACACCATCGGACCAAAATCCCCTCAGACTAGAACGTGGTGACGTAGAACACAACAACGTGATGAAAAAACAAAGTTCAATGCTTCCAAGCATGCTTCGACTTGATTCTGAGCATGCGCGGGATTTTGGTCCGATGATTTTGTGTACTAACCATCGAACCTGTCCGAGGGACAGGTTTTCAAGCATGTTTTGAAACTTTGGTCCGCTGGAAAACGGTCCAATAGGCCGTACACACGATCGAACATGTCCGCTGAAACTGGTCTGCGGACCAGTTTCAGCGGACATGTTCGATCGTGTGTACGTGGCCTTACAGTTTGCTTTCCTTATAAATTAGCCACAGAGTAATAAAGCCTGTCCCATCCTATAGACCCTGATTCATTAGAGGGTGTACATGACCTTGGCAGAGAGACAACAGTTTCCACACAGTGAGCAAGGGTCCTCTTTGCAAAAAAAAAGAGAATTGTAAGACTTTGGAGGCATTACAAGCAGTCCCTGAGTTACGAACACATTAGGGACTGTAGGTTTGTTCGTAAGTGGAATGTGTTAGCAAGTCAGAACACTGCTTGTAAGTGTAACTTCCGCCTGTGCAAGAATGTGGGATGTTTCGGCTTCCGCCTGTGCAAGGATGTGGGATGTTCCGGCTTCCGCCTGTGCAGGAATGTGGCATGTTCCGGGCGCTTCTGGGGCTCTGTGTGGAATGTGGCAAGATAGCTGCTCGGGGGTATGCAGGACCAGCGTGGCGCACAAGCAGAAAGGATTGAGGCCGTTCGTAAGTAGGAGTCGTTCTTAAGTCGGGCATTCGTAAGTCAGAAACTGCCTGTAATAGGCAAAAAAAAAAGAAAGAGGAATAGAGAGAAGATGAGCAGATAAGTGAGGACTGAGGAGAGGCAAAATTAGCAGATAAGGGAGGAGGAGACAGAAGAGGAGGAGATAAGAGGGGATGAAAGAGAAGAGGAGCAGATAGAGTAGGGGGCAAGAAAAGAGGAGCAGATAGAGGATGAGGCGAGAGAAGAGATGCAGATAAGGGAAGAGAACAGGGTACAGCATGTTGCAAAGTACGATTGATAGGTGCAGTGGAGTCAGTTGAGATCAGACTTTGTGTAGTAACAGGAACTGGCTTCTTTATTGGAACATCATCACACAGACAAAGATGCCTGTGCACATGGTAAGGAAAACACACACAGACAACAAGGCAGGAAAAAGAAACCAACAAGTAAATCACTGTGGGCAGGAAAATACAACACATCATAGAGTATACATAGCATAGCATATCATTAAGCATTAGCGACATCTTGTGTCCTTTTTGTAAACTGCATTCCATACGATAGGCTAAGCTGAAGTTTTGTTGTATCTCCAACACCCCTTCTTAACAACTAAGGCTTAGTCTGTTAAACCTATCTTCTTTGTGAGCCTTCAATGTCTTTCGGAGGTTAGAGGCTTTGTAAGGATATCTGCTGTCATATCCTCGGTCGGGCAATAAATTAACTCAAGAAGACCTTGCTCTTGAAGATGCCTAAGAAAGTGAAACTTCACATCAATGTGCTTGGTTCTTGAATTAACTCCTTCCGTATGTGCAAGTACAATGCATCCTTGATTGTCCTCATAGATTTCCGTTGGGCCCAACTGTGGTTGACCTAAATCTGTTAATAGCTGTCTCAGCCATATAATTTCTTTGCTTGCCTGCGCTGCAGCAATGTATTCTGCTTCAGTAGACGACAGTGAAACAGAGAGTTGCTTTTTATTAGTCCAACTGATGGGGCCTCCTGACAGGAAAAATAAGTAGCCACTGGTAGATTTTCTGTCACTGGTGTCTCCTGCCCAGTCAGCATCCAGATATCCTGTTAACCACTTAACGACCGCCCACTGTATATATACGTCCTGTTTTTAAAGATGGATATCTCGGTAACGGCAGCAGCAGCTGCCACAACCGAGATATCCATCTCTTCAGATCGCCGTTATCGGTGGCGGGAGAGGGGCCGCTCGGCTGCTGTGTGGGGATGCGAGTGAGGCCAACATGGCACCCACCCGTCCCCATAGCTCTGCTGAGCGGAAGTGACGTCAAAACGTCAGTCCCGCCTAGAGTCTTAAAGAGACAATTTTTTTGTTTACCTTTTTTCAAAAGGCAAAATTTCTTTTCTTTTTTTCATTTAAGTCTAAATATGAGATCTGAGGTCTTTTTGACCCCAGATCTCATATTTACGAGGACCTGTCATGCTTTTTTCTACTACAAGGGATGTTTACATTCCTTGTAATAGGAATAAAAGTGATAATTTTTTATTTATTTTTTATTTCAGTGTTAAAAATTGTAAAATAAATCAAAATAACGACGAGCTTGCGCGCAAAATCAAACGCATACGCGAGTAGCGCCCACATATGAAAATGGTGTTCAAACCAAACAAGTGAGGTATCGCCGCGATCGTTAGAGTGAGAGCAATAATTATAGCCCTAGACCTCCTCTGTAACTCAAAAAATGCAACCTATAGAATTTTTTAAACGTCACCTATCGAGATTTTTAAGGGTAAAAGTTTGACGCCATGCCACGAGCGGTCGAAATTTTTAAGCGTAACTTGTTGGGTATCATTTTACTTAGCGTAACATTATCTTTCACAATATGTAAAATTGGGCCAAATTTATTGTTGTCTTATTTTTTAATTAAAAAAAGTGAATTTTTTCCAAAAAAAGTGCGCTTGTAAGACCGCTGCGCAAATACGGTGTGAAAAAAAGTATTGCAATGACTGCCATTTTATTCTCTAGGGTGTTAGAAAAAATATATATATAATGTTTGGGGGTTTTAAGTAATTTTAAAGCAAAAAAAATGTTTTAGTCTCGTAAACATCGAATCTGAAAAACAGGCTCGGGGCTTAAGTGGTTAAGGTGCTTTCATCGCTTGCTGGTAACTTGAGCTTGTAGTGCAAAGTCCCTTTAAGATAGCGAATGATTCGTTTTACAGCATTCCAGTCCTTTTGATTTGGCATTGAAACCTTTCTGCATAGGATTCCATCTGTTGCTGCAATGTCTGGTCTAGTAGCAGTGGTGGCAATTTCCCTATTGCTTTCCTGTATTGAGTATTAGTAGGTAATGGGTTATCTTGACAATTCATATGCTTTGGGTAGTTGGTTTCCATGCGAGATTTCACTGGTTTGGTGTCTTCCATTTCAAAAGTTTCAATTATTTCTTGTATTTTGTGTCTTTGATTCAGAAAAAAAGCTGCCATCTTCCTCTCTCTCGATCTGGATGCCGAGGTAATTCTTTATGTTGCCGTGGTCTTTTTTTAAAGTGCTGATTTCATTTTTCCAATATTTGTGCTTCATCACCTTCTTGCTCAAAGCAAATCAGGATATCATTCACATAAATAAGCATATAGACCCATCTGTTGGCCAATCTCTTTGGCCGCGTACACACGAGGAGATTTATCCAATGAAAACGGTCCGACAGACCGATTTCATCGGATATGTCTCCTGGAGATTTTGGTCTGATGTGTGTACACACGATCAAACCAAAATCCCTGCGGACGGACAGCGCGGTGACGTGGCGGTGACGTTGATGCCGCCACGTCACCGAACCAGGAAGTAAAATACTTCCACGCATGCGTCGAATCCATTCGGCGCATGCGGGGGATTTATGTCCGCTGGTTAGGCGTACTAACCAGCGGACATGTCGGACAGACGGGTTTCCAGCAGACAAGTTTTAAAGCATGCTTTAAAACTTTTGTCTGCTGGAAACCTGTCTGCTAGCTCGTACACACGATCGAATATGTCCGCTGGAACTGGTCTGCGGACCAGTTTCAGTAGATATGTTTGATCGTGTGTACGCGGCCTATGTGTATAAGCAGGGGTCTGCTTCACTCCTTTGAAAGTTTTGATGTGTAAGCACTTCATTTATTTTTTTATTCCACGCTCTAGCTGCTTGCCTTAGGCCATATATACTACTGCGAAGTTTGCATACTAGGTCTGACCTTTGTTAATTTTTGAATCCTGGCGGCTGTTCCATGTAGATTTCTTCTGTTAAATCGCCATGTAGAAACGCGGTTTTCACATCAAAATGTTTCACTTGCATTTCCCTTTTATGGCTACTGTCAGTAAAGTCCGTATTGTAGTGTGCTTGACTACTGGTGCAAATGTCTCATCATAGTCAGGGTAAAAGGAAAGGTGGAGGCGTCTGTCTCTCTGTGAGAAGTGACCTCAAAGCAAGCGTGAAAGAGGACCTGGTTGATGGAGAGTGTGATGAAGTTGAAGCATTATGGGTGGAACTGCATACAGATGTGCGTAGTTCAAAGTTAATCATTGGAGTTTGTTATAGACCACCCAATGTTAATGAGGAGGTGGAGACTCGGCTCCTTGCACAGATGGAAAGGGCTGCAAGGGCTGGGACGGTGATAATAATGGGGGATTTTAACTACCCAGAAATTGACTGGAATAATGGAATTTCTGGGACAGTTAAAGGACAAAAATTTAAAAACCTATTGCAGGACAATTTTATGTTCCAGTTTATTGAGGCCCCAACTAGGAATGATGCTCCGTTGGACTTGGTAATCTCAAACCATGCAGAGCTTATTACTAATGTTCAGATAAAGGAACACCTGGGTAGCAGTGATCATAACATGATTTCATTTAATATTAACTATAAGCAAGAAATACATACAGGAAAGAAAAAAACACTTAATTTCAAGAGAGCAAATTTTCAAAGCATGAGGACTGCTCTCCAGGGCTTGGACTGGGAGGGAATATTGGCACAAATGAACACAGAACAGAAATGGGAATTCTTCAAAAAGACTCTTTGGAACCTCACTGTAAAGTACATTCCCATGGGCAATAAGTTTAAAAGGCTAAAGATAAAACCTATGTGGCTCAGTGGGTGACTGAGGACATAGAGAAGGCAAATTTATTAAATGCTTACTTCAGCTCTGTTTATACAATGGAGAATGGGGGAGCTCATGTCCATAATGGGGGTGGGAGTGACACAGCCCCAAATCCACAATGGCTCAAAAGTGATATGGTCCAGAAATATTTAGACAGAATAAAGGTGGATAAAGCACCTGGACCAGATGGCATCCACCCACGGATCCTAAAAGAATTGAGCTCTGAAATTTCAAAGCCACTGTATCTAATATTTAGGGACTCATTAATGACAGGAACAGGGCCGCCATCAGGGGGGTACAGGCATTACACCTGTAAGGGGCCCGGGGGGTCCCCAGGGGCCCGGATGGGAACCACCCTAAAAAAAAAAGGTCCCCAGGGGCCTGGAGGCCACCAAGGGCCCCAGATGGCAAGCCCTTTTTTTTATAAAAAAATATATTTTTTTATAAAAAAAATATATTTTTTTAATATATTTTTCTTTTATTTTTTCATAAAGGGCCAATTTTTTTTCTTATTTTTTTTAGAGGTCCAGAGGTCCCCAGTGGCCCGGAGGCCACCAGGGCCCCAGATGACAAGCCCTTTTTTTTATAAAAAAATATATTTTTTTATAAAAAAATATATTTTTTTATAAAAAAATATATTTTTTTATATATTTTTTTTATTTCTTTTATTTATATATATAATATTATTATTATTAAAGGGCCCAGAGGTCCCCAGGGCCCCCGGATGACAATCCTCCTTTTTTATATATTTTTTTACTTTTTTATATTATTTTATTTCTTTTTTTTAATATATAGATGTATTTTTATTAAAGGGCTCAGAGGTCCCAGGGCCCCATGTGTCAAACCCCCTTTTTTTATAATTGTATTTTTTATTTTTGTTTATACATATTTTTTATATTTTTATTTTTTATTAAAGGGCCCAGAGGTCCCCAGGGCCCTGGAAGGCAACCCCCTATGTTTTTTTTTATATATAAATGTTTATTTCTTTTTTATATATATATATATATATTTATTTATTTCTTTTTTTTAAAGGGCCCAGAGGTTTCTTTTTATTAAAGGGCCCAGAGGTCCCGAATGGAAAACGCCCTTTTTTTGTAATTTCCTTTTATAAAAAAAAAAAATAAGGTCCCCGGGGCCCCAGTTGGCAACCACCCTTTTTAAAAAAATATATATATAATATATATATATATATATATATATATATATACAGGGCTCAAAATTTCAAGCCCTGAGTTACTAGCCAGGCCTCAAGAGTTACTCGCCACGAGTTGCCCCACCTAATTCATACACTGCCCTGCGCCTAATTGCACCCTCGTAGATTATCTCATGGAATGACACTGTTAAATGTTTTATAAAGAATCAAGTTACACAATTAAATATTAACAACAACATGGTACAGGGCACTAGGGGCAGACCAGAGGGACAGGGCACTGGGGGCAGACCAGAGAGACAGGGCACTGGGGGCAGACCAGAGAGACAGGGCACTGGAGGCAGACCAGAGAGACAGGGAACTAGAACTGCTTCTACTCTCTCTTGCTGTCTACTCTGCAACTCCCATCCATCCTCTCTCTCCTATTCATCTCATCATCAGGAGCCTGTGTGTGCGGCTCCACGCTTGCATGTCCCCACTTCCCCCTTTTATTCAGGCTGGCAGTGAGGAGAGAAGCTGCAGCACAGCGGGAGGGAGTACAATCCAGCGCTGAGATCCACACAACAGCACAGCCATTGACACCACCGCACAGTGCACACTGACATCTCACAGCACACATTGAGACCAGTCTGTTTGTAGTTCTCAGGCTGAACTGTTGGACACTTACATAGAGCACAAGGAGAAGAAAACTGCACAAACTGGAAGGCTGCCGCTCTCATGTTAGGGCAACGTTCAGTGAGCGCTGCACTAGAGTGGTAATTTTCGCAATCCCCCACCTCACTTATTACTTCCTGCTCTCCAGCTACATTGGTCAGGGGAGGGGGCAGGCTCAGAGAGGTCATACTGTTAGGTCCAATGGCTTAATGAGAATTGTAAGGAAAGCACCTGTGTACTGCTCTGCCTGTGCGCGGCTCACCAGACTACTTTTCCTGAGCATGCACCTTTCCTCTTTGGCCGCCAATCGCATCGGGACTCTAAGTGTAGGCACAGATTGGAGGGAGATTGGTCATGCAGCCCTGTCATCACTCGCCCCCAGCTTAAATCCACTCGCCAAATGCTAATAGGCGAGTGGAAATTTTGAGGGCTGCATATATATATATATATATTTTTTCTCTCTTTTTTTCTTTTTATTAAAGGGCACAGAAGTCCCCAGGGCCCCGGATGGCTACCCCCCTTTTTTATATATATTTTTCTTTATTTCTTCTTTCTTTTTGTAAAGGGCCCCCCCGCTTCTCAATTCGCGGCAGCAGCCCCCACCCCCCCCCCCCGCTTCTCAATTCCATGCGGCAGCACCCCCCCCCCGGTTCTCTGCTCCAGGGGCCCATGCCTGAAGCTGTGTAAGGGGCCCCAAAATTCCTGATGGCGGCCCCGGACAGGAATAGTACCACTGGATTGGCGTAGAGCCAATGTGGTGCCTATATTTAAAAAGGGAACAAAGTCTTTACCAAGTAACTATAGACCTGTTAGTTTAACTTCTATAGTTGGGAAGATACTGGAACGTTTAATAAAAGACCACATGGATAAGTTCTTGCTGGAAACAAACTATTTAAGCAGCAGACAGCATGGATTCATGAAAGACAGAAGTTGTCAGACAAACCTGATTTCCTTTTATGAAGAGGTAAGTAAAACCCTGGACAGAGGCGTGGCAGTGGACGTGGTATACTTGGATTTTGCAAAAGCGTTCGATACTGTTCCCCACGCACGGCTCATGTGTAAGGTAAGGTCTACAGGATTAGATATATCAGTTTGTAAATGGATAGAAAACTGGCTGAAAGACAGGATTCAGAGAGTTGTGGTTAATGATTCTTACTCTGAATGGTCCAAGGTTATCAGCGGTGTACCCCAAGGTTCAGTGTTGGGTCCCTTACTTTTCAATATATTTATATTTATATTTATAAATGATATTGGGTCTGAGATCCAATTTACAAGCCGACCTCAATGCTCTGTCTATGTTACGTACCTTGTGGATAGAGCCTCGTATGCAGGAAAGAGCCCCTCTTACCGCCCGGGTTCAGGGACTGCTGGAGTGGGGACAGCAAGTACGGGAGCGCGGTGAGGTAAGAGTGCTTGGGATGACAGCAGACTGGTTGGAATGGAAATCTTGCGGGCAGGCAGTGTAGGAGACAGCGTCTCTGGAGGGTCACCGGAACCGGATAGCGGGAACTGGTGGACAAGCCGGGTTAGATGCAAGACAGAAACGGGTATGCAGTCAACACGGGTCAGATGGGCGAATCACCCGAAAGTCACTCTGTAGCGGAGGTAGCGTTGTCAAAGTTCAAGCATAGGTCTGATAACGAGGGGCAGTAGAGTAGAGCGGAGTCGGATCAAGCCAGGAGTCGGTAACGGTATTCAGGTAGTCAGACGGAGCCGGGTCAGGTATCGGGTAGAGCAGGTATCAGGTTTCAACAGGTATCAGGTAAGCAGGTATCAGGTTTCAACAGACATCAGGTTTCAGGGTTTTTAGGACATAAGCTGTAGATCAGACAGCAAGGTGTCACTGCTGCTACTGATCTTTTAAAGGGGAAGAGAGGCTAGTGCGCATGCGCGCGCTCCCGCCACGCATGCGCGCGCCCCCGTGACGCAGATGCGCGCCGTGCACGCGCGCGCACGATAGGTGCACGCGCGCGCACGCGCGGCGCGCACACACGCGAAATTGGAGCGCGAGCAACAGGGACTCGTCGGAGCCCACAGGTAGGTCCCTGACATTGCCCCCCCCCAAGGGGCAGCCTCCGGATGCCAAATTGGATTCTTTTTTCAGGGTGAGCGGAAAAAAAATTGCGAATCAGTCTCTGTGCATGGATGTTGTTTTCGGGTTCCCAGGAATTGTCTTCTGGGCCATACCCTTTCCATTTTACTAAAAATTGAGTTTGCCCTTGCCGCTTCCTACAGTCGAGGATGGCCTCCACAACGTATTCCTCGCACCCATCAACAAAAACAGGTTCTGGGGGACTGGTCCCTCTATCAGGAAAGGGATCCAGAACTGCAGGTTTCAACAATGACACATGGAATACTGGATGAATTTTCAAAGAATCAGGTAAGGATAGTTCATACGATACCTCATTGATCTTCCTTGAAAAGGTCCTGGAAAAGGTCCTATGAACTTTGGTCCCAACTTCTTTGAAGGACAGGCCAACTTGAGGTTGGTTGTAGATAGCAATACCTGGTCACCTGGTTGAAGGTTTAATTCGCCTCTCTTCTTCCGGTCAAAGAACTTTTTACTGGCAGCTTGAGCTTTAGTCACCGCTTCCCGTAATACCTGGTTGTTGTGGCTGAGGAACTCCATCGTACTCTGCACTGCCGGGACTGGGGATTCTGAAAAAAGGTCAGGTAAAAAGGTTGGATCAAAACCATAGTTGGCAAAGAAAGGGGATTGCCCGGTAGCTGAGTGGTTGGCGTTATTGTACGCGAACTCCGCTAGGGGTAGCAGGGAAACCCAATCGTCCTGAGAGAAGGACGTAAAGCACCTAATGTACTGTTCAAGAGTCTGGTTGGTCCTCTCTGTTTGCCCGTTGGTTTGGGGATGATAGGCTGAGGAAAAGGAGAGTTTAATCTTCAAGGTTTCACATAAGGATCTCCAGAAGCGGGACGTGAACTGAACCCCCCTGTCAGACACGATGTCGGAGGGAATTCCGTGTAGCCGAACAATCTCCTTGATGAAGATGCGAGCAGTCTCTGTGGCCGTTGGGGTACTCCTTAAGGGAAGGAAATGAGCCATTTTGGATAGGCGATCCACGACTACAAAAATTGCCGTGCACCCCTCTGAACGAGGAAGTTCGACTATAAAGTCTATAGAAATCATTTCCCAGGGTCTATTGGGTACAGGTAGGGGCTTCAACAGTCCCCAAGCTCGGCTTCTTGTGGTCTTGTTTCGATTACACGTGGGGCATGAGTTAACATATGTTTTGCAGAAATTTTCCAGGTCTGGCCACCAGAAGGTACGACGGACCAGTTCGAGGGTTTTCCGAACCCCAAAGTGTCCCGCCAATGGGTGGTCCTGAAGGAGTTTCAGGACTTCCACACGGCTTGTTTCTGGAACAAAAATTTGGCTGCCTCTCCAAAACAGTCCATCCCTAGATGTTAAAGTGATGCTGGAAGGTTTGGAGGCATCTGTGGATGCTTCTCTAATTTCGGAGAGTAGACCAGACTGGAGAAGTAGGAAGTTACCTGATGGTAAAATAGTGTCAGGAACCGGTATATCCTTGGGGTTATCATGCATCCGGGATAGTGCGTCTGGTTTGACGTTCTTTGAACCTGGCCGGTAGGTGATGTGAAAACAGAAGCGTGAGAAAAACAGCGCCCAGCGGGCTTGACGGGGCTTCAACCTTTTAGCAGATCTTAGGTACTCAAGATTCTTGTGATCGGTATAAATTAATACTGGGTGGGCTGCGCCTTCTAACAGGTACCTCCATTCCTCCAATGCGGTCTTGATGGCAAGTAGCTCACGATCTCCGACATCATAATTTCTTTCCGCAGGAGAGAGTTTCCGGGAAAAGAATCCGATGGGATGCATTAGGTCTTTATTCCCCTGGCGTTGGGAGACAACAGCTCCCACTGCGACTTCAGATGCGTCAACCTCGAGGATATAGGGTAGTGCAGGATCAGGGTGACTGAGGATCGGGGCTGACGTGAAAAGCTTTTTGAGTCGGTCAAAGGCCTTTTGAGCTTCTGGGTTCCAGTGAAAACGTAGGTTTTGTCTGGTCAATTGTGTGATGGGAGAAATTATTGCAGAAAACCCCCTGATAAATCTTCTATAGAAGTTTGCAAAACCTACGAAGCGTTGTACCCCCTTCTTGTCCAGGGGTACCGGCCAGTCGAGGATAGCAGACACCTTCTGCGGGTCCATCTTAATTCCGGTGGGAGAGATTACCAAGCCTAGGAACTGGATGGTCTGACGTTCAAATTCGCATTTCTCTGCCTTGGCGTATAATCTGTGTAGTCGGAGCCGGTGGAGGACTCTACGAACATGCTCTCGGTGTCTGTCTAATGATCTGGAAAAGACTAAGATATCATCAAGATAGACAATTACAAAGATGTCCAGAAAGTCTCTGAGTACGTCATTAATAAAATGCTGAAAGGTGGCGGGCGCATTACACAGTCCGAAGGGCATGACTAGGTACTCGTAATGACCGAATCGGGTACGAAAAGCTGTTTTCCATTCGTGTCCCTCCCGAATACGGACCAGGTTGTAGGCCCCTCTCAGGTCTAGCTTGGTGAAGACGGTAGCTGACCTCAGTTTTTGGAAGAGCTCGGGTACCAGGGGTAGCGGGTACCGGTTTTTCACTGTGATATTATTGAGTTCCCGGTAATCTACACACGGACGGAGGGACTGATCCTTTTTGGTAACAAAAAATATTCCAGCGCCTGCTGGGGAGGTAGAAGGCCGGATGAACCCCTTATGTAAGTTTTCATCTATATATATTTTTAGGGCCTCCTGCTCCTTTTCTGACAACGGAAAAATACGCCCAAAAGGAATTTCGGGCCCTGGGAGGAGCTCGATCGGGCAGTCATAGGGGCGATGGGGCGGAAGGGAGTCGGCCCCTCGTTTACTAAAAACGTCCAGGAAGTCATGATAGGGTTCAGGAATGCACTGAAGCAGGCTTGGGTCAGAGTCCATACATAGTAAGGTGGGAGGTGAACTGGTGGGCCCGGGTAGACAGTATTGCTGGCAGTAAGGGGACTGAAAAGACACCTCTCCAGATGCCCAATTAATCAGAGGGTTGTGAGCCTGAAGCCAGGGTAGGCCGAGGATTACCGGAAACAGAGGAGAGGAAATCACATCTAGGACCAACAGTTCCTTGTGCTGAGGAGCCATTAAAGCAGGTAGAGGTAGAGTCTCTTGGGTTACCTGTCCAGAACTGATGCGGGAGCCGTCGGCCAGAAAAACAGAGAGTCCATGGGTCTTTCTTCGTAAGGGGATGCTGTGCAGGTTAACAAAAGCGGTATCGATGAAGCAGCTGCATGCGCCGGAGTCAAGGATGGCGTTGACCGGAATATTCCTTCCCTGGCACTGTAACGAGAAAGGTAGAGCAAGGTGGGTTGCATTGCCTGACAGGGCTGAGAAGTTGACAGGAGCTGAGGTGAGGCACTTACGTGTCTTAACAGGACAGTTGCGAACGTAGTGGCCAGTCCCGCCGCAGTACATGCAAAGGTTGAGTTGGCGACGACGTGCCCGCTCTTCAGGTGGTAGTGTTGGTCGCATGAGGCCAAGTTGCATGGGTTCAGATGAGTCCTGGTTGGTGCTGGGGGGATCAGGGTAGGTAGGAGGCAGGTAGCGAGAAGCCGGCATAGGTACCTTTGCAGTCATCCAGGTGGGACGGTTCGGTTGAGAAGATCGCTCAGCCCGGCGTTCACGAAGCCGGCGGTCGATCTGGATAGCTGTGGTAATTAGATCTTCGAGGGTCTCGGGCACCCCCACTCGAGCGAGTTCGTCCTTCAGACTTTCAGAAAGGCCCAAGCGAAACTGGTGCCGCAGAGCTGCATCGTTCCATTGAGTGTCCGCGCTCCAGCGCCTGAAGTCCGTGACATAGTCCTCAGCCGCTCTGCGGCCTTGCTGAAGCGTGAGTAGGGCAGACTCGGCGGTAGCGGCTCGTTGAGGGTCATCATATAGCAGAGCCATGGCCTCAAGAAAAGCGAACAGGGTCCGTGTCTGGTCACCATTCTCCTCGAGCAGCCGGTGGGCCCAGGTCTGAGGGTCCCCTTGTAGTAGGGAGATTACGAATCCCACTTTGGTGACCTCCAAGGAAAATGTCCGGGGTTGCAGAGCAAAGTAGAGCTCACAGGCGCTACGGAAGGCTCGAAATTTGGTGCGGTCGCCAGCGAATCGCTCTGGCACTGGAACTCTTGGTTCAGGTGGAAGCATTACCACCGAAGGAGCAGAAACAGCTGATGCGGATCTGGAGGTTGAAGGAGCAGCTGGATCACTGGGGGCAGCCAGGCTGTGTACCTGCCCTTCTAGCCTAACGTAGCCTTCCTGTAGGTTCTTTACTGCTTCTGTGAGGGACGCCAGGTGTTTGCAGATTTCGTCTATGGCAGGGGCTATTCCCGCAGGCTCTGACATGGCTGTCTGATACTGTTACGTACCTTGTGGATAGAGCCTCGTATGCAGGAAAGAGCCCCTCTTACCGCCCGGGTTCAGGGACTGCTGGAGTGGGGACAGCAAGTACGGGAGCGCGGTGAGGTAAGAGTGCTTGGGATGACAGCAGACTGGTTGGAATGGAAATCTTGCGGGCAGGCAGTGTAGGAGACAGCGTCTCTGGAGGGTCACCGGAACCGGATAGCGGGAACTGGTGGACAAGCCGGGTTAGATGCAAGACAGAAACGGGTATGCAGTCAACACGGGTCAGATGGGCGGATCACCCGAAAGTCACTCTGTAGCGGAGGTAGCGTTGTCAAAGTTCAAGCATAGGTCTGATAACGAGGGGCAGTAGAGTAGAGCGGAGTCGGATCAAGCCAGGAGTCGGTAACGGTATTCAGGTAGTCAGACGGAGCCGGGTCAGGTATCGGGTAGAGCAGGTATCAGGTTTCAACAGGTATCAGGTAAGCAGGTATCAGGTTTCAACAGACATCAGGTTTCAGGGTTTTTAGGACATAAGCTGTAGATCAGACAGCAAGGTGTCACTGCTGCTACTGAACTTTACATTTATCAACATTAAACCTCATCTGCCACATAGTCGCCCAAGTAGACTGTCAGGGACCTACCTGTGGGCTCCGACGAGTCCCTGTTGCTCGCGCTCCAATTTCGCGTGTGTGCGCGCCGCGCGTGCGCGCGCGTGCACCTATCGTGCGCGCGCGTGCACGGCGCGCGTCTGCGTCACGGGGGCGCGCGCATGCGCGGCGGGAGCGCGCGCATGCACACTAGCCTCTCTTCGGCTAGTGCGCATGCGCGCGCTCCCGCCGCGCATGCGCGCGCCCCCGTGACGCAGACGCGCGCCGTGCACGCGCGCGCACGATAGGTGCACGCGCGCGCACGCGCGGCGCGCACACACGCGAAATTGGAGCGCGAGCAACAGGGACTCGTCGGAGCCCACAGGTAGGTCCCTGACAGTCTACTTGGGCGACTATGTGGCAGATGAGGTTTAATGTTGATAAATGTAAAGTTATGCACTTGGGGGCTAAGAATATGCATGTATCATACATGCTAGGGGGAGTTTAACTGGGGGGATCTGTAGTGGAGAAGGATGTGGGGGTTTTAGTTGATCATAAGCTCAATAATGGCATGCAATGCCAAGCTGCGGTTTCCAAAGCGAGCAAAGTCCTTTCTTGTATTAAGAGAGGTATGGACTCCAGAGATAGAGATATCATTTTGCCCCTTGTGGGAGATTAGCTCGTGGGGATCACTTTTCTGAAACACAGTCTGTAAACAGGCACTTTCTTTTTAAGTCTGGCAGCTGCCAGGTTTATTTCACAAAAGGTTTGCAGGTTAAAACAAACAAAACAGTAAACTTAAATCCTTGCCGTCCGGCGCTAACTAAACATCAGGGTCTCCTATCTATACAGTGTGGGGCTGGTCCCCACCACCCATAAAATAAACAACAACGCAAACCTTTTTCTTGCAATGTCTTTAGAGCTCCTCACACTCAGGTTCCCTCCTCAGTGTCCCAAAACCAGAGAGCTCCCTTCTGATCTCTTCCTGGTTGTTTTTAAGGTCTACCTGACATTTAACTCCAGTGGACCCAAATATCCGGACCGGAACACCAGAGGCCGTAAAACCCGGCCTGGATTCCGGTTCAGCTTCTCAAAATAGAACGTATGCGCGGTGAAATATACCTATGGTCAAGTATCTCACCTCGCATACCGTCACACCCTGTACAAATCATTAGTAAGACCTCATCTGGAATATGCAGTCCAGTTTTGGGCACCAGTTCTCAAAAAGGATATCGGAGAACTGGAGAAAGTGCAGAGGAGGGCAACTAAACTGATAAGAGGCATGGAGGAGCTCAGCTATGAGGAAAGATTAGAAAAACTGAATTTATTCAATCTTGAGAAGAGGAGAATAAGGGGGGATATGATCAACATGTACAAATATATAAGAGGTCCATATAGTGAACTTGGCGTTGAGTTATTCACTTTAAGGTCAACGCTGAGGACAAGGGGGCACTCTTTACGTCTGGAAAAGAGATTTCACCTCCAAATACGGAAAGGTTTCTTCACAGTAAGAGCTGTGAAAATGTGGAACAGACTCCCTCCAGAGGTGGTTCTGGCCAGCTCAGTAGATTGCTTTAAGAAGGGCCTGGATTCTTTCCTAAATGCACATAATATAACTGAGTACTACGTTTTGTAGGTAAAGTTGATCCGGGGTAAATCCGATTGCCTCTCGGGGGATCAGGAAGGAATTTTTTCCCCTCCGGTAGCAAATTGGATCATGCTCTGCTGGGGTTTTTTGCCTTCCTCTGGATCAACTGTGGGTATGGAGTTGGGTGTATGGGATGTACTGTGTTTTATTTTGTTTGTTTATTTTTTTTTATGGTTGAACTGGATGGACTTGTGTCTTTTTTCAACCTGACTAACTATGTAACTATATAGTCCTCTCCGTATTTTTGAGAATAGCCTTTGGCTACTAGTCTTGCTTTGTATCGTTCAATTGTGCCATCTGCATTGTATTTCACTTTAAAAGTCCATTTACAGCCTATGGCTTTCCTTCCGGGTGGTAGTTCTGTAAGTGTCCATGTTTTAGTGTCATGCATGGAGTTTATCTCTTCCTCTGCAGCCTTTATCCATTTAGTTGTTCTAAAAGTTGAGATATGTCTTCCCAGTTTACAGGTTCGTTGATACTGGCAGTACTCGCTTTGTATGAGAGACGTATAGGTGGTTTACCTTTGTTTTCTCTTGACTGTCTCGGTTTTGTGTCTGAGCCTTCATGTATCTGCTCTTCAGTACTGGTTGAGTCTACACTCACTTCAAGTGTTTGTTCGGAAGTTATAGAGATGGGCTGGTCAATGTCAGTTTTCTCTTCTATTCTTGCTTCTACTGTTGTCATTACATTGTCTCTTAAATCTTCAACAAAAGTTATGCTGTTGCTAATGGTAACCTTGGCTGTTTTGGGATTTAGGATTCTGTAACCCTTGACATTTTTACTGTATCCAACGAAGATACTTTCAAACGCTATGTTTTGGAGATTGGTTCGTTTTTCTTCAGGTATGTAGATCAATGCTTTGCATCCAAAAATTCTTAGGTGTTTTACACTTGGCTTCTCATTGTGTCATAGCTCATATGGGGTTTTCTCCACTGTTCTGGAAAGAAGTCTGTTCTGCAAATATGTAGCTGTCATGGCTGCCTCACCCCAGTATTTTTGTGGTAGTCCAGAGTCTGTCAGCATACATCTGATCATTTCAGTCAGAGTTCTGTACTTTCTTTCAGCTATTCCATTTTGTTCTGGTGTATACAGGACTGTCTTTTGATGTTCTATTCCATGCCTTTTTAAGTACTCTTGTATCTTACCTCCTGTGAATTCACCTCCATTATCTCTCCGAAGTATGAGAGGCTTTCTCTGGAACTTGTTACTTTCTATCATATGCAAATGGAGATCCCTGTCTTTGTTATATAGTCTTGTAGTTTGACGAAAACTTCACTCTTGTATTGCATTAGGTAGGTGACTGTATATCTTGAGTAGTCATCTATGAAAGGCACTATGTACCTGTTGCCTCCAGGTGTTGGTGGGTTTAGGGGCCCACACACGTCACTGTGAACTAAGTAAAGTGGTCTTGAGGCTCTCTTCTGGCTGACTTTGGGAAGTGTTGCTCTCGTAGCTTTGAATTTAATGCAACATTGACATTTAGCAGTGACTGGACAAGGGGATACTATTAGATCCCTTGTCAGATTCCTCCTCTGTAGTTCCAGTATGCATTCTGGGTGTCTGTGACCTAGACGTCTGTGCCATATATGTATACAGTCATTGTGCTTGTGTGTACATAATCTCACCTTTTCCTTCACTGTGTCAAGGTGATATAGATGATCATCCAGCTTTGCGCTTGCTATTGTATGTTTGCCGTTTAGAATGGAACACTTGTCACCTTGGAATTTCACAGTGAGTCCTCCGGCTGTTAGACGTTTCACAGATAAGAGTCCTCCTTCTAGATCAGGAAGATATAGCACATAATTCACTGGTATGATTAAATTGTGTCCCGCATCATCAGGGCATACAAGGGTTCCGTGCCCACATCCTTCTGCATGTATTGTGCTTCCATCTGCAAGGTAAATAGTTTCTTTGTTGTTCAGAATAAGTTCTGTGAATAAACTTCTATCACTCGTCATGTGACTGGTTGCCCCTGAATCGATGCACCAGTC
Organism: Rana kukunoris; assembly: GCA_029574335.1. Lineage (NCBI taxonomy): Eukaryota > Metazoa > Chordata > Amphibia > Anura > Ranidae > Rana > Rana kukunoris. Next base: position 77,793,711 of record CM056050.1, on the reverse strand, counting down.
TTGGCATTTATTACTGCCTTAAATGTGGCATTCCAGTTGCCTTCCCTTGGGTCATTGATTGTGGTTTTGACCTTTTGTTTAGCATAAGAGGGACGTTGTCTCATTTGCTCTGCTTTCCATATAGTACAGTCTTTCTTTATGTGTTCCTGTTTGTGGCATCTGAAACACACTCTGGTTTCTTTCCTGTGTAACCCTGCGTCTGCAGCTTTAAGAGCGTTACTGGTTTCGGATTCTGTGGAGTCATGCACTAATTCCTTTCTTCTCTGATACTCATCTATGAGCCTGGTTTTTACAAATGCTACCGTCAGATCTGTCTTAGGTCGTGTCTTCAGTGCATTGATTAGTGCAGTGTATGTATCGGGCAAACTGCATAACAACATGGCTGCATTGTGACTGTCTGTTATATTCTCCCCGCTTGATCTGAGTTGCGCAATCACTTCCAGCATTGTGTTTAAATGCTCCTGCATGTCCTATTCTCTGCCAAGTCTCATTTTGTAATGTTTCCGCAGCATAAACAGCTTGTTGTTTAAACTGGATATTTCATTTAATGCAGTCTTTTCAGTACATCCCACATTTCTTTTGCTGTGTCCTCATTGCGTATATGAATGAGCTGATCATCTTCTACTAGTAAGCTTATTGTGGCACGTGTTTGTCTGTTTTTCTTGTCCCAGTCCTGATTATTATCCTGTGGCCTCTCTGTAGTGGTAACCTCCCACAAGTCATCTCTGGATAACAGCATTTCCACGTTAAACTTCCATAGCTGATATTTGTCATTGTTCAGCTTGGCCACTGAGAGTTTAAGCTCTGAGTTTCCGGCCATTTTATAGAAGAGGATGAGAAATAACAGGATCACATAGGAGAAGAGAAAAGGAGCAGACAAGAGAGGAGAAGAGAAATGAGGAGGACATAGAAAAGGATGAGAGAAAAAAGTAGCTGATTGGGGAGGAAAAGAGAAAATAGGAGCAGGACAGAGAATAGGAGGAGAAAGATGAGAAGCAGATGAAAAATGAGGAGATAGATAAGTAGCTAATAAGAAAGGAGGATAGATAAAAGGAGCAGATAGGAAAGGGGAAGGGGAAAATGAGAAGATACCGTAGGAGAGGCAAAAAGAAGCAGATAGGAGAGAGAAAATGAGCAGATATGAGAGGAGGAGGGGGAAGAGGAGCAGATGGGAGAGGGGGAGAGAGTAGAGGAGCAGATAGAAGAGAAGGAGAAAGATGAGAAGCAGATAAGAAAGTAGGAAGAAGAGAAGAGGAGCAAATAAGAAAGGAGGAGAGAGAAAAAAGAAGCAGATAAGGGAGAAGAAGAGGACATAGAAAAGTAGGAGAGAAAAGAGGATTGTATACGTGAGAAGGGTGGGAGGAGGAGCAGATTAGGAAGAAGGAGAGAGAAAAGGAAAAGATAAGAGATAAGGGAGAGAAGAGGAGCAGTAAAGGGGTGAAAAAGAAGAGGGGAGGAGAGAGGAGGGAGAAGAGGGGAGGGAAATCCAAATTCTGCAATTTAGTGACATAATCTGCATCAAAAAAGGATGTGGCAATAAAGGTATGTACATAGAGGTAATAGTGTCTGCAAATCATCTGCAACAATGTAGCAGAGACTATTTTCCATCTACAGTGTTATTACTAGTGATGAGCGGAATATGCCATATTCGATTTTCGCGATATTTCACGAATATATAGAAGAATATTCGCGAAATATTCGTTAATATCGAATATTCGTGATATTTTATCAAAAAAAAAAATTTTTGCCAAATTTCGCTAATGCGAATGCGAAATTGGTTGCGAAATTCTCGTCAACACGCGAAAACGAATATAATTTCTGGATTACTAAACTAATATGCACTAAACACTAACTCTACTTACACAAACGTATATGACTAAACTAAAGCTATTTTATTTTTATTTTTTTATACACAAAACACAGAAGGGCAGAGAAAGTATTCGCGAATATTCGTAATACGAATATTCGCATTGCGAATATTCGGCAACATAAAAGGATCGCCTCAGCTACTCGGCCCAGGGTCTCTAATCATACCAGCAATGCTTTTAGACGTCGATGGAGATCACTAGGATTTAAAAATAAATTTGAAAAAATACGAATATTCGCAATAGCGAATATTCACCGGGATATTCGATTTATTCGCGAATACTCGAATATGCAATATTCGTAACGAATATTCGCAATGCGAATATTCGTGAGCAACACTAGTTATTACCTGTGCTGGGTAGGAGTAGAAGATTACAGCACTTCACCAAGTAAAGGTCATGACTGGCGTAGTTAAGAGCTACCTGCCCCCTGACCATAAGTCCCCCAACCTCCCCACTTGAATCCCTCTTAAAGAACTACAGACAAGTGCTTGGATAAATTGGCCGCGCACGGCCTTTTATTAAAACAATTAACAACCATTTTCTTTTAAAACAAGTGAAACGTAAACATCAGAATTCAGATAGTACACCTTATTTTGAGGTCCCTGACGGCAACGTACAACCATAGCCCATTCCTGTTGAGGTACCACCTAGCTGAGCTGCCACCCCAGCCGCTATTTCTAAAGACTCAGGGCCTAAACCCAGCTTACCTCAACCACCCAGGGGGCTTCCCCCTCACCATTCACTAACCAGTGAATACCACTCGGGGATACCATACCAAAGATGGTTCCCCACCGCTTATTACATGACCATTTCCATTACCAACAAGGACCCCAAAAACGCCAACTCCCGTAAACAATAAAGGAGGGGGGAAGACCCCCCCAAACCCCAAAAACAACAGGGGTGAGAGGGCAGGTGTCAGCTTCTTGCTGTCCTGAGGCAAATGTGCCAACTCCACCCCCCAACTGTAACCTAACAACCTGGCTCCCCCCTCTACACACCCCTGCCTGGACCAATCGGCTTCCCTGAATCCCAACCAAGCCTCTAACCCCTTAACTCCCGGCTGCCTTAACACCCCGTCATGTCCCCCCTCCTCTGAGCCAGTTCTGTCCAGCTGCGGGGGGTTCCTTGACTGGCGTAGTTAAGAGCTACCTGCCCCCTGACCATAAGTCCCCCAACCTCAAGACTCAGGGCCTAAACCCAGCTTACCTCAACCACCCAGGGGGCTTCCCCCTCACCATTCACTAACCAGTGAATACCACTCAGGGATACCATACCAAAGATGGTTCCCCACCGCTTATTACATGACCATTTCCATTACCAACAAGGACCCCAAAAACGCCACGGTGCCACGGTGTGACACCTCACACCTGCGCGCCCCGCCAAACCCGAAAAGCCCTTTGGACACCATCTTCCAGCCCCAGGAACCACAAGTCCACCCCTACCGCGTTCAAGTGAACGCCATCACCTCGTAAGAAGCGCCAAGTCTCCTCCTCCAAATCGAGGTGCCGAACCACCAAACCCCCATTATGCACAAAAAACTTGCCCACCTCCTTAATCACTTTAACTCTGGCCCGATTGAACCGGTCCACCAACCTCGCCCCGCGCCAGACAGTGCGGGCAACGATGTCCGACCACATCAACAAAGCGCCCGGGAATTCTCTCCGCAGGCGCAGGAAATCAAACCGCACATCCCGGATGAGCTCCCTGGAGGTCCTGACTCCAAGGTCATTGCCCCCCAGCGTGCACCACCAAAATGTCAGGAGGTCTGTCCAGCCAGGCATATTTGAGGGCTTCGGGCACCACCCCACCCCACATCATGCCCCGAACACCTATCCAACGCACATCCCCCACATCCCGTGGAATGCCCAACTGTCTTGCCCCCGGCTTGACCTCGGCCCTCCTTGCCCCCCAGTAGACAAAGGAGTGCCCCAGGATCCACACAAGGCATCTACGATCTGTATAGAGAACAGATACAAACGGTACAGAACGACAGACCACAACACAGAGACACACAATAACACAGCAGCAACGTAACATAGAGAGAGAGGCCAACCCCCCCCCCCCAACCCACTACAGAAAGAAAGAAAGAACCCCTACCTACAACAAATGCGACCGAACGTACAACCGGAAGCGGTTGGACTCCCACCTGCCGATGCTCCGGACTGTAGCATCATCCAGCCCCCAACGCGCAGCCTCCATAGCCGCTCCAATGCGGAACGAGTGGGACCTGTACTGTTCCGGGTCGAAACCCGCCCACCGCAAACACTTCCGGAAAATCATCACAAACTGAAAACGCGACAGGCAAGAGCCACCCGCGAACGCCGCTAGCGCCTCTACTGGACACAAGCCCCACTCGCCCTTGAACAAAACCAAAGTCTCTCCCCGCCCGCTTTGGTCCGTTTTGGAGCGACGAATAACCACCCGCACAGAATCCCCACCGAAGAGGATATCCTCCCATAACACACCCCCACCCGACAGCCTAGAAGGACTCACCAGCTCACCCAGGCGCAAAGCACCAAAGAAGGCCAGTAGAAAAGCAGCCTGGAACAACAGCTGCTCATACGAGCTCACGCAAACAGCGGAAAGGGCCGTAAGGACGGCCCGTAACACCTCAAAGGACACAGGCCTACGGTAATCCACCGACCTACGACCCCTGCGATACCCTCTCATAGCCTGCCTCACCAGGAAGGCTTTAGTCGCATCCTCCCAGCCGGACAGTTTGAACCAGAACGCCAGTCCCGCCAGCTTGCGAGCCACCGACGCCGCCGAAACCCCCTGGATGAAGTTCCCCACCACAAAATACACCACCACAGACACCAAATCCACACCCGAATCCAAACCGCCTACCTCAGCGAGCAACATCTTCCACTCCGCCCAAGCACCCTCGTATGCACACCAAGTAGCCCTGCTCACTGAGTCCCGAATCAGTTGGTCAACGACTCTGACACCACTTCCCATAGTCCTGGCGGACAGGGCGTCCCCTGCTGCTCCGCCTCCGGGGCCAACAAGCAAAATTCTGCCCACTGCGAACGAGACAAAGCATCCGCGATTTTGTTAGAAACACCTGGGATATGGACTGCGTAAACAAAAGCATTCAAATGAAGACATAGCAAAACCAAGTGTTTCAAAAGACGCACCACCATCAAAGAAGAAGCCGACAATCCATTAAGGGCGGCCACTACTCCCATGTTGTCGCAATGGAAGTGCACTTGTCGGTCCCGAAAAGCCTCACCCCAGATCTCAACCGCAAGCACAATTGGAAACAATTCCAAAAGCACCAAATTCCGCAACCAACCCGCCTCCCCCAGGACGACGGCCACCGACCGGCTGACCATTTGCCCTGGTAGAAAGCCCCGTACCCCCCAGCTCCGGCCGCATCAGTGAAGAATGCCAGGTCCGGCGTACTCACCGGCCCAGACATCCACACGGACCGACCATTGTAAGAGGCCAGGAACGCATCCCAAACCCGAAGATCCGCTCTGTGCTCCCGGGACAACCAAATTAAATGGCGAGGGCAAGGAAAGCTGCCGACAAAAGATCCGCCCCATCGGAATAATCCTGCAGGCAAAGTTCAACTTGCCCAACAGCGACTGAAGCTCTTTCAACTGAACCTTCCGCCTGCCAACCAGCCCCGACACCTCCCGCCGCAAGGCCACTACCTTGTCCTCCGGCAAACGACACTCCATGGCCATGGTATCAATTGTGATACCCAGGAAGACCAGTTCCGTAGTGGGGCCCACCATCTTGCCCGGGGGCCAGCGGAATGCCAAAACGGCCCGCTACGTGTTGCAGCGTTCCAAGAAGCACTGCACATACCGCTGAATCGGGGGGCCCGACGCACAAAAAGTCATCCAAGTAATGGATGATCGAATTGACGCCGGAAACATCCCTCACCACCCATTCCACAAAGGAACTGAGGGCCTCAAAAAACTCACAGGAAACCGAACAGCCCATGGGCAGGCAGCAATCCACGAAATATGCGTCACCCCACTTACATCCCAACAAGCGCAGGCTGTCCGGGTGGACCGGCAGCAGCCGAAAAGCCGCCTCCACATCCGTTTTTGCAATAAGTGACCCCCTCCCGAACCTCCGAACCCAAGCCACAGCCGCGTCAAAGGACTTATACGAGACCGTACACGCCCCCGGGTCAATCCCATCGTTGACCGAACCCCCACGGGGATGAGAAAGGTGGTGAATCAGCCGAAATGTTCCCGGCTCCCGCTTGGGAACCACCCCCAACGGAGAAACCACCAGACCCGGAAGCAGGGGGGCAGCAAAGGGGCCACTCATCCGCCCCAGCGCCACCTCCCTAGCCAACTTCGCCGCCACCACTTCCGGGAACTGAAGGGCCGAACGCAAGGTGGGACCTCCGTCAGAGAACACGGGATCCTAAAACCCTCAGAGAAGCCCAACCAGAGAAGGTGGGCCGACACCCGATCCGGGTACCTATTTGACAAGGGGCGCATCCTTTTCGCCTTCACCGGCGTCATCCCTTTTTCCAGGAGAATCCCCAGCCTTGCCTTGCCCGGACTTAAAACAACGCGCAAAGGAATGGGTTCCTCCACACCCCGAACACTCGTGACGGAAATGACACATCCCCCCGAAACGGCAAGAGCTTTCGTTAAACTGCCAACACACCCCTTTTTTTACACGTGTGTGACGGTCCTGAGGTGAAGGCCCCGCCAGCCCTGCCAGGAAAAGGCTGACCCCCCCCAACGCACAGGGGCCAACAGCCTCATCCAGAGGCCAGTGTCCTTGTGGTCCCATCTTATCCCAGGGCGCACCGCCTTACGCTGACGAAATTGTTCGTCGTACCGCAGCCACGCCCCGCCCCCATAAACCCTATAGGCCTCACCTACCGCATCCAGGTAACAGAACAAGGCCGAGCAACACCCCGGGTCTCTCTCCCCGATCACACTCGCTAGTATCGCGAAAGCTTGCAGCCAATTCGCGAAAGTCCGAGGAATGAGGCGGAAACGCTGCTTCTCCTCCTCCTCCCTCCTACTCTCGTCAGGCCGCACGCGATCCAAATGAAATTTCTTCAGAGGGAGCAAGAAAAATATCTCCACATACTCCCCCCGCCAAATCCGCTCCCGGACCTCCTGCCTGAGGTGGGCCCCCAGCGGCCCCTCAATGCAGACGTACACCTCCCCCCTGGCAGAATCCGCCAGGCGGGCGATGTCAGCCCCACCATCTGCAGCATCCGCAGTTGAAATTGCCGGCTCCGGCCCCCCACCCGACGTTAAAGGGGACACCGTGGCAGGCAAGCCAGAAGCACCCGGGACCTCCGACGACGACGCACCCCGTCCATCCCCCAGCTCCCGCAGTAGGCCCCTCACCTGCTCCAAAGCTTCCACGGACAGAGCCCCCCCCCGGGACTCCACCCCCCACTTCTGAGCCCTACTAGGAGACCCCACAGACTGAGCAAGAAAAGGTAACAGGAAAGACAAGTCAGACTCACCAGGCTGCAGAGGGGCGGGCACTCCGCCAGCCGCCAAAACGAACTCCCCCGCTGCCTCGTCCTCCTCCTCAACTTCGCCCTCTTCTGGGCTGCTGTCATCCGCCACTGGCACTCTGGGGACATCCGACCTCCGCAGGGCAGGCCATCCTCTGCTCCCAGGTGCCGCAGGCATGCGACGCTCCGCTGAAACACTCCCGGTCCTCCTCCCCACACACTGCGGACCTCCGGCCCTGTCTTCATCTCCGGGCGACACACTTCTCCCCGTTCCCACGGGCACCGCACGTGACCCGGAGCCGCACGCCCTGCCGATTTCCCGCCACCGCGGGCAGACGTGCCCGCACACCCTCGCCGAGACACCGACCTCCCGGAGGGGCCCCTGGCCGCTCCTGGCACCGGGCCAGGACCCGCCACCGCACTCCTCCCACGCCGGGCTGGCGCGCCGACCGGAGCTTCGCCAGCCGCACCAGCCGCCTGCTCCGGCATCCGGACGACGGAGGACGGGCCCGGTCCCACACACCAGCGCACACCCGCCCCCCGCGAGCTCCGCCTAGGAAGGGGATTCCTCCCAGGCAACCCTACCGCCACAGCCATCGGACGCTTGAGAGGGGGGCCTGAAGGGTCTGCATGCGGGCTCCCAATGCGGCACTGAGCCCGGGGGGTCCTATCAGGACTGTAGCGCTCCGGCGGCCTTGACCGGCGGGGGGGACTTCTGGACCCCCTGCAGAGACGCAGCCAGACGGCCCTGCACCCACTCTGAGCCATGAGTGGCAACCGCGGCCCTAAGCTGAGCGATAAGGCCCTCGATATCGCCCATGATGGCAGCAGCGTGTCAGCTTCTTGCTGTCCTGAGGCGATTGTGCCAACTCCACCCCCCAACTGTAACCTAACAACCTGGCTCCCCCCTCTACACACCCCTGCCTGGACCAATCGGCTTCCCTGAATCCCAACCAAGCCTCTAACCCCTTAACTCCCGGCTGCCTTAACACCCCGTCATGTCCCCCCTCCTCTAAGCCAGTTCTGTCCAGCTGCGGGGGGTTCCTTTCATAACTGTACAGTAATCATGTCCTGGAATTCCATTCCATTGCTGTGTGTTGCCTTGCCAGGATGCCACCCGCTTGTGGCCAGTGGGGTTGTGGGTCTGGAAGGATGTTTTGGTAACAGAGACCTGATGCCGCGTACACACGATCATTTTTCGGCATGTAAAATAAACAACGTTTAAAAAAAATGTCATTTAAAATGATCGAGTGTGGGCTTCATGCCGGGTTCACACAATCGTTTTTCGGCATTAAAAAAAAAAAACGTTGTGTCCTAAAAACAAAGTTTTTCCAACTTTATCATTAAAAACGATGTTGCCCACACACCATCGTTTTTGAAAAATGATGAACAAAGCGCGGTGACGTACAACACGTGCGACTGCACTCTAAAGGGGAAGTTCTTTTTCGACTTTGGGCTGCTTTTAGCTGATTCCTTGTTAGTAAAAGACGATTTGCGATTTTCTGTCTGTTACAGCGTGATGAATGTGCTTACTCCATTATGAATGGTAGTTTTACCAGAACGAGCGCTCCCACCTCATAACTTGCTTCTGAGCATATGCGGGTTTAAAACGTCGTTTTAGCCCACACACGATCATTTTTTACAACCCGGAAAACTATTTTTTTTAAAACGACGTGAAAAAATGCAGCATGTTCGAATTTTTTTCTGTCGTTTTTCAGAAGATGAAAAACGATGTCAAGCCCACACATCATCATTTTAAATGACGTTTTTAAAAACGGATTTTTTTTTCGACGTTTTAAACTATGTCGTTTTTTCGGGTTGTAAAAAATGACCGTTGTGTGGGCTAAAATGACGTTAAAAACCTGTGCATGCTCAGAAGCAAGTTACGAGACGGAGTGCTCGTTCTGGTAAAACTACTGCTCGTAATGGAGTAAGCACATTCATCACGCTGTAACAGACAGAAAAGCGCGAATCGTCTTTTACTAACACAAAATCAGCTAAAGGGTCACGTCATCCGAATGGATCTTCCCCTTTACAGTGCCATGGTACGTGTTGTACGACACCGTGCTTTGCTAGAGCATTTTTTTTTTTACGACCGTGTGTGGGCAACATCGTTTTACTGATGAAGTTGGAAAAAACGTTGTTTTTTCTACATGCCGAAAAACTTTGTTTTTTAAATGCCGAAAAATTATCATGTGTACGTGGCATGAGCTGTCCATCAAGCAGTTCTCTTTTTCAGGATTCAGTCTTATATTAGTTCACAGTCCTCCCATAGGGTTCATGTACTTGGTCATATAAAAAAATACAGCAACTAGTACGCTGGATCTTGCTGTTAGAAGCTGGTGGCAAGATACTGTGTAGAAAGTGCTCTGTATGCTCTATTCATGTAACATTTGAACAGTGTTTATATGCATACAGTGTTACAGAGTAAAGTTCAATTTAGATAGATTTAATTTCATCCAATTCAGCAGGGACCTGCAGAACTTTGATCCATGTGAGGTTGCTCCCCCTTGACAAAAGTCAATCTAATGATCAACTTTTTTGAAGAGGAATGCTGGGCAGCATCTGCTGATCAGTGTATTCTTACAGTGGAGAGTCCTTGCTGTCCGAATACGAATGTCTCAGCGGTAGGGGGGAAGAATCCTCCATCCACCTCAATTATGTGGATGGAGGAATCCATTTGTGTTTTTTCATTCCGTTTTTTTGTTCATGTTTTTCTCATTTGTTTAATTTTTGCCCTTTTCTTTTTGTTGATGAGATACCGGTGTCTTATTAAGGCACTTAGTATCTTGCATTTCTAGGAAGCAGGCGTAGTTATTTCTGCTAGCGTCCACTCTAGCACATTTGCACTGTATACGTGTAAATGTTACCACAAACACTTACAGGCATGCAGCCTAAAATATGATCTGAATGCAAGACTTTTTTGTAGATTATGAGACCGTAAAGAGTTATTTCACCTTTACAGAAAAAATATAAAGGTGAACTAACCCTGGACCTCCGTCCCCCCTTTCCCCCCATCCCTGCTGCACTTACATCTGGGGTTGCTGAGCTTGCCCTAACATGCCAGGACAGTACACATTATCCCCCTTTCCCCCAATATGACCCCCCTTTTGGAAAGCCAACAGTCCAAGATATTTAGCAAGAGGCAAGGCATGATTTTTTTATTTATTTTTTTGGTGTGGCGGTGATCAGGTATACTGACTGGTGACATTATGTAAAAAAGAAAAAGAGATAAAGAAACGTGATTTTAATTTTACATATTTTTTTTCTTTTTTTAAACTTTTCTTTTCAATTTTTTTACATACTCGCATCAGAGTAGTTTAGTATCACCATAGTGGTGCTGTGATTGGCCCACAGCTATCGCATGGTACAGGGTTCTATGATTGGGCCAGGTACCATGTGATCACTGGTGACCAATCACAGAACACATACCGTAGTAAATCATGATGTTATTAATGGATTCAATTCATGACTGTTGTTTACTGGGTATCATGTGAGCGCACAGCAATCGTGTGGTATCTGGGCCACTCACAGCGGCCCAATATCGAGAACGCAATCTACTAAGTCCCAGCACAATCAACAGGGCAAAAAAAAAAAAACATTAAAAGTGGAACAAACAAAAAAAAGGTTCAAGGAGTCCTTGAACCTGGACATTACATCGCTGGATAGTATCAGGAGAAACCGGGGAGAACGTCACTCAAAAGGGAAAGTTCCACTTTAAGGCCTCCTCCACCACTTTTTTTTGCCATTCGGCAATTTTTTTTTTGGGGGGGGGTGCCTGGTTAAAACAGGTACTCATTTCCATTTCCGCTGGGATTGCCTGGCTATCAGAGCAAAAGCTCTCCTTCCCCATTTCCTCCCGGCACATGTCGCAGGTCCTCCAATACTGCAAGACCATTTACAGTGTGCAGCATGGCCAGTGCATGCACAGCCAGTACCCTTGCCCGCAGTTAACAGGTCGGTCCCCCTGTCCCTGGCGTCCCCACAGGTGAGCACAGTGCTGGATCCTGGGACAGGTGAGTGTCTGTTTATTAAAATTCAGCAGTTACAGTTTTTGTAGCTGCTGACTTTTCATTTTTATACAAAGATCTTCTGCCATGCTAGACAGGGCTGCGCTTTGTGGCAGAGCTGTGTAACTCTCAGAACTAGATGGACAGTAATACAAAACCTTTGGCAGGCACAACAGCTCCCATATATGTACAGTATTTCATATGTGTACTTAGCTATTTGCCTGAAGTTCGATTTTAAAGCAGAATTCCAGTTATGTCTAGTTCTGCATAGTTACATTAGTCCAGCTTATACCAATTTAAATATGTATGTGTCATGCCTAGCCGATTCCCATGGGAGCCGTAAGTCACTGTAATAGGCACCACTGATTGCCGATGGCCTATGGGCCCCTTGCCAAGCAGCTTCCCATTGTGAAGACAGAAGATTGCTTGCCCGGTACAGACGCCATAACAAACCCCCTGAAGAACCACTGGTGAATTTGGACCCATGTCCCCTTTTGTAGTACACACCGCCGAGCACACTGCATTTTCGTCATTCTTTCATTGGTTCAGAAAACAATCTAGGTGTTCTTCTTAGGGTTTATATTGAAGCAGGAATTTGGATGGGATAGGGGGCATAGAATACCCCTGGTGAATTTGCAACTGGAAAAACACCTCAACTTCTGGCTGCTCTCCACTAGACATGTGCACAGAAAAAATGTTTTCATTTTTTTTTGTTCCGTTTCGTATGGTCCCGTCGGTTCATTTCCGTTCGTTTTTCGTAAGATGCCCATTTTCCCGTTCGTTCCCGTTCGTTTGTCGTACGACGCAATTTTTTCGTATTCCGATCGTTTTGTATTTTCGTTACCGTTTTAATTTCGTACATGCAGGATGGTTCGTTATTCTGTTTAATTCATGTTCGTTACTTGTTAGACAATAATTATTATGAATTATCGTGAAAAAAAAAATCCTTTTTTCTGTTCATATTTTCAGTCACATGTTCATATGAACAATGAAACATGTGACTGAAAATATGAACAGAAAAAAGTATTTTCGTAATTTTGTACTTTCCTAATTATATTGCGGGATTCGCTGCACTTTCAACACGCGGCTCATCCATATTAACTATTGTTAAGCCCCATACACTTGGTCAGACTGTTTTAACAACAAACAAAAAAACGATTGTTTTCCGATCGTTCTCAGAAAATTTGTTCGTTTTTAAACTGCATCAGAAAACCATTTTTGGGTTCAAAAGTCTGGCCAACTGATCTCCCTTCAGATGAAAATCCACAGAAAAGTTTATTTGGCTTTACTGTACTAGTACTCACTGTACTAGTGTACTCAGCACAAAAGAGAAGCTGCTTACTACACTCACTGCCCATTCAAAAAAACGATAAACAAAAGATTTGCATTTGAATCCTTTTTCTTTTGTTATTTTCGTATGTTGATATGACACCTTTAACAAAAGATTTGCATTCAGTATTTTGAATACACAATACGAACAGAAAAAGGAATTCATTCAATATACATAATGAAATTCTTTTGTTATAGATGTCATTGAACAATGAACATACAACTGAAAATGAACACAAAACGGATTCAAACAAAATACACAATGCAAATCTTTTGATACAGATTTCATTTTTAGTTCTTTTGCCATTTTCGTTTTGTCGTTTTTTTCCCGTCGGATCGTTCGTTCGTATCTGCGTTTGTTCGTTATGCGGCTCATCCGTTATCCCATCGTTTTCGTATTTTGGTGCTTTATTGTTTTCGTATGTACACATTATCCCGCGGGTACGAAAATTAACATTTTCGGACGAAAATAACATTCGTACGAACGGGAATGCACATATCTACTCTCCACACACTTCTGTCTGCCCTCATTTTCCCACAGAATTCCCAATACTCATAGTGGCCTACACTCCCTCAGGAGGTAAAGAATACACACACCGTCTCCTCAGTATTAGAGGTCATTTACTTACTTAGGACCATAGGATCACTGGTTGCCTCCTGCTGATATCCACAGGCTCTTCCTAGTGACTGACATGTAGACTCACACCACCGCAGGATAGTTGGACTTCTCACCAACTTCCTCCTGGCTCTTTCCAATGAGCCTTCTCCTTACCCAGGGCAGAGCCCCTGCACAGGGGTCTCCTCTTGCAAAACGTGACCCAGGAACACTGCATCAGTCCTCAGACTACTTATGGGTTTTTCCTCTACCTTCTGGGCACACCACCCAGGGATTGGTTGGAGTCCCATAATTATTCAGGCTGCCTGTCCTGCTTTCCCTTCTACTAAAAGCCCCTAGAACAGTGGTTCTCAACATTTCTAGTGCCGTGACCCCTTGATAAAGTTTCTCAAGTTGTGGGGACCCCTAACAGTAAAATTTTCATAGCGTGGGTTGTCGGCACCCAAGGCAAGTCATTTTCAGCCCTAACCCATTGACATTTAGCGCTCACCGGATCCCTTCCACTCGTACAGTATTAAAACCCCTTATGGTACATTTTAGAATGTACCACTCTTCGTTCTTTCTTTCCCTTTCATCTCGCTCTATTCTAATTTCTTGCCTCCCATCCATGTCTCTAGTCTTCTGTCTTGTTCCCCTATTTTTTTCATTTTTTGTTTCTCCCCCTCTTTTCCCTATCTCTTCAATGTATTCTCTTTTTATTCCTTCTCTTACTCCTTGGTGGGGGGAAATGGGATGAGTGGTAGTGCTGCGGGGGGGGGGAGTTCTGATCAGCCAACTTGGTGCTCTTGATCAAGGTAATCTGCTGATCTGAGAACTGTAGTGGGGACTTATAATGGCAACTATAATCACAGGTAGCGTTGCTCACTGTGTCTTCGGCTTCACTGTGTCTCCAGCTCTGTGGTCTCGTACCAGTGACACCTATGCCGAAATCAGGAGAAAGGGTCTCCTCCAGCCCCCCCTTCATATTCCTCACCAGTCAGCTGACCTCTAGTCTCTGCGCCCCCCCCCCCCCCCAGCCATGCCATGAACTGAATGGGCGGCTGAAGGTTACAGGAACAGCCCAGAATTCGGTGACCCCTGGCAAATAGTCATTTGATCCCCAAAGGTGTCCCTACCCCCAGGTTGAGAACCACTGCTCTAGAAGATGGGAGAGTAGCAGAACAGCAGCCTGTAAAACACTGAGCAGCCCTGAGAAATCCACCCCTGTTTACAGGGGTCCCATTTCCCCCCACTGTTTACAGAAGAGCCAAACTAAATGTTCCTAGCAGCTTACTGTAAACTAGGAGGGTGCTACAAACACATTCTCAATGAATGCAAAGAGTTCTCTGTGGAGTTCAAAGTGGAGAAGCAGAGCAGTGACATCATGATCTCTACCTCTCCCAAAGAATGATTTGTATTAATTGAGAAAAATGAATGGTGCCTGTGCCAAGCAAGAAATCTCCTGTGCTCATTAAGTAGCAGGGCAGACGCTCAGCACAGAAATATTAAGCTAGCGGCAATGATAGTAGTGATGATTACTATGGTGACTTCCACCTTATATGGGGACTAGCCCGGTATGGCACATTCATAGCTACATTGGTCCCAGCTGGTTGGGTAATTGGGAGAGGGCCCTGGTTATATAGGTAGGCTGCCAGGCAAGTACTGCATTAACCCCTTATATGACTTTACATTATAGGGCTCGAGGGGAAGAATCATGATTTTACCAGGCTAGGGGAAATTTAAAATGAGGGGTTATTGAATATGAATTATTCAGACTTTGGATCATTGTTATTTTTTGAAATCTAGATACAAACATAAGTAATCTGGATTGAGCCAGATCTGACCAATTAAATTTCTTTACCTCTAATCCACTGACATTTGTCCGAAACACAATATTGCAGACAGTGGGGATATATAAAATTCTGTCTGAGTTCCTACCTCTTGACTTCTCTGTGTTCTGCAGGCATTATGACAAGGTACCTGCTAATGAGCTTACAATTTCTGCTGAGAATTTAGCCGACTCTAATCCCAGCACTGTAACCCCGTGGCACATATCACAGCCTTGTTCTGTGTAGCCTCATGATTTTCTTCAGATGGCTGGATAATAGAAGTGTGTGGTCACACATTTTAATGAAAGTGTTCGCAGAGTCATCAATGACGGCACATTTATAATTAGAAGACAAATTAACGCTTTACTTTTAGACATAGTCATCACTTGAAAGGCATCTGTCAGGAAAGAAATAGAAGATAGGAACTGCAGTTGCTGATTCATTCGCTAAGGTGCAAGTTCCAAGGCTGTCCTATTTAATGGGGAAACTATAATGGATTTGGGTTATTCCTATTATTATTATTATTATTTTTCTAAAGTTTATATCTTTTTGCCCTGTTAAGCTGCTAATATTTTGGTAAATGGGTAGGGGTACGATATATATACCCGATACCCACTAACATAGGGGGTGCTCCCTTATTAAAGGGGGCTTCCAGATTCCGATAAGCTCCTGCCAGCAGACCCAGACAACCACCGGCCAGGGTTGTCGGGTTGAGGCCGTTGTCCCCGCAAAATGCAGCATTTTGCATGTAATAGACTTCAATGGACCTGCATGGAAAAAAAAAATCAGCGCTCACTATTATCATAATTAACATACTCCAAAAATGTCCTTCCAAATAATTTTTCTCTCAAACTTTTCCAAGTCCAATGTAGACCAGGACTCCGGTAATGTCCCCTCTGATTGTAGTGCTGGTTTGTAGTGTTTCCCTCATGACAGTAAAAAAATAAAAGTGCCATATACTAGGGTATGTCTAAACCAGTTAATGTGAAAAATGTGTTTATACTATGCTATACATCAAACAAATCTCCACTGAATCCAAATGAGTTTATATATTATATACCCTTACCCTCATATATCTCAAATAGAACCTTCCATAATATTCCCATGTGGCTGTCACTCTGTATCTCAATCTTACCTCCAGAAGGATTCCTCTTCTCTTCTCATCAATTCGATATTTGGAAGCTCCGAAAAATGAAATAAACTCACACACTGTAATGCTGCGTAAACACGATAATTTTTCGGGTTGTAAAAAACGTTTTTTTTTTTAATGTCATTAAAAACTATCGTGTGTGGGCTTCAGAGCATTTTTCGGGTTCTGAAAAACGGCCACATTTGTTTCCGAACATGCTCTATTTTTTCACAGCGTTTTTACCGTTTTCGTTTTTCGGGATGTAAAAAATCGTGTGTGGGCTTTAACGATGTGAAAAATCCACGCATGCTAAGAAGCAAGTTATGAGACGGGATCGATCGTTCTGGTAAAACTACCGTTCGTAATGGAGTAAGCACATTCATCAGGCTGTAACAGACAGAAAAGTGCGAATCGTCTTTTACTAACACATAATCAGCTAAAGCAGCCCAAAGGGCGGCTACCCCGCTGATAGCTGAATGTAAAAAAAAGAAATTGCAGGCTAAACAAATTCACAAAAAAAAACAGCGTGAGGGCCCCCCCCCCCCCCCCAGTTCATACCAGGTCCTTCGGTCTGGTATGGATTTGGAGGGGACACCCACACGCCAAAATGAAAAAAAAAGTGGGGGTCCACCCCAAATCCATAACAGATCCTTACCCGAGCATGCAACATGGGGGAGTGGGTGCTTTGGGGCAGGGGGGACTCTCTCTTCCCGACAACCCTGGCCGGTGGTTGTCTGGGTCTGGGGGCAGGGGGGTTATCGGAATCTGGAAGCCCCCTTTAATTAGGGAGCACCCCCTATGTTAGTGGGTATCGTGTATATTGTACCCCTACCCATTAACCAAAAAAGCTTTAAAATGTAAAAAAAAAAAAAAAGAGCCAGTTTTTGAAACGTCCTTTATTAAAATAAAATAGCTCTGTCTTATCCCTGAGCCCTCTTCTCCTGCTGTTGTCTTTCCCAGTATAGTTTTCTCCCCGAGCCGTCTTCTCTCACTGCTGTCTCTCCCGCCACCATCTTCTCCCAGAGCTCTCTTCTTCCACGCCACTGTCTTTTTCCTCATCACCGCTGTCTTCTTCCTTGCCGCCAGTTACCCGGTAAAAACAAAAAGTCCGCTCTTGTCCTGATGCTGTCTTCCCCCATTATGACGTCTCTTATGTAGCCAGTGGGTGTGGCTATCCGATGACATCACCCAGAGAGCCCGCCCCCTGATATGGATTTTGGGGGGGACCCCACTCAATTAAAAAAAAAATTGTCGAGGGGGTGTCCCCTTCAAATGCATACCAGACCGAATGGGCCCGGTATGGACTGGAGGGGGGGGCCTCACACCATTTTCTCTATACATTTTTTTAGCCAGCAATTTTTGTGGGGAAGCCTGCTGACAGCTGATGGCCCATCCATTGCTAAAGGCACGGTAGCTGGCATCCCGACCCGCACCTTAGCAACCAGCTTTTTACAGTGGTTACAAAAACACAGAAAGCACTGCAGAAATGCTCAAAAGCAACATACACAGCTTGATCCCCCAATTCTAAAACCATATTACTTACAAAAGTGTGTTTATATGTGTGTGTATCCCTTTAGAACCCAGTGTCAGGTCCGCTGTGCAAATATATGAGCATCAATCACCCTATATACCTTACCAAACGTAAGATTAACCACTTCAATACAGGGCACTTTCACCCCCTTCCTGTCCAGGCCATTTTTCAGCTTTAAGCGCTGTCGCATGACTATTGCATGGTCAGTCAACACTGTACCCAAATTATTTTTAATAATTTTCTTCACACAAATAGAGCTTTATTTTGGTTGCATTTAATCACTGCTGTTTTTTTTTTTAAATGCTGATAATTTTGAAAAGACAAAAAGTTTTTCTTAGTTTCTGTCAGTAGATTTTAATAAATAAGTAATTTTTGCTGATGAGGCTGAACTGATGGGCAGTAATAGGCTGCACTGATGGGCACTGATAGGTGGCACTGATAGGCAGCACTGATGGCCACTGAAATAATGGGCACTTATGGGAGGCACTGATGAGTAGGCACTGAAAAGCTGCACTGACTGGCATAATTGGCACTGATTGGTGGCACTAATGGGCACTCCTGGGGCTTTCCTGTAATCAGGTCACTCATGATCAGTGCCCTGATTACCTGCCCTGGTCTCCCCTGCAAGGAGATACTGCTGATCGGCACTCTTCTACACACTCTGTGTAAATCGAGGAGAGACAATTAACGGCACTTCCGCATTTACTTGTGACCAGCTATGATTGGACACAGCCGATTACATGGTTAAAGAGCCGTGTCATCGACTCTTTACAGAGATCAGGGTCGTGCCATGCAAGAGCTGTCATTCTGGGTTAATAATGTGTCCTCAAATGATTCTCCCTGATGAGAATTCCTCACATCCTCACGATTCCTCACTTAGGTGTTGTCACATGAAAAGATATAAAAAAATATTTACAAAAATTTAAGGGATGTACTCATTTTTGTGAGATACTTTAAAAAAATTTAGCCAGAAAATTTCAACATTAAAATATTAAGAATTTTGTCTGAATTTTCACTTTAAGAAAGAAAAAAATTATAAAATGATATTCTTCGCACACAATGAGAAATTGTTACTATCTTATAGTATATTAATACTTTATGATATCATTTAATTGCATAATATTATTATATTAAAACATCATTTAGAAAAATCTGTATGTGTCGTTTTCTGGATGTTATTGTGCTGCTAAAATGAGTTATATGTACAAATTATTGTGAAATGAAAAGCAGAATATAAAATGAATCACACATAATGGTGATCTTTTTTTTTTTTTTTTTTTTTTTAGCTGTTGAACGCAGAAATGTTTGCTACATGAGCCTGACACCTAGAGTTCAACATTCATCACTGCAAGACTCAGACACATTGGGCCAGATTCAGATACACTTGATATTGCGCTGCGTAATCAAAATACTCTACGCTGCCGGATTTTACCAGGCTCTACACCGAATCCTGGTAGATTTTTGCCCGTACGCTACGGCGGCGTAGTCTATTTCTCGCCGCGTAATCGAAATACGCGATTGGGGGGAGTGAAGCATTTAAATTAAGCGCGTGGAGGAAGGATTGATGGTGTGATAGTGACAGGAGGGATGGAGGCGGGAGGGATGGTGTGATGGTGACAGAAGGGATAGATCATGGAGGAAGGAGGGATGGTGTGATGGAGGCAAGGCACTCTGTGACAGTCTTGGTGGCTCTAAGGCAGTGGCACTCCCCCACAACAAAGAAGATCAGGACACTAGACTACTGTGGGGGGGGGGGGTAAATTGGACAGAGGAGGATATACTACTACACTACTGTGGGGGGGTGAATGTTTTGAAAGGGTGCTTGCCATAGGCGCCATTTCCACTGGATACGCCTCTGGCGTCACCTACTTCTCATCCTTCAGCCTGTGTGGGCTTAGAGGGGGGCACATAAGCCTATTTCACACTTTGCTAGGTCTGTTTTTTAGAGGGGGAAAGAGATTAGTATTATTGCTGTTGTTTTTTTTTTTTTTTTTTTACTGTTGTCTGCATCCCCTTACAGGAAGGCTGAGACAGCAATAAATATTTCAAAATGCCAGCATTAACCTTCTCCAGGTAACATCTTAACCACTTACGGACCGAGACTCTTTCTGAGATTTGCTGTTTACAGGTTAAAAAAAACTTTTGGCTAGAAAATTACTTAGAACCCTCAAACATTATATATTTTTTTTCTAACACCCTAAAGAATAAAATGGCGGTTGTTGCAATACTTTAAGTCACACCATATTTGCGCAGCGGTCTTACAAGCGCAACTTTTTTGGGAAAAAATACACTTTTTTAAATAAAAAAATAAGACAATAGTAAAGTTAGCCCATTTTTTTTATTTTGTGGAAGATAATGTTATGCCGAGTAAATTGATACCCAACATGTCACACTTCATAATTGTGTCCGCTCGTGGAATGGAGACAAACTTTTAGCCTTATAAATCTCCATAAGCAACGTTTAAAAAATTCTACATATTGCATGTTTTGAGTTACAGAGAAGATATATAACTAGAATTATTGTTCTCACTCTGCCGATCGCGGTGATACCTCACATGTGTGGTTTGAACAAGTTTTAATATGTGGGCGCTGCTCACATATGCGCTCGCTTCTGTACACAAGCTCAGCTTATTAGTAATGGTGGCGAGCTGTGATTTTTATCGTGGCTGCGACATTATGTGGGACGCATCAGACACTTTTGACACTATTTTGGGACCCATGTCATTTATACAGGGGGTTAAGTGTGTCCTAGGGAGTGGTTCTAACTGTGGGGGGGGGGCTGGGCTTCAAGTGAGACAACAGTGATAACTGCTCCCGATAACAGGGAGCAGTAGATCGCTATCCTGTCACTGAGACGATCGCAGGCACCCTGTGGAGATTGAGTCTGTGGTACCCGCGGTTACATCCCTTTGCGCAGCCGTGCCATTCTGCCGACGTAAATGTATGTGCGTTGATCGGCAATTTAACCTTAAGTAAGGACGTATGTCTTTCAGTGCATTTTCTGGTGCGTTCAAGTGCATTTTTATGCGTTTTACATCGTTCCAGTACAGTCCAGTGCAGGAAAAATGCAGCGTGTTCTCCTTTTCTTTTCTGGAACTGCAAGCACTGGTGTGAACTATGCCATTGAAAACCATATAACCTGCTTTCTATGCGTTTTTGATGCAGAAAAATGGACTCTGTATGTGGTGTGAATTGGTCCTAACTTGCAATTTATGTGTAAACATTTCAAATAATTGTCGTCTTTTTTTTGTTGTTGTTAAGTGCCAAGTATAAAAGCTTGTGAAATGCGCATGATGGGGGCAGGGGTGCTCATTTTGTCAACCTCACCTTGGGTGGTAGAGGACCTTGATCCAGCTCCGTGGGCAGATATCTTCTACAGGGCTAGTTCACACCACATTCAGTCCAGTGCATTTTTTTTCTGCATCAAAAACGCATGGAAAGTAGATTGTAGACATGGTTTCAAATGACATAGTTCACACCCGCGTAATCTGTTCCAGGGTGTTTCTGCTCCAGACAACAAAGTAGAAAATAATGCATTTTTACTGCACTGTATTGTATTGGAAAGCAGTAAAACAAATAAAAAAATGCACTGGAACCTGCCCTCAGAATGTCAGGTGGGAAGATCTGTGCCCCTCGGGTGTTGTGCCGGCTGGATGGGGGCCAGGGGAAGCCATCCCCACCAGGAGAACAAAGTGATTTTTACTAGCGGCTATAAAAGCCGCTTGCAGTATGGTTGTTTCGATCGACCAACTTGGGTACATTTAGCCTGTCCATACATTGGTCTGAATCTTAGCTGATTCCTGCTGAACCAGCCGAGATTTGCACAGTCTTTGGCTTGCAACCCTCCACACAAACTCCGCATGCATGACTCTTCAGTCCAGGGGAACTCCTTTGAACGTTAACAAAAAGCATGCCCAAAGTTATCGGCCAAAAATAATGGTTGCCAAAAAATGCCTGCGATTTTCCAGCGATGTTGCTGCAATTTTAGGCTCCATTCACACCTCAGCGTTTTCACTTGTGAGCAAATTTGCCTGCGATTCTGCTTGTGATTTCAAAATGCCCCGGTATTAATGACAAATTTCAGAACCATGAAGATGTGAGGAGACAGGAGAGGTGAACTAACTTCCAGCGCCAGGGATAGAGTTCCCAGTGTTCCACCTTAAATCAGGGTTTATAGAGCATCCCTTATGTTAGAGTCCCCAGAGTTCTCCCTTACATCAGAGTCAGCTGGGTCCCTCTTAACAGTATAAGGAAACTCTGGGGATTCAGTTATAAAAGGGGAACTCTGTGGCTTCAGATGTAAAAGGGGAACTCTGCGGATACAGATGTAAAAAGGGAACTCTGTGGATTCAGATATAAAAGGGGATCTCTGTGGATTCAGATGTAAAAGGGGAACTCTGTGGATTCAGATATAAAAGGGGAACTCTGTGGATACAGATGTAAAAGGGGAACTCTGTGGATTCAGATATAAAAGGGGATCTCTGTGGATTCAGATGTAAAAGGGGAACTCTGTGGATACAGATGTAAAAAGGGAACTCTGTGGATTCAGATATAAAAGGGGATCTCTGTGGATTCAGATATAAAAGGGGAACTCTGTGGATACAGATGTAAAAAGGGAACTCTGTGGATTCAGATATAAAAGGGGATCTCTGTGGATTCAGATGTAAAAGGGGAACTCTGTGAATTCAGATATAAAAGGGGATCTCTGTGGATTCAGATGTAAAAGGGGAACTCTGTGGATTCAGATATAAAAGGGGAACTCTGTGGATTCAGATGTAAAAGGGGAACTCTGTGGATAAAAGGGGAACTCAGATATAAAAGTATAAAAGGGGAACTCTGTGGATTCAGATATAAAAGGGGATCTCTGTGGACAGATGTAAAAGGGGAACTCTGTGAATTAAAAGGGGAACAGATGTAAAAGGGGAACTCTGTGGATTCAGATATAAAAGGGGATCTCTGTGGATTCAGATGTAAAAGGGGAACTCTGTGGATTCAGATGTAAAAGGGGAACTCTGTGGATTCAGGTAAAAGGGGAACTAAAAGGGGAACTCTGTGGATTCAGATAAAAGGGGAACTAAAAGGGGAACTCTGTGGATTCAGATATAAAAGGGGATCTCTGTGGATTCAGATGTCTCTGTGGAAAAGGGGATCTCTGTGGACTGTAAATGGGGAACTGTGGATTCAGATGTAAAAGGGGAACTCTGTGGATTCAGATGTAAAAGGGGAACTCTGTGGATTCAGATATAAAAGGGGAACTCTGTGGATTCAGATGTAAAAGGGGAACTCTGTGGATTCAGGTATAAAAGGGGAACTCTGTGGATTCAGATATAAAAGGGGAACTCTGTGGATTCAGATATAAAAGGGGGACTCTGTGAATTCAGATATAAAAGAGGATCTCTGTGGATTCAGATGTAAAAGGGGATCTCTGTGGATTCAGATGTAAATGGGGAACTCTGTGGATTCAGATATAAAAGGGGAACTCTGTGGATTCAGATGTAAAAGGGGAACTCTGTGGATTCAGGTATAAAAGGGGAACTCTGTGGATTCAGATATAAAAGGGGAACTCTGTGGATTCAGATATAAAAGGGGAACTCTGTGGCTTCTGATGTAAAAGGGGAACTCTGTGGCTTCAGCTTTTAAACGGGAACTCTGTGGATCAGATATAAAAGGGGAACTCTGTGGATTAAGGTATAAAAGGGGAACTCTGTGGATTCAGATATAAAAGGAGAACTCTGTGGATTCAGATATAAAAAGGGAACTCTGATATAAAAGGAGAACTATGTGGATTCAGATATAAAAGGGGAACTCTGTGGCTTCTGATGTAAAAGGGGAACTCAGTGGCTTCAGGTATTAAAGGGGAGCTCTGTGGATTCAGATATAAAAGGAGAACCCTGTGGATTCAGGTATAAAAGGGGAACTCTGTGGATTCAGATATAAAAGGGGAACTATGTGGATTCAGGTATAAAAGGGGAACTCTGTGGATTCAGATATAAAAGGGGAACTCTGCGGATTCAGATATAAAAGGGGAACTATGTGGACTCTGATGTAAAGGGGGACTCTTGTTATTAACTTCATATGATTAGATATGTTTTTTTAATAGAAAAATCTATGTACAGTTTATATTATGAATAAAAAAATTGTTGTGCGCCGCAAAAGTGTTTGACTTGAAGGAAAGGTGGCATCTCTAGCCAGGGAGGAGGTAGCAGCTGGCCCTAAAAAGAGGGTATCCGCTCCCCCCCCCCCCCCCCCCCCCACCACACAAAAATTTGGAAGTTTTTAGGTGGAACTCCACTTTTAAATAGCATGCTTTAAAATTTTCCAACAACAAATGTGTGTTGTCGGATTATCTGATCATGTGTATACAAGTCCATCGGACAAAACTCCAAAGTATAAACACGCTTTCTGAGAAGCAATGTTCACCATAACACGACATTATCAGAAGTTGCCCAAAGGGTGGCACTAAATAGCTGAAAAAACACATAGTTTTGTGTTTGTTGGCTGACAATTCTTTGCTGTTTGTATGCAATACAAGTTCATGGACAACGGCCTTCGGACACAAATTCTACGCTTTGTCCACAGAAAATCCTATTGTGTGTATGAGGCTTAATCTTATCGCTAAAACTCATAATTATCATGCTTAAAAACCCCATGCACACTATTAGATTTTCTGCAGATTTTTGTCTGTGGATTTACCAAAACCAGGGCCGGACTTACCATTGGGCTTGACTGGGCTAAAGCCCATGGGCCCCGCCCAATAGGGGGCCTCCTCTTTGTTTTATATATATATATATATTTCTTTCTTTATTTCTTCTTTTTTTTGTAAAGGCCCCCCCTGCTTCTCAATTTGCAGCAGCCCCCCCCCGCTTCTAAGCTGTGTAAGGGGCCCCAAATTTCTGATGGCGGCCCTGCGCATACCTCCCAACACGTATGGATTCTGCGGGACTTTCCGCTTCTTCCCGCAGTCCTGCGAAAGGGTTAATTTTCCCGCACTGCAATAGGAGGCAGTAGAGAAGCAGGAGGAACCGGAGCGGTGTGTGGAGGACTGTGGCTGCTGAAGGGAAGAAAGCCGACAGCCGGGCTAATGACAGATGAGAGGCACTCTCCCCTCCGCTGAACAACTGCAAAACCTCCCCCAGGAGGAACCGGAGCTGTGTGGGGATGTCTGCTGAAGGGAAGAGAGCCGACACATTCCGTGCACAGATGAGAGTCAACTTTAATGCGCACCCCCCCGCTCAACAACTTTAATGCTCCCCCCCCCCGCTCAACAACTTTAATGTGCACCCCCCTCAACAACTTCAATTCGCCCCCCCCCTCGCTCAACAACTTTAATGCGCATCCCCTCCCCTCGCTCCAGGGGGCCCCTTCAACACTCAAGCCCAGGGGCCCCCACCACCCTAAGTCCTGCCCTGTCCAAAACCATTGTAGTGCAAGGGCCTGCCTGATTGCATACGATTGAAACTCTTAAAGCGAAGTTCCACTGAGAAACACACAGGTCCCAGAAGACAGCAGAGACCAGTGAGGACGCACAGCGCTACTCACGCATGCGCAGTAGGGGACCAGGCTTTGAGGTCGCAAGGCTCCACTTCCTTACTGAATATACCGGCGCCTCCACCCAGAGCTGAGGGACGAATCGATTTCGGATGAAGACATCGTGGGAGCCCTGGACAGGTAGTTGTCCCTATTTTAAAAGTCAGCAGCTGCAGTATTTGTAGCTGCTAAATTTTAATTATTAATTTTTTGGGCTTGTGTATGTGCAGTGCGTGCCGGGCTGTGAAACCAGAGGCGGGCGCCCACAGTCAGAATGCTGGCGCTGTGGAGAGGAGCGAGGCTTTGTTCGCCCGGATCGCTGGACCATGGGACAGGCGAGTGTCCGATTATTAAAAGTCAGCAGTTACACTTTTATATGGGTGGAACTCCGCTTTTAGCCCCTTGGCTAATGTGGGTCTTTATTAACCACTTCCCGCCCAAGGATGTCACATGATTTTCAGTGGGGATACCTGAATGATGCCTGCAGCTACAGGCATCATTCAGATATCCATCTCTTTAGCCGGTGATTTTGTGTACCATAAGAATGATCATATCGGCAGTCCCGCCGATTGATCATTCTTATAGGCGACAGGAGGGGACATCCCCCCTCCCCCCACCATCCGGTGCTTCTCCATGGTGGACCCGGAGAAACGATCTGCCGGCGCCGGAGGCATAGATATGACTGGTGACCATATGGTCACCAGTCATCTCTCTGATCGGTGGCGCCCTGGGCGCGATGTTATGATGTCACTCCCCGGGTGCCAGAATGTACACAAAGCCGCAATCGCGGCTAAAAGCATGAGATCCGTGAGTTTTTTTTCACAATCTCATGCTTTTAGCCGCGATTGCTGGCGCTCAGAAGCAAACACACACGTATGTCCCGTCCACATATGTAAACGCCGTTCAAACCACACATGTGAGGTATCGCTGCGTGCGTTAGAGCGCCAGCAGCAATTCTAGAACTAGACCTTCTTTGTAACTCTAAACTGGTAACCTGTAAAAAATAAATAAAAATAAGCGACGCCTATGGAGATTTTTAAGTGCTGATAATTGGCACCATTCCATGAGTGTGTGCAATTTTAAAGCGTGACATGTTAGATATCTATTTACTCAGCATAACATAATCTTTCACATTATACAAAAACATTGGGCTAACTTTACTGTTTTGTTATTTTTTTAATTCATGAAACCATTTATTTTTATCTTTTTTGCAATGACCACCATTTTATTCCCTAGGGTGTTTGCTAAAAAAAAAACATATATAGTGTTTGGGGGTTCTGAGTAATTTTCGAGCAAAAAAAAAATATGATTTTTGCATGTGGGAGAGGAGTGCCAAAATAGGCTCTGTATGGAAATGACAGGAAAAATGTAACCTCCACTTCTAGAGTTGTGTCTATTGAATGTTTGTTACATTAAAGTTGATTTAAAAAAAAACAAAAGTAGAAGTGTAGTGGAGGTCACGTGTTTCCTGTGAAACGTGGAGGTGCAGTCTGCAGCCACATCCCCGTTAGGAGTGCAGACAGTTCCGTACACAGAACGGCTCCGGGTGTCTCCATCATGCAGGAGCCGGCGGAGGCCTCGTCTTCCCGGGAGGAGGAGGAAGAAGAGGATAATGATATCAGTCAGTACTCGGAGGCCCCGCTCGTCTATTACACTATGTTGCCCGCTGATGATGATTGCGCCGACCTGCTGGACACCTCGGACCCCAGAGACAGCACAGCCAGCCCCGAGGAGCTGGAGGACGATGACAACTCCGGCGACAATGACAGCGTGGTGACCAAGACGTGTACCTACCCGGCCTGCCAGGAGACCACCAGTCAGGTGGCCAAGCAGAGGAAACCCTGGATGTGCAAAAAACACCGCAACAAAATGTACAAAGACAAGTACAAGAACAAGAAGAAGAGCGACCATGGGGTCACCACCACCACCAGCAAGCTGGAGGTCAGCATCGGGGACACGGGGCGGGCCTAGAACTGCCATCAGTGCTTGTTGGGGGACTACAACTCCCAGCAAATCCATCCACCAGCTGGAGGTCTAACATGTGGCATTAATGTCAGGCTGCAGGTGTTGTCACTATTCCAGAAAGCCTAGAACTGGCATCACACCCCAATCATATACACTAATAGTAACCTGTCCTTGTTGTGGGACTACAACTCCCAGCAATGATCAGGGGAGCAAATCCATCAGCCAGCTATTGCCATGTCAGGATAAGTATCTATTGCCAGCACAGGGCGTGTGACTATTCCAGAAAGCCTAGAACTGTCATCACACCCCAATCATATACAATATACACTAATAGTAACCTGTCCTTGTTGTGGGACTACAACTCCCAGCAATGATCAGGGGAGCAAATCCATCAGCCAGCTATTGCCATGTCAGGATAAGTATCTATTGCCAGCACAGGGCGTGTGACTATTCCAGAAAGCCTAGAACTGTCATCACACCCCAATCATATACAATATACACTAATAGTAACCTGTCCTTGTTGTGGGACTACAACTCCCAGCAATGATCAGGGGAGCAAATCCATCAGCCAGCTATTGCCATGTCAGGATAAGTATCTATTGCCAGCACAGGGCGTGTGACTATTCCAGAAAGCCTAGAACTGTCATCACACCCCAATCATATACAATAAACATTCCATAGTAACCTGTCCTTGTGGGACTACAACTCCCAGCAATGACAAGGAAAGCAAATCCATCAGACAGCTGGTGCCATGTCAGGATACGTATCTATTGCCAGCACAGGGCGTGTGACTATTCCAGAAAGCCTAGAACTGTCATTACACTTTACACCTTCTATACCAATAGTGACCTGTCCTTGTGGAACTACAACTCCCAGCAATGAGTGGATTAAACAAGCATGGGGCTATGATCAGTACCTGCTGCCAGGACAAGTCTTGTGCCCACACTAGAAAGTCTAGAACAGTCACCACACACCATCATAAATACCCGTAGTAACCAGTCCTAGTTGGGGAACTACAACGCCCAGCAATGAACAGGTGATCAGGTCCACCAGCAAGCTAAAGGTCTAACATCTGGCGTTATGTCAGGCTCAGGTCTTGTGACTCCAGAAAGTCTAGAAGAGTCATCACACTACATCATATACACCCCTAGTAACATGTCCTTGTTGTTGGACTACAACTCCCAGCATTGATCAGGGGAGAAAATCCATCAGCCAGCTGGTGCCATGTCAGGATTAGTATCTACTGCCAGGACAGGGCTTGTGACTATTCTAGAAAGCCTAGCACTGGCATGTTATACAGGATTGAAATAACGCGCATTATATATATATATATATATATATATATATATATATATATATATATATATATATCCCTGAAATCGCCCCGGAAGTCGGGACTGAAATGCGTAAATGTAATTGTGCAAGTTCCGCTGAACGCGCATGATTTCATTCCCGCAGTCACTGTGAACCTGGGCTAAACAAGATTTCAGCAAGCGTTTGTCAGATTACATTTAAACTTTGGATAAAAACAATATTTGGGCACATGCACTGTAAAAGTAGACTGGCACTAATGCCATATGTGGAGGGGCAACATTGCAGTATTTTGCTTTTATTTACCCCGTGCAATATAGTAAGCGCCCAACATCCACCACTGAGACTTACACTTTTGTTTGGGGCACGGCTCTGATAGCGGTTTGCTTGCTCTGCACTTGGTCCATTCAGAAAACATCCTGCATTCTTTTTACAGAACACAATACGTTGTGTGATTGGAGGAAGTGCATCGTGATCTCCCTTCCAATCACAGAACACCTTTCATTCTATAAAAGGAATTCACGACATTCTCCCAGTGGAGAGTGAGCAACTCCCCATCAGAGCCGTACTCCAGTCAGAAGTGTAGGACCCCTTTCACACTGACACGTTTTTCAGGCGGTTCAGCGCTAAAAATAGCACTGCTATACCGTCTGAAAAAATCGTGCCCTGCAGGCTTCAATGTGAAAGCCTGAAGGCTTCTACACTGAAGCGGTGCGCTACAGAGGCGCATTGCGGGCAGTATTAACCTTTTTTCGGCCGCTAGCAGGGGTTAACTGCTCCACTAGCGGCCGAATATCGCAGTAAATACGACGGTATAGCAGCGCTAAAAATCACGCCGCTATACCGTCACTGCACCTCCACTGCCCCATGTGAAAGGGGCCTAAGTCTCAGCGCTTGGCACTCGGGGCTCACAGAATGCTGCAGACTACACACTGGATCCACTGCGTTTTAGATGTGAATTTGGAGAGGGGAGGGGAGGGGGAAGTGTATTGAGGTGAATGAGAGAAATCCTGAAGAGAAATTAACACATCTGCGAAACAGATGCATACCCATAGAAGATAATGGGCCTGAATTCGCACCTGAGCTGCATCGCAATGCCTAGAAAACGCACACGTTTTTTCAGCAATGCGCAGTGCGAATACATTGCACATATGTGAACCAGTCTCATTGAAAACAATGTATTTAGAAATGTTCTGCGAATTGGATGCAGTTTAAGCTGCACTCAATTCGCATAGGTGTGAATCCGGCCTTAAAAGTTTCAATAAAGCTGTTCAGAGGTTTTGAATGTAAATATTTGCTAAGAGCGAAGCTCCTCGGATCAGTGATTAGAAGCTAAATACACAAAATATAGGTCTGTTCCGAGACTTGCTATAGAATGCATATATATATATATAAAAGATGATTTATCCTGTTTGTTTTTTATATAGGATGCTGCAGAGTGCTCGGTGTCTTTGACAAAACAAAGAACTGGATCTGTTGGGGATCGTCCTCCTCGCCCTACATTGCTGGAACAAGTGTTAAACCAGAAAAGACTTGTAAGTGTTTTCATTGGTTAATGCCGAAGATTGTTAAAATGTTCATGGATTAAATTGGCACTTTTGGGGTTCAGTCACCCAGGGGCAGGACATGACTTTCTATATCTAGCCACCTGTCACTGTTGTTGCAATTTTCCCTTAGGCTGTCCTCACAGATATACATTGGGGGAGATTTACTAAAACTGGAGCACACAGAATTCAGTGCAGCTGTGCTTAGTAACCAGCAGGGCTGCCGATAGAAATCACAGCCCCCTCCCCCTCAACCTATAAAATCAACCTATATTGCCAAGAAGCAACGCCTGCGATGCTTAGCTTTGCAACCATGCACAAAATTCTACCCCCATTAAACAAGACCCATTCAAGGGAATAGAAGGATGAAGGCAATATCTGCACCTGATTGCTTACTGTGTTCATTCAGGGTGGTGTGTTCCCCCATGCTCATCATTCTGAAATCACCCACCTGTGTGCCCCCAGCAGCTGCCGGCAGGAGAGGGAAAATGGCAGCACTTTGGGGGAAGGGGGTACACAGGGGTCCCAGACAGCGGGGGCAAGGGGGATCAGATACTAAAACTGATCCAGCAAGAGCAAAAAAGGTATAAACTAGTCACAAGTGTGAGCAATAAGGCAGCATTGCTGGGCCCCCTTTTTAAACTGATGAGTTTATCAGCAGCCCTGGTAACCAATCGGCTTCTAGGGTTTGGGACCCTTTCACATGCTAAAAGTGATCCCTCCCCCGTCCCCCTCTTCCCTAATCCATGTCAGTCCCTTCGGATCTGGTATGGATTTTAAATGGTTAAACTTTAACCACTTAAGACCCTGACCAAAATGCTGCTAAAGGACCTTGCCCCTTTTTGCGATTCGGCACTGCGTCGTTTTAACTGACAATTGCGCGGTCGTGCGACGTGGCTCCCAAACAAAATTGGCGTCCTTTTTTCCCCACAAATAGAACTTTCTTTTGGTGGTATTTGATCACCTCTGCGGGTTTTTATTGTTTGCGCTATAAACAAAACAAGAGCGACAATTTTGAAAAAAATTCTATATTTTTTACTTTTTGCTGTAATAAATATCCCCCCAAAATATATATACATTTTTTTTTCCTCGGTTTAGGCCGATACGTATTCTTCTACCTATTTTTGGTAAAAAAAAATCGCAATAAGCGTTTATCGGTTGGTTTTGGCAAAATGTATAGCGTTTACAAAATAAGGGATAGTTTTATTGCATTTTTATTAATTATTTTTATTTTTACTTCTAATGGCGGCGATCAGCAATTTTTTTTGTGACTGCGACATTATGGCGGACACTTCGGACAATTTTGACACATTTTTGGGACCATTGTCATTTTTTTACAGCAAAAAATGCATTTAAATTGCATTGTTTATTGTGAAAATGACAGTTGTAGTTTGGGAGTTAACCCATACAGTGCCCCCTTGTGGTTATGTGTTTCCTGTGTGTGTTTACAACTGTAGGGGGGTGTGGCTGTAGGTGTGACGTCATCGATCGCGTCCCCCCTATAAAAGGGATGACGCAATCGATGCTGCCACCACAATGAAGCACGGGGAAGCCGTGTTTACACACGGCTCTCCCCGTTCTTCAGCTCCGGGGCCCGATCGCCGCACTCCAGCGGCGATCGGGTCCTCGAGTCCCGTGGTCACGGAGCTTCGGACAACGTAAATATATGTGGATGTGCCCAGCCGTGCCATTCTGCCGACGTATATGTGCAGGAGGCGGTCCTTAAGTGGTTAAAATTCTATTCTACCACTTGTACCTACAGGCCAGCCTATAGTAAAGCTTACCTGTAGGTACTATGAATATCTCCTAAACTTGCACAGAGTGCATATAGCCGACAGTGTTACCGGAACATGCGCTCTGAAAGTCTGGCTTCTGTGTGTAATGAATCTATATAATATGAGTTTCACTCAAGTTTGGCTCCGGTCTAGATTGGGCCCAATATGTGTAAATGAATGTGAATTAGGGACCTCTAGAATGTAAATGCCTTGAGGTCAGGGACTGATTTGGATGTACAATATATGTAAAGCGCGGTGTAAATTGACTGCTATATAATAATATATAAATAAATAATTTGCAGATTTAGGTGGGGAAGGATTAGATGCTCTGTCAGGTTTATTGTTGTGATTTTGTCCTCTGGGTGATGCGCTGTGACTTCCTGACAATTTTTAACCCCTCCCTACTTTATCCAAAACCAAAGATAAGTGTTCTTGGAGCTCCACCTAAAATCTAAGCAGATATAAAAGACACAAATCTGGGCTCTTTTATTATTAATACATCATTTAAAAAATTGTTTCTAATTAAAAGCAGTGCAAATACCCACATTTAACTTGGTAACAGCTGGTTGCAGTTCTTGTAGCAGAGTTTAAACTAGAGGTAGACTGATATGGGTTTTTCTCTGGCCGATATTTTTGGGTGGGTGATGGCCGATATGATGCCGATTTTTGTGGCCGATTTAAAAAAAAAAAAACTTGCCCACTCCCCTTCTTCCTGCTTACTCCTGTCACTCTAGCACACACTTGATGTCCTCAGTACAGATGGCACTGGTTTGGCACTGACAGATAGCAGGTACTGGTTTGGGAAAGATGGCACTGGCAATTGGCACGTGGCACTGGCAGTAGCGGGTGACGCTGGCAGTGGCTGGCATTGGCGTGTGACACTGGTTGGTACTGGCTGGTGGCACTGACAGATGGCACTGATTTGCGGTGGCACTGGCAGGTTTCACACTAAGCCGAGTGTAACTGTGTGAAACTAACAGAGGAGAGAGAAAGAGGAGCTGTCAGCTCGATGTTAGGGGTGGGACGGGACCCAGCAGCTAAATTACACCAGACAATTATTGGGCTGTTTTAGAAAGGGGGTGGGGCCACATACACATAGTGGCCCGCCCAGATACCATCCCATTGGCTAGTGTAATATAGCTGCTGGGTACTGCCCACCCCCGACATCAAGCTGACAGCTCCTCTCTCTCCTCTGTTACTTGTCCGTTTCACACTCAGCGCGGCGGTTGATGCTACCAGGGCCGCTGAGCGTGGAGAAGGAAGGAGGAACGGCGGTCAGTGTAAAATATCGGCCTAATTTTGATAATAATCGGCCGATGCCAATTTATCAAAAATGGCCAAATATCGGCCGATATATCGGTCTACCTCTAGTTTAAAGAAAAGCGGCACAGGAGGTAATAGCAGAATGACAGAGATCAGCTAATCACTGTGCTGCTTCTCCTTCACTGTCCAATCACAGGCTGGGGGTGAGTCCATGACAACCTAGGCTTAGAGAAAGTGGGTTGTGTGACTTTGGCTGTTCTGCCCTGAAGAATGATGACATCTAGTGGTGAAAAAGTACTGTGTATTATTATTATTATTATTATTTTTTTTATTGGAACTGAAGTTCTGATTTTAAATCTTCAACTTTCCATCTATTTAAAGCCTCATAGCTTTAACTTTGGATAGCAAAACATTTTTTTTTTTTTTGACAGTAAATAAAATACCTTATGCAGCCCTCTTCTTGTTTCTTGTCTGGTAAGGTTTATGACATCATGCACAGCTTGCTCTCTTTCTTGTGAGAGTTTGCCAGGAAGAGAGTGGGAATGAGTAATAAGAGGGCCAATGAGAGCTGCAGAGCTGGAGGTGTGTCTGTAAATCCAGGAAGTGAACAGGCAGCAGCTTCAGCTGCCCACAGTTAAAATCGTTGCAGCCAGACTCTGCAGCATATTTGGCAAGTACAGAATCGCAGTATATATAAAAAAATATGTATAGCGGTTGGAGGGGAAGCTTCAGAATAGCAAAGATGTTTTTATTACAAATTATGTGAGCAGACTGCAGTTCCTCTTTAATGATTTCTGTGCCTATGATACCATTAATGACACATTTTTGATTTTACCTCCAGTCCCTTTTGAGAAGTCCAGATGTTGTCAACTTTCTTCAGACCCAACAGCAGCTTCTCAGTCGTCAGGCTTTGGAACAGAGACAATCTTTTCAAGGAGCATCACTTTGACCAAATCTCTGCATGTCTTGGATTAGAAGGATTTTATTTTGACAATTTTTTGTTTAATTTATTACATTATAAACTTACATTTTCATTATTTCTAAGAGCGAAGATCTTGGAATCCTCTGCCATGAAATGATTGTGCTTTGGAGCGAAAGCTGGCAGCAATATGAACCCGTACTTCCCCTTATTGTGATAGGAAATGTGTACATGCTAGGCGTCCATAAAAGGGTTAATTTCTTCTGATATTATGCACTTGTGACTGATCCTGTGAAAAGTGAATTTACTGAAATTCTAAATCTGCTTGTCTTAGGTTGGTGCAAATTGCCTAAGTGAATATACTTATATTTTTTATTTATTTTTTTAATCTGTATTCTAGGTATGATTTTTTTATAGCATGGTTCCATTGGACCAATGTACACGCATACGTATCTGAGACCTGACCGATACCTGTGGAAGATGCAAATCACTGTAATGCCGCGTACACTTGGTCAGAATTTCCAACAACAAATGTTTGAGAGCTGATTCTCTATTTTTTCCGACAACAAAAGTTCTTGACCGAAATTCCGTTCATCTGTATGCAATTCCGATGCACAAAAATCCTACACATGCTCGGAGTCAATTTGACGCATGCTCGGAAGCATCTCGGCTCATCGTAGTGTTGTAGTGTTGTTCTTGACGGTTGGAATTTCCGACAACATTTGTGTGACCGTGTGTATACAAGACAAGTTTGAGCGAACAATCCGTCTGGAATAAAATCCACGGTTTTGATGTCGAAATGTCCGATCGTGTGTATGCGGCATGATAGTCACCACTAGTGCAGTGATAGCTGTAGTCTTCGGGTTCCAGGACCGAGCGGCTGTCCTCCTGCACAGTAACCGCAGGAGGGTGCTTGCTTGGGACTGCCGCCATCCAGGGAAAGCCTTGTACATTTTGGAATGAACATAATTACCACCTAGTAGAGCTGCACGATTAATCGCGGAGAGAATTCTCCCCGCCCACGATCTCCCCGCGGTTCTTATGTGTCACCGCCATTCCACGTAACCAGCGTGGAACGCAAATGCCGCCGATATCGGAACAGACGTCAGCAGCCTGCGCTTCTCTCACAGTTCAATACAACTTTAGTGTGTATCCATGCGCCACCCAGTGGTTGCCGGCGGTGCTGCTTCTGATGTATAAAAAACAGACCAGTGATATGTCTATTTGTTAAAGTTTGATTCTGCTTTTTTCAAAGGAGTTATATGGTCCTTAACATTATAGACATATCACTGGTCTGTTTTTTATATATTCATATTTTCAAATA
The DNA here is from genome assembly GCA_029574335.1 of Rana kukunoris. Lineage (NCBI taxonomy): Eukaryota > Metazoa > Chordata > Amphibia > Anura > Ranidae > Rana > Rana kukunoris. Next base: position 77,758,338 of record CM056050.1, on the reverse strand, counting down.
AAGCACAGGTTTATTTATTTGGGCGGGTTCTGGCTATCAATTTGTGAGAATCGTGAGAGAATTGTGATCTTTAGTCTAAGCAAAAGAATCGCGATTCTCATTTTGACCAGAATCGTGCAGCCCTACCACCTAGTCCAATCGGAGAATGTCTTGTATTAGTTGAAACAATACAAAGCCTTCTCTGAATGTTGGCACTGCTGAGCGTGTGACCCCCCTGTAGTTAATATGTAGAAGAGCAGCCACTCGACACAGGACCTAGAAAATTGCTGCTGTCAATGTTAGTAGCTGTGACTACTGTAGTGATTGCAGCTTGCACTGGTATCAGTAAAGAATGAGATATGCATACTATGTTACCAAAAGTATTGGGACAGCTGCCTTTACACGCACATAAACTTTAATGGCATCCCAGTCTTCATCCGTAAGGTTCAATATTGAGTTGGACCGCTTTAACTCTTTTGGGAAGGTTTAACCGTTTTTCCAGAAGCGTATTTGTGAGGTCAGGAACTGATGTGGACGAAAGACCTGGCTCGCAGTCTTCCTCCACCCCAAACTCGTTCATCCATGTCTTTATGGACCTTGCTTTGTGCACTGGGTTGTTCTCCAATCTGAACATGAACAGCCGGATCGATCAAACATGTTCTCTGAGGTCTGTCAGCATCTTTAAATTGGATGTAAACCCCCCAAAACATTTTTTTTTTTTGATGTCACAATGTAGAGTATAAAATTAACTATCATCTGTGCCCAGTCTTGCCACACAGAGTTAATCCACCTCTTAGTCCGTTCTGCCCCCTTGCTTTGAGTGACAGGTTATATACATATCTCATGCACTAGCCTGGAGACAGGCATTATTTTTTAATTCCCACCCCCACTCCTTTTCTGAAGTCATGTGGTTACTTTTCTGTATTTTGTCTGGATGTTAGTGATCATAGCAGAATCTAGTGTAAGGAATACACAGGAAAAATGCATGTTGACAAGGGGAGTGTAGAGGGTGGGGAGTCTACTGACATCACGATTCCACCCACCGAGTTCCAGACAACAGATCCACCCACATAATCTGCAGTTTTTCAGTTCTTATAACAGACAGAAGGGAGACATTTGACAGGTGAGGATACATGCAGGAGGCATGTATATCCTTATAGATCAGCACTATGGCAGTAGTTTAGAAAGGATGAGAATGGGTTTACATCAACTTTAATAAGTCCTTTAAGTGCTTGTTCACTCCAGAACGCGGCGTGGGAAAATTACGTTCCGTGCGTGTTTTCTCAAAGTGCAATGGGTGTGCACCCCTCTGTGAGTGTCTGTATACTGCCTATTGGAGCTTAGGGGGAAGCAGGGGGTAAAAATGTGTCTCAACTGCGCATTTGTGGCACCCCCAACCACACGTCTAAATGAAGCCTAATGCCGCGTACACACGGTCGTTTTTTGCGATGAAAAAAAACGACGTTTTTTAAAACGTCATTTAAATTGATCGTGTGTGGGCAAAACGTCGTTTTTTGTCTTCAAAAAAACGACCAAAAAAAAATTCCAACATGCTTGAATTTTTTGTGTCGTTTTTCAAAACGTTGTTTTTTGTTTCACAAAAAGTCACCGTGTGTAGCAAAAACGTCGTTTAAAACGACGTTTTTCAACCCGCGCATGCCCAGAAGCTAGTTATGAAGCGAGCTTCAATGGAAAAGTGTGGTGAACGTAACCTCGTTTTTTGTGAAAAAAACGATGGTGTGTATGCAACATCGTCTTTGAAAGTGACGTTTCAAAAACGTCGTTTTTTACTTCACAAAAAACGTCGTTTTTTTTCATCGCAAAAAACGACCGTGTGTACGCGGCATTACTATTTACACAAAGCCATCACCTTTTTCTCCGAATGCTGTACATTGTTGTATTTGGCATATGTTGCAAGTGAAGTGATGTTTATTTGGTAACTGTTAAAGTATTTATGTGTCATTAGTATTGTGTGTTATGTTGAAGCATTTGTTAATATTCACTAATGTCTTTTTCTGCAACTAATTCACTTGAGACCAAATAACGGTGGTATGGACGATCATGGAAACTGGCAGGGGCCCATGATGTGAAGTCTAATGCAGTTTTGACATTTTGTGATAATTGTACAGTTTATGTATTTTTTACATTTTCTATGTTTTTTACATTGAAATACAGAGCCATGCATCCCTGGACTTTGTGTTTTTTTTTTTTTTTCTTTTGTATGTTTTTTTTTTTTCTTCTTCAGAGATATGAATACCAATACAAGTAGGGAAGAAAAAGCACATACATATTATTATCAGATGGATGAGTAATGTTTGGCCAGCTAGATCTGTTCATCACACATAGAGGGACCTAGTCCCTAGATTTCATAGGTCCAAAGCCTCAAAGCTTGCTATGTGTTCTTGTACACACAACTTATACTGCACAGAATCATGTACTTAGTACGTGATCCTGCATTTCCGGGTCTGGGGCACACATATGAACCTTAAGTGACATGCTCCTACTCTTGGCCCCCCACCCTAAAACACCTTGTCCTCATGTTCATGGCATGTGGCCTGGTATGGTCCAGGAAGGGGTGGAGGTGTTCACTCACCCCCCCCCCCTTCCTGACCTGACATGCTCCATGCTCAGATAAGGGTCTGGTATGGATTTTAGGCCCCCCCCCTTTTTTTTTAAGGTGTGGTGTTCCCCCTCAAGATTCATACCAGACTCAAAGTTGGATCCTGTTTATTGAAGTCGGATCAGAAGCCGTGCAACTTCCACGTCGGAACAGTGTGAACGTCACACATGCTTACAATTCAAGAAGCACAAGTCTCAGCTGTACTCATCTGTAAATATATATTATATTACCAAAAGTATTGGGATACCTGCTTTTAGGCTGGGTTCACACTATACTACACGACAGTAGTATAACTTTCATCCTACTTTGCTGCAAGACATTGGTCCTACATCCAACTGATTTTTATAAACAGGATACTACTTTGATCCGACTTTGTGATAGTCTGACTTTCTTTGACCAATCAAAACAATCCCAGAGTGATATAAATTCCTTTTACTGCTGCTGTAATCACAATGTCGGATGTCAAAAGTCGGATGGTAAGGACAAGGACTCTACTTTGGTCCGACTTCAATGATATTGAATGGGCTGAGGTAGGATCAATGTCGGACCAAAATAGTACAGGAAGCATTTTCAAAGTCCGACTGACTTGTGTCGGACCATTTAAGACGGGAAACATTGATTTTCACACGTCATGCGACATGAGCTCCCAATGTCGGAGCGTTTGTCGGACCAGTGTGAACCAGCCTTACACGCACATGAAGTTTAATGACATCAAAGTCTTAGTCCGTAGGATTCAGTATAGAGTTGGCCCACCCTTTGCAGCTATTTACAGCTTCAACTCTTCTGGGAAGGCTGTCCACAAGGTTTAGGAGTGTGTCTATGGGAATGTTTGACCATTCTTCCAGAAGCGAATTTGTGAGGTCAGACACTGATGTTGGACAAGAAGGCCTGGCTCGCAGTCTCCGCTCATGAATTTGTCCAAAATGTCTTTGTATGCTGACACCTTAAGCCTTCCCTTCACTGGAACTAAGTAGCCAAGCCCAGCCCTTGAAAAACAACCCCACACCATAATCCCCCCTCTCCACCAAATGATTTGGAGGAGTGGTCCAAAACTTGTAGTGTGGATGACTGAGTTTTGGGGTGGAGGACCTTGACTGGCCTGACCTCAACCTGATAGAACACAATTGTGATGAATTTGAGCAGAGACTGCGAGCCAGGCCTTCTCGTCCACATCAGTGCCTGACCTCACAATTGCGATTCTGAAAAAATGGTCAAACATTCCCATAGACACACTCCTAAGGCTGGATTCACACTATTGCTATGTTTAATAAATGATGATTTTAGTACCTGCAGTTCTTTCAGTACCAATGAGTCAATCCTAGACCACCCGGTTTTGTTACTTTGTTTCTCGTTTTGGATTGATGACTCGTGGGTAATAACTCTTATTCCCTTCCACAACCATTTATATAAATGTTTTTAGCACAGTGGCACTGTCATGCTGGAGCAGAAAAGGGCCTTTCCTATACTGTTGCAACACGGGTAGAAAAGCACAATTGTCTAAAATGATTTTACATGCTGTAGAATGAAAAGTACACTCCACTCGAAACACATGATCTCAGTCAATTGGAGGGGTTTATATGACGAAGGTATGACGGTCTGGTCTAAGCTTATATCAATGTAACATACATCGAACAAACATAAACCAAATGAAATCCATGAAAACTCAGAATCCCTTATCTCTATACTTGTTCTAGGTTAGCAAATGTTTTGAAGCCAAAGCTTCAATATAACAGCCAGGCAAAATGCATTTCCAAGAGGAAAAGTTGGCAATGGAAGCATATTCAGCCCCGGCCGAAAGTGTTGAGAATTACACAAATATTAATTTGCACAAACTACTGCCTCAGATTTTATGATGGCAATTTGTATATACTCCAGAATGTTATGAAGAGAGATCAGATGAATTACAATTAATTGCAAAGCCCCTCTTTGCCATGAAAATGAACTTAATCCCCCAAAAAACATTTCCGCTGCATTTCAGTCCTGCCACAAAAGGACCAGCTGACAGACCTTTCAGGCTCTGAAGAAAGGGATGGGCCCCAGAAATGTCAGCCGTTCCACCGCAAAAGGGTACCATTGGATCCTCTGTATCATCAGGTCTTGTTGGCAAGAACCAAGAGACCGGTCTGATTATTTGACTGTATTCAAGCTCTCTTTGTGAGTAGAAATAACTTGCTTTTACTTTAATAAAAAAAACTCTTATGATAATGCACTAGGTCGGTCCCCCCTTCCCTCTCTTGTTTTTTCTTTTCTTTTAGTCTATGAACGACCTTGGTTCAGAGGAGGGCTGCAAGACCTGTGATTTTATCTAACGATTGGACTACATTACCCCATAACAAAAACACCAGAGCGCAGGAGAATTTTTGTATTGATTCCAGCTGACATCATGTCAGTGATTCTCTCATTAACATAGGTGTCGAGGACAAGGCTGGAAATCACTCTGTATTGCTGATTAAATTAGAATAACAGACTGGAAGCTTTAAAAGGAGGGTGGTGCTTGAAATCATTTTTCTTCCTGCAAGAAAACATGTGCAGTCATCATTGCTTTGCACAAAAAGGGATTCACAGGCAAGAATATTGCTGTTACTCATTGTAACGGTCACCACCGTTTTACGACCTTCCATCCAACCACAACAAGCTTATCTGACACGCTCTGACAATCTTGCATACACGATCCATATCCATTCCCATAAACAAGACGAGACTCAAGCTCTGCACTTGCTTCAAAGATATGACAATTTATTGGTATTTTCTCAGCTTCTTATACATTCTCAAGCATAATGCAGTTAGTCACAGGACAATGTATTCTCCACCCCCCTTCACACCATGGAGGGCTTCAATCACACTCTAAAAGGCATTCAGGTAAGCTAACCATGTAGACTTGTCGGCACCGCATCTTCAATAGAGTTAACTCAGAGAGCATGACATTCCTGTAGACAATGACATAAAAACCAAACACTATCACACAATGGCAGAGTCTTGTGAGAGTGGGTGCAATCAACACCTTTTCAACGGAATGTGAATAGCCAACACCTTAAGATAATTCAATAGCTTATTATACAAAGGTATGACTCACTGTCTGGTTGACCTGGTCATGTCATCATGAACTCCTTGTGATATCTCAGTCCTGAAATGAAGTATTAATAAGGTCCCATCTGTAATATATGAATTATGATTCTTTGTCACCCTATGGACATAAGGTGACCCTAGACATAGGAATATCTCAGTCTGTCACGGTTCATTCCGTTACATCTCTCCCCTTTCGGTGGGAGACGGACATAGGTGGGAACCCCAAACGGATTGACTCCGAAGTCCGTCAGTAGTTCCAGTCCTCCAATGCTGGTATCCATACTGTACCCCAAATAAATGGCTCCAAACTGAGCATTACTCACCCGGCCAACCTCTGCCTCTCTCACAGAACACGCCTGCCGCTGGGGAGAAGGCAGGGTGGCTGGGCTCAGTCCATCATGCTGTTGGGGGTCTGGGCCAACTGCCCCCCCTTCCTGGGGTATACCAGTAGAGACTGAAGTCCCATCCACTGGTGCTTGGTGAAAACCCCCCGGTGCTTGCAAAGCAAAGCCGACATCCTCCTGCCCCAGTCCTGTACCATTTTCTGGGGTTGTGCCAGTGGAGACTGAAGTCCCATCCACTACCCCAGGAACTCCCGCTTCTGTTAGTGAGGAGCAGAGGCCTATGACACTCTGCTCTGTTGCCAGCTCTTCCGCTGGGTTGCTGTGAGTGGAGACCACAGTCCCATCCACTACCACAGTATCCCCCTCTTCTGTTAGTGAGGAGCAGAGGCCTATGACACTCTGTTCTGTTGCCAGCACTTCCGCTGGGTTGCTGGGAGTGGAGACCACAGTCCCATCGACTACCATAGGGTCCCCCTCTTCTGCTAGTTGGGAGCAGAGGCTTGGGGCACCCTGCTCTGTTGCCAGTGATTCAGCTGGGGGTAAAAGCTTTACCACCTCAGCTTGTTGCTGGAGAGAGGGGCCAACCGCCCCGGCTCTCTGGAACTCCACACCATCCGCTTCGGCTTTAGGGATGGCAATCTCCATTTTTTCCACTGCCGATTCATCAGCCAGGAGTTCACAGTTGTCATCTGAACTTTCCTCATAGTCCCAGGCAATGGGAGCCCCACCCTGCTGCTGAGCCGAGTCTAGCAGCTGTCTGTAGGCGACCTCCAGCTCCCATTCTTGAATGGCCAGAAATTCTAAATCTTCCTGTGGCCTCCCGAGATATTCAATTTTTCCTCTCTGTGCTCCATTATGTCCTCCAAGCGCCACTCCCGATCATCCCTAAAGTCGGGATCACTGGACATCCTCCAATACAACAATCCCAGGCCATCATAGTCATAGCCTTCTGTGGGGCTGTCATCCGCTGACCACAGGCACTCTTGGGCTACATACCACCGGAGGGCTCTGTAGCTCTCGTCCAGCTGCATCTCTGCCCTGATCAGCCTGCTTAACTCTGCTATCCACTCGTGCTTCGGTTGTTCCCCCAACAACAGCAGTCGTACGTCATACTGTGGCCAGTACCTTGCATAGATGGAGGGCAGGATCTTTCCTTGGTGTTGCTGCTCCAGAGCTAGCGCTTCCTTCCAGAGTTGGCACCGAATCACATCCGACCATCCCAACAGGACCTCCTCTGATACTGGTCCTCTATGCTGTATCCGCATCTCTTGTAACCTTCTTTGGAATTCCTCTTCCATGGAGACTGGTATCTGTACCTCTCCTCTCTCTTTAGTTGGTGCTGCTGTGACTTCAGCTGCCGCAGCACTTCTTTGTTGTCGCAAGGTGGCATCCACAGCCGCTATAACCCGGTCTATGATCTCCGGCGGAGGATTAGGACCATATTGTGCCAGTCCATGTTTAACAGCCCAATCAAAAAACTCTTCCTCAGGTGTCCTGTCTGTTACACTGGGCCTCTTAGCTCTATTCATTTCGACAAGTTCTGCGATAATGTCCCTTTTCTTACGGTTGCTGGCTGGTCTGCCCCGGCTCTCCAGTAAGTCCATGAGGGAAGAGAGCTTCATCCGTTCATACAGCGTCTCCATTGTCATGTGTCCTTGTAGCTGTCCTTCTGAAGATGGAATCACCCCACTGCTGTGCCACCAATGTAACGGTCACCACCGATTACGACCTTCCATACAACCACGACAAGCTTATCTGACACACTCTGACAATCTTGCATACACGATCCATATCCATTCCCATAAACAAGACGAGACTCAAGCTCTGCACTTGCTTCAAAGATATGACAATTTATTGGTATTTTCTCAGCTTCTTATACAGTCTCAAGCATAATGCAGTTAGTCACAGGACAATGTAGTCTCCACCCCCCTTCACACCATGGGGGGCTTCAATCACACTCTAAGGCCTCGTACACACGATCAAATCTGTCTGCTGGAAACGGTCGGCCCGACCGTCCCAGCAAACAGATTCGACCGTGTGTACGGGCAAGCCGACGGATTTGGCCACCCGACAGATTTCAAAGCATGCTTTGAAATCTGTCGGCTGGGAACCCATCCGCCCGACATGTCTGCTGGTTAGTATGCTAACCAGCAGACATGTCTTCTCGCACACGCACCGAATGATTTCGACGCATGCGCGGAAGTGTTTTACTTCCTGGTGCGGTGACGTGGCGGCGTCAACGTCACCGCCACGTCAGCGCGCTGTCTGCTGGCGGGGATTTTGGTTTGCTCGTGTGTACACGCGAGCAAACCAAAATGCCAGCAGACAGATTTGTTCAAATCGGTCGGACAGACCATTTTGAACAAATCGATTGCCTCGTGTGTACGAGGCCTAAAAGGCATTCAGGTAAGCTAACCATGTAGACTTGTCGGCACCGCATCTTCAATAGAGTTAACTCAGAGAGCATGACATTCCTGTAGACAATGACATAAAAACCAAACACTATCACACAATGGCAGAGTCTTGTGAGAGTGGGTGCAATCAACACCTTTTCAACGGAATGTGAATAGCCAACACCTTAAAATATTTCAATAGCCTATTATACAAAGGTATGACTCACTGTCTGGTTGACCTGGTCATGTCATCATGAACTCCTTGTGATATCTCAGTCCTGAAATGAAGTATTAATAATGTCCCATCTGTAATATATGAATTATGATTCTTTGTCACCCTATGGCCCTAGTGGACATAAGGTGACCCTAGACATAGGAATATCTCAGTCTGTCACGGTTCATTCCGTTACACTCATATTGTACCTAAATCAACCATTTATTAGATCATCTAGAACTTCAAGGAGATATGGTCAATTGTTGTAAAGAAGGCTTCAGGGTGCCCAAGAAAGTCCAGCAAGCGCCAGGACTGTCTCCTATAGTTGATTCAGCTGTGGGATCGGGGCACCACCAGTGCAGAGCTTGCCCAGGAATGGCAGCAGGCAGGTGTGAGGGCATGAGGAGGCACAGTGAGGCAAAGACTTTTGGAGGATGGACTGGTGTCAAGAAGGGCAGCAAAGAAGCCACTTCTCTCCAGAAAAAACCTCAGGGACAGACTGATATTCTGCAAAGTGTACATGGATTGGACTGCTGAGGACTGGGGGAAAGTCATTTTCTCTGCTGAATCCCCTTTCCGATCATTAGGGGCATCCGAAAAAAAAATTTCAGACAAGAAAAGGTGAGCTCTACCATCAGTCCTGTATCATGCCAGCAGTAAAGCCTCCTGAGACCAATTATAAGTGGGGTTGATTCCCAGCCAAGGGAGTGAGCTCACTCACAATTTTGCCTAAGAAAACAACCATGAATAAAGAATGGGACAAAAACATCTTCCGAGAGCAACTTCTGCCAACCATCCAAGAACAGTTTGGTCAAGAACAATGCCTTTTCCAGCATGGTGGAGCACCCTGCCATAAGGCAAAAGTGGTTGCTAATGCCCCGTACACACGATCAGACTTTTGCCCTGCCAAACTCACATCGTAAATCCGACGAAGTAAAATAGAACGTGTTCTCTATCTAAACTCTGATGGAATTCATCGAAATTTCTGATGGAATTACTCCGAAGGAGCACACACATGGTCGGAATTTCCAATGGAAAAAGTCAGTCAGGCTTTTCCCTCGGAAATTCCCATCGTGTTTATGGGGCTTTAGTGCCTTGGGGAACAAAACATCCAAATTTTGGGTCCATGACCGAGAAACTCCCCAGACCTTAATCCCATTGAAAACTTGTGGTCAACCTTCAAGAGGTGGGTTAACAAAAAAAAAAAAAACAAGCTCACAAGTTCTGACAAACTCCAAGCATTGATTATGTAAGAAACTTGCTGTCATCAGTCAGGATGTGGTCCAGAAGTTGATTGACAGCATGCCAGGGAGAATTGCAGAGGTCTTAAAAAAAGAAGGGCCAACACTACATATATTGAATCTTTGCATAAACTTCATGTAATTGTCAATAAAAATTCTTTGACACATTTATGAAATGCTTGTAATTATACTTCAGTATACCATAATAACATCTGATTTAAGGTGGAGGTTCACCTAAAAAAAAAAAAATGTATCATTGCATTTAGGCTATTTAGTAGAATGAGAATCGGCGTTTGTTTTTTAAATATGCTAGCGGGACATACCTTTTTCTATATAGATGATCAACGCGGCTTCCCGGTATGGTCGTCAGGGCTGGGTGTTCCTAATTGATTGACCGATGCATACAGCGCATCACGAGTAGCCGAAAGAAGCCGAACGTCGGTGCGGCTCTATACGGCGCCTGCGCACCGACGTTCGGCTTCTTTCCGCTACTCGTGACGCGCTGTATGCGTCGGTCAGGATGCCTGTCAATCAATTAGGAACGCCCAGCCCTGACGACCATACCCAGAAGCCGCGTTGATCATCTATATAGAAAAGGTATGTCCCGCTAGCAAAAACAAACGCCGATTCTCATTCTACTAAATAGCCTAAATGCAATGATAAAAATGTGTTTTTAGGTGAACCTCAACTTTTAAAACACTCAAGCTGCAGACTTTGTGAAAATTTTGATTTTTGAACAATTTCCATCATACGCTGCGCACATCTTTTTCAATGCATGTGGGATACCAGACAGGATTTATATTAATGTAAGATCTACTACAATTATTAAATTGTCCATATACAGTATGTGTTGGAAATTGAATATTTCAATATATACAGAGGAAATGATATGCTAATTCAATGTGTTTTCTCATTAGACATGTTTGACTCCACATGTCTGTAAACCCCCTGAAGAAGGGCATCGAACCGAAACGGCTGTTGGGTCTTACAAAGAGTCATTTATATCTATCCAATTAACATTCTGTCTGGATTTGTATGTCCAACATGTTATTTTAATCCAGGAATGTTTTGCATTATACCCAATAAATTATACTTTTATACAGAGATTTTTTTCTCAGAAAATAGGTGCAGGAACTCAACCACGACCCTGTTCAGATTTAACAAACAGTAGAAGGGTCTTATAGGGGCATTAAATACCAGAACTGCATTACATACAGAGTGCAGAGTTCAGGGGGTTACAAAGCTGTCACTTGTAAACACAGAAACCAGATGTCTGTGTTTACAAGTGATTGTGGTGAGCAGGCACCAAAGGGTCTGAGCCAGAGGTGGTGGAACTGAGTTCCCCCAAGTTCCCCCTGAAAAAAAGCCCTGCTTTTATATATATAATTGACTGTTTCTAGTCACTTTCAAAGTCCCACTTTAAGGGGATTTTGCCTTTTTTCTTTATTTAGATTTGTGTCATTCTCAAAACTTTTGCACATGGCTGTATGTTTTCTCTATGGCAGGTTTTATGTACTAGAGGGGTCTCCAAACGTTCTAAACAAAGGGCCAGTTCAGACTTTAGGGGGGTCAGACTGTATCCAGTGGGAGTGGAAATTTTCTTGGCATCAGTGAGAGTAAACACATTTGGCATCATTGGGAGGAACAGTGCCCCATTGTTGATGTCAGTAGGGGAAAACGGTGCCCCATTGTTGATGCAAGTTGGCAAATCAGTGTCTTGATGATGCCCCTGATGCTGTCATTACGACGAAACGATCGTCAGGCAGACACACTCATATTTCGCATATGCTAACGGCCTTAGGCGGTCTGATATTCATACGGAGCTTTTTATCCTTGCAAGGACTTTTGTATCACTCTCTATGAATGAGAGTATTTTAAGCTGTTTCAATTTTTTTAGTTTTTAAATAGGGCTGTGCAAATTAACTTTTAATTAATCGATTAATCTTTAATTTTTTTGATCGATCAAAATCTTTTTGATCGATTAAAATTCTTTTTATTGGTACTCACCTCTCCGCCGGCTTCTGGGCCTTCAGGGAGTACCGTCGGAGATCCGGTAACATCACGGACACCGGCGGGGCTTACCATGTCCATCTGACGGGCTCCTTTGCTGTGCCTTCATATCTGCATGCCAGCTGGAACTTACTATGCGCCACACGCAAGGGCTGTTACACTTCCCTCTATCACCCTGGGATTCTACAGCCATCCACTGGGAGTTGTGATAGTTCCCTTCATGGGACATCTACATGCCGACGGACTGATGTTAACCTCTCCTCATCTGGATTTAGCAGTGGTATCGTTGTACACATTTTTATACCAGTATCATACTTGGCTACATGTTTTTATGACTGCTCTTGTTACCATTTGGTATTACTCGCACCATTTTTACAGTTTATGTAGCTACATCGATTTTATCGATTGTTTGTAGCTGCACTGGGAATCGGCCTGCAAAGTAGTTGAGTCTGTATGTGCGTTATAATTAATCAAAATTAGTCGATTAATCGATTAAAAAATAAAACGATTAATCGAACACAAAAATTTTGATCAGTAACAGCCCTTTTTTTAAATAAACCCTCTCGTTTTTTATGCCTACACTATGGGATTGTCCCTTTTTTTTCCCACATGGTGTTTGATAAACACATGCTCACATACATCTATGCAAGTTCCATTTGGAAGCAGTGGTTAACCCCATGAGGAGCTGTGGATTCTACCATCTAATCTGTGGAGAGATGCGGATTCATTCCTGACACCCCAAAGGATCAGAATTTCCTGCTATGCCTGTTTAGACTACTCCTGAAAGGGATAGTCACAGGCTTTCTGGTAAGCCTTTATTTCTATTGGTGTTGGGCCACTGATGTCTGAAATCTCCCTCCTTTCTCACCTGTGGATCTCCTAATTGGACTTTCATTGTTTGCATCTTTTCATCACCTGCATTGGAAGGGGCTAATAACTCCCAGCTTTTTTCTGTGGACTCTATTTGTTTTGCACCTCATATGCTGAATTGGTCACTTTATTTTTACACTGTTTATTTATCTGTTGATATTTATAAGTACTTTATGCTCAGTGCCATATTGATTGGCACAGTGTTATAACAACCTATGCACTTATAGCTTTTGTGTATTCACATTTTGATTGTTACCATTTATAGATTAACACTGTTTACACCAGTCATTTTAGATACGTATGTGGTATATGCTGTCCAGCGCTACACTGTTTTTGCACAGTGTCTTGTATTAGTGGGAGGAATAATTCCCCCAATTGCCAGATAAAGGCAAGCAAAGGGCCTTTGGGCCAGTTTGGAGACCACTGTACTAGAGTATCAGTGATGGTAAGCTAGAGGTGCCTACAAGAGTGTTTACATCAGGGGTATGCAACCTCTGCCCTCCAGCTGTTTTGATCAAGTCCCATGAGACATTGCAAGACCCTAACAATCTCAGGCATGACTCCTAGAAGCAGAGGCATGATGGGATTTGTAGTTTCACCACAGCTGGAGAGCCAAGGTTGCCTCCCCCTGCTTTACGTACTTTGATACCTGTTCCTTGAACTCCAAACTCGGGTAATGTGATATGCAAGTTGCAACTTTACAAACAAAAATGTCACTTTGCCCCACTTACTGTGCCTCCCTATCAGCTTACATGTATGATGGGTGGCCTCATGGGCCAAAAGGTGACAAAGCTACGTTCAACTGCAGTGTCCAAAGTATTTGCAGGTCGGATCAATGGATGGGGTTTTTGGAACTTTACACAAGGCGCATGAAAGTCGCAGCGCCACTGAAAATCACAAATGTTCTGTTCTGTTGCTGTTTGGTTGTAAATGCTGTTGAAGTACATACTGTCCACAGGAGATAATCAAATTTTGAATGTTGCGAACTTGCTAAAGTAAACTTTAATCAGTGTGGAATGTTTTGTCTTATTAAAGATTTTACTGTCAGCTGAAGAGATTTCCAAAGCAACAGTCCTATTTTGCACAATTATGACTAAGCAGACTGGAAACCTGAAGAGACTGCATGAGCCCAACGTTTGATTTTATGTGGGCTACGATGTAAACCTGTGGCAATTCAACTGAAGAAATAATAATACAGCAGATATCAGGCATGTTATGGAGCCAGGATGCTTCTGATTTGCTGCTTCAGCCCTCAAGTACAGACTTTTAACAAGTTGGTATTTCAATTGGGTTACGTATAACCCCACCGCACTGTGCCAGCAGCCTGGTGAGGAAAAATGACTGCATTCTGGGATGTGAGAACATATTTGCCCCATGCTTGGGTGTTGTTTCTTTCAGGGGCAGCCAAGATAGAAAGATGCATTGTCATCATGGGCTAGACAAAGGGGGTGATTTACTAAAGGCAAATCGACTGTTCACTTTGCAAGAGAGTATCATAGGGGTTAATTTACTAAGACTGGAGAGAGCAAAATCTAGTGCAGCTTTACATTGAAACCAATCGGCGTCCAGTTTTTTAGTCAAAGCTTAAATGAACAAGCTGAAGTTAGAAGCTGACTGGCTAAAATAATATGCCAGCATAGGGGTAGCACCCAGAAGTTCGAGAGGTTGTGGGGACCATGTCTGAATGTACCAGGCCTGGCCCCCGGTGGATCTGGTCACGGACAGATTGTTTGGCCTAGGTACCTGAACAGGATATATGGTTGGTGATTGGGCCTTCTCTGAGGGCACTGGCAGCCCAGTACAGAAGGGGGTGGGAGACGGGCTTGGAAAGTCAAGAATAGTATATGATGTATGTGCAGAATGTGCAGTCTTATGGTTCATTTTGTTTGCAAATGTGACAGAGTGTTTATGTATTTTACATGTTCTTCAATAAACTTTTTTCTGGATAAAAAAAAAGAAGCTGACTGGCTACCATGCAGTCATGTATTTAGGTTTTGTGCTGTCCTAGGCCTGACTAAACTCGGGCACCCCTTTATGTCAATACCACACCCTTCGCTGTCCTCGCTGTTTAAGAAAATTTGAGTGCGGGCTGAGGGCCAGGGTGGGGGGGGGGGCCTGAACAATGAATTCCCATAATTTGCATAGATTTCCTCTCACTTCCTGTTTGGCTATGGGGCAGGAAGTGAAGGGAAATCTCTGCAATGGGACAGGAATGGTAAAAAATAACCTGACAGGGGCTATAACCCTCCCTTACTCTATTCAACATGAAAAAGAAAAGTGTTGCCTATAGTTCTACTTTAAGCACAAATTTCTGATAATTTTATGGAGGACTAAGAGGATATGACCATGCCAATGGTGCAGCAGAAAACATATAGCACAGTGAGGAAGGTTTGTGGTCCAGGATGATAGGGCAGTCAATATTAGAAGCAGTGCCCCCCCAGTTGTGGAATGTCAGCCACCCGCATACCAGAAACAGTGCGGCCACTTTATGGGGGCGTTAGACTAATTTGCTTCTCAGCCCAGTCAACCCCATAAGACTGGCACTACACTAAGGCCGCGTACACACGATCAGACCGGTCCGATGAAACTTGTCTGAAGACCAGTTTCATCGGACAAATTAGATGGTGTGTACGGCCCATCGGCCAGTTGTCTGTCGGACCAAAGTTTTAAAACCTACTTTAAAATTTGTCCGACGGACACCTGTCTGACGGACACCTCGATGGTTAGTACACAAAAGCATCGGACCAAAAACCCGCGCATGCTCAGAATCAAGTCGACGCATGCTTGGAAGCATTGAACTTCGTTTTTTCATCACGTCGTTGTGTTCTACGTCACCGCGTTCTGGTCTAATCGGATTTTTGGTCCGATGGTGTGTACGCACATCAGACCACTTCAGCGTGGTCCGATGAAAATGGTCCGTCGGACAAGTTTCATCGGACCGGTCTGATCGTGTGTACGCGGCCTAACAGTGTAGTGCAAGCCGGTGGGGGCTCTTTCTGTGCTGCCCCCCTGCAAAGTCCTGCCCTAGGCCTGGGCTTTGTTGGCCTAGGCCAGGATACAGCGCTGCTACCATGCACAGCTGTACCCGGATTTTGCACTCTCCAGTTTAGCAAACCAGCCTTACTGTCCCAGAGCCTAGTGAATGGCAAACTCTGCTGAACTTCAAAATTCAAACATGTGCAAGCAAACAATTTTTTTTGTTTTGTTTTCTTTGCCTATGGTTGGGTATTCTTTACAAAGTGAAATTTCACTACGTTCACTAAGTTCTGGAGCAAATTCCCCTGCAAAATGCAACTTTCCTTGCATGAACAGTCAATTTGTCTTTTAGTCAACCCTGAAATCATCTCTCCTATTATACCGTGTTTCCCCCGAAAATAAGCCCGGGTCTTATATTCATTTTGGCAAAAAAAAAAAACAGTAGGGCTTATTTTCGGGGTAGGTCTTAACATGTAATGTGATGTCTTCTTACCCCCTCTCCCTCCTTGCCTATCAGGAATCCCCAGTGTGAACCTCTAATCCACTCTATTACAGTAGTATATAATGTACAATGTGTGCGTTTCTCTAATATAACTGTGCCAAATACCTTCGTTATAGCGCCGCTCTGCACTTCTGTGAACAGCTGGACCTCTCTTCCTCACATTTATATTACAGAAACACAATCATTGTACATTATATACTATAATTGAGTGGGCTATAGGATTTTACAAGCATTTTAGACTAGGGCTTATTTTCGGGGTAGGGCTTATATTGCAGCCCTTCTGGAAAATAATGCTAGGCCTTATTTTCGGGGTAGGTCTTATTTTCGTGGAAACTCAGTAATAGTCAAATTAACTGTCCTGATTATCTATAGTGATCAAAACAAAGAACTGACCCATTCTTTTCAATACTTCATTTATTGGTACAGTGCATACAACAATGAATAAAGATTTCTAAATTACTTTTTATCCAAAAGAACTGATTTATTACTAAATCTCTGTTTCTACTTAAACACATCTCAACGTCAAATTACTGTTACTGTTTTCTCATAATCTGTGTATCTTTTTAGTGCAGTAGCTTTTCTCCCTAGTTCTAGGACATTACTATTATCACACGTCCTAAGAATATTCTAATTGAGCAATCCTAGCCTGACAAAGGGATGGTCTGATGTGATCATTATGTTTTTAATCTACATCATCAGCAAATAAAAATGAACATACTTTGAAGCAAAATATAACTAGTGTGTCACTAGGGTCAGTATGCTGGTCTCTGGTGGCAAGAACCTTGCTCCGTAAGTTCTCAACTCAGCCCCGAAAACAAGTAAAAAAACATGTCCCATATACCCTGAGCCCTAACCCTTTCAGCTGACCTCCATACACATACAAGCCCTAAAATATAAAAGGAACCTGTCAGGATAAAAATATGAGAGCTTCCCTTGCAGATTTAGATGTCCCTATAGATGTCTATGGGGATTCTCGACACAACCGCAACACTCGGTAAAGAAGATTACAGCTAAAGGATATAAACAATACAGGAGGCCACAGGTGCAATAGTCAGGTAAGTACATTATTAGAGGAAGTTTGGAAATTTACAATCAGAAAGATTTGCATTTTATTTTTTTTTGCCTTTAAACTTTGTAAACAATAGGTCGGTTTACTGTCCTTTAGACTTTACGGAGTGGTTAATGGGAGTAGAAAAAAAGATCCCGACATTGGTGAGAAAAAATAATGCTCCATTGTTTTTTTCAGTGGGAGCAATTGTGCCCCATCATTGGTGTAATTGAGAGGCATTGTGCCCCATCATTGGTGTCATTGGGAGGATGTGTGCCCCATTATTGTTGTCATTGGGTGGATTTGTGCCCCATCCTTGGTGTCATTTGGAGGATCTGTGCCCCATTATTGGTGTCATTGGGAGGATTTGTGCCCCATCCTTGGTGTCATTGAGAGTAATTGTGTCTCATTATTGATGTCATGTCATTAGAAGGAATTGTGTGTCATTGAGAGGAATTATTGCTATTATTATTTAGGTACTTATATAGCGCTGTCAATTTAGGCAGCGCTTTACATATATATTGTAAATTCACATCAGTCCCTACCAAATTGTGTCCTATCATCGGTGTCAGCGGATGGAAATATGCCCCATTGTTGATATCAGTGGACGAAACAGTGACCCAAAGGCCGGATAAAAGCAAGCAATGGGTCACATCTGGCCCCCAGGCAGCAGTTGGAGACCACTGCTGTAAAGCATTGCACCAGCTATCAACAGATCACTGGTGCCATGCAGGTCTCCTGCAGATCTGTAAGAGTATCTGTGTGCCCATACGGGCAGGCAGATACGATCCAATTGGAAAAATCAATGAACTACCATGGCGCTATACAGCCGCATGGTAGTTCATCGAGAACTACAAGCCGACAGCTCAAGGAATGTTGGGGCTTGTAGTTCATTCACACACAGAGCTATGTGAATGAATGACGCAGGCGTGTGGGCGAAGCCCAATTTGAAAAAGTGACAGCTAGTACAGGGAACTTCTTCCTATACTGCTGTCACAGGGAGGGGGGCGTTGGATTGCAGAGTGGCTGCAGCACTGGGAACATGTTACATGTTCCACCCTGAAAACGGGTGGAACGTGTAACATGTTTCCAATGGTAAACTTATCCTTTAAAGTATAGGCAATATAGGCAAAACTTTTTTTAATTCTCGATAGAGTAAGGGAGGGTTAGAACCTCACTTCCCATCCCATAGCCAAAACATAAATTGAAAGAAAATCCCTGCAAATGAGGGGAATCTCTTGGGGACCCCAGGCCACCAAAACTAGTGCCCCCATTGGAAGATGTCCCCTCCATAAAAAATTTTGGGGACAACCCAAAATTTGGGATTGTCTTTAACTTTTACTTTCAATGTAATAGTAAACAGGACAAATAGAGAGGGTGAATCTCCCTAATGAGGGCACAGACAGCAGTAAAATCCTGACAGGTGTTCTAATTCCTCTCCACGCTAACCAAAACGGAAAAAAAATGTTGTCCTCCCCCCTAGAACTACTTACCTGTGCCTGATCTCTATCCAGCAATGTGCACGGGAGAAGCTGCTCTCCCAGCTCTCTGGCATTGGCTGTTGCTGCTGTCAATCACAGCCAATGAAGAGGAGGAGGAAGTAGGAGGCGGGGCTCGGGAGTGCCCCCATAGCATGTGGCTTGCTATGGGGGCACTCAGCAGAGAGGAGGAGCCAAGAGCATCGGCAAAAGAGGATCGGGGCAGCTCTGAGCAAAATATAGGGCAGGTATGTATAACATGTTGGTTAGTACTTTTTTTTATTTTACCTTTATATCACTTTAACTACAAAAGCCCTAAATTTAAATCGACCTTGTCCCCTTATCATTCATTTTAACAATAATATTCCCATAGGAATATATACTGTATATATCAGCTTTTAATTTATTTTAGGCATGTTATTTTCCTTCCTTTTGTGTACATCCAAAAACTCTGAGACTGTTGCTGGGTGCTGCCATCATAGATGTAATGTCAGCAGCCCCACCTGACTCAGAGCTTTTACTCAACCCTCTTCGTTCCTCCCCTGACAGCTACATGAAGGTTTATGTAGGGAGCAGAAGGAAGGGATGGTAGCTGTGCCAGCACAGGCAGCATATAGACACTCCCAGATGAGAAGAGGGCTATGACATACAAGAAGGGGGATACAGATTAGCTAAGGGACTGTCACTTACTGGAATGTCAATTCCCTAGCAAGTTTAGAGACTCATGGCCAGTCAAAAAGACCTAATTTATGAAAAGGAAATACAATGCAAGTAAGCTATTAAAATATAAAAAAAATTACCACTAATGTTTTAATTTGGAGATGGGGTCTTTTTTAATTTCCTGCGCTTTAGGGTCCTACACCATACTGCATAGAAAAATGGACTGAAAATGCACATGCAACCCTTAGGCTGCATTCACACCTGAGTATTTTGGAGCGTTTTTACCGCGATTTTGTACAGGTCAAGTGGTCAGCTATATAAAAAGAAGAAAAACGCCTGTAATCTGCCTATAAAGAGGCTCCAGAACTTGTTTGAGCTTCAGGCGTTTTGGAGCTTTTAGCTTCAGGCGTTTGGGGTGGAGATGTGATCCATCTCCATAGAGAATAATAGATTTTTTCCCCTCCAGTGTTTTGTAGCTTTAGGTTTTAAGCTACAAAACACTCAGGTGTGAATGGGGCCATTTTCCTACACTGGTCACTGCAATGGCACATAGAAAACAATGGCCTCGTTCACGTGGCAAAGCACATTATTGCAACACAATGCACATAGAGATGCATGCAGATGCTGGGTACTACCAGGGCCGTTTGAAGGAATTTGGGGGTCCCAAGCAAAATGGGGGCCCCAATCAACCCCCCGCATGCAAAGCCTATGTTAGCGCTACACAATTTTCTTTTTTCTATTCTTACCTTCCCTTCTTCCCTGTAGGCTGCCGCTGTAACGTGGCCGAGCTCCTCTTCCCCATGCCTCTTCCCCAGTCCCCTATCATTTAGTGACTGGGCCGGGCAGGGTACCGTGCGGTACAGGAGATTCAGTTTCCTGTCTTCCCGGCCAGACTGAAAGGAAGTAAGTACTCAGTAAGCACTTCCTGTCAGTCCGGCCAGGAACAGGAAACTGAATCTCCTGTACCATGCCCGGTACCCGGCCGGACTGACAGGACTCCAGGTGGAAGGAAGAGGAGCTCGGCCACGCTACATCCTGGGAAGGGGAAGTTGGAGGCCCCAGGCCAGCTCGGGGCCCCAAGCAATTGTTTGTTTTGCCTGTCCTGTAGCGACGGGCCTGGGTACTACACATGTACTTTCAGTTCATTTTTATGTGCTGTATGTTAAGAACAGATACTTAGGGCCAGATTCAGGTAGAGTTAGGCTGGAGTATCAGTGATACTCCAGCCTAACTGTCACTTTAAGCCAGCGTTTTTGTTTGCTGTAACCAGAAAACAAGAAACGCCGGGTTGGAGTTCCGATGCGAGCGGCGTAATTGAACTTCGCCATCGCATCGCAACTGCAATTTTAAAAATGGCGCTGGGGGCGTTCCCGCTGATTAACGCCAAAAATATGTTAATCAGCGTATTCGGGCGCGACGCAGTGACTTTTCGACGTTTCCGTAAGAGATACGCGGCGTAAAGAAATACATGCCCCCTAGGTGGAGTATCCTATGTTAAGTATGGCCGTCGTCATCGCGTCGAAAAAAAAAAATTTGAGTCATTTGCGTAAAACGTCCGTGAATGGGGATTGACGTCATTGACGTTCACTGACAGAATTTGGAGCATGCGCACTGACAGTCGACGCATGCGCAGTACGTTCGCCGCGGGATCGCGCCTAGTTATAATAATACACGCCCCCTACCCGCCCAATTTGAATTCCGCCGGCTCATTTTCGATACGCCGCCGCAACTTTAGGAGCAAGTGCTATGTGAATAACAGTACTTGCTCCTAAAATTTCGCCCGAGTAACGTAAATGAGAAACGTTACTCCTACTTAAAGATTCGCCCATCTACCTGAATCTGGCCCATAGGGTCCTTTCGCGCAGGGGGGGTTGTGTTTTCCAATGAGCAGAGGATCCGCTCAGAGATCCCCTGCTGATTAGAGCAGAGCGGAGTGCATAACAGGTCCGAGCCACTCAATTCCCGCAGAGCAGACACGGACAGACCCCGCTCTGCTCTATGGGCGCCTAACTGTTCCGCCCAAATCAAAGAGGACGCAGTCCCCCTTCATTTTTTTAGCAGGCCTGATCGGACCCGGAGGTAGGTGGGTGTAAACGGACACAAGTCTGTTAACACTCGCTGGTCCATAGGAATACATGGACCATCCGATCAGGTCCTCCTAAAAAACTGACAGGTGGACCTGATCGAATCCCCAGTGTGAAAGGGGCCTAATGCCGCATACACACAATCGTTTTTCGCAATGAGAATTTTTTTTTAAATGTCATTAAAAACGATCATGTGTGGGCTCCAGAGCATTTTTCGCAACGTTAAGGGCTCATTTCCACTGGCGTTTTTACAGCCACTTTTCTGAGCATTTTTTGCAGCTTAAAAACGCCTGTCCATGTTAGTCTATGGCCTCATGCCCACCATGACGTTTTTGAGCTGTAGATGGCTGAGACGTTTTTAAGCTGCAAAAAAACGCGGGACCAGTGCGTTCTGAAGCTCCAGCAATAGAGCTGTAAAAACGCCAGACATAAAAAAACGCTCAAAAACGCTGCCGCAGCGTTTTTAAAACTACAGCTCCAAAAAAATTTTTTTTTTTTTTCTTCTAAAATAAACATGGACAGGCGTTTTTAAGCTGTAAAAAACGTGGCTGTAAAAACGCCAGTGGAAATGAAGCCTAAAAGTGGGCATTAAAAATTTAGAACATGCTTTAATTTTTCACGTCGTTTTTTACGCTGTTGTGTTTAACGTCGTAAAAAATGGTCGTGTGTGGGCTTTAATGACGTGAAAATAACACGCATGCTCAGAAGCAAGTTATGAGAAGGGAGCGCTCGTTCTGGTAAAAATAGCGTTCGTAATGGAGATAGCACATTCATCACGCTGTAACAGACTGAAAAGCGCAAATCGTCTCTTCATGGGCGTCCGCTCCATAGGGCAAGGGAGGGCGCTTGCCCCCCCCCCTAAAAATCAGTGCCATGAACCTCGGTAAGAAAAACAGCGGGCAGGAAGCAAGGCGGCGGCACGGCAAATCCAATTAGAGACGCTTTCTCTCTTCTAGCTCCAGCTGACAGAGGGGGGGTTGTTATTTCCTTGGGGGGGCTCTATTTTTTATGATATTGTTATTCAAAGTTGCTAGTTGCTTGATAGTTGCATCAGGTTTCTCAAACCTTTGCATGCCTGTGCTTTATGTGATAATGACTAAGCCCCTCCCCTTCATGACATTGTCAAAAAAGGGACCGAGCATGGATGACCTTAAAATGATGCCCCCCTGAAAATAGTTCAGCGGACGCCCATGCGTCTCTCACCAAACTTTTACTAGCACAAAATCAGCAAAAGCAGCCCCAAGGGTGGCGCCATCCGAATGGAACTTCCCCTTTATAGTGCCGTTGTACGTTACTGCAGTTTGCTAGAGCATTTTTTTTTTTTAACGACTGTGGGTAGGCAAGGCAGGCTTAAAAATAATCGGGTTGAAAAAAAATGACGTTTTTTCCTAGACCATTAAAAATGGTCGTGTATATGCGGCATTGGGGTTTGTGGACATGTTTTTTTGTTGGCATCAGAATTGCTTTTATCCCAATGAGAATGTACTAGTAGTTTAAGTCAGAAGCACCTGTGAAGTGTCTGAGACACATTCTGAATGCACCTGAAAGCAAACCGCACTTTCCCATCTACACAAGCCTATTTCCAGGACACTTTTTTCCAGTCACATGATCTCCCTGTGTCAGCCATTGCTGGCTGCAGGGGAGAGGAGAGAGTGTTTGACAACATTTGAACAAGAAAAAGGAAAGGCCACTAAATCAGACTTTGAAGGCAGATTGATGTTAGTGAAAAAATCTAATATTTTATTTATATATACAAGTAAAAAATACATATACAGTGGAACCTTGGATTACGAGCATAATTCGATCCAGAAGAATGCTTGTAATCCAAAGCACTTGTATATCGAAGCGAGTTTCCCCATAGGAGTCAATTGAAACTCAGATAATTTGTTCTACAGTGACTGCTATTGTATGCAGTACTGCATGTGGCCAGAGGTGGGGGGGGGGCCTGGGGACACTCGGAAACACCCGGAGACCGCTCAGAGACACTCGGGAACGGAGCCAAGCAATTAGGGTCCCAAGTTGTCTGACATAATCAGAGGGTTGCTGTTCGAGAGGAAACCATGACGCTCTGGGTCACCATATTGTCGCAGGAGCAGCCATTCAATTGTACATACGGCCCGTTTTTCGGCCGATTGTCTATATATATGCCTTTTTAACTATAAACTGTATATGTATATATATATATTTTTGCCTTTATGTATAAATAAAATATGTGATTTTTGTAACTAACATCTTTGGTCCAATCTGCCTTCAAAGTCCGACTTAGTGGTCTTTCCTTTTTCTTGTTCAAAACAATTTATACAGATGTGGCTTAGGAGTGACAAATTTCTATTTTAGCGGTTGAAATGCCTGGAACTGGTGACTTCACTCATAGGCTTACCATGGCCAATCCGTTGTTGGCACTCCCTCCTCTCCCCTGCAGCCATTGCTGGCTAACAATGGGGAGCTGGACATCGTGGCTGGACCAGAGCAGCCTGAAAAAAATTAAGTACAATATAGACATCTTTCTTACACAGGTTAGTCAGCACAGGTCTTAGAGAGGAGCGGAATTTTTAAGATTAGTTAGGTATACAGTGAAACCTTGGATTACGAGCATAATCTGTTCCAGGAGAATGCTTGTACTCCCAAGCACTCGCATCTTAAAGCGCGTTTCTCCCATAGAATTCAATGGAAACAAAGATAATTTGTTCCGCATTGACTTCTATGGCATGCAATACAGCATGTGGCCATAGGTGGAGGGGAGCCGGAGACCCTCGGAAATACTCAGATGATCTCGGAAAGGCACGGGAACACCCGGAACAGAGGATTTCTGAGTGATTCCGAGTATTTCCCAACGGATCTGAACCATTCTGAAAGTGTCACCAGCACCCCCGCATCTCTGGCCAAATGCAGTACTGCACACCCCATTAGCTTGAATTCTGCTCGTGTTGCAAGACAACATTCGCAAACTGAGTCAGGATTTAAAAAAAAAGTTGCTAGTCTTTCAAAACGCTTGTTAACCGTGTTACTCATAAACCAACGTTCCACTGTACAGTGGAACCTTGGTTTAAGAGTAACTTGGTTTGAGAGCGTTTTGATTTGTGAGCAACTTTTTTTTTAAATCTGACTCGGTTTGCAAGTGTTGACTCGCAAGACGAGCAGAATTCAAGCTACATAAGCCTGCAGTACCTCATTTGGCATGAGGTACGGGGGGTGCAGGAAACGAGCCGAAAGTGTCCTCGGGCCTTTTTGGAAGTTTTCGGTGCTCTCTGGCACCCTCCCACCTCTGGCCGCATTTGGTATTGCATCCCATTGAAGTCAATGTGGAACAAATTATTTTCCTTTCCATTGATTTCAATGGGAAAACTCGCTTTGATATGCGAGTACTTTGGACTACGAGCATACTCCTGGAACGGATTATGCTCATAATCCGAGGTTCAACTGTATCTTGAGTTCTACTTTGATTCCTGCATTTAAATTGTAGGGCTCCAAAATTCTGGGTTCCTCTGCTGAGATCGTCATCTAAAGTTCTCTGTCCTGTGATGAGATGTTCTCTCAATACCCTCTTCTCTTTTTTTTATTTTAATAATAATTTAAAAAAAAAATGACTTTCCAAGTGCTTTAAGAGCCTGCACTAATCTCTCTTTTTCCAGCTTGTTTTACCAAGCTGTGAATGACTGTTTTATTACTGCATAAACTTTAGCCTTTTGGAGTGGTAATTGCTGAAAAATTTAACATTTTGCAAGATAAAACAAATACATTTTTTAAATGCTTTTCTCTAATTAAATATAAAATAAACATATAAAAAAATCTTATTTAAACCACATCTGTGTGAAATTATCAATAAAGAAAATTTATATAAAAAAAAAATTAAGAAAACAAGATAAAATCTTTAGGTGGTGTACCGTGTTTAAGTGCATCAAAACGGAATAATTTTACATCAAAGAACCAAAAGTCATTTGAAATAAATTGATTTTTTTTTTTCTTTTTTTAAGATCTGCTGCATATCAGTGAAGTGCTGTCTCCATAGAAATATGGTTTAGAATATCAAAAACACAGAACGTGAATTTTTTAGCACAGTTTTCACAGAAAAGCCACGGGACATAAACTGAAATTTAGGTATTTACAGGACTAATCACTAAGTTATTAAAAAGAAAGAAATAAAAGATTATCTTTAAGCCACTGCCTGCAATAGCACTCCGGAGATTTGTATTATGATACAGAGGAGATGGGATTGTGTGGGGAGCCCATCTGGGTCAGAACCTTGTCCAGCCATTGTAGAGGACCGTGAAGATGGATCTCAATCCAACATGGAGTGCTGGTGACGTCTTGGCGGTGATATTCCGCTCCCCAACCCTGAGAAATAAAACAAAGAGGCACAATTTAAACCAGTTCAGTTCTTGCATGCCTTATGAACCACACTAATTTATGACATTTCTGCTATTGAGTCAACAATAGCATATATACTGAAAATACACTATATTGTCAAAAGTATTGGGACACCTGACTTTACACCAGGGGTGCCCAACCTTTTGTAGAGAGAGGGCCACTTGGTAACCGGTCGCGGGCCACAATGAGCGTAGTGGGTGGATGGCAAGTCCATGTCTGCTCTGTATATGCAGAGCGGACACAGCCCACTATACTCTTTTTTTTTTTCCGGATTTGATTGGAGGTAAGACACAAGTAGGTTTACATCTGCCACTTCTTAGAGGTGAATGGAGGGTCCAATTGGGTCAGACTGACCAAGTGAAAGGGGCCCAAGGCTGCTTTTATACAGATGCGCTGCAGTTTACCCACACCAAACTCGCAGGTAATAGAAGTCTATGGCTCAGTGCGGGTAACCCACAGGTGCACTGCTTTGCACCTGCGGATCAGTTCAAAAGCAGCACAGTAACCACTGCAGAACAGATATGCCCATATATACAGTGTGATTTTAGGAATAAAACAGGCCTTTAATAACAGTATTCTATTCTATCCCAGAGCAGGAGTCGCGGGCCACATCAGAGGGCTCCGCGGGCCACTGGTTGCGCACCCCTGCTTTACACTCACATGAACTTTAACCACTTGCTTACTGGGCACATATACCCCCTTCCTGCCCAGGCGAAATTTCAGCTTTCCGCACTGCGACACTTTAAATTAAAATTGCGCAGTCCCGCGACGTGGCTCCCAAACAAAATTGACGTCCTTTTTTCCCCACAAATAGAGCTTTCTTTTGGTGGTATTTGATCACCTCCGCGGTTTTTATTTTTTTGCGCTATAAACAAAAAAAGAGCGACAATTTTGAAAAAAAAAAAAAAACTGAATATTTTTTACTTTATGCTATAATAAATATCCCATTTAAAAAAAATTAAAATCATATTTTTTCTCAGTTTAGGCCGATACGTATTCTACATATTTTTGGTAAAAAAAATCGCAATAAGCGTATAGTGATTGGTTTGCGCAAAAGTTATAGTGACTACAAAATAGGGGATAGAATACGGCGATCTGCAAATTTTGTCAGGACTGTGATATTGCGGCGGACACATCGGACACTTTTGACACATTTTTGGGACCATTCATATTAATACAGCGAACAGTGCTATAAAAATGCATTGATTGCTGTATAAATGTGACTGGCAGGGAAGGGGTTAACACTAGGGGGCATGGAAGGGGTTAAATGTGTATCCTGGATGTGTTCTAACTGTGTGTGGAGGGGAACTGACTGGGGAAGGTGACCGATTTGTGTCCCTATGTACAAGGGACACAGCATCTGTCTCCTCTCCCTGACAGGACGTGGAGCTCTGTGTTTACACACAGAGCTCCACGTCCCTGCTCTGACATTGCCGATCGCGGGTAGCTTGCGGCCATTACGGCCGCTAGGCACGCGCATCGGAATCCCTGGGACGTGCCGGGTGCGCGTGGCCCCCAGTGGCCGGAGGACTCGAGAACGTCATATGACGTCCTCCTGGATTTACAGAGCCACCTTGAGGCCGTCATTTGACTATGGCCCGGGGCTCAAGAAGTTAATGGCATCCCAGTCTTAGTCCGTAGGGTTCTATATTGAGTTAGCCCACCCTTTGCAGCTATAACAGCTTCAACTCTTCTGGGAAGGCTGTCCACAAGGTTAAGGAGTGTGTCTATGAGAATGTTTGACCATTCTTCCAGAAGCACATTTGTGAGGTCAGGCACTGATGTTGAACAATAGGCCTGGCTGGCAGTCTCCACTTTAATTCATCCCAAAGGTGTGATATCGTATTGAGGTCAGGACTCCGTGCTGGCCAGTCAAGTTCCTCCACCCCAAACTCGCTCATCCATGTCTTTATGGACCTTGCTGTGTGCACTGGTGTGCAGTCTTGTTGGAACAGGAAGGGGTCATCCCAAACAGTTCCCACAAAGTTGGACACTATATTGCCAAAAGTATTGTGCCACCCCCTTAAATCATTTGGTGAAGGGGGAGATTATGGCGTGCGGTTGTTTTTCAGAGGTTGGGCTCGGCCCCTTAGTTCCAGTGAAGAGAATTGTTAAGGAGTCAGCATACCAAGATATTTTGGACAATTTCATGCTCCCAACTTTGTGGGATAGTTTGGTGATGGCCCCTTCCTGTTTCAACATAAGCCGGTGACACTCGGAGCCGTTCGGAAATACTCCGTTCACTAGTGTTTCCAAGCCTCTCCAAGGGTTTCCGAGTGCATCCGAGCAGTCTCCAAGTACTTCCGAGTTTCTCCGGTGTCCCCTCACATCTGGCCACATGTGGTATTGCATGCAATAGAAGTCATTGTGGAACAAATTATCTTTGTTTCCATTGACTTCTATGGGGAAACAAGCTTTGATATGCGAGTGCTTTGGACTACAAGCATTATCCTGGAAGGGTACATTAATGGTACATTGGTACACAGGGGAGCTGGAATTTAGGAAAAAAGGTGAACTGAGCTATTAAATTTGATTTGTTCATATTTTCCAACCCACAAATTATTGTAAAATATATGTGACCCTCAGTCTAAAAAGTTTAGAGCGCCCTGGAGTAGGGAAAGGTCTAGTATTAGTGAGAACTTAGGGTAGGGTTATAGGGAGGTTTAATACAAGGATTAGGATGACTATTTGTATACAGTAAGTAATGGTTGCATTAAAAAATAAATAGTGCTTACTTTTACAAAACTCATCCGGATCGTGCACATCTTGGTCAGCTCGTACACCACCTCGAACCCTTGGTTAACGGACTGTGACAGAAGCTGGGCAAACAGCTGGTTATTGAATATCTTCAGGCTGCAGCCACTTGGGATCTTGCACACGGTTGCTGGGTGGAAGCCATGCTGGTAGTTACAGTTGCGACTTTGTACAAAAATACTGCTGTCACTGACGCACTCTGCATATACCTCACCACCGACATAATACAGGTGAACTCCTGGGTGCAATAACAGAATGTTGTTTTAGAGGAATGTTTTACCTCACCTGCAACCCCACTATTAAATATAACAAATGTAACACTTCCTTTCAATTATTTCGTTATAAGCAACCTCTTCTGTGACCAGAAATCCCCATAAAAAAAAAAAGGAAGAAAACTAAGCCACGCCCTCTCCTTTCAATATTCTACTCACTTTTGGATGTTTAGAAGAAAAGAAGGCTGGACGGCTGCACTCCTGTGCAATTTCTTTATTCAAGTGCCGGATACAAAGGTGAACTACAGGTATCAGCTTACATGTTTCACACCAAGGTCGAGTGCTTTCTCATAGCTCCGAGCACCCGACCTTAGTGTGAAACATGTAAGCTGATACATGAGTAAGCACCCATCCTTGGTGTGAAACATGCAAGCCGATACTTGTAGTTCATCTTTGTATCCGGCACTTGAATAAAGAAATTCTTCTAAGTATCTGTTTGCATACAGGGCTTTCACCCTAAATGTGGGATATAGGCAGAGCCGTCTTTAAGGCAGGGCAAAAGGGGCATCTTCCCTGGACCCTGTCATTGTTGTGGGGCCCAAAGCAGCTGCTTCATATTTGCCAACTATGCCAATTTAAATTCCCTTGAAGTTTTAGTCCTGTGCTGTGTCCTGATATCTCAGTCTGAAGTACTGCTACTAATGCTTCCCAGCATTATGTGTACAGATGACTCACCTGCAGACCCTGTGTTTACATGTATATAATTGTCAGTCTAACTAATGGAAGCATTCATATGTAAATAACGGTGACATTCATATGTAAATAACTGAGGTTGACAACATTCATATGTAAATAACAGTCTGGCAACATTCATATGTAAATAACTGAGGCTGACAACATTCATGTGTAAATAACGGAGGCTGACAACATTCATATGTAAATAACTGAGGCTGGCAACATTCATGTGTAAATAACTGAGGATTAAAAAAGGGAAGGTCATTTTAAATAACATTCAATTACAATATGACTTGTGTCACAATTTTATATGCTATATTATTATTTTTTATGTAGAATTTATTTTCCCACTGTAAACTTTGGGGGTTCTTAAGCTCCGCGAGACAAGTGCGTAAAGCGTGTCAGTAAAGCCAAGGGTCTTTATTGGCGACCAAAACAAAACAAAATACTGCTTTCTTCATCACCAAAAACGTCACAACAAAAGTCCTGCTTGTTTCCAGCATAAATTAGAAAAGTCTTTCTTCAGCACAGCAAAAACAACCAAAAGAAAGGCACATACGTTTTTAGTAAGAAGTCCTCCAGTCCTTCCCTGCAGACACAGCTTCACTTCCAAACTACTCCAAAGGTCCTCACTGTGCAGCTAGCAGACTTCCATCTTGTCCTCACAGGTGCACTCTCCCAACTCACTCACCACCTCCAGCACCACTTCCTGCTTTAATGGGTGGTTCTCTGTGAGAGTTAACACCTTGTGCGCTGGCTCCCAAGGTTTAGGAGTGGAGGCTCCATCCCACCCAAATAACTCTTTGGAGCCTCCAAAATTCCAAAATTCCAGGCCCCAAACTACTTTATTAAGATAGAGAAGACTGCGAGCCAGTCCTCTCTGAATTAGCGCCTGCCTGGAACTTTTCACCCACTTTTGGGTGACCCCCTGAACCTTCTACCTCTATTTAAATGGACCATAGTCCAAATAGTGGCGCCGTATAGCACCCGTCCAGGACCCACCCCCGGTGTCCTGTACACCACTAAATTGGAGTTACCATGTACGATATTTTTTATTGTATTTACTTTATGGTTGAACTAGATGGACTTGTGGCTTTTTTCAACCTAACTATGTAACCATTTAATAATAATAAGAGATATTGCATGCCTCTTCTACAATACACAACCTGCCTGCTCATTGTATGTTTTCTGCATAGTCATTGCAGAGTTAGACGTTGAGAGAGCAGGACGCTCTCAAACGAGTCGGCTCTCTCCCAGGGATAGCACAGCTAGGCAGGGTCCTCCCCACTGTGCGGCTCCAGGTCTCACAGACAGGCAGAATTTCCACCTCCCTGTCATCTGTCCACTTGCCACTGACCATCTCGGCAGGCTATCGGACAAGCTCCTCTCCTCCCCTCCAGTGACTTACACGGCTTTCCCCCGGTTCACCTGACCCCCCCTGCCTCCCTCAAACAGGTAAGCCATTCCTTGGGAACTGCAGGCGGCCGTCCTTTTCAGGACAAGCCACAGTAGCTTCCCCCAACCCCCACAGCTCTTCCCCTCTCCTCACCCCCACACTACTACCCCCGCTCGGGCGTCCTACTCGCCACTCAGTAGGACGCCATCGCTAAAACATTTAAAAAAGCCTTTGTATGTGTGGGTACACTTTTTTTCTATACAGTACACCCCTGTTAAGACCTGCAGTGGTTAGGGTACTGCGGCCTTCTTTCCATCTCCCAAGATGATTCTTCCAAATGGTTAGAGTGTTCCCCATCCCCAAGCATGAGCCAAGACTTCATGAAGGGTGTCCAGATATAGAATGACTTTATTGAGAGACAGGTTACTTATATACAGCAAAAGAAATACTTGATGTAATCAGATATACAATTACATCCTCCTCCCACATCATCATACAATGGTGTTACTAACGAGACCCCTTTCAAGAGACCTATTGTAGGACACAGACAGCTGTCTCCGGTAGAATCCACATGAGTTAATTACTGGTCCTTTGCCCAGACAAGGTGTTTTAGAACTTCTCACCTGCTAAACAATAGAACTTCACACAATGAACACTTCTTGAAAGACAGACTAAAGATCATTTACATGACACATTGAGATATTGAGATCAGTTTAAGGAATAAACCAATTATCTCCAGGTAGAGAGCACCCTAATTTTCCCAACGTTAGAACACCCCTCTTCCACACAAGGTATACCTGCAATTACATATCTCCTGATAGCCCCGATCTGGGGGACCAACATATCCAAATTTCACCCAGATCGGTCCAGGGGTTCTTAAAAGACAAACAGAGTCTGAGAAAATCCAGAATAAAGTCTATTTTCTTCACAACCCCACTTTTAAGTACACAATGGGGTTTATTTACTAAAGCTGGAAAGTGCAAAATCAGGCTCACTTTTGGATAGAAACCAATGAGCTTCTTACCCCAGCTTGTGAATTAAGCTTTAGTAATAAATTGCATTTGGGTGTGCATCCCAAAGCTCAAACACATATCTGTGTGTATGTGTAAAAATGTATGTGTATGTGTAAATATACTGACGGTGTCATTTGAGCAGTGGGCGGTATCAGTAGGGCAGTGGATGGTGTCAGTAGTTTTTTATTTTTGTTATTCTATTTTGTATTTTTTACCATTTTAATTTTTTATTTTTTTTTTAGTTTATTTTTTACAAATGTTTTTTTTTTTACAATTTTTTTTTTTACAAATGTTTTTTGGGAGCCCTATTTGGGGGCATTTGGGAAATATCAGGGGTCAAAACAGAAGACACCCTGTGCACATGCCTATGCCCCCCTTACTTCATATCCTCTCTTCCCCCTCCCTTACCCTCCTCAGATTTGTATTTTAACCACTAGCCGACCAGCCGCCGCAGTTATACGGTGGCAGGTCGGCTGCCATACGTCATTTCGCATTTCAGCCATTAGGGGCGCGTTTCCCCTAGTCAGTCCCACCACCCTTCAGTTAGAACACACCTAGAGAAAATAATTAACCCCTTCCTCGCCCCCTAGTGTTAACCCCTTCCCTGCCAGTCACATTTTTACAGTAATCAATGCATTTTTATAGCACTGATCGCTATAAAAATGCTAATGGTCCCAAAAATGTGTCAAAAGTGTCCGATGTGTTCGACATAAGGTCGCAGTACCGATAAAAATCGCTGATGGCCACAATTACTAGTAAAAAAAAAATATTAATAAAAATGCCATAAAACTACCCCCTATTTTGTAGACGCTATAACTTTTGCGCAAACCAATCAATAAACGCTTATTGTGATTTTTTTTAACGAAAAATATGTAGAAGAATACATATCGGCCTAAACTGAGGAAATTTTTTTTTTATTTAAATATTTTTGGGGGATATTTATTATAGCAAAAGGTAAAAAATATATATTTTTTTCAAAATTGTCGCTCTATTTTTGTTCATAGTGCAAAAAATAAAAACCGCAGAGGTTATCAAATACCACCAAAAGAAACCTCTATTTGTGGAAAAAAAAGGACGTCAATTTTGTTTGGGAGCTATGTCGCACGACTGCGCAATTGTCAGTTAATTGACCAGTAAAATGGTCCAGGGCTGAAGTGGTTAAGAAATGTGTTTCTTATGCCGCGTACACACGGTCGTTTTATGCGATGAAAAAAACGACGTTTTTTAAAACGTCATTTAAATTGATCGTGTGTGGGCAAAACGTCGTTTTTAGTCTTCAAAAAAACGACCAAAAAAAAATTCCAACATGCTTGAATTTTTTGTGTCGTTTTTCAAAACGTCGTTTTATGTATCATAAAAAGTGATGGTGTGTGGGCAAAACGACGTTGAAAACGACGTTTTTAAACCCGCGCATGCTCAGAAGCAAGTTATGAGACGGAGCTTCAATGGAAAAGAGTGCCGTCGAACGTGGTGTACGTCAACACACTTTGCTAGAGCTTTGTAGAAAAACGATGGTGTGTACACAACGTCGTTTTGGAAAATGAAGTTTGAAGTTTATACAGTATATATCACAATCTTGTAAGAGGCTATGGACATCCATATAAGATATATCAACTGTTTTTATATTGTGGTTTAAGACCAGTAATCACGTGATCATTATATGTTTATAAATACCCCATTTTTTTTCTTACTCTACAATCAAGCCCCAATAGGAGCAAAACACATCAGTGGGGGAAAACAGATGTGCTTCTGGCAAAAGAAGTATGGGAATCTAAAAGTAAAATAAAAAAACATCTATACACACCTCTATGCAGCAGCTCACCCCCCCCCCCACTAGCTCTAAGCCTGAGAACTGAGTGATCACATGACTGCTGATTGCTCAGTTCTTGGTCTGCTCTGAGCAGAGAGCGGTGTCTGTCAGTCACCTCTCTCTGCTCTGCCCCTCCAGCACTCACTGGAGCGCCAAGCTAGGGAGGGGCAGAAGGCGGGTTCATGCTTTTAGCAGCAAGGTGAGAGGCTAAGAAAGCTGTCAATCAGGCAATTGGATGGATCTCGACCCCTCTGGGGCCTGGAGTGGCTCTGTGACATTAGGTCTTTTAACAAGTGGTTGAAAGTGGTGTGTAGCCTTGCATTTCTGTCTGCAGGCTCACGGTCCTCCCAGTTTTTAGAAGTTTGACATGGGAAGTTGTGAAGTCAAAGTGGTGTACAGATATATCATTAAAAATAGATTTTGTACTGAAGAGGCAGAAAAACTGACAAAATACAGCAAATAAAACCCTCTTGATAAACAGTTCCCATCCAGCTTTCCTCTATTAAAAAAATAACACATAGTACCAGCTTTACAGTGTCAAAAATTCTTTGCAAACATTTCCAAGAAAAGAGAACTAACAGGTTTATTCAATAAATATTACATCTAGTTCCTCTTGCCAATAGCTGGCCAGCATGCCATGTGCTGTGTATGGGTACCCAGCTCTGGTCTTAAAGTGATACTAAACCCACAACAGTAAATTCAGTCTGCATATGCGCTGCGCAAACTGTTGGCGCTGTATAAATCCTGTATAATAATATGCAGTAAAACATGCTTGTTATACTCGCTGTGGAACCTAGGGGGTTAATCATTTGCATTGTGTAAAAAGGCTGTTTGATCCTGCCTTCTTCTATACTCCCCTTCTTCCACAGTCCCTAAACCATCTCTTGGCCAAACAAAGCCTTGGGGGCAGGCTGCACATGCTCAGTTTGATGTGTATTGCTATAGAGTTTATTTTTTTTTCTTGAGAGGGTGCATGTAATCAGCACAGGGCCAATCAACACTGTCCAGACAGAGGGTCAGCGGCCCTGCAGCCTCATAGGACAATCAGGAGAGAATGAAAACTCCTCCTACAAGCTTTAACCAGACACTGATAGAAGTCACGAGACTGCTCTAACTGCTGATGAGAAAAGGTATTTAGCATTATTTACTAAAACAATTGCATTTTCCTGTGTACTGTGGCAGTCCAGATATAGTGAATGCAGGTTCCTCGGTTTAGTAACACCTTAAGTGCCCACTTTGTAAACACTGGTAACATGGCATAGGATAGGTATCTGATCATTTTCACCTGTTTTGATTTGTTAAAATGTATATAAACCGAAGAAAAAAATGAAATAGATTGCACTTTCCTTCACTGTGATGGCTGCATTTGTTTTCTTTTCTCAGGCTTCGTGTCCTTTATTTACACCTGGTGATCCTTCCAGTAACACTTCCTGTCCTAGGGTGACAACTAGGGCTGGGGCAAGGGAGATCCCCGGAGTCTGGGGGGAGGAGGGGAACCTGTCCTGGGCACAGTGTTGTCCTGCGGACGAAGGGGCTTTGGGAGAATGTCAGTACTCCATTCACCTAAATGACAGGAGCGATGCTGCGGGAACTGAGCAGGAACTGCAACAGCTGCAGGGCGTATTCTACTCTCACCTCCCTCAATCAGCACTTTTGTGGGACAGACGGGCACCCACTTAGAAAAACACATTACTGCTGGAGAAGAGAAGAAGATGAACCGGAGCAGGACCCCCTGGTGACATCATCCGTCATCTCAGATGCCGCCCATCCTGAAGCTGGTACGACTGGGGAAGCGGAAGAGAAGCAGATTGAAGCCACTTCTGGCGCTGTCAGTGCGCACATTTTGACCGGCTGATGCCCCGTACACATGAGCGGTTTTCCTGTCGGAACCCC
This sequence comes from Rana kukunoris, assembly GCA_029574335.1. NCBI lineage: Eukaryota > Metazoa > Chordata > Amphibia > Anura > Ranidae > Rana > Rana kukunoris. The sequence goes on along the minus strand of CM056050.1, from coordinate 77,722,672 downwards.
GTCCTATCGCTCAGGACTACAGACCCCTCATCCAATGTTATGATGAGATGGGAAGACGTTCTAAAGTCCTGTCCTAGGTTGACAAAACCACTCCTTCATCGATACAGTGAGCAATGTCGCCCTAGGACATGAATTGTTATTAGCAGGATCACCAGATGTAAAAAACAGGAACCTAATTAAAAAAAAAAAAAAAAGAATTCTGCCACCACATCTAAGGACTAGTAAGCTACAGTATATTCAATTTTGGTTCTTGGGTGGGTTTGGATATACTTTAACCTCTTCCCGCCAGCCATACGCATATAAGCGGCCTCTCGTGGGTAGTCTTCAACACCAAGAGGCCATATTATATGCATCACAGATGTAAACATTTCTGTGCGTTCCCAGCACATTGATGCCTACTTGCTATTAGGAACTTTCTGATTATGTCACAGCCAATTACAGCAGTCACATGATCGGATTGCCCACCTCCTGGCCTTTTAAGAGGTTCTCCATGCCAGGAAGATGTTAATGTCTCAACAAAGGGCCCTTGTACATGTAAATAAGCCCTTAGATTGATGAATATTGATTGTGTATCCATTCTCTCTTCCATTCAACTGCAGATTAGTTTGATACCAATATACTCACCGTTTGATGTTTACGCAAGAGAAAAACATTCTAGTATGAACTGTTGATGAAGGAACCGTATTAAATTACCTTTGCCAATGTGCCGACGGGTGTTTTCAATAGTGGAGTTACGATTGACATTAGAGAGGAGGCCTAAGCAGAATCTGTTCTTGTTGTTGGTGGGATCCGTGAAACCGTCAATGAGAATACTGCGAGACGATGCCTGAAATGTTTCTCCCACCCGATTGTTCAGTTCATAATAAGCAACCGAACACCAGTGTAATGGTTCCTCGTAACAAACTGGACGGAAATCTGTGAAAAATCAGAATAAATGTATTCTGACAAATTAATATTGGTACTAAGATAATACAAAGATCTTTAACATACAGTAAAACCATGGATTGTGAGTAACATTGTCTACGAGTGTTTTGCAAGACGAGCAAAATCGAAAAACATTTTTTAACTTGATATACGAGAGATGTCTTACAAGTAGCGATTAGTATGATCACAGTTCTAATGTAAAAAAAGTGGAATTACATTCAAAATGTTAGAAACAATATCCAGTCTGGTGCTTAACCGTGTAAAGCTGCTGGTCTATACAGCACGGGACCTGAGGTCCGGGGGTGCTGGTGGCTCCCAGTGCTTCCTGGAGAACTCGGAGACACTCCCAGCTGGGTAGGGCAGTCATAATGCGTGTTCGGAGTGTCCAGAAGTGACTTCAACAGTTCCCCAGTGTGTCCGAGTTCACCCAGAAGCACTTGGAGCCACCAGGGCCCCTGGACCTCAGGCCACGTACTGTTTACACCAGCAGCTTTACGCCTATGAGCACCAGACTCCTTAGGCTCCATGCACACTGAAGCTGATAAACTGGCGTTTTGAACACCAGATTTCTGGCAGAAAAAGCTGCTTTAAAATCTAGCTTTTATCAGCGTTTTGTATCAGCGTTAATGAGCTTTTTTATTGAATAAACACTAAGGACACTCCAAAAATCCCACAATGCATTCCCAAACTCCCAGAATGCATTTTTTTAAAGCTCATAAATGGCCGCTAATTAGCGTTAATTAGCATATAGCGTTTTTTCACGCCGAAAAACGGCACTTTGAACGCAAATTTCGGGGGTTCAGAAAAAAAACAATAAACTCCAAAGCTCATTAAAGCTAAAAAACGCCCAGGTGTGCATGGGCACATAGGCTAACATAGAGTTCAGTTTATGGGCTTTTTAAAAAAACGCCAAAACGCCAATAAACTGCAGCTTATCAGCTTCAGTGTGCATGGAGCCTTAATGCTGGATTTTGTTTTTAACGTTGTGTCATTCCACTTTTTTTTACGTTAAACTGTAATCATACTACAGTACACTTAGATGGCGTTGTTCTTTTTGTTCTTTGGGTCACCTGATTAGGACTTTTCAACAGAAACAACCCCTGTTAAACCATTTTTCGTTTCAAACATTTTATTAAAGTTTAAATAGAAATACAATTAATTTGCGTATACATATACGGGGTTGTACAATAAATTTTGAACACAAAATAACAGAAATATGGAGGTAGACAACATATTAGCATTGTCATTATATATTCAAGTATCAGAATATCAAATAGAATGAGATATAAAGCAGAAATAGGAAAATCGTACATTACTATGTTAGTATCTTGAAGATATAAAGCACAGACGAATCAGAAAATACAGGATAATTCAATCTGAGCCTCCTGATGTGAATGAAGCGATAGAACAACAACAACAACAAAAAAGACGATAATAGAGACACCCATACAGAGTAGTCTCAAAAATATGGGTGGAACATAGTACATAGCAAAAGTGTTCAGTAAATCAAAATAAAGGTATGTAAAGATTTCAAAGGGAAAACGTAAAAATGTGTAGGCAAGCGCTCAAACCGAGCAGTAAATGGAATATGTGGGGTTCTAATCCCGATAGGTGACCTACGTTAATGAAGAATAGGAAAAATGAAAGTAGCCATAACAACTGTAAATACAAGGAACAATTATGTGCCTAATAAGTCTGTAAACCGTGACGAATTCCTAAAGTGAATCCAACAGGACCAGGTGGATCTATATTTCACCGGATTATCATTGGCTTGGTGAATCAAGTCCTCCATCTCAGAAATCCGCTGTACACGGTCAATCCAGTCAGCCAGTGTAGGAGGGTTAGTCTTCTTCCAAAAAAGAGGAATGCATTGTTTTGCAGCGTTTATGAGATGGAGTATCAAGGATTTTCTATAAATGGATTGAGGCAACAAAGTATGGTGTAAAAGATACTGTGCAGGGGAAAAGTCCAATGTGTAAGTTGTGATTTGAGCAATTGTCACATGAACCTTCTCCCAGAAAGGCCTAATGATGTCACAGTTCCACCAAATATGGAGCAATGATCCCCGAGAGTTGTTGCATCTCCAACACATTGGGGAGACAGTTGGATAAAATACATGGAGTCGTTCAGGGGTACGATACCACCTAGAATATAATTTGTAGTTATTTTCTTGGGCCGAAATGTTAACAGATCCCTTATGAATATGTGTAAAAATATTGTCCCAGTCAGAGTCTATAAGTCGTATTTGGAGTTCATCTTCCCAACCTTTATTAATTTTGTTGGAGCTTTGTAAAATGGAACTGAAAAGGAGTGTATAAATAGACAAAATTAGATGTCTTTGAGGGGTTGTGGCAGTACACAATTTTTCAAATGGGGTCAGTTCCCTGCACCATTGTGAAATAGGCCTTTTGCTTTGTAGAAAATGTCGTATTTGTAAGAATTTGAAAAAGGGAATGCCATTATTAGGAAATAGGGACAACAACATGTCATAAGAAATAATGGAATCATCTTTGAAGAAATTATGTGCTCTTAGCGTTCGCTTAGGGTCCAGTGGATTTGTTTTAGTGCCCATAAATCCGAACTTGAAGTCAGGGTTACCATCTAAAGGTGTTAATGGGCCAGGGGAAGGAGACATGGAGAGCGATTCATTAGACTTTTTAAAATAGAGGAGCGTAGGTCCTATCAGTGGATGGGACAGGCAATTTTTAGGAATAGATTTGATAGAAATCCATGGCAAGTGGGAAAGGGGAAATTGTGTGGAAAGATCTTCAATGGTAATCCAGTCCTTGGTGTGAGTGTGTAGATGCCAGTCAACGATCCTGGTGATATGGCATGCTGAGTGGTATTTACGAATGTCCGGTAGACTGAGTCCTCCCTTTAATTTTGGAAGAATCATTCTATCCCAACCTATTCTAGGAGGCTTGGAAGCCCAAATAAAGTTCCTACAGAGTCTCTTATACGATGTGAAAAAAGATGGCGGGAGTTTGATCGGGATAGCTTGCATAACGTATAAGAGGCGTGGCAAAACGTTCATTTTTAAAATGGCAATTCGGCCAAACCAAGAAAATTTATCCAGGGACCATTTGTGGAGATCATTTTTAATTTTATTGAGAATAGGGGTAAAATTTTTCTCATAGAGGTCAGCTAACTTAGAGGGGATTTGGATACCCAAATAAGTAAGGGAATGGGGTTCCCAACTGAAGGGAAAGTTAGCCTTGCATTGATTCACTAAAGTGGGTGGAAGAGAGACATTGAGGGCTTTAGATTTAGTAAAGTTAATTTTTAAATTAGAAAGTTTATGAAACAAGGCGAAATCACAAAGTAGGTTTGGAATAGTGATTAGGGGTTTAGAAAGAAAAAGCAGGATGTCATCTGCGTACGCAGCGATTTTGAATTGTCTGTCTCGGATAGTAATACCAGATATGTCCTGGTTGTCCCTGAGTTTTCGTAGTAGGGGTTCTAAGGTGAGTATGAAAATAAGTGGGGATAAGGGGCAACCCTGGCGCGTGCCATTTGAGATGTGGAAGGCGTCTGACAGGCGGCCATTGACTCTAATTCTGGCTGTAGGAAAAGAATATAAATTGAGAATCAATTGTAGAAAATGAGTAGGAAAACCTAGAGCCCTCAAGGTTGCTGACATATAGTCCCAGGCCACCCGATCAAACGCCTTCTCAGCATCAAGGGACAAGAAGAAACCTTTAGTGGAAGAGGTAGAGAGCCAATGGTGAATGTTTATAGCTTTTAGGGTGTTATCCCTGGCCTCACGACCGGGGACAAAACCAACTTGATCAAGTGTTACTAAATTGGGTATAAGAGGGAGCAGGCGATTTGCAAGGATTTTGGCGTATAATTTCAGATCCACATTAAGAAGGGAGATCGGTCTATAGTTGGACACTAATGTTTCATCTTTGCCTGGTTTAGGTATAAGGGTGATATGGGCTTCTAGCAGGTCTTTGAGAGTATGTGAAGAAGATGATAAATGATTAAACGCAGAGATAAAATGTGGGTTAAGAATATCCTGAAACGATTTATAATAACTGACTGTCATGCCATCAGGGCCCGGACTCTTTCCTGGTTTAAGTTGTTTTAAGGCATTCAAAGTTTCTAATGCATTAATAGGGACATCCAAGTGCTCAGCATCTTTCTGGGAAATAGGGGAAGGACAGTATTGTTTTAAGAATTCGTCAATAGCAGTCCGTCTATCGGGAGAATGGCCTTTCATGTGTGTGAGAGGTAAGTTGTACACATTTTTGAAATAGTGGACAAATTGATTTGAAATATCCTCTGGAGAAGAAAAAGATTTACCAGTTAAACCATTTTTATATGAATAAATGGTTGTGGAATGAATCATTTGAGTTTCCATTATTTCCTATGGGGAAATTTGCTTTGATATATGAGTGCTTTGGATTACAAGCACGTTTCCGGAACGAAGTATGCTCGCAATCCTAGGTTTTACTGTATATTGATAGGATCCAACTGAACGTAGACTCCCCCCTCCGCATACCCATCATTATTTTTAACCAGCATCCATAAACTCTCTTGAGCAAACACACACAAGCTTGGATGGTTACTTGTCTCAGTTAGGTATGAATTTCACATTTCCATGGCTCTGTCCATCTCATGCTGTAAAACTCATGCCGCCATTTTAAATATTTATGTCAGCTGCAGCTGGCTTCTTCTTCCTCATTCTCTGAGCTGGCTCATTGATGACATCTGCACCAAATAAAGCAGGGGTGTAAAACTCAAATTTGTCGCTGGTTGCATCGGCAGTATCGTTGCCTTCAAAAGGCTGGTTGCATCTAGGGTGCGCTACGTAAAGTGTGCAGGGTTCGGAGGTATGCTATGTACAGAGTTAATCGGTGCACTATGCTCAGTGTCCAAGCCCAACCTCAACCCAAGCACAAGCTCCAAAAAGCTTCCTCGCATCTCTACTCACTCCTACCTAGCTCGGTTTTACTACCTCTCTGTGTAGGCAGCTCTAGTACCTTCATATGTAGGTGACTATGCTTCGCGTGTAATCAGCTCTAGTACTCCCCTGTGTAGGTATCTTTTTTACCCATGTAATCAACTCTAGTACCTCCTTATGTAGGCAGCTCTGCTGCCCGTGTAATCGACTCTATTACCTCCTTATGTAGGCAGCTCTTCTGCCCATGTAATCGACTATTACCTTCTTATGTAGGCAGCTCTGCTGCCCGTGTAATCGACTATTACCTTCTTATGTAGGCAGCTCTGCTGCCCGTGTAATCAACTCTATTACCTCCTTATGTAGGCAGCTCTGCTGCCCATGTAATCAACTCTATTACCTCCTTATGTAGGCAGCTCTGCTGCCCGTGTAATCGACTCTATTACCTCCTTATGTAGGTGCTCTGCTGCCCGTGTAATCGACTATTACCTTCTTATGTAGGCAGCTCTGCTGCCCGTGTAATCGACTCTATTACCTCCTTATGTAGGTGCTCTGCTGCCCGTGTAATCGACTATTACCTTCTTATGTAGGCAGCTCTGCTGCCCGTGTAATCGACTCTATTACCTCCTTATGTAGGTGCTCTGCTGCCCGTGTAATCGACTCTACTATGTCCTTATGTAGGCAGCTCTTCTGCTCTTGTAATCAGTTCTGCCTCACCTTGCAGGGAGCTTGCTCTCTTTCTCCAATTCTGGAGGTCTGTCCCCACCGTGCCCCACCAGGAGTGCGTGCAGGGATCTGATAGATTTTGGAGCCACTGGAAGGAAAGCTGTCCCCAAATTGCTTCTTTGTGTATAAGTGACAGCTGAAGCGGGAGCGGGAGTGAGAGCCAGAGCTGGCAGAATGGAGTTTCGCCACTTTACAGCTGCAAAACTGGGTGCAAGGGCGACATGACAAGGTCTGGAGGGGTAGATTTAGCCCATGGGCCTTGTATATGACATATGTGAAGTGAAGTATGCTGTTTTTGAGATACTGAGTGTGTTTTGTTTGTTCTGTGCAGAAAAAAATCCCTTTTTTCGGAAATCTTTACAGATGCAAGCTACTTTGAAGGAGCCTGAGGGGCACTGACTTTGTCACTAATGCCTCTTAAAACTTAGAAAAAAAACTTTAAGATAACTTAATTTTTTTTTGAATATATATATATATATATATATATATATATATATATATATATATATATATATGTATATATAAAGTTTATCTGAAACCAATACTTTTTTTTTAGTTTGGATACAGAGTTTTTGCCTTCTCTACCCCTTTTGGAAGGTTTCTCTTCACTTCTTGCCCTGTAGGCACAAAAGGGATTCTCTAAATCTAAGGATTGGTGGTTCAGACAGTTTTCAATTGAACAACCAATCAAGTATTAATACATTACACAGTGGTGTAAATCTGACCCTGGAAGCTTGCTGACAGGAGCAGGAGCTCACGATTGGCTGCTTTGACCACAACCTGTGGAGGGTCCTTGACTAAGCTGCACAGCTTAAAGGGGTTGTAAAGGTAAAAAAAAATTTACCTTAAGAATGCATTAAGGTGAAAAAACACCTGCGGATTAGAGGCCCCCCGAACCCCCCCTTTTCTTACCTGACCCCTCGAAAGTCCCACGTTGTGAATGCGCAGGCTTCTCGGCCATCTTCCCGGCTCATTTATTGGTTGATTGAAAGCAGCACAGCCATTGGCCCACGCTGCTGTCAATCACATCCAATGACGTGGCGCCCCAAGGGGCCGAGTAATACAGTCGGTGTCTTCGGCCGCCGACTGTATCACGGGAACGCGTTCACAAGAACTCAACCCCAATGCTCGCTCGCTCGCATGAAGGTGTTGAGTCCTTGCGGGGGGAGCCGAGACAGCTGCCGAGGGACCCCAGAAGACCAGGATAGGGGCCACTCTGTGCAAAACGAGCTGCACAGTGGAGATATGTATAACATGTTTGTTATTTAAAAAAACTTTTTTTACATTTTTAACTTTAGTGATCCTTTAAAGCAAATCTGCAGTTAAAGTGACATAGCTAGGTTGGTTGCCCCACTTTTTCAACTGCAGATGGAACAAAACACCTGCGGATTAGAGGCCCCCCGAACCCCCCCTTTTCTTACCTGACCCCTCGAAAGTCCCACGTTGTGAATGCGCAGGCTTCTCGGCCATCTTCCCGGCTCATTTATTGGTTGATTGAAAGCAGCACAGCCATTGGCCCACGCTGCTGTCAATCACATCCAATGACGTGGCGTCCCAAGGGGCCGAGTGATACAGTCGGTGTCTTCGGCCGCCGACTGTATCACGGGAACACGTTCACAAATACTCAACCCCAATGCTCGCTCGCTCGCATGAAGGTGTTGAGTCCTTGCGGGGGGAGCCGAGACAGCTGCCGAGGGACCCCAGAAGACCGGGATAGGGGCCACATGTTTGTTATTTAAAAAAACTTTTTTTTACATTTTTAACTTTAGTGATCCTTTAAAGCAAATCTGCAGTTAAAGTGACATAGCTAGGTTGGTTGCCCCACTTTTTCAACTGCAGATGGAACAAAACTATAAACAAGAGTTCTCTGAAAAGAACACAGTAACTGCTAATATTTCCTGTTCCACAGCCACCAATGTCACTTCAATGAGGAAAAGTTGCTGCCTAAAGAGTCTTCAGAAATCGATATTTTGGGGGGTGACGATCTCCTTTTACAGACAGCTCTGAGACAAATTTGTTCTTTCATTTTCATATTATATCCTACCAACATGGCATATATTGATTAAGACAAATACATACCTCTGTTTGATGTTGACAAAATAAACTGGCAATCATTGGCATCACCAGAATGTCTGTTTTGGTTCCCAAGTATGTCTGGTGGGTTGTATGGTGGTGGTGGGGTATCTGAGGGCAAAAGGAAGAAAGTTATTGTTTTTGAGTATACACAATTAAAGCTGTCACAGAAGTAATCAGTATAGTTTACCTGTGATTTGATATGGGCTTCCTGGTTCAGAGGAACTTCTGGGGGAATCAGGGTAGCCTATAGTGTTTGGAGAATGGTGGTAGATGTTGCTGGGTGAAGTAGAGAATGGAGTACAGGATGGTTGCTGGAAGGACTCAGGAAAGGTTGCATTGTGTGGCATTAGTGGTTCATTATTAAGAGAGGTGTTCCGAAACTTGGCAAGCAGGCTGAGCTGTGGATTAAACTCGCTGTGTCTTGGAACTAGGACCGGTGGAAGGACTAGAAATAAATAAATAAATACAATTAAATACTTGTCACTATATTTTCCTTCTATAGCAAATGCATCTATCATAATCCCCACACAAGGCTGCTAATATCTCGCCTATTCCATACCAATATTTCGAGGCACCAGACAAGGATGCCCCCTTCCTCCCATGCTCTTTAACTTTGCACTGGACCCCCTTTTCCGATTCTTAGCCCAGGTTCATACTGGGTACGATTTCGTTCGATTTGAGATGAGATTTCACATGTAAAAACGCATCTCAAATCGGCGGCATTTGCCGGCAATGACACGGTCCTAATCGGTGCGACACCCCATCTGCAGAAATCGGGACTGCCAGCGGGAGTGAAATCATGCGAGTTCAGCTGAACTCGCACGGCTTCACTCCTGCAGCCCAGTGTGAACCAGGGCTGAAAATGACAAACCACTTTTCAGGCCATACCTACAAGTCACAAAACCATTAAACTTACTGCTGTTGCAGACAACCTTCTTTTATACAGTCATGCCTCCCTCATATACTGTTTCTTATTACCACATTTGGTCAGATTTCTGGTTACGCTATTAATTATAACAAATAAAAGGCACTTTACCTTACCAAACATCCCAAATCTCCCTGTAGGTAGCTCTATCATTTTATCTGATGTAAAGACATAATATTTTATATTATATAAACAAAAAAAACATATTCTATACAGTACCAATATCTCCCCTCTATTTTGCTCACCTAAAACTACTCTCACTATTTGGTCACATCTTCTAAATGGGTAGGGTCAGCTTAAAGGGGTTGCAAAGCTTTGTGTTTTTTCACCTTATTGCATCATATGCATTAGGACAAAAAAACACCTTGCACTCTCAGGCCCCCCAGCCCCCCCCGTTTTACTTACTTGCGCCACAGATCTCCATGGACACGATCCTGCAATGGTTTCCCCCAGCGGCTCTTCATTGGAGATTGATAGCAGCACAGCCATTGGCTCCCGCTGCTGTCAATCAAATCAATGACGTGGCGCGCCGGGGGGGGCAAAGTGATACAGTGGGTGGCTATGGCCGCCGACTGTATCACGGGAGAGCACCCACAAGCTAGCCCCCTTGGGAGAGAGCTTCCCATAAGGGGGTTAGCTGTTGTGGGGAGGAGCCGAGAATCGGGGCCACTCTGTGCAAAACTAACTGTACAGTGGAGGTAAGTATGGTATGTTTGTTATTTAAAAAAAAATACCATTGCAACCCCTTTAATTAAATGGTAGCTTTCCAAAAACTTTTTTTTTTATACCATGCAGGTCCTTCCTATTTATCTTAAATGTTCAAGTCTGAAGTTTATCTATAAGATGTGCTCATCTGGGATAGTAGGAGAGCAACTATAATGCCGCATACACACGACCATTTTTCATGACGAGAAACATATTTTTTTTAAATTGGTCGTTTTTTTTAGAAACCGGTCTATTTTTTATCGTCGTTTTTCACGTCGTGAAAAATGGTCGTGTGTACGCTTTTACGAGGGGGAAAAAACGCGCATTCTCAGAAGCAAGTTATGAGACGGAAGCGCTTGTTCTGGTAAAACTAGCGTTCGTAATGGAGATAGCACATTCGTCACGCTGTAACAGACTGAAAAGCGTGAATCGTCTCTCACCAAACTTTTACTAACACGCGGTAACAGGAAATTAGCAAAAGCAGCCCAAAGGGTGGCGCTATTCGAATGGAACTTCCCCTTTCCCCAAAACTGACAGTTGCAGGGTTGGGACAACTAGAAATAATAGGACTAATGGGTAAGGGTTGTAAGGTCCCCTCTGGCAGTGTTTTATGTATCATCCCAACCCATCACTGTCACTGTCATCCACATGGATAGCTTGGCCTTCATATAAATGTATTAGAAATGTAAATACAGGTATGTGCAATACAAAAGCAAATCATGTACTGAATATTATCATCACTGGTATTATCTGAATTCAGTTATGTTAAACCTAGCTGCGGAAGAATGCTGATAAACTAATAGTTACCTGGCGTTTCTACCCGGCGGTAATGATAAGGATTGATGCACACATCTTTCTGCTTTGATCCAAATGGGAACTCGCAGCATTCAAGTGGTTTCAACTCATGATGTGACTGCAGATCTGGCCACCTCCAGACCCTACAATAGATGACATGTGGCAGACCCTTACGATGTGACACTTGTAGCCTCCCATCCAGTGACCTTGGGATGGTGACACATTTACTGGACTGTCCCGGTGAACTGAGTGCCTTCTCCAGCTCCTCCATGGCACCCTTCTTTTTCTTCAGCTTCTTCACCAGAGAATCCACAGCTTTCTCCGCCCATTTTTCCTCTTCGTCTCCTTGCTTCCAGCCCAGCAGCCGTTTTACTGCCGGGCTTGTGAAGGAGAACAAAGAACTGATAGGAGTGCTGGTGTGCATAAGACTTGTTGGGGGTCACTTGGTAGACTTCTGAAAAGACCAGGCGGCTTAACCTTCTGATTTTTGAAATGACTCTTTCAAACCCGGTGGTTCAACATCAGATTCAAGTATTCTGATAAAGAAACAATAGTTGCAGTCAAAGTTTTGTAAAAACAAGTTAATTGTAATGACTTCAAATATTATTCAAAAGTTTTCCCTCCTCGAAGTGGTTTAACCTATAGGAAACATGAATAGGGCATAGGTATAAATTATGAATAGGGACGACATTCCGACGACAGGTCTGGAGGAGGGAGAGGAGTGGGAGGGGATTCGGGGGGGGGGGGCATTATGGGTCTTTTTTTTTGGGGGGGGGGGTAAGGGGGAATTAGGAGGGTTTGGATAGTCGGCAGCCGAAGCAGAGTGAGGGGTAGCCAAAGTCAGGAAACCCGGAGGACAATCAGAAGGGTGGAGACCCCCGAGAGGGGTAAGCCAAATAGAGCCTATACCGGGGGGCCCACACTCAGTTTTTCCTTTTTTTTATTATTATTCTTACTTGCTGTTAAATTAAGTGGCTAAAGGATTGGTTGATGGTATAATAAGATGTGTTTACATTGAATGCCCTTAAACGTGTATCTGTCTATCTTTTTTGAAAACAAATAAAATATATAAATTCAAATATTATTCAAAAGTTTTATTTAATTACTTCTTAAATAGCTTGTCTAGTCATTTTAAAAAAGCTCTCGCTACAAAATTCACTTTTTCTCTTCTGGAAATCTCCACTCCAGCTGCCAGTCTTCCCCGTGGAAGCCACTGTCCTTCAACCCACTTCATGTAAACCCAGGCAATCATGCGCATAACCCCTAGTGGTGTCACAATATTCACCCGGACTCACAGTACATTACGGCATCCTTGAGGACTGCTCAATGCTGCCCAAGGTAGAAAACTCATAGGTGTTTTGTGTGAATGGCCACGAGAACCGAAGAAAAAGAGAAATTATTGAAAAAATAGTGTGGAGGTGATTTTTAAAAAACATTCTGCCTATACCAACAGAGAAATAATGTAACTACACCCAAAATGTACTTCTCTATTTTAGAGTGAGTAGGCAATGTTCAGTCTCCACTGGTTTCCCAATGCCGTCATCCACCCCACATGGACATGGCAACCTCGAAGTACAGCTGTCACCTATGTGTGAGTCTATTATGAATCCCTATGAAAAACGTAATACGTACCATTTCTTTACCCTGCCCTATGTTGGTCATTTCAATGACTACAAAAGCTCTTCCTTTATCCAACTTTTAGCCAATCACTATAATAACTCACTTGATAGTTGAACCATACCCACTACATCTAAAAGTAAGAAATCTCTTTTGATAGGGTTTGCTTTAAAGTAGCCACATGCAACAAATAAGAATGTTTAAAGCAACACAATGGGGGTTATTTAACCACTTCATCCCTGGAAGAATTTACCCTCTTCCTTACCAGAGCACTTTTTGGATTCGGCACTGTGTCGCTTTAACTGACAATTGCGTGGTCGTGCGACGTGGCTCCCGAACAAAATTGACGTCCTTTATTTCCCAAAAATATAGCTTTCTTTTGGTGGTATTTGATCACCTCTACGGTTTTTATTTTTTGCGCTATAAACAAAAATAAAGCCACAATTTTGAAAAAAAATGCAATATTTTTTACTTTTTGCTATAATAAATATCCCCAAAAAATCTATAAAAAAAACTTTTTTTTTTCTCAGTTTAGGCCGATATGTAATGTATTATTATACATATTTTTGGTAAACCCCGCAATAAACGTATATTGATTGGTTTACGCAAAAGTTATAGTGTCTACAAAATATGGGATAGTTTTATGGCATTTTTATTTATCCACATTTGGTGGGATTGCCCCCTAGTTAAGCCCTTTTGGGAGGATCTGCAGGGCCAAATAGAGATAGTGACTGGTATAGACGTTCCTCTCTCCCCGAAACATTTTCTTCTCCATGTCCCTTCAATACCGCTCAGTCAATATAAAAACAGTGTGCTACCCCATCTTTTGAATGTAGCACGGCGCTTGATTCCAATCCATTGGAAGACGCCCAGGATAAGGATTCCCACTCGGGAAGAATGGATTAAAGGAGTGAATGCTGTTTGTGAGGCTGAGACTGGGTCGCTACTTGTAAGGGGATTGAGGAACGTTTTCGTGCTGTTTGGGCGCCCTGGTCTGAATATGTTTCAGACCCTGTCCATGTGCCTTTGAGCTTGGATGCCGCTCTATTACAATTAGCAGATCCCACGCTTAAGGCTCTCAGACTGGCTAGAACGCGAGGGACAACGATTTCACCCACTGGTGTTTGCAGTGTATTTGGAGACTCCGGACCCTCATTGCGGTGCGCTCGGTACGGACTTGGAAGATGTCCCCCTTCAATATGCAGGTGACCTGGCTCTTGTGATCTTTGTCTCTAGTCTTGCTTCTCCTTTGCTTTTCTTCCCTTTTCTCTTCACTTTTGCTCTCTACTGTGAGCTCCGTACCTTTTTCTACTATACCCTCCTTCCCCATATCTCATGCTTCCTTGTGGATGGTTTTTGAAAATGTATGCTGACCTGATGGGAGCGGCTGACCCATACAGTTCCGCAACCCGCAGGATGGCCCCATGTCTCTTGGGGAGCTGGCGTTCCCGTCTGGGCGTAGGATTGCACGTTTGGTTGGCCTTGGTGCGTGTCGGGGTGCCGAGTGGTTAGATAGAGGCGATTTGCCCCCCCCCCTCCCCGTCGCGGACTGTCGGGGCTTACCCCTCATTGGTACTCCTCTCTAAGTTGGAGTCAGCCCCTCCCCCCTGGCTTTATTCCCCCACCACCTACCTTCTCCCCTTTCCTCCCCTGTCCCTCCCTTCTTAGTTATATTTCATCTGAACTCTGCAAACACCCAGTTCTGTTTTTTTTATTTATTTTTTATTTCTGTTGTTTTTTTTTTTTGTCAATATGTGATCTCAGGATATGTATGTCTGTGTTTGACATTGTTGCTATTCACTGCCTATTCTTTGGCCCTGCGTGGTTCATGGCTCTACGCTTTATGTTTTATTTGACGTGTCATGTCCTTGGTTGTTATACAATAAAAATTGATTATACTAAAAGAAAGCTCTATTTGTGGGGAAAAAAGGACACCAATTTTGTTTGGGAGCCACGTCACACAACCGCGCAATTGTCAGTTAAAATTACGCAGTGTCGAATCGCAAAAAGGGGCAAGGTCCTTAACCTGCATAATGGTCCGGGTCTTAAGTGGTAAAATAAATGTACAAGTCTGTGATTGCCTTCCAAATCCAAGAAGCATTTACAGAATATCAACAACTGTTTGCTCATCACCCGTCTCCACCCGCAGCCAGCCACATGAGCCATGTTATAGCAGGCATTAATGGCAGCTCTATAAGCTTTATTTGTTTAGCCTTGCGAAAAGAGAAGATGTGACAGCAGATCAGTGAGCATCGCTGTTTATATTGTACAAATGTTTTTCTTTATAGAGGGCTTGGAGAAGAACACTGATCCCTTTTGAGTCAAATGAAATTACTAGCCGGTGACATCAGCGTGAACTAGAACACCATTCTTGTCAATGGGAGCCAAGCCAAGATTGTCAATTAAAGACAGAGCCATAGTACGCACACCATGTCATATCACTGCTGACCTTTTTAATGCCAAGTCTTTCTGCTCAGTGCTATTTTGTGAGTATCCAGTATTGCTAAATAGGCACAATAGGGATGAACACAAAACATGTATTCCATGAAATATGACCTTGATGAAAAATACGACCTTGATGGAAAACTGACAATTTTCTTTTGCAAACTGTTTGTTTGGTCAAAGTATCAAAACATTAGCAATACAATCCAAATATATACTAAAGTAACAAGAAAAAAAGGAGAACTGTCAGCATGAAGACATACAGGTGTGATAAAGCTGCACACAGTATATAAATATATATAAAGTCGCATGAAGCATTCTAGACCTCATATGCATAGACAACAGATCAAAACCAGCATCAAGACAAAACAAATAAAAAATATTTCATTTAATTTCATCAGTTCAAAAACAAATGTTGATTTCTCAACAACAGTTCTATGGAATACTTGAGCAATGAGCAATGCCGGCCGTTCATATACGTTCCCACTGACACCATTGATTTTTTAGCTATCTGCAGGGCTATTTTTCAGTGGGAACACTGGGAAAGCAGATCTGGCACTTCCAGCACCTCCAGCACTAAATGTATGTAATGGCAAGAGGTTCCGGGTCTATTGATGCTTGCTGCTGGGGGGATTTATATTTTACTGGAGGGGATCTATTTTTACAGAGGGGTCTGTTATTGCTGAGGAGCGCTATTATTACTGGGGGGGGATATACTGTTGCTGGAGGTGGGTCTTATGCTGCTGAGGGGCAGTTGTTGCTGGGAGGGATCTATGGGGGTCAGTTGTTGCTGGGAGGGATATATGGGGGAGGGGGTATTTTGTTGCGGTTGATCCATTGTTGCTGGGGCGGTCTATTGTCGCTGGCTGCAGGGAGATCTATTATTGCTGCCGGGGATCTTTTTTTGCTGGGGGAGGGGGTATTTTGTTGCAAGTGGTCCGTTGTTGCTGGGGGGAAGGGATCTATTGTTGCTGGCTGCATGGGATCTATTTTACTTCTTTTTTTTGTTATTATTAACGAATTTCATACAAATTACTCGATACCACATTTGTTACTTGTAATCTCTAAAAGGGGCAGTACTGAGTGTTGGGTAGGTGGAGGAACCAAAGAATGGTACGGGAGGTGGTTAGGGGGTGGAGACAAGGGGTGACATGGAAAGGGGGAGTTCCTGCACCTATTGTCTAAGAAAAAAAGCCCTGGCTATCTGTAAGGGGGTAATTCTTCCGAATGACCACAAGTGTAAGGAGCATTCTTCCCAATGACCAACACACTCATTTATCATGAGTTGTAGATATTGTTATATTTAGCAGGGGCTCCCTGGGACCAGAAAGTTATTTCAAGGGTTCCTCTGTGTTGAAAAGGCTGAGCACAGGGTCATGGTGTGAAAAATTCTCTCCATTAACATTTTATAGACAACTCTGTCAATGATTTGGAAAAATGGAACTGAGCTTTATTTCCAGTTTCCAGTTCAGAGCAATAGTCTGTGTGTAGCTAGACAAATCATATGTATTTAAATGGGATATCTGGTAGTGGAGAATATAGTATACACATACAGTGCCTTGAAAAAGTATTCATACCCCTTGACATTTTCCAAATGGTGTCATGTTACAACCAAAAAGACGAGATGTAGAGGGTTGTGATCTTAATAGTTCTGTAAATTAAAAAAAGCATGTTATACAGCACAGTGCTCGCCCTGTGTCATTTGGCCCCCTGTAACACACAAAAACCTGGCTGATCCTGCCAGTTTCTGCCCTCCCCTGTAAACTGATCACGAGGCATCAAGGCTGCTGAGCCCTGACGCCGTGGTCAGTTTATGTGCCTCCGTCATCCGCAGCCCTGCTATCTGTCTCCTCTCTGCTCCTGCGTCCTCTTCTACCCTCCCTTCCCTGCCTGTCAGCTCGTGACAGTGCCACCCCCTCCGGCTGCTTGCATAACTGTAACATGTATGCACCATCAGCACTATCTCCTATTGTAGTGTCCCCCTCTGTGTGTGATTTATAAAAAAAAAAAAAGCTGTAAATACCTAATTTCAGAGCCAAGATTCACAATCACATGACCGGCCAGCTCTCTCCTTCTCCCCTCTCGACTGACGTCAGCAAAGGAATCTCGGCCCCTCCCGCTGCATCTGTCAGAGGAGGAAAGGAGAGCTATCCAGTCATGTGATCACGGATATTGGCTCTGAAATTAGGTATTTACAGCATTTTTTTTATAAATCACCCACAGAGGGAGACACTACAATAGGAGACAGCACTGATGGCGCATACATGTTAGAGTGGCATAACAACCACTTTAATCATCACAGGTACAGTGCTCTGCAGGCTCCCAAGAAAAAATAATAATAAATGCATGTTTTTTTACCTGCAAAAAATGTGAGTTTATTTTTTATTTTTTTTAAGTGAACCTATCCTTATTATTTAGTTATTTAGTAGGGGTTCTTTTTTCCATCGGACAATTTTTGTTGGATTTTCCGACAACAAATGTGGGATAGCATGCTTTAAAATTTTACGGCAACAAATGTGTGCTGTCAGATTTTCCGATCATGTGCACGAAGTCCTTCGGAAAAAAAAACAAAGTACAAACACGCATGCTCAGAAGCAATGCTAACCATAACACAACATTAGCAGAAGTTGCCCAAATGGTGGCACTAAAAAGCTGAAAAAAACACATAGTTTAGTGTTTGTTGGCCAACAATTCTTTGCCGTTTGTATGCAACACAATTTCATGGCCAACGCCCTTCTGACAAAAGTCCTACGCTTTGTCCGCGGTAAATCTGATCTTGTGTATGAGGCTTAAGATTCCTCACCATGGATGTGTCCAAGGTTTGCTTGAACTCATTACCATGCCTATGTATACAGACAAATATCTTAAATGTTCTAACGTGACGGGAATTCCATGTTACGACTTATGCTATGACACCAACAGCCCATGGTTCTGTTTGTTGTACTGTATTTGCTGGGTCCAATCCCTTGTATCTATAACCTTATCAATAAAAAATTGTGTTGTATTACTATCCATACAGAATATTACACCACATTATTGCTTAAATCTGGACAGTTTACAATACCAGACAAATATTTCTACACTTATGTCACAAAGAACGTGATTGGATGAAAAAAATAACAATGTACAAAATGTTGCAAAACTCGTTTGACTTCAACATGATCTCTGGATTGAATTATTTTTACCTTTAATGTTTTCTGCACATTTGGCTTTGTGCTTATAGGCCATAGACTCTCTAATAATAAAATGTACAGTATATAGATTGGAAAGAGCCTTGGACTGTTCCTACAGATATGGAGGAGCCTAATAAAATAGTTGTTTTATGGGTTGGGGCACAGAGATGGATCTTTGAAGCGTGTACATTCCTGAAGGATGAATCAAAAGCAATCCTGTTTTGTCTAGCACAATTCTGCATTAAGATGTTTTCTACATAAGATTTATATGTACAGTTTACTGCACATGTATCAGCATTTCTGGCCTTTATTCCAGAAGAAAACAAATCTCAGCAATCAATGGGACCCTTTATTTGTAAGATGCCTAGAGACACCCATAATTAATTTTTCCCCCAAGTGTTCGTGAAAAACTTTCAAGTAAACATGTCAGGAAAGGGCTGCCATTGCTGATCTCATTCTGAAAATGCCAAATGTCTGGCTATAATAGTGGAACTAAACTTTCCTATCCACTAAGGACAGTCTTGGCCTCTACTGTATGTAGACCTGCATTTGCTATGGTGCTGCACATATGATAAGCCATGAGACCAGCTATCTGAGGCCTTGAGAAGAGTTAACAAAGGCTCAACGGCAGAGGCGGCTCTAGGCTTTGTGAGGCCTTAGGCAAAACTTAGACATGAGGCCCCACTCATGCCCATAATGGGAAAAACAAATCAAGGGATTCGTCAGTCAGCTGCGCAGCAGGCCTTCCCTTAACAATAGATGAATTATCAGCTGTCAGTGAGGTTCCCCGCTGACAGCTGAATGTAAAAAAAAAAAACATTGCCAGCAATAAAGAAAAAAAAGGCATTGGGTCTGGTGTGGATTTAAAAGTGAACCCCATGCCAAAATTAAAACAAAAAGTCATGCCCCCAATTCATACCAGACCCTTATTCGAGTATGTAGCGTAGCAGGCCAGGAAAAGAGGGGGGAATGAGCTAGCACCCCCCTCCTGAACCATACTAGGCCACATGCCCTCAACATAGGGGGTTGATAGGGACAAGGGACTCTTCCCCAAAACCCTGGCTGGTGGTTGTGGGGGTCTGTGGGCAGGGTTTCTCATTAGTTGTTAAAGTGGGGTTCCACACAGAAATGGAAGTTCCGCTGATCCCGTTTCTCCCCCCCCCCCCTCCAGTGTCACATTTGGCACCTTTCAGGGGGAGGGGGGAGCAGATACATATCTAATCCAGGTATTTGCTCCCACTTCTGGCGAAAGATTGCTGCAGGATCCGCGGCGCTCTACGCCATGTCCGGCCTCTCCTTCATCCCCACGCTGTCTTCTGGGAGACACACATGTCCCAGAAGACAGCAGGGACCAGTCAGAACATGCAGCGCTCTCAAACGGCCCTCAAAGATGCTGCTTGCAGGACTTTTCCTAACGTCCCACAAGCGCACCGCCCCAGTGTGAAAAGACACACTGAAATGAATGGGAAGCGGTGTTCAGGTGTTATTTAGAGGCTATTTCTAGCCCTAAAGTGCCTCAATGTGAAAGGGGTCTTAGAGCAGCCTGACTAGATAAAAACTGAATGGAATGTTTAGCGCCGATTCACATCTACGTGGCTTTGACAGCTGGCATCCTGCGCGACTTCATTGAGGCTTGCGACTTCATTACCAGAAGTCAATCAATGCAAGTCACAATGAAGTCGCACTAAAGTAGTGCAGAAACCTTTTTCTGAAGTCGATTGACTCACACCAACTAGAACGGTTCCATTATTGAGGTGCAACTTGTCCTGGGTTTTTGAACTCTCTAGTCGCATGACAAGTCATAGCCTTCCAATGCTGTATCCTGGCCTAGGCCAACAAGGCCCAGGCCTAGGGCAGCACTTTGCAGGGGGGCAGCACGGACAGTGTCCACGCCAACTTGAGCTACACTGTTAGGCAAATTAGTTTAGCGCCCCAATAAATCGGCCACACTGCTTCCAGTATGTGGGCGGTTGGCATTCTGCAACTGTTGGGGGGGGGGGGGTTGCGTCGCTTCTAATTTTTTATCATCCCTGTCCCATTGCAGAGATTTCCCTTCACTTCCTGTCCCATAGCCAAACAGGAAGTGAGAGGAAATCTATGCAAATTAAGGGAATACACTGCCCCCCCCCCCCCCCCCAAGGCCATCAGAACTAGTGTCCCCACTTGAAAATTTCAGGGTGGGTCTTAAACCGCAAGGGGTGTGGCCTTGACAGAAAGGGGTGGGTCATATTTAAATTAGTGGGTGCACAAGTTTAGTCAGGCCTAGGGCAGCACAAAACCTAAATACACCCCTGCCACCTTCTACTACACAGCTTTGGAAGATCTAATGAAGACTGCCATTCCCATTGCTAGGTGTATGGTCAGCTTCAGCCAAGCGTAATTCATTATATTTAGCAGACAAGTGCTGGAAGTGAGCTTAGTTCAGAGAAACGCAGAAGGAAAAGTATACGCTATCTCTATAATTAGGCTCCAAAATGTTCTGTTTACTTGTAAAGATGACCAGTTTACATTCAGACATCTTATCTTTAATCTGGCACAGAAAAGTGAGCATTTAGTGACAAGTTGTAGGGTGAGTGATAATGATGTACATAGAAAAGAATGCTTGCTATGTTCTATTTTATGTTTGGAAACAAATCTGTGCAGCAGACTGTTGCGAAGACGTCATGTTCTGCTGACTGATCGAGGGGCAGGTTCATTGAAGACAAAATAAATGGCTTTAAATACTATAGGATTATGTGTGTGCACAGACATGGCAAAATGCAACACTTGCTGGAAAAGACTCTTAGGTGTTATTGAGATATTCTAACTGTCTGTAACTGTCAGGTGGCAGAATATCCTGAAATGGACTCGTTCCACCAAATGAAACATTACGTTAAATATCACATTTAGTAAGCTAAGGCTGGTCAGATGTGCGTGGGATTGATTGGGAAACGATTATATTTGTGGAGCTTTCATTTACGGTACATGCATATTGGGCATCAAAAATGCCGCTTTTATAGGTGTTTGGTGTTTTTTTTTGTTACCTTTAACCACTTCAGAATTGGCTGCCCAAAGACCAGCCAATTTTTTGCGATTCAACACTGCGTCGCTTTAACTGACAATTGCGCAGTCGTGGGACGCTGTAACCAAAAAAAATTGCTATCCTTTTTTCCCCACAAATAGAGATTTCATTTGGTGGTATTTGATCATCTCTGCGATTTTTATTTTCTGCGCTATAAACCCCAAAAAAGCGACAATTTTGACAAAAAAAAACTCAATTTTGTACTTTTTGCTATAATAAATATCCCCATTTTTTTTATCCTTATATATATATTTACTTCTTTCTACATATTTTTAGAGCGCATCTCCGGCAAGAGAACGAATGGGCTCAGCAGTGTCGGTACGTCCATAAAGGGTGCAGGAGAGCACCGCTCTATTACCACAGATAGATTCATGCATGCTACGAGACAGGTAAGTGCAGGCAGCATCTGATGGGGCACACTGGCGGCATCTGATGGGGCACACTGGCGGCATCTGATGGGGGACACTGGCGGCATCTGATGGGGGACACTGGCGGCATCTGATGGGGGACACTGGCGGCATCTGATGGGGCACAGTAGCAGCAATTGATGGACACCCTGGCGGCATCTGATGGGGCACACTGGCGGCATCTGATGGGGCACACAGGGGGCATCTGATGGGGCACAGTAGCAGCAATTTATGGGCAAACTGGCAGCATCTGATGGGGCACAGTAGCGGCAATTGATGGGAACACTTTTTTTGCCTTTAAACCCCTTTAACCACCTTAACCACAGATTTGCCTGCCGAATGACTGGGCCATTTTTTGCAATTCGGCACCGTGTCCCTTTAAAGTGGTTCTAAATCCTTACAGACCACTTTGACCTACAGGTAAGCCTAGATTAAGGCTTACCTGTAGGTCCAAGAAATATCTCCTTAAAGGGGTGTTCCAGCCAACAAATGTGTTTATTAAAAGTCAGCAGCTACAAAAAGTGTAGCTGCTGGCTTTTAATAAACACTCACTTACCTGGTCCTGCGTTACAGCGATGCGCCGACCGGGGCTCCGCTCCTCTCCCCCCCTCCCCAGTCGGCGTCTCCATCCCGACTGTGGGCACCCAGCCGTGACAGCCTTTGGCTTCATGGCCGGGCACCCACTGCACATGCGCGAGCCGCACTGCGCATGCGCGCGCGGCTCGTCGCTGATTGGACAGGCGATTGCCTAGGACCTGTCAGTGTCCTAGGCCATCGCCTACAGGGAGGGGCTGAAATAAGGCGATTACGCCTCTCGCCTTATCAGCCCCTCGGCGGAAGCAGGAAGTGGGACAGGAAGTCCCACTCCTACTGAAGCTCCCACTCCCCCCCAAAAAAAATGACATGCCAAATGTGGCATGTATGGGGGTGAGGAGTGGATTAAGAGGAAGTTCCATTTTTGGGTGGAACTCCTCTTTAACCTACACGGTTAAGGAGAGATTTCCAAGAAAGACAGCGCCGATGTCTACGGCGCATGCTCCGTAGACAACAGTGCGCAGGCTCACTGAGTGTGCCCCTACTAATGGCATCATGCAGTAGTGACAGCTAGTGACATGCCGTTAGTGACATCATCGGTGCTCCCACCAGTCACAGCGCCGGAGCAGCGATACCCAGAAGTCACTCCGGGTATCATGGCGGTGAAGGAGGACATGTCCTGGGACCGCTGCGGGGGCTTCGTTTTCAGGTAAGTAATTCGTAATGAGCTAGTATGCTATGCATACTAGCTCATTATGCCTTTGTCTTGCAGGTTTTTTTTTTTAATACAGGATTTACTTCCCCTTTAACGGACAATTGCGCAGTCGTGCGACGCTGTACCCAAACAAAATTGATATCCTCTTTTCAGGTCTTTCCCACAAATAGAGCTTTCATTTGGTGGTGTTTGATCATCTCTGCGATTAAATATTTTTTTTTAAAAAACACAATATTTTGAACTTTTTGCTATAATAAATATCTCCATTTAAAAAAAAAAAGGAAGAGACATGGAGGATGTGCAGAAGATCGCCGCTGACCTGCTGCGAGACAGGTAAGGATGCATTAATGCAAAAAAT
This sequence comes from Rana kukunoris, assembly GCA_029574335.1. NCBI lineage: Eukaryota > Metazoa > Chordata > Amphibia > Anura > Ranidae > Rana > Rana kukunoris. Next base: position 77,699,311 of record CM056050.1, on the reverse strand, counting down.
GGGAAGGAAGGTTTGGACAGCCGCACTTCAAAAAATAGGTTCCTTTATTGTAAAATCAAATCAAATAAAAAAAAATACAAGCCACAGCAAAAAAAACAGATACAACTGACGCGTTTCACACTGTAACTCAGTCCCTTATCATAGTTGGTCAGCTATGATTAAGCAGTGTGAAACGCGTCAGTTTTATCTGTTTTTTTTTTTCTGTGGCTTGTATTTTTGTGATTTGATTTGATTTTAAAAATAAAGGAACCTATTCTTTGGAGTGCGGCTGTCCAAACCTTCCTTCACATTGTTTGCATTACTATTGCATTGCCAGCACCCGTGGCTTTGGATCCAGTGAAGAGGTTCAGCAATTGCACTTGAGCGGTTACTCCTTTCTTCCAAGGATGCATTAAGGTGAAAAAACATGGGGGTTTACAACCCCTTTAACCCTCTTGTATTTTATTGTATTATAACTGTATTGTCTCCCTTTTATATTGTAAAGTGCTGCATAAACTGTTGGCGCTATATAAATCCTGTATAATAATAATGATAATAATGCGCAGAGCAGCCATCTTCAAAGCGGGAGCCGTGTGATTACACCAGTTAAACTGTCATATATTTTAATGCCCATGGATTCCTGGAACAAAGGTTGCCCTATATTGAGAATATGAATTTACTAGGTCATTTCTGGAGTTGTGCATTGATTACATGTTTGCCGTCACTGTGTAATGGTAAGGAAGTAAACATGCAATAAATGGGTGGTAATGCCTCGAGGCTCGTACACACAGCCGTCAGACGTCAGTTTTTTCTGGGAAAGTCCAACCGTGTGATAGCCTCCATCGGACTTTTTTGCACGGAAGTCCGACGGACCTTAGATAGAGATTCTGTTTTCTTTTTGTCCGTCGGACTTCCGACTGGCTCACGGCGGACCTTTGCACGGTCATAAGTCCAGCCGTGTGTACAAGTCTTTACAGAAACAAATGATCCTTTTCGGTGAAGAAGTAAACACACTTCTGGCGGGAAAATACAGTTATCACATTGATCTTTTACTTATCGAAATCTAAAAAAGCTTCAGACACTGCTTTCTCATCAAGTAAGGCCTAGGGTGACCACATTTCCCGGATTGCCCGGGACAGTCCCGCATTTTGCAGGTCTGTCCCGGGCACCTTCATTCCAGGACAATACAGTATCTCGGAATAAAATTGACACAGCCCCCCCCCCCCCCGGCCAATCTGATTCCCCCTAAAAAAGGGCACCACATCACCGCTTTACTCACTGACAGTACTTGTCCTGGCCAGGAATGCCTGGAGGAGCACAATCCCACCCCCTGCTTGTGATTGGAGAAACCATAAATCCTGCCTCTTGTGTCCAATCACTATGCTGTGATTCGTTACAGCACAAGCTGATTTTCGGGAAGGGGGGGTGTCCCTGAATGGTAGTTTGCAAATGTGGTCACCCTAGTAAGGCCTCACTCATGCTTCAAAATTGTCCGCCAACAAATGTGTGTTGTCGGATTATCTGATCGTGTGTACACAAGTCCAAAGTACAAACACGCATGCTCAGAAGCAATGCTCACTATAACACAACATTAGCAGAAGTTGGCCAAAGGGTGGCACTAAAGAGCTGAAAAAACACATTGTTTCGTGTTTGTTGGCCGACAATTATTTGCTGTTTGTATGCAATACAAGTTCACGTCCAACACCCTTCAGACAAAAGTCCTACGCTTTATCCGATGGAAATCCGATCATGTGTATGAGGCTTTACACTAGAAGAGTTCAGTCTGGAAAAAGTCTTCAGGGTCAGAGGCTTGTTTATATGCCACCAATTGTCTGGTGACATATAAACTTTAAACATATAAATAAAATAAAAAATAATTAAAACTACTTTAGAAAGAATTTTTTTTTTTTTGTAAAACTTGGCCCAGACATGAAATGACAGTTGCTTGATCCAGCTGTCCTTACCCAGATAATGACAACATTATTATGCCTATGGACCCCACACATGACACATCTCTCAGAGGACATGTAATCAAGCGGGTTAGAAAACCTCTACTGATCTTAAAGTGTAAACCCTAATGCCCTGTACACACGATTGGGATTTCCGATGGGATAAAATCAGATTTTCCATCGGAATTCCATTCAAGCTGTCTTGCATACACACTGTCAGACCAAATTCCGACCGTCCAAAACGCGGTGACGTAAAACACTACGACGAGCCGAGAAAAATAAAGTTCAATGCTTCCGAGCATGCATCGACTTGATTCTGAGCATGCGTGTTTTTTTCTCCGTCGGAGTTCCACACAAACGATTAAATACAGGTAAGCCTATAACGAGACACACAACCTATTTTCCTTTAGTAAATCAACTTCTCCTGCTACCTCCGTCTAAAAGCATTGATTAAAGCATTTCTAAAGTCCTTATTTTTCCTTTTGAAATATTAAACATGTTATACTTGCTCTGTGTAATTGTTTTACACAGAGTGGTCCCAATACTCCTCTTCTGGGGTCCCCCGCTAGGGCTCCTGGCTCCTCTTTTTGGCACTGCTTCCTATTGTGACATACCTGAGGGCTTGACCCAAAGCTGTGCTGCCTGCTTCTATAGACACAGACAGAGAGGGTCAGCCCCACCTAAACTCCACAAAGCCTATGAGGCCTCGTACATACGACCAGTTTCCTCAACAGAATCCATCAAGAAACTTGGTGGGAGAGCTTTTTTGCCGAGGAAAACGGTCGTGTGTATGCTTTTCATCGAGAAAACTGTCGAGGAACTCGACGCAGAAAAAAGAGAGCAAGTTCTCTTTTTCCTTGACAAGAGTCTCAATTTCCTCGCCATGTTCCTGGTCGGGCTGGTTTTCGACGAGTAACGCGTTGGTGTGTATGCTTAGAAACCCGCGCACCTTCGGTAAAAGTAGCGTTTGTAATGGAGATAGCACATTTGTCACGCTGTAACAGACTGAAAAGTGCAAATGTCTCTTACCAAACTTTTACCTAACACGCAGTAACATGAGATTAGCAAAATCAGCCCCATCGTTTTCCCCGTCGAGTTCCTAGTTCGGCAGTTAAAAAACTCGTCGAGCCAAATTTTCCCATTGCCCAACAAGGAAATAGAGAACATGCTCTCTTTTTGGCTTGACGAGTTTCCCGACGCGTTTCTCGGCAAAAAGTGTACACACGACCGGTTTCCTCGGCAGAATACGTCTCCCATCGAGTTTCTTGCTGGATTTTGCTGAGAAAACAGGTTGTGTGTACGCGGCCTAAAGCCCCATACAAACTATCAGTTTTCCTGACGGTTTTCTCTTCAGGTTTACCAAAACCATCTAATATGAGGTCAAACCTCAAGAGTTTCAATTTGTATGCAATCAGGCAGGCCCTTGTACTACATGGTTTTGGTAAACCTGATGAGAAAACCGTCAGGAAAACTGATAGTGTGTATGGGGCTTTTAAGAGTGAGGCGGCGTACACACGACCGAGGTTCTCGCTGGAAACCAGCGAGAACCTCGCTGGAAGCTGCATTCCAGCGAGGACCTCGGCCGTGTGTACGCTCTCGGCGAGCTTCCCGTCGGGAAGCCCGTCGAGCAGAAATAGAGAGCACGCTCTCTATTTGCTCGACGGCCCGCCTGGAAGAATGGCTGGTTGCCATTCCCGACGGGCGGGTCGCCGATTTCGACGGCCGGCAGAGAACCTCGACGGGCGGAACGATGTGTTCTGCCCGTCGAGGTTCTCTGCCGTGTGTACACGGCCTGAGGAGAAGAGGAGAGAGCTGATACAGACAGGAACAATGCTGGATCGAGGCCTGACTCAGGTAAGTACAAGGGGAATGAGGGGGCGATACACCGACTGAAACATTGTTTACCTTAATGTAGGCAATACATTAAAGCAGTGTTCCACCCGCAATTTTATTTCTTTTTTTAAAGTCAGCAGCTACAAACACTGTAGCTGCTGACTTTTAAAAAGGTCACTTACCTGTCTTAGGCACCCGCGATGCCGGCCCCCCGAGGCCAATCCCTCGATCCTGGCAGCTTCCAGTGCCGCCATCCTCACTAGGGGAAACAGAGAGTGGAGCCTTGCGGCTTCACTGCCCGTTTCCTACTGCGCATGTGCGAGTCTCGTGGCGCCGTATGAATAGGAAGCTGCTTTCTGGGATACACACAGTTCCCAGAAGGCAGCGGGCACCATTCCCCAGAAGACAACATGAGGAGGAAGAAGACCTGCTGAGGTATGGGAAGTAGCAGATTAGGAAGAGCCGCATAGCAACTGCCATTTCTGGTAAGTAAAAAAAATTTTTTTGCATGATTTTGGTAATTTTTTTTTTTTAGGGTGGACCTCCACTTTAAGGTAAAAAAAAAATGTTTAGGCTTCTGAACCACTTTAAAGTGGTTCTTAGGGCTGAATTTCTTTTTACCTTCATGCATTCTATCCATAAGGGGAAAAAATGTTTGAGTCAGTGTATCGCCCTCTCATTCCCCTTGAACACCCCCCCCCCCCACCCACCTGAGCTCCCTCTGATCAAACAATAAAAAGATAGCCTCGGCTGTCCTGGGACTCTTGCTCTACATTGGCTTAGATAGCAGCAGGAGCCCATTGGCTCCCACTGCTGTCATTCACAGCCAGTGAGCCAATAAGGAGAGAGTGGGGGCAGGGCCGAGGGACGGCTCTATATCTTATGGATGCATAGAGCAGAAACTTAGGAGAGAGCAGGCAGCAGGCAAGCAGCTTTCTCTGGGGGCACTGCTCAAGGGGGGAGCCTGAAGCGTTTGCGGAAGACCAAAAAGAGAGGAATCATAGCTGCTCTTTTCAAAACCACTGCACAGAGAAGGTAAGTATAACATGTTTGTTACTTAAAAAAAAAAAAAAAAAAAAAAAAGCTTTATTACCACTTTAAGCATAAATGCTCACCCCAGCAGCACCACTGACAGATTTGCTGAGTGCCGGTTCACACTTGTGCAATGTCAGACATCGCATGTGAGTCGCACCGCATTGCCATGCAGATTACATGCGATGTCTGTGCAATGCGAATTCAGCCATACAGATTGAATGGCTGAATTTGCATCGTAGTCCGACCAAAATCGTGCAGGACCCTTTTTTTTTGGACCACACCATAATCACACCGACACCCATGCGATCTGATTCCTGTCTGATTATACAGTTCGCACTGGGATATCTGGATGCTTTATTAACTTTCTATTGATACCCGCAGTGGTTTACATAGGGCAGTGTGAACTGCCTGCGAGTTGTATGTATTACTAGTAAAACAAATTATAATAATAAAAATGCTATAAATATATTCCCTATTATGTAAACGCTACACCTTTTGCGCAAACCAATCAATATACGCTTATTGCGATTTTTTACCAAAACTATGTGGAAGAATACATATCAGCCTAAACTGATGAAGAAATTATTATTATTTTTTGAAGAATTGGGGATATTTATTATTGGAAAAAGTAAAAAATAATGTTTTTTTTCAAAATTATTGCTTTTTTTTGTTTATAGTGCAGAAAGTAAAAAAACGCAGAGGTGATCAAATAACACCAAAAGAACGATCTATTTGTGGCAAAAAAAGGACGACAATTTTGTTTGGATACAAGCGATGCAGTGCCGTATCGCAACCAATGGCTTGGTCAGGAAGGGGATAAATCCTTCTAGGGCTGAAGTGGTTAAAGAAAAAAAAAACAGACTTTATTATCACTTTAAGGCCCTTTCACACTACCGCGACTTCAAAGTCGCGCGATTTTAGCACGATTTCTGGGCCGCGATTTTGCCGAGATTTTCATGTGATTTCAGGGAATGCCTGTGTATCTCACATCAAAGTTGGACCAAAGTAGTGCAGGGACTACTTTGAAGTAGGAACGTACTAATATGAATGGTTGCCATTGGAAATCATGGGGAACGACTTGTAATGCTACTTTGCCGTCCCAAATCGTGGGACAAGTCGTACACGTATGAAAGGGGCCTAAGGCTGGGTTCACACTGGTGCGATGAGGGAACCCTGTGAATCCACTGTGGCTTCCCGCATCGCATCCGACTCGCACAGCAGTTTACACGGCCATATGCGAACTGCTAGGGAGTGTCAATACATTGTTAATGACACCCCCATTTCAGCCTGCATATAGCACTGCAAACTGTCAGTTCAGACATGAATCGGATCGCATAGGTGTGAACACCCCTGCAATCCGATTCTGGTGCGGACCAAAAAAAGGGTCCTGTGCAAGTTTAGTCCGAATGTGATGCGATTTCAGCCATACTATCTGTATGGCTGAAATCGCATCGCACGGACATCGCATCTGATTTGCACTGCAGTGCGGTGTGAATCCCATGCAATTTTGCACCACGCAGCAGTGTGAACCGGCCTGAACTGAAAAAACTGAAGTTAGAAGCTGATTGGCTTTCATGCACAGCTTCAACAGATTCTAAGTACATCAGTGTTAGTAAATCTCCCCCACTGTCACATGGGACGACTTACAGTATGTGGGCTGTACAATTATTTTGGTATGTAGTACCTTTGATTGTAAGCTTCTGATGTGAATGCACAGTATATATGTAAAGCGCTGCATAAAAGAAAGAAATACTGTACTATAAATGTCTGTAATGGCTCTTGCACACAGGCATAAAAAAAAATGTATATATTTTTACAAGTCTAAAGTAGGGTTGCCACTTTTTCTTCAAGCTAAACCCGACTACTTTAGCAGCGCACAGATAAGATAAGTGACCTGGGCAGTGGTGGCTGGTGAAGTTTTAGGATGGGGTGGTGCAAGACCCTGCAAGACCCCGCCCCTCCACATTTGGTCCCTCGCACTTTTCATAAGCCACACCCCTTATAGAATCCACCCACTCCGTCCCCTGTATTTCACTTGCTTCCCCTCAGTGTCAGGAGTAAACAGCTCAGTATCATATCACACAGTATATAGCCCCATCATCACAAATCATAGTATATAGCCCCAGAATCACAGCACAGAGTATAAAGCCCCAGCATCACAAATCATGGTATATAGCGCAGCCTTACAGATCGGCGCAAACAAACTAAAAAATTACACTGTTAGTAATGAAGGACTCTAAATGGGCAGGAGATTACCAGACATACTGCACGAGATTACCATAGACTGCGGACATACTGCACGCGATGACCAGAGACTGCGGACATACTGCACGAGATGACCAGAGACTGCGGACATACTGCACAAGATTACCAGAGACTGCGGACATACTGCACAAGATGACCAGAGACTGCGGACATACTGCACAAGATGACCAGAGACTGCGGACATACTGCACAAGATGACCAGAGATTGCAGACATACTGCAATAGATTACAAGAGACTGTGGACATACTGCACGAGATTACCAGAGACTGCGGACTAATGGACATGAGATTATCAGAGACTGTGGACATACTGCACAAGATTAGCAGAGACTGTGGACAAATGGGCATGAGATTATCAGAGACTGCGCACATACTGCACAAGATTACCAGATACTGCAGACATACTGCACAAGATTACCAGATACTGCGGACATACTGCACAAGAGGACCAGAGACTGCGGACATACTGCACAAGAGGACCAGAGACTGCGGACATACTGCACAAGATGACCAGAGACTGCGGACATACTGCACAAGATGACCAGAGACTGCGGACATACTGCACAAGATGACCAGAGATTGCAGACATACTGCATTAGATTACAAGAGACTGTGGACATACTGCACGAGATTACCAGAGACTGCGGACTAATGGACATGAGATTATCAGAGACTGTGGACATACTGCACAAGATTAGCAGAGACTGTGGACAAATGGGCATGAGATTATCAGAGACTGCGCACATACTGCACAAGATTACCAGATACTGCGCACATACTGCACAAGATTACCAGATACTGCGGACATACTGCACAAGATTACCAGATACTGCGGACATACTGCACAAGATTACCAGATACTGCAGACATACGGCACAAGATTACCAGATACTGCGGACATACTGCACAAGAGGACCAGAGACTGCGGACATACTGCACAAGATGACCAGAGTGGCTGCGTTTGATGACACAGTCAAAACTTTTGAGCACCAGCCGCCACTAGACAGGAAGTGTGTGATAATCACCCCAACAGAAACACAAGCAGCAAAATCTTCTAGCCCTTCCCTACACAACTCAAACTACAAAAAGGTTTTGTTTGAAGATTAATTAAGCAGATGCATTGGACACTTAATAAGGCACGAAAGGCTATTCTTTGAGAACATATTGATTTGCTTACTGAAAAAGCAGGCACCTTGTAGGGATAAGCCATCAAATTTGGTGGTGAACCCCACTAGAGTCCATGGGAAACTAAACTAGCAAAAAAAAAAATTCTGACCTTACCCAAGGTTAAAATGCAATCTGTTGTTGAAAAAAAGGCATATGAAGCTCGGCACTGCTACAAGGGATATGTACCATGCATGCAAAAAAAAAAAAATGGTGTTCAGTAAGGAGAGAATGTTTTAGTGTAGCAGCATTCAAAATGCACAAATCCTTGAAAGTCCAAGCAATTACGCCCAATATTACATATACAAAAAAACTTTGAATAAGTGGTGGGGGTCCGTTCCGCCCGCTATTTTGGCCCAATATTTGATATACAATAAGCGGGGGGGGGGGGTTCTGTTGTGCCGCTGCTGCTGCCGCCGTATACACTAGAAGATGAACTGCTGAGAGTGAAAGCCAGAACTCATCTCTTACCTGTTCCGGGTGCACTGACGTCGGAACTAGCACACAGAAAGTTTGTGTACCCGCCCAGCCGTAACAATATAGTCTACCGCGCTGGAAGCAGTGGCGCGATGGACTGCGCCACAAAAGCATTTTTTGGCTGCCAATGTAGCGCCATGTCTGCAATCCCGTGATTGCACATACGTGGCGCTACCCATACAGCACTGTGCCCCGCGCCCGGACATAGCGCACCTAAGGACCTTTTTTTGTTTATTTATTTTATTATTTTTTTACTGACTGGGGGAGGGGGGGCGGCGCCTGGGCACCCCCTATGGACTAGCCACCACTGGACCTGGGACACCTTTGGGCACACCAAATAGAATAGTAATGCATTGGACATAGTGCCCACTCACCCTCCTGTCAGGCTCTGTTCCGAGCCACATTCTTGTCTAAATATTCGCATTCCAAGGACCACAGTTATAGAACACTCTACCTACAGATATTCGGATGGAGGAAAACCACCGGGCCTTAAAAAAAAAATGTAAGACCCATCTATTCTGAAGCATGGCTGGACAATGACACTGGATACAGCGCCTTGAGGCGATTAAGTTCGCATTTGTAGCGCTATACAAGTTACTCACTCACTCAATATCGTGTCTGGGTTTCAGGGCGACTGAAACCCAAACACATTATTCAAAACCCGGACTGTCCGGGTGAATCCTGGACAAGTGGCAACCCTAGTCTGACCACAGCAGTATTGTACTTTATTGACCTATACACACAATGATGCGTAAAGCGAAAGTAGAAAATTCTGCGGCCGCGACCAGTATTTCTGCGTGATACTGCGTGCATATGGCAGTGTGAACTGCCGTGCGAGTCAAGTGCAGTGGATTCACAGGGTTCTCGCATTGCACTAGTGTGAACCAGGGGTGGATTGACAACTCATGGGGCCCCCGGGCAATAGGAGATTATGGGGTCCCCAGGCAATAAAAGATTATGGGGCCCCAGGCAATAAAAGATTATGGGGCCCCAGGCAATAAGAGATTATGGGGCCCCCTGGCAATAGATTATGGGGTCACACAGTATACACACACACATACAGTATACATACACAGTATACACACACAGACACACAATACACACACACAGTATACACACACACACACTGAAAAAGTACTGGAGAGGTAGGGCCCTGGTTTTACTGAGGCTGGCAACCCTGATGGGGCCCCCTAGTGGCATGGGGCCCTCGAGCAATGCCCGAGTGCCCGAATGGTCAGTCCGCCCCTGGTGTGAACCCAGCCCTAAAGTGATACTAAAGTTTTTTTTTTTTTCATTAGCCACTTCAGCCCCGGAAAGATTTCCCCCCTTCCCGACCAAGCCATTTTTTGCGATACGGCACTGCGTCACTTTATCTGACATTTGCTCGGTCGTGCGACGCTGTACGCAAACAAAATTGACATCCTTTTTTTGCCACAAACAGAGCTTTCTTTTGGTGATATTTGATCACTTTTTTGCACTATAAACAATAGATATCCCCAAATTTAAAAAATAAATAAAAACAATTTCTTCATCAGTACACATATAAATACATGTAAATGCTGGGATTGAGCATGTACTAAAGCAATGGAAGAAAAATGATAAGGGTGTGAACATTTTATGGCCAATTACGTGTCTAACTGACGCACTTTACCGACCAATATGTGCGTTTTTCATGCAGAATCTTTCTACGCTGTGTAGATGTCACTATTTTATTACGCCCGTATGCATGATCCCTAATGATTTTATCTTTGTGCTATTATTCTATGCAAGTTTTTTTTCCTTTTTTTTTAAGTTAGAAGTAAAATGTTTGCAACAATATTATATGTGTGCTCAGTGGATAAGTGTATCAATCTCATCACAGAGAGCACACGTGTGTCCGTTACCTTTCCGTTGGGATAGGAGGGGTTAACACACTTTCCATATAACATTAAGGGGGGGGGGGGGACTTGTCACCAGAGCAAAGAACAGTCTCACCTCCTGCGTCATCCATCGTGTTATTTGTATAGGGAGAAATGATGCAGTCTTGGGAGAGAAAACTCCTCCTTCCCTTCTCTCTCCTGATCACAATACTGGCGTCAGTGTGTCTCCTCTCTCTCCTGTCTCTCCCTCCTCCCCTGATCACACTATAACACTGCCAATATGTCAAGGCATCTCCAAGATACATACATGGCTGGATTCATCCCATGGATCACTATGAGCATGCACTCACCACCACCACCCGCCCCACCATCATATATACTCTTCTCATAACTTTAATAAACTAAAAAAAAAAGGATGATTTACATATTTTTTTTTTAATTTTAAATTTTTATTTTTGGAAAAATAACAGAAACAGGATGTTTGTCCAAAGAATCAGATATAACTGCCACTTTTTTTAAACGCAGAATCTACTATGGGTAACAGCAATGTTTTTTACTCCGGGTTGGCTTTAGTGTATACACAACAGGAACTGAAGTATGAAGACTGCAGGAAAGAAAAGTGAAACAAAGGTTTCATCTCACGCACCGGGAAAATACAAGGATCTGCATGCTTGTGGGAATGGCTGTATAAAGTCAGGGTGATCAAAGCAAACTCATCATCGCTGGTGGCACCATAATCTCCAGGATGCCCTGATCAGACCGAGACTTTATTAAATATATATATATATATATATATATATATATATATACACAGTAAGACCCTGGTTTGCAAGCAAAATTCGTTCCAGAAACATGCTTGTAATTCAAAGCACTTGTATATCAAAGCTTTTGTTTTACAGGGTATAAAAGAGAAGAGAGGCACCTCTAAGTGTAGCAATAAGTTGCTAAATGTTGTACCTTCATTAAATGTAACCATATTAGAGGATCCTCTCTTCTTTTTTATACTCAGTTCTGACATGTACCTTCATTCAGAGCCCATTCACACAGGGGCGGCACAACTTTGGGGGCGACTCGGCAAGGCAACCTGAAGACGATTTCAGAGGCGACTTGCAAAATTACTTCTGTATAGAAGTCAATGCAAGTCGCCCCGAGTCGTCCCCAAAGTCGTACAAGAACCTTTTTCGACTTGCTTCGCTCCTATTAGAACAGTTCTATTGGACAGAGCGTGACGCGACTTGTCAGGTGGCTGTCGCCCCTGACAAGTCGCCCTGTGTGAATGGGCTCTAAATGTAACCAGTTCTACACTTAGAGGCTCCTCTCTTCTTTTTTATACTCAGTTGTAATACGACTCTTCTCTTACATTAAGACATCGCTTGTATATTAGGGCAAAATGTATTAAAACATTTTGCTTGTCTTGCAAAATGCTCTCAAACCAAGTTACTATCAAACCAAGGTTTTACTGTACTTTATTATATGAGATCAATCAGACAGAGACTTTATTTTATATATATATATATATATATATATATATATATATACACAGGCATACCCCGCTTTACGGACACTCACTTTACGTACACTCACGAGTACGGACATACCCGCGAGTGTATGTAAAGTGTCTCACAAGTACAAATATTCCCGCGCCGTGCACCCGCATTCGACGGAACTGAAGTTCTGAGCACTTAGCCTGCCCAGTTCCAGCCTGTCAGCCACAGAATGCCATCCAGCCTCTCCATAGCACTGTCCTTTGTGTGCAGCGCGATATCCGGGGGATGGATTGGAGCGCCCCCCCCCTTGCATCAGATGAGCTTATTTACATGTGAGTGTTCCCCCAACGCCCCCACTACAGCCCCTGACGCCCCCACTAAAGCCTCTGGCACCCCCACTACAGCCTAGAAGTGAAAAAAGGTATTGCTTCACTTTAAGTACATTTTCGTTTTACATACATGCTCTGGTCCCGTTGTGTACTTAAAAGTGGGGTATGCCTGTATATATATATATATATATATATATATATATATATATATATACTTTATTATATGAGATCAGACGGAGATTTTATTATAGACCACAATGTCTTTATTTTATTATGTACCCCTGTGTTATGATACCTTTGGTGTGTGCACATTTATTTATTATTATACTACAGAATTTATATAGTGCCAACAGTTTATGCAGCGCTTTAAAGCGGAGTTCCACCCTCAAAAAAGTTTTTTTGTTTAAGTCAGCAGCTAAAAACACTGGAGCTGCTGACTTTTAATAAGGACACTTAACTGTCCAGGGAGCCCGCGATGTAAGCCCCACCTCAAGGCCGATCTGTCTATCCGATCGGGTGCAGGTGCCGCCATTGTAACTAAGGGAAACTGGCAGTGACGCCTTTAGGCTTTACAGCTGGTTTCCTGCTGCACATGCGCGAGTCACACGCCGCTTTCTGAATGGCCCAGTCGTCTTCTGGGACACACACAGGTCCCAGAAGGCATGGGGGAGAAGGAGGAGGGCTGGCTGCACAAGAGGACATGGCGTACTGCGCCATGGCTGTGCTAGGACGGAAGTACACTAAAAAGGTAAGAAAGATAAAAAAATTGATATCCAAAAACAAGGGGTGGAGGGGTGGTCTTTAGTTTAAGACCACCTTGTAAAAGTGGGTGGAAATCCGCTTTAAGCATTTTTATCTCAAGTAAGCATACATAGCTCGGACATGTTCCCTCCAAATGTGTATCTGTGCTTTTCAAATAATGGGGGAGATTTTTCTAAGACTGGAGCAGAATCTGGTGCAGCTATCCATGGTAACCAATCAGCTTCTAACTTCAGCTTGTTCAATAAAGCTTTGATGATAGAATAAAACCTGGAAGCTGATTGGTTTCTATGCAAAGCTGCACCAGATTTTGCAGGCTCCAATATTAGTAAATCTCCCCCAATGTCTTTAAAAATAACCAAAATAGGTAACCCAGTTTAAGGTAAAGATTCATTATTTACTAAGTTAAGATAAATTGTATAATACAACTTGTATACTGAGAAGTGCCCCTCACCTACCAATGTTATAGCTAGGGGTGGTGCGGTTCATTTTGGGTGCAAGGGCGCTGCCCCCCATTCATGCCCTGCTGCTCTCCCTATCCATGCAGCCAGACTCTTTCAGGATGCCAGGAGCATGAAATCCTATAGCGGGGAGGGTGTGTTTTTAGAAGCACCTGATGAGAGCCAGAGGCTCTAATAGGCTTCCAAATAGGGAGGGCTCGGGACTCAGAGAACTGCGTCTGGAGCCCACCCAGTTGTATTGCAATAGCAAATGAATATTCGCTGTTGCAACACCAATCCTCCTCCTGGCCAATCGGGAAGCAGGTCTGATACCCGTCACCTGATTGGCTGAAAGGACAGGCAATCCTATTGAATGCTCAGGAGAAGAATGGAAGAGCCGCACAGAAGACACAGCTTATGCCGAAGCCCGCCGCTGCCACCGGAGCCTGTTACCCGCCGCTGCCTGCCAGAGCCCACAACCTGCCCGTCAGGGTCTGCTTGGGTAAGTTCGAAGGGGGTTCTAACTGAGATGCCTCCGACCAATAGAGGGGGGTTGTTTGCCACCCCCCACAAAAAAAAAACACCGGCCACCACTGGTTATAGCCTAATGTTATCCATACACACGCAGACTTTCAGCTGAGTTTCTTGAAAGACCATTCAACAATCGTACCATTAGTAGACCCAACTTTACCACCGATTTCAACCGTGGGTCCAGCTAATGTCGATGGATCTGAAGCGAAAACTTTTACTGTGTCAACGAAAGTGTACACGTGTATGTTGTAATCGAAACTAAAAGAATATTCTTTTTTTTTTATAATTTATATTTTTATAATTTATATATGGTTTTTATTGTTATCCATGAAAACGATCATGTAAACAAGTTTATTCTGTCAGTTAGTGGCCAATTCGCTTTTGACCGGCGAATAATCGTTAAGTCTACAAACGGCAGAAATTCTGTGTGTGTGTGTGGCCAGCATAAGGGCCCTTTCACACGTGCGGACGAACGGTCCGCTTTTTCTAAGTCCGTAAACGGACTTAGAATGGGGCCCTATGGGAGCGGATCCATTAGAGGATGATGCATCCGCTAACGTCCGCCTACGATCCGCGTCCGTCTGGATCCGTTTTGCGGACGGAAGAAAACCCTATTTTTCTTTCGACCGGTGGATCGGATCGGATGCAAACAGACAGACGGTCCGTTTTCATCCGATTCCCCATAGGGGAGAGAGGAGGAGAGACAGGGAGGTCCATGCACAGTGTGCCGACAGCTGAGTGGGGCCCCCCGCTGAGCGGACGGACACACACGGAGCGGACCAAAAAACGGTCCGCACCGTGTGAAAGGGCCCTAAGAAAGGCATGTTTGTTTGTTTTTACTTATTTTGGATGTAATATTTATAAACAATCACAGTTCAGCTCTAGCTGGAAAGTCACATGTAGCTTAGACTGCAGTAATTCAACCTATAGAAGAGTCTGGTGTGTTATGGATCTACTACCTAGAAAGAGAATTCAACAGTTGCTAGAAAGTCACACAAAGAGATAAAGATAAAGAGATAGATAGATAAAGAGATAGATAGATAAAGAGATAGATAGATAAAGAGATAGATAGATAAAGAGATAGATAGATAAAGAGATAGATAAAGGTATAAAGAGATAGATAGATAGATAGATAGATAGATAGATAGATAGATAGATAGATAGATAGATAGATAGATAGATAGATAGATAGATAGATAGATAGATAGTGTGTGTGTAGATAGATAGATAGATAGATAGATAGATAGATAGATAGATAGATAGATAGATAGATAGTGTGTGTGTAGATAGATAGATAGATAGATAGATAGATAGATAGATAGTGTGTGTGTAGATAGATAGATAGATAGATAGATAGATAGATAGATAGATAGATAGATAGATAGATAGATAGATAGATATGAAAAGACCTAGAGAAAGAGTTTGGTGTAATATAGACCTAATACCTATAAAGGGAAAGTCACACTAAAGCATTATGTAATTTCTATTTATATAGAATATATAAATATGCAGTATTATGACCTATAGAAGAGTTTGGTGTAGTGCCGATCTAATGCCTATAAACACATGTAGCTATAGACAGCAGTAACCTATATAAGTGATTGGTGTAATATGGATCCAATACCTAAAAGGGGATCAGATCTCAATAATACAGTTCATCAGCAGTAGCATGTAATGTCACATGTAAAATAAATAAAATGGATAAATATTGTCCTATAGACTATACAATGTTCAAAGATTATCTTATATACTACAGAAGAGTTTGGTGTAATTTGGATCTTAGATTAAAATTCACACAGAGCTATAGACTGTAATATCATTGCAACCACTAGAAGAGTTTGGTGTATAATTGATCTAATATCAATAAGGAAATTAGATCTCAATAATTAGAGTTCAGCAGCAGATATGGTTTCATGTGTAACTTTAAAAATAATAAAGATTGTCCAATAGACTATAAAAAGTGTAAAGACTATTCTATAGACTATAGGAAGAGTAAATACTATCCTATTGATTATAAAAAGAATATAGGTTGTCGTATAAACTATAAAAAGAACATATACTATCCTATAGACTAAAAATAAAGAATAAAGGCTATCCTCCAAGCTATAAGAAGAGTAAAGAGCATCCTATAGACTAGAAGAGAAGTAAAGACTGCCCTATGGACTATAAGAAGAGTAAAGACTGCTCTAATGAGAGTGTCCCATTACCTTATAGATTATAAGAAGAGTAATGACTGTCCTACAGACTATGAAAAAAAGGAAAGATAATCCTATAGACTATAAAAGGAGTAACAAATATTGTATCTATAAAATAACGAGTGTCCTATAGACCTATATAGACTATAAGAGGAGTAAAAATATTATAGCTATAAAATAACAAGTGTCCTATAGACTATAAGAGGAGTAAAAATATTAAAGCTATAAAATAAAGAGTGTCCTATAGACTATAAGAGGAGTTAAAATATTATAGCTATAAAATAATGAGTGTCCTATAGACCATACGAGAAGTAAAAAGTGCCCTATACTCTTACAGAGTATAAGAAGAGTAAAAAGCATCATATAGACTATATAATAAACAGTCCTATAGACTATACGAGGAGTAAAGACTATAAAGAGTGTCCAATAGACTAGAGTATAATAATAAAGAGTGTGGTGTATAGTATAATAAAAAGTGCCCTATATAGTATAATAATAAAGAGTGGGGTGTATAGTATTATAAAGAGTGCCCTATATAGTATAATAAAAAGTGGGGTGTATAGTATAATAATAAGGAGTGGGGTGTATAGTATAATAATAAAGAGTGGGGTGTATAGTATAATAAAGAGTGCCCTATATAGTATAATCATAAAGAGTGGGTGTATAGTATAATAATAAAAGTGGGGTGCATAGTATAATAAGGAGTGGGGTGTATAGTATAATAATAAAGAGTGGGGTGTATAGTATAATAATAAAGAGTGGGGTGAATAGTATAATAATAAAGAGTGGGGTGTATAGTATAATAATAAGGAGTGGGGTGTATAGTATAATAATAAAGAGTGGGGTGTATAGTATAATAATAAGGAGTGGGGTGCATAGTATAATAATAAAGAGTGGGGTGTATAGTATAATAATAAGGAGTGGGGTGCATAGTATAATAATAAGGAGCGGGGTGTATAGTATAATAAAGAGTGCCCTATAGAGTATAATAATATAGAGTGGGGTGTATAGTATAATAATAGTGGGGTGTATAGTATAATAATAGTGGGGTGTATAGTATAATAATAAAGAGTGGGGTGTATAGTATAATAATAAAGAGTGGGGTGTATAGTATAATAATAAGGAGTGGGGTGTATAGTATAATAATAAAGAGTGGGGTGTATAGTATAATAATAAAGAGTGGGGTGTATAGTATAATAATAAGGAGTGGGGTGTATAGTATAATAATAAAGAGTGGGGTGTATAGTATAATAATAAAGAGTGGGGTGTATAGTATAATAATAAGGAGTGGGGTGTATAGTATAATAATAAAGAGTGGGGTGTATAGTATAATAATAAGGAGTGGGGTGTATAGTATAATAATAAGGAGTGGGGTGTATAGTATAATAATAAAGAGTGGGGTGTATAGTATAATAATGAGTGGGGTGTATAGTATAATAATAAAGAGTGGGGTGTATAGTATAATAATAAGGAGTGGGGTGTATAGTATAATAATAAAGAGTGGGGTGTATAGTATAATAATAATAGTGGGGTGTATAGTATAATAGTGGTGTGTATAGTATAATAATAGTGGGGTGTATAGTGATAGTATAAGAGGAGTAAAGTGCGTGGTATAGAGATGACAGAGGAGGAGTGCGGTGTGCATGTATACGATGGAGGAGAACGATGTACTATGTAATGATGAATGAAAGGTGATCCATGGTGCGATGTATAATGAGGAATCCAATGCAGTGTGATGGAAGGAGAGTGTCCCGTTGCCCGGTGTACACCGCCCTCACCCAGGGCAGCGCTATGGTGGAATAGAAGGTGTCCCCTTACCTGTGTGTGGTGTCCGGTGGGGTACGGAGGAGTGAGGCGGCTGTGTCTGGAGGAGGAGGAGGAGGAGGAGGAGGAGGCACACAGTCAGGCGTCAGTCAGGCTGGAGCCTCTCCGGCTGCTCTGTCACTGAGTATTACTGCGCAGAGCTGGAACTGACCCAGGACACGTCTTCCTCCTCTCCCAGCCAGCCAGTCCTGGACAGGAGGGGGGAGGGGAGGGGGTAGAGAATGATGGGTGGGGGGGCAGAGGTTGGAGGTGATGGAGGTCACACAGTCTAGGAATGGGAGGATGGCACAGCAGGGTGTCTGGACTCCTCCTGTGCCATTATCATAGGAGGAGGACATTCCCAATAGCAGAGTGTGGGCACCTTCCCTGTCCTGGATGAGGACTTCTCATCCTGACACCAAAACCATGGAGCCTTCTTATACCAGGCACTGTGTGCCAGTTTCTATCATTGAATTGGATTTGTAACGTGCCAACAGTCTGCATAGCACTTTACCAAATAAAGGGAGACAGTTCAGGTACATTGTACATAAAAACAAGGCAGTTAAAGTGCTACTGGACTGGAAAGTCCGTCCCCCCCTAATGACCAGGACATTTTTTGCGATACGGCACTTTGTCGCTTTAACTGACAACTGCGCGGTCGTGCGACGCTGTACCCAAAAAAAATTGACGTACTTTTCCCCCCACAAATAGATCTTTCTTTTGGTGGTATTTGACCACCTCTGCAGTTTTTATTTTTTGCACTATAAACAAAAAAAAGCACCAATTAAAAAAAAAAAAAATACAAAACGGTTGTTACAATAAATATTCCCCCCAAAAATATGAATAAACAAATTTCTTCCTCAGTTTAGACCGATATATATTCTACATACTTTTGATTAAAAAAAAATCGCAATAAGCGTATATTGATTGGTTTGTGCAAAAGTTATAGGGCCAGATTCACAGAGCCCTTACTCCTGTCTATCTCGCGTTAGACTGGAGTACTTTCGAATTACGTGCGTTTTTTCACTACTCTGAAACCTCAAACCATGAAAATACGGCTGCGGGCTTCAATCCGACTGGTTTACGTGTTCGTACGCCTTCGGATCTACGCTGCAATAAATTTGCGGCTGCTGGGTGGAGTTCCCGCCGTTTTCCGCGTCGGGGTATGCAAATGAGCTTTTACCGACGATCCACGAAGTTACGAACGTCAATCGCAATCTCTTACGGCATCTTTAGTCATCTTTTTGCTGCGTAAAGTTATACCAGCTTTTTACTGGTCTAATATTAGACAGCCCATGTTAAGTATGGCCGTCGTTCCCGCGTCGAATTTCAACGTTTTCCGACGTCTTTTTTTATTTTTTATGTAAGTCGTCTGGGAATAGGAATGTCCGTAAACGACCCTATTCAAACAAAAAATTACGTAACGACGTTATTTCGCGCAATGCACGGCGGGAAACTTCTGAACGGAGCATGCGCAGTTCGATCGCCGCGGGGACGCGCCTAATTTAAATGCTTCTCGCCCCCTAAGCGCGTATTTCGATTACGCGGCGAGAAATACACTACGCCGCCGTACCGTAAGGGACAAAATCTACCAGAATTCGGCGTATAGCCTGGTAAAATACGGCAGCGTAGTGTATCTCTGATACTCTGCGCCAATGTAATTGTATCTGAATCTGGCCCATAGTGTCTACAAAATAGGGGATAGATTTGTGGCATTTTTATTTTCTTTATACATTTTTTTTACTAGTAATGGCGGTGATCAGCGATTTCTAGCAGGACTGCGACATTGCGGGGGACAGATCGGACACTGTCAAAAAGGGGGCAACCCTGTCTAGTACCATTGTGAAGATAGAAGGCGTCTGACAGGTGGCCGTTGATGCGAACCCTCGCAGTGGGTGAGGGGTATAGTGCTTTTATGTATGACGTTTGGTATTCCAATAGCTGTAAGAACCACGTCGATATAATCCCGGTGCATTGCCATGAAATGAGATTTGCCATGGAATGAGATGGTCCGCCTCCATCCCATTCTATTGGCTCACTCATGTCACGTGACCTATTTAAACGTCAAGTATTGACGCAAACATCAGTCACAGCTAGGCTATCATAGGGAGAGGATCTCCTCTCCCTGTGATTAAGTACACCCCGCGCCCGCAGCTCTTCCCCGTCCCCCGTGCTCACAGTCACAGCTAGGCTATCATAGGGAGAGCATCCAGCTAGGCTATTATGTCAGCAGCGTGCCTCCCGCCAGCGCTAAGTACACACCGCGCCCGACTCGCCCCGTTCCATGAGCCTTAACGGGGGAGTAGAGCTGCGAGCACGGGGGACGGGGAAGAGCTGCGGGCGCGGGGTGTACTTAGCGCTGGCGGGAGGCACGCTGCTGACAGCGCTATCGGGCAATCACAGGGAGAGGAGATCCTCTCCCTATGATAGCCTAGCTGTGACTGATATTTGCGTCAATACTTGACGTTTAAATAGGTCACGTGACATGAGTGAGCCAATAGAATGTGATGGAGGCGGACCATCTCATTCCATGGCAAATCTCATTTCATGGCAATGCACCGGGTCACTCTGTCAAACATCTTCTCCGCATCCAGAGGATGTTTGGTCAAATTTCAATCTGTCTATCTATGTCCAGTGTAATGCCACGTACACACGGTCGTTTTTTGCGATAAAAAAAAACGACGTTTTTTAAAACGTCATTTAAATTGATCGTGTGTGGGCAAAACGTTGTTTTTTGTCTTAAAAAAAACGACCCAAAAAAAATTCCAACATGCTTGAATTTTTTGTGTCGTTTTTCAAAACGTAGTTTTTTGTGTCATAAAAAGTGATGGTGTGTGGGCAAAACGACGTTGAAAACGACGTTTTTAAACCCGCGCATTCTCAGAAGCAAGTTATGAGACGGAGCTTCAATGGAAAAGAGTGCCGTCCAACGTGGTGTACGTCACCACGCTTTGCTAGAGCTTTGTAGAAAAACGATGGTGTGTACGCAACGTCGTTTTGGAAAATGAAGTTTGAAAAACGTCGTTTTTTTTCATGATTAAAACTTTGTTTTTTTTCATCGCAAAAAGTGATCGTGTGTACGCGGCATAAGACTAGGGTGAAAAGGGCAATTTTTTATCTCAAAGTCTAAAATAATCACCTAGAGAATAAATTGCTTTTATGCACAGTTGTCACTAGGGTTGTCCCGATACCACTTTTTTAGGACTGAGTACAAGTACTCGCCGATACCGAATACCGATACTTTTTTTAAATGTCAAGTGACAGTTTTCAAACCACAATACAGACTAAAGATATTTTCTTTAGAATTATGAAGAACTCTAACTCAAGACATTATAAATGAATAAAAATGTTTTATTTGCTTGTCACGCAGTAGTAAAAACTCAAAGAAGTTTCACAGAACATGTTGATAAATACAAAAAAAGTATTCGGCCAGGCAACGGGAGCATTTGCGAGAGTACAAATACTCGGTATCGGTCCCGATACTGATACTAGCAATATGGTTACATTTATGAAGGTACATTTAGCAACTTTTTTTGCAAATAAACAAACAAAAAAAAAACATCAATTGCAGCCTCACTGTGCCCATCAAACGCAGCTACTGTGCCCATCAAATGCAGCCACTGTGCCCATAAAACTCAGCCACTGTGCCATCAATTGTCACCACTGTGCCATGCCACCAATTGCCGCCACTGTGCCATCAATTGTCACCACTGTGCCATGCCATCAAACGCAGCCACTGTGCCATGCCATCAAATGCAGCTATTGTGCCCATCAAATTGTCGACACTGTGCCATGCCATCAAACACAGCCACTTTTCCCATCAATTGTCGCCACTGTGCCCATCAATTTCTGCCACTGTGCATTGCCAAACACAGCCACTGTGTCATCAATTGTCGATACTGTGCCCATCAATTGTTGCCACTGTGTCATGCCATCAATTATCGCCACGGTGCCCATCCATTGTCGCCACTGTGCCATGCCATCAAACACAGCCACTGTGCCATCAATTGTCGCCACTGTGCCCATCAATTTTCGCCACTGTGCCATGCCATTAATTGTCACCACTGTGCCATGCCATCAATTGTCGCCACTGTGCCCATCAATTGTCACCACTGTGCCATGCCATTAATTGTCACCACTGTGCCATGCCATCAATTGTCGCCACTGTGCCCATCAATTGTCGCCACTGTGCCATACCATTAATTTTCGCCACTGTGCCCATCAATTGCTCAAAAACCGCCAGTTTGTCCCATAAAAAAGGCTGCCAGATTGCCCCCTCAAATACCACAAGATTGCCCTCCCTCCCCAGGCCCAGTACTTACCTTTCTTGGGTCAGCCATCCACCTGCCACGATCCCTTGATGTCTTCTCCCGCCCTCAATGTCACTTCAGCCAAATGATTGGCTGAGACGTGTGTCAGGCCGCGTACACACGAAGAGACCTGTCCGCTGAAACTGGTCTGCAGACCAGTTTCCGCGGACATGTCCGATCGTGTGTACGGCCTAGCGGACAGGTTTCCAGCGGACAAAAGTTTCTAAGCATGCTTAGAAACGTGTCCGCTGGAAACCTGTCCGTCGGACATGTCCGCTGGTTAGTACACCTAACCAGCAGACCGAAATCCCGCGCATGCGTTGAATTGATTCGACGCATACGTGGAAGCATTGTACTTCCTTGTTTGCGCACGTCGCCGCGTCACCGTCACGTCACTGCGTCCTCTGTCCGCGGGGATTTTGGTCTGATGGTGTGTACACACATCAGACCAAAATATCCCAGGAGACATGTCCGATGAAAACGGTCCGCGGACCATTTTCATCTCCTCGTGTGTACGCGGCCTCAGTGTTAACCAGGGAACGCACACCCCGTGCATCTCCTGGTTAACTATTTGGAAGCCGATTAGAGCCAACAGGCTCTGATAGACACTTCCAAAAACCAACCAACTGCTGTTATTCAGATGGCCGGCGCCCACCAGGGGGCCGGCCATCTGAATAGTGGGCAGCAGCGGCACAAGCGACAATACATAGATTCGTGCAATGCATCAATCTATGTATTGTTGACTTTCAGTGGCGGTGCAGGAGAGAGGGGGCGGCACTCCTGTGCCCACTATAGATGCACTGCCACTAGTTGTCACACGATTTATGGCGATTTAACCTTGCATGGTTTTCCTCTCTGTGCAGGGAACTCTGCAGATATGAAACAAGCATTTCCTGTTAGAAAATTGCCAATCACTTGCAGGTTGTATATACAAATAATTAATGACACAACCAATTCCTTTCTATAGAAGCCATTGATGGTTGATCATGCACAGTATGTGGGATGCTGCTGAATTACAATTAGTGATCTCAGGAAATTTGAGTTACGCAATTGTACAGCTGAAAATCGCCTGTGTTAGACACACATGGACGATTTTTAGTAGTGCAAGTATATTACTAAAATCTCCAGTGCTGTAAATACACTTGCATATAGTAAAAAAAAAATGTGCACAATGCTCCAAACAGTATCAATGAATGTCCCCTATATGCTACATGCCATTGTTTCCTATGGGGGAGATTTACAAAAGTTGGTGCACACAGAATATGGTGCAGCTCTTGATGGAAACCAATCAGCTTCTAGGTTTTTTTGTCAAAGCTTAACCACTTGCCGACCTGCCGTCGTCATTATACTGTGGCAGGTCGGCACGATCCCGCGAACCGTTGTAGCTGTACGGCGGTACCTTCGAGCGGTATAGCCTGCACTGCGGGGGGTGCCAATTCTCAAGACCGCCGGCCACGAGCGATCGTGGGCACGAGAGGCAGAACAGGGATGCGTGTGTGTAAACACATACATCCCTGTTCTGTGAAGAGAGGCGATCCAGATTGTGAGTTCCTAATAGCTAGGAACCACGATCTGTCATCTCCTCTAGTCAGTTCCCTCTTCCCCCACAGGTAGAAACACACTAGGGAACACAGTTAACCCCTTGATCGCCCCTAGTGTTAACCCCTTCCCTGCCAGTGACATTTACACAGTAATCAATGCATTTTTAAAGCACTGATCGCTGTATAAAATGACAATGGTCCCAAATATGTGTCAAAAGTGTCCAGTGTGCCCACCATAATGTTACAGTACCAATAAAAATCGCAGATCGCCGCCATTACTAGTAAAAAATAATAATAAAATAATAATAAAAAATAATAATAATGATAAAATGCCATAAATGTATCCCCTATTTTGTAAATCAGGGCTTAAAATGTCAAGTCCTGAGCTACTAGCCAGGCCTCAAGGGTTACTCACCACCAGTTGTGACACCCAGCCCACCCCTAATTCCGCCCCTAAACACTCTCTCATAAAATGACACTCAAATGTATTGTTCAGAATTAAGTTATTAAAATAAATATTAACAACAACTGTATCCGTGCCCACCAAAGCAGGCTGCGCATGTCCACTATGCAGCCTTGTGCCCACCAATGCAGCCGTGTGCCCACCAATGCAGCCTAGTGCCCACCAATGCAACCTAGTGCCCACCAATGCAGCCTTGAGCCTAGTGCCCACCAATGTAGCCATGTGCCCACCAATGCAGCCGTGTGCCCACCAATGCAGTCTTGTGTCCACTATGCAGCCATGTGCCCAGTGCTCACCAATGCAGCCTTGTGTCCACCAATGCAGCTGTGTGTCCACCAATGCAGCCGTGAGTCCACCAATGCAGCTTTGTGCCCATTGCCCACCAATGCAGCCTTAAGCCCACCAATGCAGTCTTTTGTCTACCATGCAGCCATGTGCCCAGTGCTCACCAATGCAGTCTTGTGTCCACTAATGCAGCCGTGTGCCCACCAATGCAGCCATGTGTCCACCATGCAGCCGTGTGCCCGGTACCCACCAATGCAGCCGTGTGCCCACCAATGCAGCCGTGTGCCCACCATGCAACCTTTTGCCCACCAATGCAGTCTTGTGTCCACCTTGCAGCCGTGTGCCCACCAATGCAGTCTTGTGTCCACCATGCAGCCGTTTGCCCACCTATGCAGTCTTGTGTCCACCTTGCAGCCGTGTGCCCAGTGCCCACCATGGAGCCTTGTGTCCACCTTGCAGTATACCTGTGCAGCCGACTAGAGGAACAGGAGAACCGCCCAGGTGAGTGCAGCGAGGGAACACAGTGATAACAGCTTTCATTTCAATAGCCGTGGAACTGGCCAGGGAACTTTGATAGACAGATCACCTGTCCAATACCAGTGACGGGTGATCTGTCAATCAAAGTCCCAGGACCAGGGGGCGGGGCTGTATCTGACAGCGAGTGGCGGGGAACACGGCTATTGAAATGAAAGCTGTTGGGGGGCGTGGCCTGGACATGGCTGAGTGAGGACGCACATCTTTGGAGCTCCCGGCCTCGTCCTCCCCTAGACCGGCCAAAAACTTAAGAATACAGGCATGCGATCTGCCAAAAAAGACAGAAACAGAGGAACACCCAGACTCACCCGTTCGGGACTCAAAACGGGCGATTTGCACCATTATTTTCAACCTAATGCGCCGATATCACCGGGAGCAAGAGTGGCAGCCCCACGTGGCACCCCGCATGGCGACCTGGTAGAGAACTCGGAGCACGCTCTTTGGACCCTCCACCCAACTGACAGACCGGCGGACCCCACAGCACCCGGGACGTCCGCAGGAGATTCGACCATGTCCTCCTCCGCAACGGAACCAGGTGGCACGTCGACGGAACGGGAGATACGGGCGCTCCTTCAGGCCCTCCCCACCCGCTCCGACAAGCTGGAAGATGCACACCGGCGGGACTTCCAGGAGGTCCGAGCTAAAGTGTCAACCCTTACGGACAGAGTATCCGCGGGAGAGGGATCCTTAACGGCCCTAGAGCGGCGCGTATCCGGCCTGGAGAGAGACAGAGACCTTCACAGAGAAACAGCGCTCACGCTCCAACTACACCTAGAAGAGGCCGAAGACCGGAGCCGCCGCAACAACCTCAGGCTCAGGGGTATACCGGAGTCGGTGGAAGCTGAGGCCCTGGACGACACGTTGCTGCAGCTGTTCCGGGATGTCCTAAGCCCGAAGCCAGATGACCCAGCCAGGCCCAGGGATGTTGTGTGTCGACTTCTTCGCTTTGCACAGAAGGAACGGATCATCCGGGGCGCATGGGACAGAGGAGAGATCCGCCTGGGAGAAGCAGAGATCAAGATTTTACCGGACCTCTCGAGGGCAACCCTGCGCCGGCGAGCGATGCTGAAACCGGTGCTTGACATCGCCAGACAACGCGGCCACACGTACCGGTGGGGTTACCCACTCGCGGTGACCTTTCGGAAAGACGGGGAGGCCTTTACCATTCAGACGCCAGCGGATCTCCCAGCCCTCTTCGGATTCCTGGGCGCGGAACTAATGCCGATACCCGACTGGCTGCAGCTCCTACCCCGGGTGCAGGGACGGGGAGGCCCCTCGAGATACAGAGCCGGACGGGGACCCCGCCAGCAAGGTCGTGGTCGGAGGAAGCAACGGGCTCCCTCAAGTGAAGGCAACCGTGAGTAGGCCGTAGGCCACAGACCCCACTCCCTGTACCCACCGCTCTTATGTTGTGCCGGGACGCTCTCTCCCCCCCTAGCCGAGTTGCACTTTCCTATTTTATTTTTGGTTGCCTCTTATCGCTGACCCTCCTGACCGTCCCCTTACCCGTAGTTGCAGCCGGGAGGCCCGGAGCAGCCGGTGGCTCTGGCGGATAAGTTTCCCACACTGTGAACGGGGGGGTGGGAGAGGCCTCGGACTGCGGCCCGGAAGCCTGGTCAGCCATTTCAGACAAACTTTCGGGGCTCCCGCGCTGTTAGAGCGCGCCCTGATTTCCTGGTTTCTGGGAGATGGCCGGTGGGATTGATGGCCGACTCATTGTGCACTACCCTACCGCCATGAACTGGCCTTTCAACCCCCCTGACTATCTGACCGGGTAGACTCCCTGTCACCTGAACTGGGACCCTCCCCCCCCCCCTGGGGCCTGGTTTTTGGGGATCTGTGGGGGCGCCGCCACCCCTCACCCCCCGGCTCACCCGGTATACTGATACTAACCCCGACATCCATATCGAGTCGTGGGGTTCATCTTTCTTTTCCTTTTTTTTGTTACTCCCCCTTGTTTTTATTTTTATTTTTACAATGAACACCTCGAGCCACGGGAAACCCAGACGCTGCCTGGACACCAGTGACACCAATACTGTGCGACCTGTTGGGCTCCCGCGCTGTTAGGGCGCGCCCTAGATTGCAGACCGGCTCCGCTATAACCCACCATCATTAATAATACCTGCTGCCCTTGTGACCGAGGAGCAGATAAAGCTGGTGATCCGGCCGAGCAGAGGACATACTACCCTGGCCAGGCTGCCCACACCGATGGCAGTGGAACGAGAGACGGTCCTGGGGGAGGAAACCTTCTCCCCCCCCCCGGGAGAGGGATCTGCTTCTTTGGTTGGAGTGTGAACAGGGAAGAGAGACGTAAGACATGTAGTGCCGATGTGTGGGGGGTGTGGGGGGGATGTGCCCTGAGGCCCGGAATCCTTGAGTAGACTGAAGGGGACGGAACGCCACGTTAGACGGCTTGCTCTGGAGGAGGGGGGGGGGAGCTGCTGGCGGATTGGGAGTGTTATACAGGAGGAGATGGGGATACGGTGCGACTCGGGAGTGCTGGCTGGGCACTGGCTGTTCCCAGATCTGCACATCCCTGAGATTGCTAACGGTTGAAGTAAAGTTTAATGATGGATATGCTCTGTCTAATGATGTTTCCATTGTATGTGTTTATAGTCTCCGTTTGAGGTTTGTTTTTTGTTTTTTTCTCTTTTTTGTTTTCATTGACCATTACCATTGATTGCATTACTGTTACTGCATTTTAGCACCTGTATTGGCCGGGGGGGGGGTGGATGAGGCCGGGGGCCCACACCGCCGGCTTTGTCTATCCACTGACCCGCATAGGCCTGCGCTCATACGCCAGTATAATTCTGGTGAGCGTGCTAGCTGTTTGAGCTAAGTTAGATTTCTCATCAATCACGCCGCCTGGCGTTGGTTGTTCTTCTATTTCCCCCTTACTATCCTTTCTGTTTCTCTAGCCGGAGACACGACCGGCCCTGTAAACTACCCTACCCTATCTATATAGCCTACCCCTCACCCCCTTCCCACCCGCGGGCATGGACACCCTGACGGTACTCTCGCTGAACGCCAAGGGCCTGAACACACCAGAAAAGCGTAGGATGCTGCTTCACGACATCCGCGCCCAGAAGGCAGATATTGTCCTCCTGCAGGAGACACATTTTAAGACAGATAAACTGCCAATTCTGAAAAATAAATATTACCCCACGGTATATCACTCCTCCTATACGGAGGCGAAGTCTAGAGGCGTTTCGGTGCTTATTGCGGCTGGAGTACCCTGGACACTGGGAGAAGTGAAAAGGGACCCTAGAGGCCGTTTTCTGTTTGTAAAAGGACGGATAGGCGCAACCGAAGTTACGCTGGCCTGCTTGTATGCCCCAAATGAAAATCAAGACGGTTTCCTATCCAAACAACTAAAAACACTGACACGATTTACCACCGGACATTTGATCGTAGGGGGCGACCTTAATATGCCCCTCTCACCACGGGAAGACACGTCCTCTGGTCTGTCCTCGTTGACTGCTAAAGCCCGGGGTAGAGCACAGGCGGCACTCCACCAATCTCAACTGGTAGACGCATGGCGACTATTTCACCCAGGTGAAAAAGATTTTACCTTCTTTTCTAGACCTCACCAGGTGTACTCCCGAATAGATTACTTCCTAGTGTTACATAGAAATTTGAGTGCAGTTAGGGGGGTCACCATAGGCCCAATTACATGGTCGGACCATGCCCCGATCACATTAATTTACGCCCTAACGGAACTCTGCTCCGAACGGAAACACCCCTGGCGACTAAATGAGTCCTTACTGCAAGATCCTGAAATTTTAGCAGACGTGACGACAGAAATGACACACTATTTTGCAGACAATACCACCCCTGACAGCAAACCAGAAGTAGTGTGGGAGGCCCATAAGGCAGTCGTTCGCGGCGTCCTTATAAAACATGGGGCTAGGAAAAAGAAACTCAGGACGGAACGACTGAATACCCTATTGTCCAAACTACAAATACTAGAGACACAACATAAACAAACCCCCACGAGACAGCGAGGATCGGAGCTAGAAACCGTGCGGAGACAGATCACAGATATTCTAACATACAAGGCCAAGGCGGCGCTTCAAATTTGCAGACACAAAGTCTACGAGGCGGGGAACAAATGCGGGAGAATGCTGGCACGATCCTTGCGTTCACAGAATAGTGCGTCCTACATCCCACATGTAGTTAATCGGGAAGGCTGGAAAATCTGTATGCCACAATCCATCTCAGAAGAATTCAGAGAATATTATGAGGCCTTGTATAACCTACCCCCGAAACTCTGGGATACTGATGCACCCATGATGTGTGAATATCTGTCCTCATCGGACATGCCGACACTACCCACAGACACCAGTGTCCTACTAGAGGAACCTATTACCCTAAACGAGTTAAGGTCGGCCCTGTGCGCTACTAAACCGGGAAAAGCACCGGGGCCAGATGGGCTGACCGTGATTTACTACAAGACGTTCCTTCAGACCTTGGGTCCGCAGATGGTCTCATTGTTTAATGCTCTCGGAACTGGCGGGAAGCTTCATGTCTCCACACTGCAAGCACAAATAGCGGTCATCCCTAAAGAGGGGAAAGACCCAAGCCAATGCGGTAGTTACCGCCCCATCTCGCTGCTAAATGTGGATCTTAAGCTTCTTACCAAAATCCTAGCAAGCAGGATTCAAAGCCACCTCCCGAACCTGATTCACCTTGACCAGGTGAGTTTTGTCCCCACCCAGGAAGCTAGGGACAACACCGCCAAGGTCCTGAACCTGGTCCACAGAGTGAACGCCACAAAGACACCTTGCGTCTTCGTAAGCACCGACGCCGAAAAGGCGTTCGACCGCGTCAATTGGCAATTCATGTTCCAAACGTTGTCACATATTGGACTGGGCAGTAAAATGCTCAACTGGATAAGGGCAACATATACCGACCCGTCTGCTAGGGTCAGGACCAATGGGGTGTTGTCTGAACCGTTCCAGATAGGCAATGGAACACGACAGGGCTGCCCCTTATCACCCTTGCTATTCGCGCTCACGCTTGAGCCCTTCTTACGCCAAGTTAGGAAAAATCCGGCCATCTCCGGGGTTAAGATTGGGAAAGGAGAATACATGGTATCTGCTTACGCGGACGACCTGCTCTTCTCTCTAGTAGACCCAATGGTGTCACTTCCCAATCTCCTACGAGAATTCGAGACATATGGACAGATCTCCAACCTTAAGATTAATATGAGCAAATCAGTGGCGATGGGAGTGGGGATCTCGGCTCCGTGCTTAGAACAACTCCGCGGCAGCACTAGGCTGCAGTGGACCGACACGGCCTTACATTACCTCGGCACACACGTCCCCCCGACCCTTGCCCAGACTTTTCGGCTGAACTTCCCGCCACTTTTAAAAGCAGTTCAGAAGCTACTAGACCAATGGACCACAGGCCTGTATTCCTGGTTCGGGAGGTGCAACATATTAAAAATGTCTGTACTGCCGAAGTTTACGTACCTCCTTCAAGCCCTCCCAATACATATACCAGCAGATTTTTTCAAACAAACCCAGAACATATTCAAATCCTTCCTGTGGGCCGGGAAACACCCCCGGATACGTAGATCAGTACTGGCCATGCCCAAAACATACGGTGGGATGGCCATGCCTGATGTCCGGGAGTACTACCACGCTGCCCACCTTAATCGCCTCGTGGACTGGTGCCGACACAAAGATACAAAACTATGGCCCCACTTAGAACAAGCCCAGAGCGAGATCCCATTGCAAACAGCCCCTTGGTGCCTCGCAGCACTACCCAAACCGATACGAGACCATCCACTGATAGGCACTACGATTAAGGTGTGTGCTAAACTACTACCCCGATCAAGACCGACGCAGGGTATCTCACCCTTACACCCGGTACTGGGCAACCCACAATTCAAACCAGGACTACAAGACGGGAGATTCCAATCACTGAGAGACTCAGGTACGTTTCGCGCCTCCCACTTTAGCGTGGCCGGCCGCTGGAGGACGTTAGTGGAACTGACAGACCCGAACGGGGACTACGGTTTAGACTTCCTAACAGCAAACCAACTTTATCACTTTCTTTGTACCTTGTCACCCCCCGCGACGGGAGCGCAAACTCTGACACCCTTGGAAGAATTATGCTCGGGCACAGAAGCCTTACCACATGCCCTATCCATCCTGTATAACACACTCATAACACCACCAGACGACTACCAAATCCCATGTCTAGTTAAATGGGAACAAGAACTACGCCGCTCATTCTCAACAGGACAAAAAAGACACATACTAACCTTTGCACACAAATCCTCCATCTGCACAAAAGTGCAGGAAACTAATTATAAAATTATGACGCGCTGGTATCGCACGCCAGCTCTCCTCAGTAAGATTTTTCGGACGACGTCGGAATTGTGCTGGCGCTGCCAGAGCGAGACAGGGACATTACTTCATATCTTTTGGTCCTGCCCAAAACTGAAACCCTTCTGGTCGGAGATCAAAAAGATCTCCCAGGAGTTTACGGACCGACAACTACCGGACGACCCAGCCTTCTACCTAATACACGCCAACGACATCCCAACCCGTGTGTACAAGAAGTCGATCCTCCGACACCTTTTTGACGCTGCCAAAGCATGCATACCACTCTGTTGGAAATCCCCCGATCCCCCGACCGTGGCAATGTGGCTGCGGAAGGTGGATGACGTTGGGAGACTGGAAGATCTGACTCTTACAAACCAAGACAGACAATCCCTCAGAGGGACAATCCCTCAGAGACCCGCCCTAGACCTAATTAAAACTGACCGCTACCCCAACTTAGATGCACAGATATGATGATTCAGACCCGTTACAGATAGGCCCGTAGGGCATGTAGGGTCGGATATGTGTGTCCATGCTCGCGAGTCCTCCCCCCCCCCCCCCTACCCTTCCTGATACTCTTCCATTCCCTCTATCTTACCCGACATTTACCTTCCTGGGGAGACTACCCCCACAAGATCTCACCCCCCCCCCCTCCTCTACACCTAGGGAACTGTTGCTTTCCACTAGTTCCCTTTCTATTTCTACCTCTGCTTGCTATTCCTTAGAAAACAGGAAAATATAGGCGTGCCCGCGGGTCCTGATTATACGACTCGAAGTATAGCTGTATGAATAACATGCACTCTGCTCACAGGTTTGAGTTTACCACTGTATGTTGCACTTTTGTTGTGATCCGTGCGGGACTGCCCGTTGTATTGTATAAATAAAGAATTTTGAAATGAAAGCTGTTATCACTGTGTTCCCCCCGCTGCGCTCTGAACACTTGGGCGGCTCTCTCTCTCTCTCTCTTCCCCCTCCCAATTGACAGCAAAAAGTAAAAAATATTGTTTTTATTTCCAGAATAGTCACTCTTTTTTTGTTTATAGCACAAAAAATTAAAACCGCCGAGGTGATCAAATATCACCAAAAGAAAGCTCTATTTGTGGGGAAAAAAAGGACGTAAATTTTGTTTGGGTACAATGTCGCACAACTGCGCAATTATCAGTTAAAGCGAAAAATGCGTGGTCACTGAGCAGCCAAATCTTCCGGGGGTTAAAGTGGTTAAGAACAAGCTGAAGTTAGAAGCTGATTGGTCACTATGCACAGCAGCACCAGTTACTGTGTGCACCAGTTTTAGTATAACCCCCCACTATGGGCCAGATTCAGCAAGACTTGCGCTGGAGTATATCGATATGCGCCGCGTAACTGCAAAGATGCGTCGTTGTATCTATGTGGCCGTACCCACCAACCTAGATGCGCCAGAAAACGGGCCTTTTCCGATCGGCTTAACTTTCCATCGCCAGAGTATCGTTAGCGCATATTTTCGCTTGTCGCATCCGTCGCGCCTATTGATTTGCCATGCAAATATGCAAATGAGGGAGATTTCCCGATTCGCGAACGGATTAGCACCATACGCTGGCTACATGCGCCGCGCGTCTGTGGAACGGCTAGCGCAAAGTTATTTCTACAAATAGCTGCTTTATCTTTACTCCAGACGGCCTCAGGTCAGCAGGAGAGCAGCTACAGCAGCAGCGTTAGCGACGAAACTAGCAAGCTGAACAACCACACGTGCAAGGACAACACCTCTGTGTGCCAACATGCCAGGGGCAGTCGCGGTCCTAGCACTACTGATGGGTCCCCCGGTACGGAGGAGGCGGGCACGTGAGAGGATATACCGCACGCGCATGAGACTCTTTGGCATGGGGGATGAGGAGGTATATCGCCTCTTCAGATTCAGCCCTGATGCAATACTTGAACTAACCACAACCCTGCAGGGTGACATCACCAGCAAGACACACCGCTCACAAGCAGTGCAGCCACTGGTGAAGGTACTGGCAACACTTCATTTCCTTGCCAGTGGATCATTCCAGCGTACAAGTGGAGTGGTGGCTGGGATGTCACAATCCTCCATGAGCAGATGTGTGCACCAGGTTGTCCCTGCACTTCATCAGACCCACCACTGAGGAGCTGCGGCTGAAGGCAATGACAGATTTCTACAACATTGCAGGATTCCCACGCACTGTGGGGGCCATTGATTGCACACATGTGGCACTCCAGCCCCCCAGTGCCACAGAGCACATATACCGCAATCGGAAGCATTGGCATTCCAACAACGTCCGTGCCAAACACCCCGGATCCAGCCATGACAGCTTCATATACCGTCAGAGCCCCATCCCAATGGAATTCGAACAGAACATGTATGAGGACAGCTGGCTGGTTGGTGAGTGACATGGGTGGCAGGCATGACTATCCCCTCCCATGATGCACACATCACAAGGGCCACATGCATGACTAACATCCTCCTGTCTTTTCCCTTACAGGTGACTCTGCATATGCACTGGGACCCCACCTCATGACTCCTTTTCGGAACCCCCAAACCAGAGGAGAGAGAAAATACAATGAAGCACACATCAAAACCCGTGCAGTGGTGGAGCAAATATTTGGGCTCCTGAAGTCCCGTTTCCGCTGCCTGGATAAGTCTGGGGGGGCCCTATTGTATTCCCCTACCTTTATGTGTCAGATCATCGGTGCATGTTGCATTCTGCACAACTTTGCCATGAGAAAAGGCCTGCAGATTGACATACGTGATGACCTGACCACCCAACCAGACAGCCCCCCCCCCTGCCAGAGGAGACCCATTCAGCTGATGGAAGAGCAGTCAGGAGGGTCCTCGCCGTAGGCATCTTTGGACAATAAACAAAAACATTGATCACACGGACAATGCACACATGCACACCACTGATGTCCCTAGATCACACACACCACATCCACATCACATTGGATTAGCCCAAGTCCAACATGTAGGACTTGGGAGCAGCAACGCCAGCGTCAAGGCCCCAATGATGTCGCTGTCCATTCATACCTCTTTCACACGTCATTCACACAGCCGTGGGGATAACTTCTCCACCACGGCCGAGGGTGACACCCCTTACTGGCAGGAGTGCCACCCCCTCACATTCACA
This sequence comes from Rana kukunoris, assembly GCA_029574335.1. Classification (NCBI taxonomy): domain Eukaryota; kingdom Metazoa; phylum Chordata; class Amphibia; order Anura; family Ranidae; genus Rana; species Rana kukunoris. The sequence goes on along the minus strand of CM056050.1, from coordinate 77,664,622 downwards.
CACCATTCACACTGCAACGTGTGCAGTATCAATAGAAAAAAAAATCTCATGTCCTGAGCATTAAGAACAAATAAAATAAAAATCTCATGTCCTGAGCATTAAGAACAAATAAAATAAAAATCTCATGTCCTGAGCATTAAGAACAAATAAAATAAAAATCTCATATCCTGAGCATTAATAAAAAAAAATAAAAAAATCATCTGGGATGCCGGGGGCTCCTTCTGGTGGCCCCTCTCTGGCTCCTCAGCTGCCTGGATGGAGTGGGTGGGCGTGGGGGGGCATCTGGAGGTGGCTGATCCCCGGATAGCCCACTCCTGGCAGGTGTGGCCTGCATGCCCTCCAAGGCCATGGCTATCCGGCCGAGGTAAGAGTTGGTCTGGGCCTGCATCCTGAGCTGCTGGGCCTGCATCCTGAGCTGCCGTGTGACCTGGTATTGTTGGGCCCGCCGACTCTGCCTCCCCTGGTCCCGGATGGCAGCAGTGTTTGCCTGGGCGGCTGCAGTGAGGTGCTTTATATCAGCCTGCAACTCCCCCAGACTGGTCACCACTGCAGCGCAGTTGCAGCTGACATCCTGCACTGCATTGGATATCTGGGCCACGGAGCACAGGTTGTCAGCCACTCTGTCCAGGTGCCCAACTATGTCCCCCATTTGCTGGGTCTGCCTGGCGTGATCCCTCGCCACCTGGTCCTGGACCAGATCAGACACCCCCCTTACGGGTGGCCTTCCTGGGGCCAGTAGATGGTTGTCCCCGGGGGGATGGAGTCGCCCTTGAGGGGCTTCCTAGGATGGGGGAGGGTATTACAGAGGGCCCTGCAGAAGAGGAGGACTCCTCCAAAAATAAATAAATGTCCTGCTCTGCCACAACAGGCTGCTCCTCAACCACCTCTGCAGGTGAGGTGTGGGCACTCTCCTCCTCCACCTCAGTCTCTTCACCACCCAGGGGCTCGGGCACAGGATGCCGTTGGGGGGATGGGGTGGACTGGCCGCCAACAGATGATGGCCCAGCTCCGTCATCTGTGGATGACACAAAGCAAACACATGTTGGGTGGTCCCACACACTTGGCACATGTACCCTCCCCCCCCCCCACATGCAACACACCAAAAAGGGGGTAAAAATCACTTACCTGTCCTGGAGCCTTCCTCCATGGAGTCATATCCAGGGACCCCCTCCAACTGCTCCCTGTCCAGGCAGCGGGCGACCACCTCCTCCTCCGTGGTCAGGCTGACCGCACATGGGGGTCCACCACCCGTGCCCCTCTCATGCCTCCTGATGGTGGCCACCTTGCCACGGACCTTGCGCCGCAGGTCATTTTTTTTTTTTTGTATATCGCCAGCAGTCCGGGTGGAGTACCCCAAAACATTCACCCTGCCAGCAATGGTCTCCAGGATGGCTTGCTTCCTATCCCGGCTGGTCTTCTGACTTTTTTTGCCGTGGAGGAAGTCATTAAAAGTCTCCATAGCGGAGATTATAACAGAGACCTCCTGGGAATTGAAATTAAGGTTTCTCCTCTCTTTGCGGGGATCGGGAGCAGCAATCTCTTTGCAAAAGTAACTTCCCTGGGGTGGGGGGAAATGGAAATACTTTTGCGCCGGAATGGCGCTTCCGCTAGAGCTTTTAAACGCACAATGGAACACATTGCGCTGACGTTTACCGTAAAGTGGTGCCGACGGAAGTTGTGAGCATGCGCACAGGGGGCCGAGTGAAGCCTCACTCACTGCGCATGCTCCGTGGATGATGCGCTGAACGTAAGCCTCTGCGCTGGGCTCCGCCCATCATTTACATATGACCACACCCACTTCAACTTGCGTCGGGTTACGCCAGCGCATTTCCGTTACTCCGGCGCAAAGTAACAGACAGGCGCTTGGTGAATACTGTACTTCACTCGCTAGTTTGCGTCAGCGCAGCGTATATGCGATACGCTGGCGAAAATATGCGCGCATCTACCTGAATCTGGCCCTATGTGTTTTCCGGTAGCAATTAATCATGGGAAATTTTAAAGGCATAAACACACTACCAAAACTTGCCAGTGTGTGCGCCCCCAGCCTTAATGGAACCAGGAAATGGGTTATTACAAGAAATGGAAGAAAGCCTCTCTGTGGCCTATGGGGGCTAATTTAGCATGAGCTACAGATTAATTGCTTTTGTTTTCTTCTTATTTTATATTATGTCACTACTACATTTTGCCTGGGTTTTTCCTAGGTGTGTAAAAGCTTAGCAATTGGGCAAAAGGGTACACATCAATAATACATACACAATATAAGGGCATAACCATTAGGGATGAGCCGAACACCGCAAGAACCCCCCCCCCCCCCCGTTCGGTTCGCACCAGTACCTTCAAACGGACCGAATGTTCGCGCGAACATTAAAACCCCATTGACGTCTATGGGACTCGAACGTTCGAATACAAAAGTGCTAATTTTAAAGCCTAATATGCAAGGTAAAAAAATGAAAAATTCCTTTAAATATTGTACCTGCTGGGTGTCTATAGTATGCTTGTGAAAATGTCTTTAAATAGCACAATCACCTGCCTGCCAGTAGATTAGGAAGAACTGATCTAGCTAAACTATACAGTGTATAAATATATGTACAACACCTGGGATGTATATATATCCTCTACACACACTGTAACATTACCTGACTAGCATGTCTGCTCTATCTACCTGCAAAAAATGACACTCTCTCTGTCTCTCTCTGTTTTCTCTAACCATCGCCTCAACACACTACACAAGGCCGACCTGCAGGTGGCCTTTTATAGTGTGGAGCGTGTACTAAACCCCCTGAGCCATAATTGGCCAAAGCCACCCTGGCTTTGGCCAATTATGGCTCTCCGTTTTTTGCAAGCTGTGATTGGCCAAGCATGCAGGTCACAGGTCTATGACCTGCATGCTTGGCCAATCATCAACCAGCGATGCCGCAATAAATTATGGTCTGTGAAACGTAACTCGAATTTGGCGCGAACGACCAGTTTTGTTCGTATTTCGACAAACGATCGAACATAGGATATTCGAGTCGAACATGAGTTTGACTCGAATACGAAGCTCATCCCTAATAACAATAGCCACAGCAGATTATGAGACTCCTGTGAGGCCCAGAAACACTCATTACACAGTGATACAGTACGAGTAGGTAGCAAGAAAAAAAATAGGTCCTGCATTATATATTTTTTGGCACAGGGTAAAACAATACACCAAGCAAATGCAACTGTGCCTTGCAGTTGTTTACAATGCTCAGTGTAGTGGTAAATCTAATTGAAATTACCTTATTTTTTGCTCCATAAGACACATCTGACCAAAAGACGCTCTCACGCAGCGTACACACAATCGGACTTTCCAACATCAAAACCGTGCATTTTTTTCCAAAGGATTGTTTGCTCAAACTTGTCTTGCATACACACGGTCACACGAATGTTGTTGGAAATTCCGAACGTCAAGAACGTGGTGGCGTACAACACTACGACGAGCTGAGAAAAATGAAGTTCAGTGATTCCGAGCATGCGTCAAATTGATTCCGAGCATGCGTCAAATTGATTCCGAGCATGGAATTTTTATGCCTCAGAATTGGCTACAGAGGATCGGAATTTGCGACAAGAACATTTGTTGTTGGAAAAATTGAGAAATGTCCGTTGGAGCATACACACGGTCAGAGTTTTTTTCGACAACAAGCTCACATCGAACATTGTGTACCCTGTGTACGCGGCATTAGGTTTTAGAGGAGGAAAACAAGAAAGAAAATATTCTGAACCAAATGGCTGTGGGTACTGCCAGCTGCTGGCCTGTAGGTCCTGCTGGGAGCTGCCAATGGCCTGTGGGCCACAGGCCATGGCCAGCTTCCAGTAGGATCTACAGGCCAGTGGCCAGTAGGACACACAGGCAAGCAGGACCCACAGACCATGGCCAGCTCCCAGCAGGACCCACAGTGTTGAGGTCTATTTTGAGGTTACTAGGTGGACACTGGGGCAGAGTAAATGGGGTCTATTGGGGGGAGAAAGATGGGATGTGGGGGTCAGCTGGCCCTGGGGGTGTCCGGGTCTTCCGGGTTTCTCATCTCAGTGATAGTGCTGTTTAGGGGGGGGGGGCTTGATGCCTGATCCAGTCACGTTGACTCCCTGGCGTGCCCTGCCTCCAAGATCCTGGGAGTTGTAGTACCCTGGCTATGCTGAGCTTCTTTTCCACCTATCGGGAGCTTGAACATGAGTGGAGTGGACTACAACTCCCAGAATGCAACCGTATCAGCATGCGTCAGCTAGTTGGTGGCTGACCCCTGCAGCCGTGCCCCCAAACCGACTATTCTAACACAGCGGCGGCGATGGGGGCCCTGGTCAATATTCGCTCCCAAAGACGCACAGACATTTTGGGGGAAAAAGTGCACCTTATGGAGTGAAAAATACGGTAAATTTGCATTGCAACACCACGCAAATCTACAACATATTGCTTTATATGGCCCATTCTGGGGTGAAAAAGCCCTCAATCTTTGCTACATGAATGTATCTAGTTTAGTTTCTGGTGCTATTCACTGTATGCACAGTACATATTGTTTTATTTATCTGTCTATAATATACAGTGTATTGGTATCATAAAAATACTTTAGTTTCATATGGCGAGTGTGAAAAACAAATATTGCTTTATTTTATTACAGGCACCTATATAGAGCTGACAATTTACACAGCACTTTAAAAACTGTAAAGTAAGTATACTCTGTGATACATTGACATCAGTCCCTGCCCCCAAGGAGCTTACAATCTAAGGTCCCTAACTCACATTCATACATAAACATACTGCGGCTAATTTAGACAGGAGATAATTAACGGACCAGCGTGTCTTTTAAGTGTGGGAGAAAACCAGTGTATGCAGAGAAAACACACAGTTGAAGAAAGAGCCTCCTCAATTATTAGCAGTTTCCTATACACAAGCTTTTATTAAAGTGTTACTAAACCCAGGACTCTGCTTTCACTATATCTGGGCTCCCACAATACGCAGAACATGGAAATTATTTTTTGTAAATATAAACTGCTAAATACCTTTTCTCTATTTTGACTTCTATCAGTGTCTGGTTAAAGCTTGTAGGATGAGTTTTCATTCTACTCCTGGCTGACCTATGAGGCTGCAGGACCCCTGACCCTCTGTCTGGACAGTGCTGATTGGCCCTGTACTGATCACATGCACCTTCCCAAGTAAAAAAAATAACTTGCAATATACACCAAACTAAGCATGTGCAGAGTGTCCCCACGGCTGTCTTATTGGAAGATAGATGGGGGAGAGTGGAAGAAGAGGAGGATCAAAGAAGACAAGATCAAACAATCTTTTTACACAATGAAAATAACTAACTCCTTAAAGTGAAAAAGGTGAGCTTACACAGGTCCCCCTACTGGCGACCCCCCCCCCCCGGTCCCGCTGACCTGGACCGCAATCTCCGGTTCTAAATCCTGGTATTTTCACGCCAGGAGCCTGGGGCTTAGAAATCCTCTCTCCGTCCTCACATCTTCTGCATAGCTGACTGGACATTGAGCATTAAACCAGGGCTAATGGCGCGTACACACGGTCGTTTTTTGCGATGAAAAAAAACGTCGTTTTTTAAAACGTCATTTAAATTGATCGTGTGTGGGCAAAACGTCGTTTTTTGTCTTAAAAAAAACGACCAAAAAAAAATTCCAACATGCTTGAATTTTTTGTGTCGTTTTTCAAAACATCGTTTTTTGTTTCACAAAAAGTCACCGTGTGTAGCAAAAACGTCGTTTAAAACGACGTTTTTCAACCCGCGCATGCCCAGAAGCTAGTTATGAAGCGAGCTTCAATGGAAAAGTGTGGTGAACGTAACCTCGCTTTTTGTGAAAAAAACGATGGTGTGTATGCAACATCGTCTTTGAAAGTGACGTTTCAAAAACGTCGTTTTTTACTTCACAAAAAACGTCGTTTTTTTTCATCACAAAAAACGTGTGTGTGTACGCGGCATTAGAATGAGAGAACTGGAGAAAAACCACTTGCCGACCGCTGCATGCCAATATACATCGTCACAATGGCAGTGGTGGGCATACCTGTACGCCCCCTTTAATTTGCGGGCTAGTGGGCGTGCGCCCACCGTGTACTGAGTGACTGTGCCCGCGGGTCCCTCAGACTCAATGTCTGCCAGTGTCCTGTGATCATTGCACGGAGAGGCAGAACAAGGCATTTCCCTGTTCTGCCTAGCAACATGACAGGGATCTACTGCTCCCTGTCATCGGGAGCAGTGATCTCTGTCATGTCAGTGGTAGCCCATCCCCCTACAGTTAGAATCAATCCCTAGGACACACTTAACCCCTTGATCATCCCCTAGTGTTTAACCCCTTCCCTGCCAGTGTCATTTACAGACCGCTGTATAAATGACAATGGTTCCAAAATAGTGTCAAAAGTATCCAATGTGTCCGCCGCAATGTCACAGTCACGATAAAAATCAAAGATCGCCGCCATTCCTAATAAAAAAAAAATATATTAATAAAAATGCCATAATTCTATCCCCTATTTTGTAGACGCTATAGGCCAGATTCAGGTAGCTTTGCGTATCTTTAGGCGGGCGTAGCGTATCGAATATATATGCAACGCCAACGTAACTTAGAGAGGCAAGTGCAGTATTCACAAAGCACTTGCTCCGCAAGTTGCGGCGGCGTAGAGTAAATTGGCCGGCGTAAGCCCGTCTAATTCAAAGTAGGAAGGAGGTGGGCGCCATCGATTTAAATTAAGCGTGACCCCATGCAAATGAATGACCGATTAAACGGCGCCCTAAGATTCGACGGTTCAATGCTTACGACGTGAACGTAACTTACGCCCAGCCCCATTCACGTACGACATACGTAAAAAACTATGGCTGTTTTCGGACGTCCATACCTTTGCATGGGATGCGCCACCTTTTTTTGGTGGTTTATCTTTACGCCGGGAAAAACGCCTTACGTAAACGGTGTAGATTACTGCGTCGGGCGTACGTACGTTCGTGAATCGGCGTATCTTGCTCATTTACATATTCTACCCGTAAATCAACGGAAATGCCCCTAGCGGCCAGCGTAAATATGCACCCAAGATACGACGGCGTAGTAGACTTTCGTTGGTCGTATCTTGGCAAAATTCAGGCGTATCTGATTTAAAGAATCAGCGCATATATACGACGGCGCACATTTGGACTTACGACAGCGTATCAGTAGATACGTCGGCATAAGTCTTTGTGAATCTGGCCCAATAACTTTTGTGCAAACCAATCAATATACACTTATTGCGATATTTTTTTACAAAAATATGTAGAAGAATACATATCGGCCTAAACTGAGGAAAAAATATTTTTATATGTATTTTTTGGGGATATTTATTATAGCAAAAAGTTAAAAATATTGTTTTTTCTTTCAAAATTGTCGTTCTTTTTTGTTTATAGCGTAAAAAAGCTCTATTTGTCGGAAAAAATGGGGGTAAATTTTGTTTGGGTACAATGTCGCACGACCGCGCAATTGTCAGTTAAAGCAACGCAGTGCCGAATCGCAAAAAGTGCTCGGGTCAGGAAGGGGGTAAATTCTTCTGGGGCTGAAGTGGTTAAAGGGGTGTTCCAGCCACATTTAGTGTTTATTAAAAGTCAGCAGCTACAAAAAGTGTAGCTGCTGGCTTTTAATAAACACACACTCACCTGCTCCACGATCCAGCGACGCGCCGGCGTCTTCATTTCAACTGTGGGCACCCGGCCGTGACAGCCTTCGGCTTCACGGCCGGGCACCCACTGCGCATGCGCGAGCGGCACTGCGCATGCGCGAGCGGCACTGCGCATGCGCGAGCGGCGCGGCGCGGCCCGCCACTGATTGGACAGGCGATCACATGGGACCTGTCAGTGTCCCATGTGATCGCCTACAGGGAGGGGCTGCTGTAGGCGATTAAGCTTAAGCACCTAACCAGCCCCTCGGCGGAAGCAGAAAGTGGGACAGGAAGTCCCACTCCTCCTAAGGCCCCCACTCCCCCCCAAAAAAAATTACATGCCAAATGTGGCATGTAAGGGGGTGAGGAGTGGGTTAAGCGGAAATTCCGAATTTGGGTGGAACTCTGCTTTAAGTATGCAGTCAACAGTTTTAGTAATGTAAGGTTGAATAAAGTAATTATTAGGGTTGTCCAGGTACCGATACTAGTATCGGTATCGGGACCGATACCGAGTATTTGCGGGAGTACTTGTACTCGCGCAAATGCTCCCGATACCTAAATAGAATACTTTTTTTGTATTTATCAACATGTTATGTGAAAAATCTTTGAGTTTTTTACTACTGCGTGACAAGAAAATAAATTTTTTTTATTCATTTTTACTCATTTTTATTCTTTTATAATGTCTTGAGTTAGAGTTCTTCATAATTCTAAAGAAAATATCCTTAGTCTGTATTGTGGTTTGAAAACTGTCACATGACATTTAAAAAAAGTATCGGTATTCAGTATCGGCGAGTACATGAAAAAAAGTATCGGTACTTGTTACTCGGTCCTAAAAAAGTGGTATCGGGACAACCCTAGTAATTATAAACAAATAGTCAATATTATACAATGTCAACAGCAATGCAAAAACTATTGTGTAATAGTAAGGGAAAAGGGAATGGGAATAATTGCGCTTAGTAAAAATGTATATTAGTGAAACAATTAAGATAGGGTCCTGAGAAGGACGTCCTGCTGCTAAACACTACAACTTAAGCCCCGTACACACGGTCGGACATCCAACAAAACTTCCCTTGGATTTTTGTCCTAATTGATTTGTCCGGTCACACCCATAGCATACACACGCTCGGACTTTTCTGCAAACTTTTCTAAAACTTTCCCATCATCACGTGGTTGTTCTGCTCTTTTCTGCTCTTTACTGCCACCCTTTGGTTAACTTCTGCTATTGTTGGTTGATTTTAACATTGGTTCTGAGCATGCGCATTTTTAATTTGTCCGATGGTTTGCTGTACACATGATCGGACTTTGCACCATCGGACTTTTGTTGCCTGAAAGTTGGTCCGTTCGCAGACCCAACTTTTTGTCCGATGAAAGCCAAAAAAGTTGGTCCGATGGAACGTACACACGGTCGGACAAATGCGAAAAGTGTCGGATTTTGATGTTGGTTGGGCAAAAGTCCGACCGTGTGTACGGGGCTTTAGATATAAAGTGTAAAGAAAAATGTGCAAAAACAGTGTAGCGCTGGACAGCATATACCACATAAGTATCTAAAATGACTGGTGTAAACAGTGTTAATCTATAAATGGTAACAATCAAAATGTGAATACACAAAAGCTATAAGTGCATAGATTGTTATAACACTGTGCCAATCAATATGGCACTGAGCATAAAGTACTTATAAATATCAACAGATAAATAAACAGTGTAAAAATAAAGTGACCAATTCAGCATATGAGGTGCAAAACAAATAGAGTCCACAGAAAAAAGCTGGGAGTTTTTAGCCCCTTCCAATGCAGGTGATGAAAAGATGCAAACAATGAAAGTCCAATTAGGAGATCCACAGGTGAGAAAGGAGGGAGATTTCAGACATCAGTGGCCCAACACCAGTAGAAATAAAGGCTTAGGGTCCTTTCACACAGAGCGGACCGTTTTTCGGTCCGCTCCGTGTGTCCGTCGGCTCAGCGGGGGGTCTCCGCTCAGCTGTCGGCGGACGGGGCGGTCCCCGCACACTGTGCAGGGACCGCCCTGTCTCTCCTCCGCTCTCCCCTATGGGGAATCGGATGGAAACGGACCGTCTGTCCGTTTGCATCCGTTCCGTTTGGCCGGCCGGAAGAAAAATAGGACATTCTTCCGTCCGCAAAAACGGATGCGGATCTAGCGGACGTTAGCGGATGCATCATCCGCTAACGGATCCGCTCCCATAGGGGCTCATTACAAGTCCGTAAACGGACTTGTAATGAGCGGACCGTTCGTCCGCTAGTGTGAAAGGGCCCTTACCAGAAAGCCTGTGACTATCCCTTTCAGGAGTAGTCTAAACAGGCATAGCAGAAAATTCTGATCCTTTGGGGTGTCAGGAACGAATCCGCATCTCTCCACAGATTAGATGGTAGAATCCACAGCTCCTCATGGGGTTAACCACTGCTTCCAAATGGAACTTGCATAAATGTATGTGAGCATGTGTTTATCAAACACCATGTGGGAAAAAGAAAGGGACAATCCCATAGTGAAGGCGTAAAAAACGAGAGGGTTTATTTAAAAACTAAAAAAATTGAAACAGCTTAAAATACTCTCATTCATAGAGAGTGATACAAAAGTCCTTGCAAGGATAAAAAGCTCCGTATGAATATCAGACCGCCTAAGGCCGTTAGCATATGCACAATACGAGTGTGTCTGCCCGACGATCGTTTCGTCGTAATGACATCATCAGGGGCACCTGACTATTTGTTTGCATCTTTTCATCACCTGCATTGGAAGGGGCTAATAACTCCCAGATTTTTTCTGTGGACTCTATTTGTTTTGCACCTCATATGCTGAATTGGTCACTTTATTTTTACACTGTTTATTTATCTGTTGATATTTATAAGTACTTTATGCTCAGTGCCATATTGATTGGCACAGTGTTATAACAATCTATGCACTTATAGCTTTTGTGTATTCACATTTTGATTGTTACCATTTATAGATTAACACTGTTTACACCAGTTACTTTAGATACTTATGTGGTATATGCTGTCCAGCGCTACACTGTTTTTGCACAATGCAAAAACTATTGCAGACTGAAAAACTGTTGAATAACATGAAATAAAGGTTCTTATTTGGTTGTTTAGTGTTAATTTTATTATTTAATGAATGGAAACACGTGCATTTTGTCAGACATAGTTTATAGATCAAACAATGGTAGTTATATAAAGAAATATAATGAAGCAATATGGATTACGAAAGTGAATAAAAACTGCAAAGATTAACCACTTCCAGACCGCCCACCGGTGATTCTGTATTACAAATAAATAAAGGTCACAAACAAAAAGTGTCTAGGAAGTACATAATACAAATGAATGTGATATGCAGTAGATTTTATGTATATAAATCCATAAATACACCTCGAAAAGTTGAGTTTAAGTTTATAGTCAGTGAGGGGAAATGCAAGTTTATTGGTTTGCCTGACCTGTAGTCAGGGCCGTCTCTACCATAGGGCAAACAGGGGCAGCTGCCCAGGGCCCTGTCACTGTTGGGGGGCCCAAAGCAACCCCCTTTTTTTTAGGGGTCCGGAGGTCCCCAGGGCCCAAGATGGCAACCCCCCTTTTTTTATTTATTTTTAAATAAAAAAAAAATATTTATTTTATATATTTTTATTTTATTTTTTATTAAAGGCCCAATTTTTTTAAATATATTTTTATTTTTTATTAAAGGGCCAATTTTTTTTAGGGGTCCCCAGGGACCCGGAGGTCCCCAGGGCCCAAGACGGCAACCCCCCTTTTTTTATTTATTTTTAAATAAAAAAAATATATTTATTTTATATATTTTTTTTTTATTTTTTTTAGAGGTCTGGAGGTCCCCAGGGGCCCGTAGTTCCCCAGGGCCCCGGATGAAGACCCCCCTTTTTTATAAAAAAAAAACTTTTTTATATATTTCTTTTATTACATATATATATATATATATATATATATATATATATATATATATATATAATATAAATGTTATTATTATTAAAGGACCCAGAGGTCCCCCCTTTTTTTATAATTTTTTTTATATTTTATTTCTTTTTTTTTTCTTTTTATTTCTTTTTATTTATATATATATATGTGTATATATATATATATATATATATATATATATATATATAAAAATTAAAGGGCTCAGAGGTCCCCAGGGCCCCATGTGGCAAACACCCTTTTTTATTTTTTTTATAAATGTTTATTTTTTTATTTTTGTGTATATATTTTTTTTTATTAAAGGGCCCAGAGGTTCCCAGGGTCCTGGATGGCAACCCCACTTTTTTTTTATAAGTGTTTATTTTTAATATATTTATTTTATTTTATTTTTTATTAAAGGGTCCAGAGGTCCCGGATGGCAACACCCCTTTTTTTTATATATATTTTTCTTTATTAACCACTTAAAGACCCCCGCACGCACATATACGGCCACAACATGGCTCGTACAGGCACAAGGGCGTAAATTTACGTCCCCGCCTGAGTGCGGTTCGGGGGTCCCATCGGGACCCCCTCCGCGGCGTGCGGGGGTCTCCCTACCTCTGGGAGCGATCCGGGATCTGCGGGCGGATGTCCGTGTTTTCCGCCCCCCCCGCGATCGCTCCCAGCCAATGGGAGCGCGCTCCCAGCCTGTCACTTCCTCCTCCTGTGTTTACACAGGAAGGAGGAAATGATGTATTCTCTCATCGCAGCGCTGTTTCCCAGCGCTGCTGATGAGAGAAGACATGACAAGTAAGTGTGCACCAACACAACACTGACACACACTCACATAGGCATATTAACCCCTTGTGATCGCCCCCCCCCCCACCCCCCTGTCACAGTGTTACTGAATGCAGTGATTTAATCACTGCATTTAGTGTCAGTGTGACAGGCACTGTAAAAAACAGTTAGTGTTAGGTTCAGGATAGCCCCCCCACCCCCCCTAATAAAGTTTTAACCCCCTGATCACCGCCCTAGTTAACCCTTTCACTCCCTATTGCCAGCGTCACTAAGCGATCATTTTTCTGATCGCTGTATTAGTGTCGCTGTTCCCGCTAGGTAGCTATTTTTTTTTATTGCGATTTTTTTTTTTTACTAAAGACATGTGGCTAAATAAATTTTGGCCTAAATGTTTGACTAAAATTTAGTTTATTTGATTTTTTTTTAACAAAAAGTAAAAAATAGTGTTTTTTTTTCAAAAATGTCGCTCTATTTTTGTATATAGCGCAAAAAATAAAAATCGCAGAGGTGATCAAATACCACCAAAAGAAAGCTCTATTTGTGGGAAGAAAAGGACGCAAATTTTGTTTGGGAGCCACGTCGCACGACCGCGCAATTGTCTGTTAAAGCGACGCAGTGCCGAATCGCAAAAACACCTTGGGTCATTTACCAGCGTATTGGTCCGGGTCTTAAGTGGTTAAAACTTTTTTTTGTAATTGGCCTCCCGCTTCTAAATTCGCGGCAGCCCCGCCCACCCCGCGTCTCAATTTAAGGGGGCAGCACCCCCCCCCCCCGTTCTTTGCTCCAGGGGGCCCATGCCTGAAGCTGTGTAAGGGGCCCCATAATTCCTGATGGCGGCCCTGCCGCCCGTTAAACCCCTGTGCTGCCCACAAATCAGGCTGAAAATCATCAGCGGCACGCAGCCAGGTGACAGTACTGCTTCCCTTCCCAGTGTTTTAAAATGTACAGAACACCTGGCTTCCCTTTAGACGTGCACTTCTCCCTTCCTGCCACTGGGTGCTGCTTGTATATAAAAGTGAATTAGAATGTGATTTTATAACATCCCCAGTTTGCTCTTCCTGAGGCTGACTTCTTCATGTTCTGCTCCTCAAGGTATGTCACTGTTTGCAAATCTATATTGTAAATAGAAGTTTTCTGTAGAGTGTGCCCAAAGTCTTTATAATATTTGATGATTCACTGCAGGTCTGGTCAGTGTTTTAAAAAGTTCCTGTATTTTACACATGGCATGGCATGGGGTCACAGCACCATCTGTCCATTCTGCTTTAGCACCATGGGACCCCAGGCCATGCCATGTGTAAAATAGAGGAACTCTTTAAGTCACAGACCAGACCTGCAGTCCAGGCTGAGTAAGGCCTCAGAGCACATGGCATTACTGTCTTTATTTAACTGCTTGATGGGCTTATTTTGGGCCTGACTGGTTCACATGTATGTGTTTTGGCGGCCCACATTTGTGCAGGCACAGCAGCCCATTCATTTGATGCCTCATGTAATAGGCTGAGCACACGGCACACCTATGCCCATCAAGCAATGAAATACAGCACTGTCTGTCCAATCTGCTGTCTGCTGTGACTTATCTGCAGTTCCCGCACTGTCAAACTTGCTGCATTTTTAGACGTTTAGGTCACGCTTTTAAAAACACAGTGCGTTTGTGTGTGCAAGAACTGCAGGTAAGTAGCATGGTGCAAAAGCAGAATGGATTTCAAGGCAACTGATTTTTAAAATGCTGAATGCACCTTTTTTCTGCAGGAAACAAAGGCATGGCAGCCCATTCAAATCAATGGGCTGCTGTGCCTGCACAAATGAGGGCCGCCAAAACACATACATGTGAATCAGCCAGGCCCAAAATAAGCTGAAGGGGGCCCCAAAAAAAATGTTTGCCCAGGGCCCAAACCATATTAAAGACGGCCCTGCCTGTAGTAATCTTCCTTGTAATGTGGTGGGACATAAGGATGTGATCCAGTCACTGAGTGATATCTCAGTTATTCGTAAGGCACACAGACACATACGCGTGACGTCCTTCCAACGAGCTGTGACTCGAACCACGGCAGTCCCGGTATTCAGAGACCAACAATACTAACAACATACAGCAGAGGTCTCCAAACTTTCCAAACAAAATGCACTTTAGACTTTAGGGGGGCTGGACTGTGGCCATCAGGAGTTCAAAATGTCCCAGCCAGTGGTGGCTGGTGGTCAAAATTTTAGGGGGGTGCAAAACAGAACTGGCCCCCTTCACTTGCTCTCCCCTTAAGGCAGGCTCTTGCACTACATAGTAGTTGGCAGATCTATAGGAAATTGCACAGACTGTATTGTGTATGGTCTGATGAAGAAGGGGATTGGACAGAGTATGGTCAGCTTTGGGACAATACCAAGAAATAAACTGCTTTCATATAGGAAAGAGGAGGGATAGCCATGATATACACACCCAGCAGGAAGGGGTGTGCAGGGATGGATGGACAGGTAGGTGAGTGAATGGGTGGGTGGATGATGAGATGGATGGATAGGTGGATGGATACGGTGGGTGGATGAATGGGGTGGGGTGGGTGGAATGGATGGATGGGATGGGTGGAATGGGATGGGTGGATGAATGGGGTGGGGTGGGTGGAATGGGATGGATGGATGAATGGGGTGGGGTGGGTGGAATGTATGGATGGGATGGGTGGAATGGGATGGGTAGATGAATGAGGTGGGGTGGGTGGAATGGGATGGGTGGATGAATGGGGCTGGGTGGAATGGATGGGATGGATGAATGGGATAGGTGGGTGGATGAATGGGTTGGGGTGGGTGGAATGGGATGAATGGGTTGGGGTGGGTGGAATGGGATGAGTGGGGTGGGGTGGATGTAATGGGATGGGTAGGGTGGAATGGGGTGGGTGGGTGGAATGGATGGAATGGGGTGGGCTGGGTGGAATGGAATTGGTGGATGGAATGGGATGGGTATTATAGATTGCTAATTTGTGTATTCTTCTGTTTAACTATGTGTATATAATTTAATGTGTATTTTTTTTTTATTAAATATTCTATATTAAAGCTTTTCCATTTGTAAGGCTGGGTTCACACTACGATTTTCCCATCCGTCAGCCGCATACGATTTATATGAAAAAACGTATGCGGCTGAAACGGATTGAACCGTACGTAAACGTATGCGTTTATAAAACGTATACGGTTTCAAAAAGTGCGTACGGTTCCATGAGTGCATACGATTTGCAATGCATTGTCTATGTATGCGTTTTCCCATACGGGCCCGTACGTTTTCAAAACTGAAATCGTATGCGGCTGACGGACGGGAAAATCGTAGTGTGAACCCAGCCTAAGACATTTAAAACATTTCACCAACATATTTCAAAAGTGACGTTTTTCTTATATATCTTACAACCTCCATTTTTGTGTATTTTTTATATATATATATATATATATATATATATATATATATATATATATACATTTTTATTGGTAGCTGCCTTTAATTTGGATTGCTTTTTAAAATACACATTTAGGGCCAGATTCAGGTAGATGGGCGCTTCTTTACTTTGGAGTAACGTTTCTCATTTACGTTACTCCGCCGACACTTTTGGCGCAAGTACTGTTATTCACATAGCAGTTGCGCGTAAACTTGCGCCAGAGTAACGATAATGTGCTGGCGTAACCCGACGCAAGTGGAAGTGGGTGTGATCATATGTAAATGATGGGCGGAGCCCAGCGCAGAGGCTTACGTTCAGCGCATCATCCACGGAGCATGCGCAGTAAGTGAGGCTTCACTCGGCCCCCTGTACGCATGCTCACAACTTCCGTCGGCACCACTTCACGGGAAACGCCAGCGCAATGTGTTCCGTTGTGCGTATAAAAGCGCCAGCGGAAGCGGCATTCCGGCGCAAAAGTATTTCCGTTTCCCCCCACCCCAGGGAATTTACTTTTGCTCTGTTATGGCTGCTCCCGCTACCCCCAAAGAGAGGAGGAACCTCAATTTTAATGCCCAGGAGGTCTCTGTGGTCATCTCCGCTATGGAGACTTATAATGATTTCCTGCATGGGAAAAAAAGTAGGAAGACCAGCAGGGAGAGGAAGCAGGCCATCCTGGACACCATTGCTGGCCGGGTTAATGTCTTGGTGTACTCCACCCGGACTGCTGGGGATATCCAAAAAAAAATCAATGACCTGCGGCGCAAGGTCCGTGGCAAGGTGGCCACCATCAGGAGGCATGAGAGGGGCACAGGTGGTGGACCCCCATGTCCGGTCAGCCTGACCACAGAGGAGGAGGTGGTCGCCCGCTGCCTGGAGAGGGAGCAATTGGAGGGGGTACCAGGCTATGATTCTGTGGAGGAAGGCTCCAGGACAGGTAAGTGTTTTTTATCCCCTATTTGGTGTTTTGCATGTGGGGGGGGGGGAGGGTACATGTGCCAAGTGTGTGGGACCACCAACATGTGTCTGCTTTGTGTCATCCACAGATGACGGAGCTGGGCCATCATCTGTCGGCGGCCAGTCCACCCCATCCCCCCATTGGCACCCAGTGCCTGTGCCCCTGGGTGGTGAAGACACCGAGGTGGAGGAGGAGAGTGCCCACACCACACCTGCAGAGGTCGTTGAGGAGGAGCCTGTTGGGGCAGAGCAGGACTTTATTTTATTGTTAGAGGAATCCTCCTCTTCTGCAGGACCCTCTCAGATCCCCTCCCCCATTATAGGAAACCCCTCAAGGGCGACTCCATCCCCCCGGGGACAAATATCTACTGGCCCCAGGAAGGCCACCCATAAGACCAGGGGGGTGTCTGATCTGGTCCAGGACCAGGTGGCGAGGGATCACGCCAGGCAGACCCAGCAAATGGGGGAGATTGCTGGGCACCTGGACAGAGTGGCTGACACCCTGTGCTCCGTGGCCCAGATTTCTTCAGCAGTGCAGGATGTGAGCTGTAACTGCGCTGCAGTGGTGACCAGCCTGGGGGAGGTGCAGGGTGACATAAGGGACCTCACTGCAGCCGTCCAGGCAAACACTGCTGCCATCCAGGGAAACAGTGCTGCCATCCGGGACCAGGGGAGGCTGAGTCGGCGGGCCCAGCATTATCAGGTCACCCGGCAGCTCAGGATGCAGGCCCAGACCAACTCTTACCTCGGCCGGATAGCCATAACCTTGGAGGGCAGGCAGGCCACACCTGCCAGGAGTGGCCCACCCGGGGATCAGCCACCTCCAGATGCCCCCCCACCCCCACCCACTCCATCCAGGCAGCTGAGGAGCCAGAGAGGGGCCGCCATTTTTATTTTATTTTTTTGATTTATGCTCAGGACATGAGTTTATTTTTTTTAATTTTTTTGGGAATGCTCAGGTTATGAGATTTTTATTTTATTATTAATGCTCAGGTTATGAGTTATTTTATTTTATTATTAATGCTCAGGTTATGAGTTATTTTATTTGTGATTATGCTCAGGTTATGAGATTTTTATTTTTTGATACTGCACACTTTGCAGTGTGAATGGTGTGTGAATGTGAGGGGGTGGCACTCCTGCCAGTAAGGGGTGTCACCCTCGGCCGTGGTGGTGAAGTTAACCCCATGGCTGTATGAATGACGTGTGAAAGGTGTATGAATGGACAGCGACATCATTGGGGCCTTGACGCTGGCGTTGCTGCTCCCAAGTCCTACATGCTGGACTTGGGCTAATCCAATGCGATGTGCATGTGGTGTGTGTGATCTAGGGACATTAGTGGTGTGCATGCATGCATTGTCTGTGTGATTAATCTTTGGGTTTAGTGTCCAAAGATGCCTACGGCGAGGACCCTCCTGACTGCTCTTCCATCAGCAGACTGGTTCTCCTCTGGCAGGGGTGGATTGTCTGGTTGGGGGGTCAGGTCATCACGCATGTCAATCTGCAGGCCTTTTCTCATAGCAAAGTTGTGCAGAATGCAACATGCACCGATGATCTGACACACAAAGGTAGGGGAATACAATAGGGCCCCCCCAGACTTATCCAGGCAGCGGAAACGGGACTTCAGGAGCCCAAATGTTTGCTCCACCACTGCACGGGTTTTGATGTGTGCTTCATTGTATTTTATCTCTCCTCTGGTTTGGGGGTTCCGGAAAGGAGTCATGAGATGGGGTCCCAGTGCATATGCAGAGTCACCTGTAAGGGAAAAGACAGGAGGATGTTAGTCATGCATGTGCCCCTTGTGATGTGCATCATGGGAGGGGATAGTCATGCCTGCCACCCATGTCACTCACCAACCAGCCAGCTGTCCCCATACATGTTCTGCTCAAATTCTGCTGGGATGGGGCTCTGACGGTATATGAAGCTGTCATGGCTGGACCCTGGGTGTTTGGCACGGATGTGCCATATGAGGCGTTGGTCATCGGCTATCACCTGTACGTTGATGGAGTGCCAATGCTTCCGGTTGCGGTAATTGTGCTCTGTGGCACTGGGGGGCTGTAGGGCCACATGTGTGCAATCAATGGCCCCCACAGTGCGTAGAAATCTGTCATTGTCTTCAGCCGCAGCTCCTCTGTGGTGGGTCTGATGAACTGGTTGGACATGCGTCTGAGGATTGCAGGGACAACCTGGTGCACACATCTGCTTATGGAGGATTGTGACATCCCAGCCACCACTCCACTTGTACGCTGGAATGATCCACTGGCAAGGAAATTAAGTGTTGTCAGTACCTTCACCAGTGGCTGCACTGCTTGTGTGTCTTGCTGGTGATGTCACCCTGCAGGGTTGTGGTTAGTTCAAGTATTGCATCAGGGCTGAATCTGAAGATGCGATACACCTCCTCATCCCCCATGCCAAAGAGGCTCATGCGCGTGCGGTATATCCTCTCACGTGCCCGCTTCCTCCGTACCGGGGGACCCAGTACTAGTGCTAGGACCGCGACTGCCCCTGGCATGTTGGCACACAGAGGTGTCCTTGCAAGTGTGGTTGTTCAGCTTGCTAGTTTCGTCGCTAACGCTGCTGCTGTAGCTGCTCTCCTGCTGACCTGTGGCCGTCTGGAGTAAAGATAAAGCAGCCATTTGTAGAAATAACTTTGCGCCGTATGGACGAGATACGCGCGGCGCATGTAGCCGGCGTATGGTGCTAATCCGTTCGCGAATCGGGAAATCTCCCTCATTTGCATATTTGCAGGGGAAATCAATAGGCGCGACTGATGCGCCAAACGAAATTATGCGCTGGCGAGACTCTGGCGTCGGAAAGTTAAGCCGATCGGAAATGGCCCGTTTTCTGTCACATCTAGTTTGGTGGGTACGGCCACATAGAAACGACGGCGCATCTTCACAGTTACGCGGCGCATATCGAATTACTCCAGCGCAAGTCTTGCTGAATCTGGCCCTTACAGTATATCCCGAATTACAAGTGTGGAGATGAACCGTTACATGGAGATGAACCTACATGGCTCATCTGGTCTACACCCTGCTCTGTAATTAAAGTGTTCTCTATGAGCAAATAAAACATATCCCTCTGGATCAGGGCCAGACTGGCCCACCGGGATAGTGGGATAATTCCCGGTAGGCTGCCTGTCCTGAGGCTGCTTTGAGCTGCAGCTGAATGCAGCACTCCCTCTTTCTGTATGTGTCATACATCGGGCATCTCCCACACTGTGTGTGAGAGCTGGGTCTGTTTTCGGCTGTGCTGCCTGTAGGAAGGTCCCGCCCCTCTAGACCTGCTTGTGTGATAGTAGATGAATCATGGGACACTGATTGGACCTTCCTACACGCAGCTGAACACAGACCCAGCCCTCACACACAGCGCAGGAGATATCTGGTGTATATGTGATCCAGGCAAGTATGTATTGATGGGCTCAGTAAGGCTGTGCTGCATTCATGGACAGTAAGGCTGGACTGGGCTGCATGCATGGACAGTAAGGCTGGGCTGCATTAGGCTGCTTTCATGGACAGTAAGGCTGGGCTGCATTCTCATGGGCAGTAAGGCTGGGCTACATTCTTATGGATAGTAAGGCTGGTTTGTATTCTCATGGACAGTAAGGCTGGGCTGCATTGATGGGCACAGTGAGGCTGCATTGATGGGCACAGTGAGGCTGCATTGATGGGCACAGTGAGGCTGCATTGATGGGCACAGTGAGGCTGCATTGATGGGCACAGTGAGGCTGCATTGATCTTGTGTACAATGTCTGCAGTCTCTGACCATCTATTGTACCATGTCTGCATTCTCTGAACATCTCTTGTATCATTTCTGCAGTCTCTGACCATCTCTTGTTTCATGTCTGCAGTCTCTGACCATCTCTTGTTTCATGTCTGCAGTCTCTGACCATCTCTTGTATCATGTCTGCAGTCTCTGACCATCTCTTGTATCATGTCTGCAGTCTCTGACCATCTCTTGTATCATGTCTGCAGTCTCTGACCATCTCTTGTATCATGTCTGCAGTCTCTGACCATCTCTTGTATCATGTCTGCAGTCTCTGACCATCTCTTGTATCATGTCTGCAGTCTCTGACCATCTCTTGTATCATGTTCGCAGTCTCTGAACATCTCTTGTATCATGTTCGCAGTCTCTGAACATCTTTTGTATCATGTCCACAACCTCTAACTATCTCTTGTCTTATATAATGTCTGCAGTCTCTGAGGGAGTCTGGAGAGGAGTCAAGCGAGGCAGTGCTGCTGGGATGGGGGTCATGGGAGAAGTCAGACGCGTGGACTGTGGAGAGAAGACTATAGGATTAAACCAGAGCCACCAAACCAAGCTGGAGCCCACTGACTGATCCCTGTAAGGTGCACCTGAGAGGAGGTCAGTGACAGTGCCGCAAGGCCAGTCTAAGTGGGGTCACTGATTTAAGGGGGTGTTCTGATATAAAGGTTTCCCCCAATATTAGTAACCTGAATGTGTATTCTTTCTCTGGAAGGTGGTCTCTGGTCAACAGAGTCCCCCCCCCCCACGTTCCCAGTATATATGTGCTTTCATATCTGTCTTATATATATATAATACAATACATTCTTCAAATGTGCTTTAAAATGTAGGTTTTCCCTTTCATGAACAAGAAAATAATGACGTTTGCTGTTGGGCTGGTATAAAAATGCTAGGGACTGGTATTGGTCATGGTTGCAATGCTCTGCAGGTGCCTGCCATGTACTGGTCATGGTTGCAATGCTCTGCAGTCTGCAGGAGCCCAAAATTTTGACTCAGCCTTTAACCACTTGCCTGCTGGGCTACTGGGCACCTTTACCCCCTTCCTGCCCAAATAGAGCTTTCTTTTTTGGTATTTAATCACTGCTGGGTTTTTTATTTTTTGCTAAACAAATAAAATAAATGCCAAAAAGTTTCTCCTTCACTGGCACTAATGAGGCTGCATTGGTGAGGTGGCACTAATGAGGCTGCACTGATAAGGTGGCACTAATGAGGCTGCACTGATAGCATAGTTGTGCACACAGATGCCTTGGCACACCCTAATTATCCCCTACAGTGCCGATTCCCCTTGCTTCCTGGTGCCCCAGCCCCTGCAGTGCTGCCAGCTTCCCTCCTCTCCCGGCGGCTGCGATGTTTCGAGATGGTGAAAGGGGCTGGTAAATATTTAATTTAGCGGCCCCTTCATTTTTTTAGTAAACACATCAAGCGATCTGTACTAATCGCTCCTGTGTGCATTCTTAACTGAAGCATAGTAAACTATTTTTTTTACTATGCTTCAGTTTGTGAATGAACAGGAAGCCACTCAGAACTACACCTCCTATTCATTCACTGTCCAGTGCAGCTGAGTCTGCAGAGAAAGGGAGTGGGAAGTCCATGTCCTCAGTCCCTTTCTCGGTCTCGAAAGTGAGACATCTGGGGTCTCTTTAGACCAGGGGTCTCAAAGTACCGGCAAATGGCCCGCAGACTTGTTAAAAATGGCCCACAGGCAAGGCCGATCCTGGGCTTTTTTTTTTTACTGCTCATGCTCCGCAGAGGCTGAGGTGCCTAACAGTGTTTCCTCTCTATCTCCTCTGTTCTCTCCGCTGCTTGCTGCTGCAGCCCAGAGAGAGAACAGAACGGAGGAAGGATCCGCCCATCGCCCCACCTATCGCTTCGCCCACCATGCACTGACGATCGATCGGAGACCCGATCCAGGGTCCTGCTGCTACCTCTGCGTGTGTAATCTGGGTGCCCTATCACAAGGCCTCTGTGAAAGCCACGAGGATAGGACTCAGGCAAACGATCCTGACTGTCAGGAGAGGTGAGTGTGGGGGGTATTTTATGGAGTGTGGGGGGTAATTGTGCAGTGTGGGGGGTAATTGTGTAGAGTGGGGGGGGGGGGTTGTGCAATGTGGGGTAATTATGGAGTTTTGGGGTAATTATGGAATGTGGAGGTAATGCTGGGGGTTAATAATGCATTTGCTGACACCAGTGCTAGGGGTTAATAATGCATTTGCTGACACCAGTGCTAGGGGTTAATAATGCGTTTGCTGACACCAGTGCTGGGGGTTAATAATGCGTTTGCTGACACCAATGCTGGGTTAATAATGTGTTTGCTGACACCAATGATGGGGGTTAATAATGTGTTTGCTGACACCAATGCAGGGTTAATAATGTGTTTGCTGACACCAATGATGGGGGTTAATAATGTGTTTGCTGACACCAATGCTGGGTTAATAATGTGTTTGCTGACACCAATGATGGGTTAATAATGTGTTTGCTGACACCAATGATGGGGGTTAATAATGTGTTTGCTGACACCAGTGATGGGGGTTAATAATGCGTTTGCTGACACCAGTCCTGGGGTTAATAATGTGTTTGCTGACACCAGTGCTAGGGGTTAATAATGCGTTTGCTGACACCAGTGATGGGGGTTAATAATGCGTTTGCTGACACCAGTGCTGGGGGTTAATAATGCGTTTGCTGACACCAGTGATGGATATAGTATAGTATATTATTGCTGGTATAGTTTGTTTTTGAAGTTTTGAAAGTTTGCATGTGGCCCCAATGGGATTTGAAAACTTGTCATGTGGCCCTTAGGCAATTTGAGTTTGAGACCCCTGCTTTAGACTATTGATATTTCACCAAAGCCCCCCAACAGGGCTGCTAAAAAAAAAGAAATGGTAAAAAAAATGTTATAAAAATAAAAAACTATTGACACCAATCTCTGCTCTACTGACATCATCTACTAATCTGCTTGTATACACAAATGTGCGTTTATGCTCTGGGGTGCACACCCTAATGCAACAGGTTGCTCACACCAGTGACCCCGTACAACCCCCCCCCCCCCCATCATTGGTGTCACTGAGAGGAACTGTGACCCATCATTGGTGTCAGCTGTAGGAACTGTGCCCTTCATTGGTGTCATTGAGAGGAATTGTCTGTGCCCCATCATTGGTGTCAGCGGTAGGAACTGTGCCCCTTCATTGGTGTCAGCGGTAGGAACTGTGCCCTTCATTGGTGTCAGCGGTAGGAACTGTGCCCCATCATTGGTGTCATTGAGAGGAACTGTGCCCCATCATTGGTGTCAGCTGTATGAACTGTGCCCCATCATTGGTGTCAGCGGTAGGAACTGTGCCCCATCATTGGTGTCAGTGGTAGGAACTGTGCCCCATCATTGGTGTCAGCGGTAGGAACTGTGTCCTTCATTGGTATCATTGAGAGGAACTGTGCCCCATCATTGGTGTCAGCGGGAGGAATTGTGGCCTTTATTGGTGTTGATAAATTAAATAGCACCCTAAGGACTGGATAAAAGCAAGCAAAGGGCCACAGTTTGGAGACCACTGGCATACAGTATACTAATGGATTCTTCAACAAATCAAGTCCAACCTTTTATTAGAAGCTCAGATGATTAAACTGAAGCTGTCTTATTTTTGACAACTCGCTAAAAAAGACAATTCTGTATGGAAAATGTAAGGGGAAAAGAAGAGAACAATGGGATGCAGAAGGGTGGGTGAAGGAAAAGAGATGGGGTGGGGAGGAAGAATCTATTTAACCACTTGCCTACTGGGCACTTTCACCCTCGTCCCATCCAGGCCACTGTTCAGTTTTCAGTAATGTCACACTTTGAATGACAATTGCGCAGTCATGCAACACTGTACCCAAAGGAAAAAAAAAAATGTTTTTGTTTTTTTGTTTCTGTTATAAAATTTTGCAAATGAGTAATTTTTCTTCTTCACTGATGTGCACTGATGAGGCTACACTGAAGAGGCAGAACTGATGGGCACTGATGAGAAGGCACTGATGAGGCGGGACTGATGGGCACTGATGAGACGACATTGATTGGTATTGATGGGGCTGCACTGATGATCAGTGTCCTGATCATCAGTGTAAATGTGTTTTGTCACAGGATAGCCGGTTATCGTCTTTCCTTTCCTCACGCAATGACAGCGCACGAGGAAAGGAAATGCTGGTAACTGGCATTTGTATACATGGGATCAGCTGTGATTGAACACAGCTGATCACATGGTAAAGGGCCGCTGTAATTGGTCCTTTACCTTCATCTGTGATCACCTATGTCTGAAGGACACAGCGATCACAGAGCGCTCCCAATGGGTGCTCCAGGGGCGCACAGAGGGGTGGGGTTCTGGGAGGATTTCAATAGCCACCCTCCCAAAACTGGAAGACCGCACTGTAGACGTCTGGTTAATTTGTTTTCGATACTCCCCTTGTCATCTATCTAGTTAGTGCAACTGTTTACTAGATTTTCAAGGCTGCCACCCGCGTTTTGTTTATACATTTTCTTATTTCTACCAGGTGGATGTTCAGGCCTCATGTGATGCCAGCAGAGGCCTGTGGAGCCGCGGGTAACAGCACATGTACGTGTTGTTGCTTCGGTTTGCTCTAGTGCGCATGCGTCAATGATATCGGCATATGCAGAAAACAGGGGATATCTCCAGGTAAGATTTATTATAGGCTTACCCATAGCATAAGGAATACATATGTGTAGCGCTAAAATAACAGAGTGTGTAAGAGAACTGTAACCGTCTGTCCCAGGCGCCCTCTGGAGCATGCGCGCGAACACGGGCGCCCTGAAATACTTAGGCGCACCAATGCGCATGTGCGCGCGCACACACGGGCACGCCAATGCACGCACGCACATGCACGCACGCCCCTAGCGCCAATTGCCACTCACTTCCTATTTAAAGAAGTGCTCTGACCTAGACCCATTGCTGACTGATCTTCAGTGTGTACCCTGTTACCTGAATCCTGCTCTTTTCTTGATGATCTCCTGTTGCTGAACCCGGCTTGCTCTGGCCCCGCTACTGACTCTGTTGTACTCTGACTACTGGTTCCTGACTCTGGCTCCCTACCGACACCGCTACTGCCTGCTGCCTGGTACCTCGCTGCCCGCCTTCCTCTTGACCCGGCTACCCGCATGACCCGCATTGGCTTCTAGTGCCTGCGATCCAGCAACCCTGTACGTCTGCAACTTGCTCCTGTGATTTCCTGAAAACGTCCTGCTGCAAGACCCTCAGGAACTACATCTCGTTGGATCCTCAGCGCCCTGCTGTCGGAGTCCTTACCCACAGGCACTCCTGTTCCTCCAGTCCCTTGGTGTCCTCTGTTCCATCTCCAGCGGTGCCAGGGCTGGAGATATAAGAGAGGCCGACCTCGTCATCTCAGTCTCCCATCAGGTACGTGACAGAGTGAAAATCAATTACCATACCATAAAAATTGCAACATATAAGACAATGGTGTATTAATATACATAAATCCTATATGAGTCCCTCTGGTGGAAGGAACAAATAATGTGCCTGTCTGGCACGTGATGCAAGTGAACTGATGCACCTGCTGGTTAATAACAAAACGTAATAATCCAAAAAATTTAAAAGTAAAAAAGTTCATCCGGAAAGTCAATCAAGTGAATGAGTGAACGAACGTAAATGCGTGACTTTCTTCAATGTGACAATCCCACCACCTAGAAGATTGCAGGCTTACCAGAACACGTTGACCAATGGTGACGTATGCCACAAGAGGTCAAACAAAGCTTTGAATGACAGATGTCATAAATGATCCTTGGCAGGAATCATGCGCCCAACCGGTAAAAGTGTCTTGCAGTAGAATGGGTATGTAGGAGTAAACTGGAAACTGTACTTGTATTGGAATCCCCACACTGATGGTCTCAGTGTGTTAATGGTGCATATAGAAAAGAGAAGAGGGTGGCCACATAGCGTAATTCTGTTTGATAAATAAAATTACGTTTTGTTCACAGCTATCAAACTTACATTTGGCTGGATTTAAAAGAGCTCTTGCATGTAAAATGGGGCGACAGTGGAGTCCTCCCGACGCGTTTTGTGGTCAAAGCACATCGTCTGGGGTGTCTCTCCACTGTAGCCCACTCCAATTTATATACAGTCCATACATTCATGTCCAATCAATGAAGATCTGACTTACCCCAAACCATCAGCAATCAAGCAGCACTTCCACCTATCCAAGATAGCGCCACGGCTTGCATTCCAAGCCTCTATGTGAAAAAATCCATCTCATACATAAAAGCAGGAAGAAACACTTCCTGGCATTGACTAATGTGGTCTGAAAACGGAGTGGTTATAAATAAAACATGAATTGGAGACTGAAAAAATGTCTCTATCTGGAAATGTAATGTAAATCATGATACCAAGCATAACATTGTAACTGGCGCGGCCAAAAAGTTATATTAGCCGCGCGTACACAATAGCAAAGCCTCGTTTTCAAAACGTGGGAGGCAACACATGCAATGAAGCGATCGATTCCACGCTTGCGCATTAACCAAGCCTCACTATGAAATAGTTGAGGCCTGGACTATCGAATCATCACAGGGATCACTGAATGGGTATGACGCATGCGCGCGGACCGCGCCTCGTTCTCAGAAAGGGTTGGTCAAATCATCATCCTATGAGGAAAGAAGGTGTATTTTTCGCCGTGATAGGTCAGATTGGAGCCACAGGTTTGTGGTTCTTGAAAAGCTGGGCTTCTGTAGACTGCTTATTAATACTCTCAGGAACTTTTCCAAGACTCTCATTTATAACATTTAAAGGCAAATTTCAGGATCCAGCCAACTTTGCACTTCTAGCTCCCTGTCCCCAGTTACATTCATTCAATGCTACAAAATAAAAAGAACCTAACCAGATGGGACTTCATTACCAGAAAGGAATGATTACACAATATATATTTATAAAGAATGGATAAAAACAGAGTTAACAGTATCCTGTGCCATTGGCCATATAACTATGCCAGCCAAAAAAGAGCAATTGTGAAGCACCGGCAGTATACTTTGCAGGTGTGATATAAGAGGTTGACATGTTTCACTCATAGCTTCATCAGGACCTTGTCATCTTGACTGCAAAGGTAACAAATAAAAGGCCTGGCCAAGAAAAAGACACAGTAAGCATCCTGTAATATGTACATAGTATAGTTGTGAATTTATAGCATTTTAATCACAATCCGTATAAATTTACCCACTCCTTTAGGCAATGTAGTCCAAGACCATTGTGTCAGATTAAAATAGGATATTGGGATGGTAACATATACGGCTCAATTGATTTGTTTCTGGTGCCTAAATATAGAATAGTATAGGCTGTTTAACATGTTGAATGTATGCAGACAGTATATAGAGAGCTTGCCTTCATGGGCCATAAAAAGTTCATTCACTCACTTACATAAATGGTATTTTACCCTCCCAATATCCCATTTTACGCTGTCAAAATGGTCTCAGCACTGTGGCACTGTGTTTGCGTCCTGCGTTTGGGGTATCGTTAAGATTGCACTGACTCTCGCTGCAGATCACAAGGGTATTGCGGGAAACAGGCACAGATCGCAGATTTTCTGCATTCTAGTGTGAGCCAAGGCTAACTTGGAGTACATCACAGGAGTTTATATTCATGACTACTTGGGTTATGCTGCCACCTTCAAGTGAGTGGATGCTCTCCAAAAGAGGCAGGCATCCCCGCCAAGTCATAACCTCTTCCAGTTTGCACGTTTGACGCAGTATATTGCAGTGCGTCAGTGCAGTTTTACTGCAGTATAATATAGTGTATCAGTGAAGTGTGTCTGTGTAGTAGTGAGTGCTCAAGTTAAAGTGCCCCAAACACCACTTTCCACTGAACTGTACCGTACGGCGTTAAACAGTTTTGCAGAAAGCAATGAGGAACATAACTTGTTATGTGAAAAAATATTGGTGTCTGCGCTGTGCTAGGGGTATGTGCCACAATAGTGCACGAACCAGGGGGAGGGTCCTAGGAACTAGGTAAATAATGAACAAGTGTAAGCAACATGTGAAAAGTGAATACTGAAACACACAAATAAGGATAACACCATAAAACGTTATGACATCCAGACATCAAATGATTTCACGGAATGAATAATACAAGAGTGTAATAGTGAATAGTCTGTGGTACAAGTCCAACAAAAAAATAAAAATTCTGTGAGTGAAATGCCCAGAGCAGAAAGAAAACTTCCAACATTTCTATGTTGGAAGTTTTCTTACTGCTCTGGGCATTTCACTCACAGAATTTTTTTTTTGGACATGTACCACAGACTATTCACTATTCCACTCTTGTGGGGGTTCCCTCATGTTCAGTGTTTTGGGACATCACAAATAGTCATGAATACTCCCAGACATACTCCCCAGTCTGTTTGTAAGAAGACCACCATTGCAGAGTAAACAATTCCAAAACAACTAAGGATAGACCCAGAGAACAAATATAAATCAATCTTCCACACTGTCCATGGTGCTGGAATCTTCATGGAGATGAGCTTAAAGTGGTACAAAAATATATGCAACTTAAATAGGAGTATAAAAGAAACAAAAATAGAATCCCTTTTTTCTAACATTTCAAACAGAAGGTAAAAATGATAAAAGGAGAATAAAAAACAACACGTTTACAAGGCTTAAAGTTTAAGCACCAAGGTTATAAAATAATTGCCATTTTTTAAAAACAGTTTTGACTATTTAGCATAATTTGCAGCCACTTCCTGCATATTCTACAATAGCTTTTCAAACTCAGCTTCATTGTGGGCTACATCAACATTATGGTTGCCCTCAAACGGACCGACCGATTTGAACAGATCTGTCTGCTGGGATTTTGGTTTGCTCGCGTGTACACACGAGCAAACCAAAATCCCCGCCAGCAGACAGCGCGCTGACGTGTCGGTAACGTTGACGCCGCCACGTCACCGCACCAGGAAGTAAAACACTTCCGCGCATGCGCCGAAATCATTCGGCGCGTGTGCGAGAAGACATGTCTGCTGGTTAGCATACTAACCAGCAGACATGTCGGGCAGACGGGTTCCCAGCCGACAGATTTCAAAGCATGCTTTGAAATCTGTCGGCTGGCCAAATCCGTCGGCTCGCCCGTACACACGGTCGAATCTGTTTGCTGGGACGGTCTCGTGTGTACGAGGCCTAAGAGTTAGGGTGACCACATTTCGAAACTACAATTCAGGACATTTTTGTTGAGCGGGGGGGAAGGGGGGGGCGGGCGATCAGGTGCCGCTGATCAGATCGAAGTTGTTGAGCAGGGGGGGGTTCCGCGGATCAAAGTTGTTGATCGCGGGGGGTTCTGCGGATCTGTGTTGTTGAGCGGGGGGGGGGTTCCGTGGATCTGAGTTGTTGAGCAGGGGGGGGCCACAGGATTTACCGCGAATGGCCGTAATCGCGGGGGGCGGAATCGCGGGACTTCAGCACTGATCACGGGACTGCAGGATTTACTGCAAATCGCGGGACAGTTCCTGCCAAATCCGGGATGGTTGGGAGGTATGGGGACAACCCCTTCCCAAAGATTAGCTTTTGCTGTAACGAGTCACAGCACAGTCATTGGACACAAGAGGCAGGATTTATGATTTCTCCAATCACAAGCAGGGGGACTGTGCTCCTTCAGGCATTCCTGGCCAGGACAAGTACTGTCAGTGAGTAAAGCGGTGATGTGGTGGCCTTTTTTGGGGGCATTAGTTTGGCTTGGGGGGGTTGCTGTGTCAGTTTCATTCCGGGACACTGTATTGTCCTGGAATGAAGGTGCCCGGGACAGACCTGCAAAATGCGGGACTGTCCCGGGTAATCTGGGACACGTGGTCACCCTAGTAAGGCTAGATGTCTAGAGCACCCCACCCCCCTTACATCAGATGTCAAGTGTCCCCCCCACCCTCCCTTACATCACAGTATACGCTCTGAGTCGTACCTTGTGCTGCTGCCAGGAAGAATCTGGGGGTGGAGCTGGGAAGCAGAAAATGCAGGGTCTCTAGGAGGACTAGAGGAGGGCTGGCATCAGTTGCCAGAGTCTGCTGAATGCTAAGACCAGGGGAGGCAGAGACGAAGGGGTGCTGTGGCTGCACAGAAAGGAACAGGATCTGTAGGAGGAATTCTGTCCTCTCTGCTGCCGACTGCTGAGACGAGGGTGGGGGGTCAGAGATGAGTCTCTCCGTGGCTGCACAGGATCTGGAGAAGGAGTTCTGTTTTCTTCTTTTTTGTTGAGGCATAGATGAAGAGGCTGCCACAGCTGCAGGAGATGTGACAGGGCTACATAAAATGGTCTGGGGGGTCCGGATTCAGCACTGTGTCGTTTTAACTGACAATTGCGCGGTCGTGCAACATGGCTCCCAAACAAAATTGGCGTCCTTTTTTCCCCACAAATAGAGCTTTCTTTTGGTGGTATTTGATCACCTCAGCGGTTTTTATTTTTTGCGCTATAAACAAAAATAGAGCGACAATTTTAAAATATTTTTTCCTTTTTGCTATAATAAATAACCCAAAAAATATATAAAAAAAATATTTTTTCCCTCAGTTTAGGCCGATACGTATTCTTCTACATATTTTTGGTAAAAAAAAAAATGCAATAAGCGTTTATCGATTGGTTTGCGCAAAATTTATAGCGTTTACAAAATAGGGGATAGTTTATGGCATTTTTTTTTACTATTAATGGCGGCGATCTGCGATTTTTTTTATTGGGACTGCGACGTTATGGCGGACATTTCAGACACTTTTCTGACATTTTTGGGACCATTTACATTTATACAGTGAACAATGCTATAAATATGCATTGATTACTGTATAAATGTGACTGGCAGTGAAGGGGTTAACCACTAGGGGGCGGGGAAGGGGTTAAATGTGTGTCCTATGAGTGTTCTAACTGTGGGGGGAGGGGGGTGACTGGGGGAGGTGACCGATTGTGTCCCTATGTACAAGGGACACAATCGATCTCCTCTCTCCCTGACAGGGACGTGCAGCTCTGTGTTTACATACAGAGCTCCACGTCCCCGCTCAGTTACTGAGCAATCGCGTGTGCCCGGCGGCGATCGTTGCCGCCAGGCACTCGCATAGGATCCCCGCAGAGCGGCTTTAAAGGGACATCACGTCATATGACGTGATGTCAGGATAATGGAGTCCTCTGCCCGCCGTCATTTGACGGTGGGCAGATGACAAGTGGTTAATAAAACTGTTGCACAATCACTGTGTTTATCTTCTTTTTGGGTGATTAATATTTGGGATTTTTCACAGCATCTTTTGTGGAATTTATTTGTGCAATTGTTTTTGTTTGTTCTTTTTTGGCATTGCACAATAGTGATTATCACATTATTAACATTTTTCAATGCATATGCACTAAGATATCACTGATAGAACACTGGTACCAATGAAAACGTTTTTTATAGCATCTTTGTGGATTTTTGTGCGATTTAGTGTGCATTTTTTATTGTATTTGGTATTGCACAATAGTGATGATCACAGTGGGTGTAATCTTTATTACTTTAGGTCAGGTCAATTTTAGGATGCGTGTAGTTTAATTAGCACCTACTTTACTTGTACGATTTATTAGTGTGATTCACACTTCAAGGGACAGCTGTCACACACATTTACATTTGGCACCTTTTATATATTGGAATCATTTTATTGTCAATGTTCCTGGCTCTACAACTTCTGTCTTTCCGTCTGGTGGATTCTGCCCCCTTCCGTGAATTTGCAGAATGTGCTGTACCACAATAAAGTCCATGTCACTGCTGACATGTGGTCCAGCAATCATGGTCAGGGATGATATATTTCATTTCACAGCACACTGGGTAACTCTGCTTGCAACTTGGAAGGATACAGGACAGGGCTCAGTGCTGCAGCTTGCTGTGCCCCCATGTCTCCATACAGCTAGTGGTGATGATGCCAGATTGTCAGCTCTACCCCCTTCTCCATATCCTCCTCTGCTGAATTGTCCTATGAATCAAGGGAACCCCCTAAGCTTTCAAGGGCCTATACAATGTGTCAGACTAAAAGGCGCCATGCAGTGCTTTAGCTGGTGTGTCTAGGTTACAGGAACCACACCGGAGCAGAGATTCTTGCAGCTCTGCAGGGACAGGCGCAGAGGTGGTTCACACCATGCCAGCTGGAGCCAGGAATGGTGGTGTGTGTGATAATGGCTTAAAACCTCCTGTCCACCCTTAGGACAAGGTAAGTTGACACATGTGCCATGCCTGGCACATGTCCTCAATTTGGTGGTGAAGTGTTTCCTAAATAGGTACCCAGGGTTGGAAGATCTGCTAAAGCAAATTCAGGGGGAATTTCAACTGCATCGTAAACTGCCTGATTTGTGACATGCCCACCAGGTAGAACTCAACTTTGGCACTGCTGCAGCGGCCGCACTTTCAGCCATGGGCCGTCAACTAGTACCTGTTTGAGTATCGCACAACAACAGGCTCAGGCCGGCTCGGCTTTATTTCACCACGCCAATGGCTGCTCATAATGTATGCATGCACTGTACTGTCACAATTGGAGGAGGAGGCCACAAGGATGGTGAGCCATGACAATGCATGCATAATTGACACAATCCCTGTTGTGTTCCTGCTGGAGCAGACTCTGTGTGACATTATGGACAGGGCACACGAGACAGAGCAGCGGGTGAAGAGGAGGCTTTTTTTTTCCTCTCAAGGCCCACTTTATACAGACACCATTGTTCCTATGCCACAGAACGCATAAGAAGAGAGGGGGAAGGAGGATTCGGGCAGTTTCAGAGGCATTGAAGCAGAGGAAGACAAACAGTAAGAGATGCGTT
Organism: Rana kukunoris; assembly: GCA_029574335.1. NCBI lineage: Eukaryota > Metazoa > Chordata > Amphibia > Anura > Ranidae > Rana > Rana kukunoris. The sequence continues at coordinate 77,631,393 of CM056050.1, read as the reverse complement.
TCCATCTGTAGAACCCTTGGGAGTAGTACATGGCTGGGAGGAGGCAGGTCCAGATACTATAATCCTCAGTGACCCAAAGGAAATTTCTGGTGCATGGGCTCCCTCATGCTTCAAAGCACCAAGAATATATGCCTTAATGAGAAGGAAGGATCACTGTTGGTTGGCAACACTCCATTGACCACTGTTACAAGGGGAAAGTCTCAGAACTCGTTTTATCTCCACAGAGAGTGCAGAAGATGAAATCTCTTGAGGACATCGTAAAGAGGAGTTTAATGCTTTTCCCAACTTTAGTAGGTTACAGTGTCGTGGAAAATGTAGTTTTGAGGTTTCTGTTGGTCAAGAGAGGAGTGGTGGAGAAGGCGGCTGACTAAGTGATGCATTTTACAATTTTTTTAGTCTTTGCCTCCCAGGGCTGTCAGCTTCCACATCCCATTGGCAGTATCTGCATCACATGGTGGACGATTATCTAGAGGCCAAAACAGAGATGGAGAGCTTTCCAGTCGATGATCCACTGGCTTACTGGGTCATTAGATTAGAACACTGGCCAGAACTTCCTCAGTATGCAATTGAACTGCTGGACTGCCCTGAATCCAGCATGCTTTGCCAACGGGCATTCAGTGCTGCTGGAGGTTTTACTGATGATAGAATGTGTCTGTCCACAGACTCCATGGACCGTCTGATATTTATCAAAATGAATCAGTCCTGGATTACCAGCAGCTATGAAGCCCCTGATGCTAATGTCGCTGCTTAAGTGTTTTTGGGATGTGGAATCTCTGCAGGACTTCTAGGCTGCCTACCGTTGTGGGTGTTGATTTCATCTGAAAGATTTTTTTTGGTGTAGGTTTCATGGGCACAGTTTACACCCAAAAAAATACAAATTTTTCCACACCTGTTTGACAAGTGTATATCATTAAAACTTTCACAGCAAGGTCAATTCTTGCTGTCATCAAGAGTACCTCTATAACGGGCATCACTAAATGGCAGACCGCGGGCCAAATGCGGACCGCCTCACTCTCCTATGCGACCCGCTGCGGTACCGCCATTTAGCAGTCTTTTCTTCCCCCTGCCGTCTCTGTAATCCTCACACAGAGCCGACAGCAAGAGGCGGGACAGTTCTGGGTGGAGGGCGGAGCTGCCGGAGGTAAACAAGCAGGTGATTGGTTGCTTAGAACGCCCTTCATGCTAGCAGCCAATCACCATCTAGCAACACCCGCCCTCCATCCGACATATGCCGTGCCTCCCTCCGATCTTCGGTCTGTGCAAGGTGAGGGAGGGTGCAAAGTTGCAGTGGCCCTGTAGTTCCCTCACTGTGGGGGGCCCTAGAATATCACTTTAGGGTTGCTGGCTGCAGTTAAGAGCAGAGAGCGTCTACTCTCTGTCACACTGCCCAGACCCCGCACTGACAGCCCACTCCCCTCCTCCTACGGACACTCAGACAGGAGAGGAGATAGAAAGAGCAGGAGCTTCTCCTGTGTGTACCAGCAGCCCCACCTACATTCCAATCTGTGCCTCGCAAAGGAAAAGTCCAGCAGCCTGCAGCTAGATAGACAATGGACGAAAGATCAGTGTGTATATAGTTGTACCATGGATGGTGCAAGTTTTCAACCCTCCACAACAGGGCATCCACAGCTTTACAGGACAGCCTTTCTTCAGCACACAGGTGGGTCAATCATGAGGAGAGAGTTTGTCACCTCCAGTGCCCCTCTACCAACACAGCAGCCTGCTGGGATTTCCCTGGTATGGTGCACTACAAGCTCCAGCATGCTGTCAGCTTATGTGTATGTATAGCACAGGCGAGTAGGCCTGCTTGCTGACCACAGTGGCAGATCTCCACTGCCCAAGTCAATGGCGGCTTGTGTTCAACATTTTTTTGGGGGGATGCAAACAAACTGAAAAAAAAATATTAATTGCAGCCTCACTTTGCCCCATCTAACGCAGCCACTGTGCCATCCAGCGCAGCCACTGTGCCCCCATCAAACACCAAACACAGCCACTGTGTCCGTCAAATGCCAACGCAGCCACTGTGCCATCCAACGCAGCCACTGTGCCATCCAACGCAGCCACTGTGCCCCATCAAACACAGCCACTATGCCCCATCAAACACCAAACACAGCCACTGTGCCCCATCCAACGCAGCCACTGTGCCCCATCCAACGCAGCCACTGTGCCCCATCCAACGCAGCCACTGTGCCCCATCAAACACCAAACACAGCCACTGTGCCCCATTAAACGCAGCCGCTGTGCCCCATCAAACACCAAACACAGCCACTGTGCCCCATTAAACGCAGCCGCTGTGCCCCATCAAACACCAAACACAGCCACTGTGCCCCATCAAACACGGGGACTGTGCCCCATCAAACGCGGGGGCTGTGGATAGTAATGTGAAGGGGGCTGTGGATAGTAATGTGAAGGGGGCTGTGGATAGTAATGTGAAGGGGGCTGTGGATAGTAATTTGGGGGGGGGGGGATAATGTAAATTGGGGCAAAGTACGGTACTGGCAGGGGGGTTATTGTCAAGGAAGTGTGAGAACATTACTGTGGTGGGGGGGTGATATAAAGGAGGACCTGAGGACACTCCTCAAGAGGGAGAGGACTCTAATGTGCACTGGGGACTGAGGATGCTGATGTAATAATGGGTTCAGATCTGTACATGTGCATGAGGTGCACATGTCGTGGGTAGGTCAGCCCATTTTAATGGGCTGCACTACGCGCAAAAGACACGGAGAAAGACGTATTTGACATCTTTTCCAAAATAGTGTGGCAGCAACATGCGATTTGGCTCATGCGAAAAGGTGCCACGGGTAACATGATGTTCAGACCTCTGCTGGAAGAAAATTTTGCTGACCGGACCTCGGTGACTTTTAATTAATTACCCCTGCTCTATAAGGTTACAGTGTGAAGGCGCCACCGACACCCAAAGAACACATTTTCCTCACTTGCTACTTCTATCCAAAGTCTGTAGAAGAGATACCAGAATTTATCCACAAAATCTCTAATCTTGTTCCCAGTGCACTACATTGTGGCCTCATCATACAGACTGGCTCCACAAGCCGTTGCTTACAAAATAAAGAAAGCTTGCAGGGAAAATTTCATTTTTTTGGCTTTATAAATTACTTGCATATAAGCCTTCAAAATTATTTTGATTTTTCACGTTGGGGTCCCATAGACTTTAATGGGGGTTTCAAACTTTTGCGATGTACAAAAGTTCTTGTGCGAACCGACAGGGGGTCGTTTGGCCCATCCCTAAAGATTTCAATAAAAACGTGACCGGGAATTCAAGATTTTGAAAAATATGAACTTTTTTGAGCTTTTTATATATATATATATATATATATATATATATATATATATATATATATATATATATATATATATATGCTTAAAAAAAATCTTGGTCTTGTTCCTTCTTTTCAGTCAGCAGCCTAAGAATTATAACCGTGAACTCGAAAGGGACTCTTACTTTGTAGACGTGTATGTTTAATATGTAGTAAAACAGATGTGTCTGGAATAGTCAAATGTTTGTATGAATTGTCATTTTGTATGCTACTAAATCTCTTAGTGTGTTTGGATTTGAAGAACATACGCTGTACAGGGCCACACGTGCAGAAGCAGATCTAACCATGTCCAAGACAGCAGAATGGTAGACATGAAGCCACAAAAACCCTCCTTCAAAATGAATCACTGAGCCCTGGGGTTCACACTAATGCAGGGAAACGCACAAGATTTGCTGTGCTTCCCCACATCACACTGCAAGGCAATCAAACGAAGTACATGCAATCTGAGGCAGGTGTCAATGAGAGGAAGAGTCTCCCATCATTGGTGTCAGTGGAAGGGAAAAAAGCCCCATTGTAGGTGTCAGAGAGGAATGGTTCTCCACTGTTGTCAGTGAAAAGAATGGTGCCCCCTTGTTGGTGTCAGTGAGAGAAATAGAGCAACGAGGGCCAGATAAAGGCAAGTAAAAGGCCACCAATTTAGTTTGAGGGATCCATCTGCTCTTAGCGCAGGCATGCCAGCATGAGGGTGTGCCTAGCTGTAGAAATGTGGGGGGGGGGGGGGGGGGGGGGGAGGGAGGTTAAAACAAGTGACTATGATATACTTTCCTATTTATCTACTAATACTAGCAGCAAGAGGATTAAAATAGTCAATGTTGATTGAGAGAGTAAAGTTCCACTTAAAACAAGCAATGCTGCTGATCTTCTGTCTATAAAGATAAAATATTCAATATTAAATAAAGATTTAAGACATTGATGCAGTGCACACACTTCAGGTTATTACTCTTTATAAAAGAGAAGAATGCTGGCACAGATTGCCCAGTAAATTATTATTGATTAAATGTACATCTAGTTTTTTACATCCATCCATCAGCGGTTTTAAACAATTTTCAACCTGTAGGAGGCAATACAACGCCTTCTCACTGCCCGTTTTTACCTTTTTTTTGCTGTACTGCACAATGTTGCATGGCCTTTGCAACAGTGGCAGCTGGTGCTCAAAATTGTTTAGGGGGGAGCGCAAACGAAAAAAAAAAATTGCAGCCTCACTGTGCCCATCAATTGTTGCCACTGTGCCATCAAACGCAGCCACTGTGCCATCAAATGCAGCCACGGTGTCATCAATTGCCACCAGTTTGCCCCTTAAAATGCCGCCAGATTGCACCCCCGCCTGGCACTTACCTTTCTTAGGTCAGCCATCCTCCCTCCACGATCCCTTGATGTCTTCTCATGCCCTCGATCTCGCTTCAGCCAATCAGGTGACTGGTAACCAGACCCAGTAAACCTGATGAGCTGAGACGCGTGTCAGTGTTAACCAGGGTGCGCACACCCTGTGCGCCCTCTGGGTAACCATTTGGAAGCCGATTAGAGCCCACAGGCTGTTATCGGGAAGCCTATCAGAGCTGCTGGCTCTGATAGACACTTCCAAAAACACACCCACCACTGTAATTCATATGACCGGCGCTTAACAGTGGGCCGGCCACCTGAATAGTGGACGGCAGCGGCAACAATACATAGATTCATGCAATGCACAAATCCATGTATAGTGGGCAGCAACAATACATAGATTCATGCAATGCATGAATCTATGTATTGTTGAGTGACTGTGCATGAGAGAGAGGGCGGTGTACTGCTTTGCAGAGAAGTCCTATTCACTTGAATTGGTTACACATGGCACTGGCAGGCACTACACCTGCCAAGCATGACAGGGTGTACAATTCCTGCTGCGGTTGTAACATGTGTACACCTCTGGCCACTGCAGTTAAAGGCGGGTGTGGTTGGTGGGTGAGTAAAAACAGAGCTCAACTATGAGATTTTACCACCCCCTGGACTGTGAATGTAAACAAACCCATACTGTCTTAAGCCCCCTATCATACCGGCATGGAGAGGTTCCAATATTGTCAGGGAACGGACACGAAAAACACAATGGATATTTCTGGTTCACACTCTTATCAAAAGGGTTAAATGTTGATCTGGATGTCAACTGTTTCATCAGCGATTATTGAATTCATATAACTATTATATTAGCTTTTATCAAAATTTGATTTTTAAATTGATTTAATTTTAATAGAAAATATCATAGAACCTTTATTTAATCTGTATATTTCTTTTGAGGTCTATTTCGATATACAGTAATTGACCTTGTAGGGTCGATTATTAATGATGTCCAGATTAATTGGAGCTTTGCAATATTAGTTATGCACATATATATATATATTTGTATATGTAGTATTTAGAGCCCTTTTAGCTAATGATATTCATATTTATCTTAGGTCTGGGGTATGAATATGTAGCTGACGAAGCATAGCTATACTTTTATTTAGCTATTTGATTATGCCGTGTGGGCAGGTGACTCGATCTCTTGAGCCTGTGAGATGTGTTGATATTACGCTTGTGTGCACCTATCAGCCAAAGCGAGCAACACATGAAGGGTTAACAAGGGTTAACAAGTCAGGAGACAGACTAATAAAAGCCTGGACATTACGCCGTGAGATCACACCCTCAGTTAAAGTCGGATATGACTGAACACGTCTGCGCATGACTCCAACGGCAACCGGAAGTGACTGAAGCAGTCAGCTATAACACCACAAAATGAAAAGGGGTTAGGGTTCACAGTGACAGACCAAACTCCCCGTTTAAAGCACCGCAAACAGTCCATTTGCACAACCGCAAACTCCCCATTTACACATGGTTGGATACAGGCTGGCCCTATGATGGGACCGGGTGGTACCATGGGTACCAAGCGGCACTTTTAGGGGGGCGGCAAACTGACACCTGCCAGCCAGCTCGTTCCACCCGCAGTCAGTGAGTTAGGAGCCCGGCACCGCTGCTGTTGTCAGTGGTGAGGGCGTGCACAACACTCGCAGCAGGGGGGGTGGGAGGCGGTCATCGTGGCACCAGGCGCAACATTTGGGGTGCGACATCCCGTACCAATAAGTCACCCCCGGCTCAGTCCTCCTAACTTTGATCTGTGTCCCAGCGCAATATTTCATTTCAGGCTTACACTCCCCCTGGTGCTCTGATTGGCATAATTGGGTCACGTGCGGCGGCGGGGCTGGCCTATCCCTGATTGCTGGTGAGCGGGGCTTGCCTCAACTTAGCTGTGAGCCGCGGCAGCGGGGCTATCTTCTCTTCCGGATTGGATGGCAGATCATTGTCCCATTGTGGCAGGCAGTGTAACTGTGGCAGAGTGCAGATGGAAGAAAAACAGCAGGTGAGGGACTCCCTCGGGAGACGTATTGTTGGCCCGGGGGAGTGTAAGCCAGGTGTAGTGGTCAGGTCATGTCAGTTTGTAGTGTAGTGTAATCGTCAGTCTGTAGTGGTCTGGTCAGGTCATGTCAGTGTGTAGTGGTCAGTCTGTAGCGGTCAGGTCATGTCAGTGTGTAGTGTAGTGGTCAGTCTGTAGCGGTCAGGTCATGTCAGTGTGTAGTGTAGTGGTCAGTCTGTAGTGGTCTGGTCAGGTCATGTCAGTGTGTATTGTAGTGGTCAGTCTGTAGTGTAGTGTAGTGGTCAGGTCATGTCAGTGTGTAGTGGTTAGTCTGTAGTGGTCTGGTCAGGTCAGGTCATGTCAGTGTGTAGTGTAGTGGTTAGTCTGTAGTGGTCTGGTCAGGTCATGTCAGTGTGTAGTGGTCTGGTCAGTGTGTGGTGTAGTGGTCTGGTCAGTGTGTGGTGTAGTGGTCTGGTCAGTGTGTGGTGTAGTGGTCTGGTCAGTGTGTGGTGTAGTGGTCTGGTCAGTGTGTGGTGTAGTGGTCTGGTCAGTGTGTGGTGTAGTGGTCTGGTCAGTGTGTGGTGTAGTGGTCTGGTCAGTGTGTAGTGCAGTGGTCTGGTCAGTGTGTAGTGCAGTGGTCTGGTCAGTGTGTAGTGCAGTGGTCTGGTCAGTGTGTAGTGCAGTGGTCTGGTCAGTGTGTAGTGCAGTGGTCTGGTCAGTGTGTAGTGCAGTGGTCTGGTCAGTGTGTAGTGCAGTGGTCTGGTCAGTGTGTAGTGCAGTGGTCTGGTCAGTGTGTAGTGCAGTGGTCTGGTCAGTGTGTAGTGCAGTGGTCTGGTCAGTGTGTAGTGCAGTGGTCTGGTCAGTGTGTAGTGCAGTGGTCTGGTCAGTGTGTAGTGGACAGTGTATAACTCAGGTCATTGCAGTGGTCCGTATAGGAATCGTGAAGGGTCAATGTAGTGGTCAGGTAGGTTAGTGTAGTGGTCGGGTAGGTTAGTGTAGTGGTCGGAGTGTAGGAATCAGGCTGGTCAGTACTATTGAAGGAAAGGGACAGGACTCGGGAGTGCAAAATTACTTACCTTACCCAAGACGCTGACAACCAACGCTACGCCACTGGGGGGAGCGGTGCGGGGGAGCAGAGAGATTATGTCATCTCTCACTACCCGCCCTGCAGTTACGCCCTCACTGTGCAGCCGCAGGCAGAATATCGATTACATCATCTCTCTGCTGCCTGCCTTCACTCAGGGACACAGCAAGTGACAATCTGCAACTTGTGGCAGAATCCGAAGCAAAATTGTAAGCTAAACACACATCACATACAGCACTGTGTAGCTTAAACTGACAATTGCGCAGTCATGTGAACCTGTACCCAAATACAATTAATGTCCTTTTTCCCACACATAGAGCTTTCTTTTGGTGATATTTTATCACCTATGCGTTTTTTTGCGCTATAAACAACAAAAGCGTGGGGGCCTTTTGCGGGGGGCAGCATTTAATTTTTGGTCCCGGGCAGCATTTAATTTTTGGTCCCAGGCAGCACAATGACTTGGGACGGCACTGGTTGGATACCAAGCTAGCCATGTCCCGTTCCTTGTCCTCACTGACATCATTGAATGTCTCTTCCTCCACCCACAACACCAAGGGTCCCTGAAAGGTGACCAGCTCCCCTGGGACGCCTGCTGTGGTTGGTCTTCCACCTCTTCAAAGCCACCTTCGTCCTCTGACTCCTCTTCTTTAGACTCCTCTCTCTGCGTTGCCCCTTTACATTACACAGCCCCCTGCACCTCTGGACCCCTTTACATTGTCAGTATACACTGTCACCTGTCAGTATATTAGGAAAAGCAAATCTAGTCTAGCTAAACTAACTCAATACAATGACACATACACACATACAAAACCTGGGATGCATATATATCCTCTGAAACTCTAACTGACTAGCCTGCCTGCTCTAACTCCAAAAAAATTACTCTCTCTCTCTCTCTGACTCTTCCTGTAAACCATGCAACACATATTAGATTACAGAGAAAAAAAAAAAGCAGACTGATATATTAGCCCTAAAAAGGGCTTTTTGGGGGTGCTGTCAGGACACTGTCCTTACAGCAGAGATCAGACAAGTCTTTTAGGACTGGAGTGGACACTGAATACACTGGCCTAGCTATAGATTTCCCTATCAGGAGCAGCTACACTGTCCCTCCTCTCACTAAGACTGCAGCTTCAGAATGAAGCTAAAATGGATGCTGCCCTAGAGGTGGGAGGGTCTGGGAGGGAGTGTATGCTGCTGATTGGCTGGAATGTGTCTGCTGACTGTGAGGTACAGGGTCAAAGTTTGCTCAATGATGATGAATAGGGGGCGGACCAAACATTGCATATGTTCGCCGGTGGCGGCGAATGCGAACAAGCGATGTGCGCAGGGAACCGTTCGCCGGCGAACCGTTCTGTACATCTCTAGTGGTATTATACATATTTAGCACAGCAGGTTCATATAATTGTAGTCATCTGCAGATGATATTTCCTCCCACCCCCATTACTGATCAACCATGCCTTGTTCTGTACTGGGATTCCATGTGGTGGCAACCATCTTGATAGAGGAGCAGAGCTCCAACCCCCTCCCCCAGTGACTGGTGGGGTAACGGTCAGGGTATTGCAGACAGGGTGGTAGAAACACAGGTCCAAATAATGCCTGAAGAAGTAGGGAGATCCCTGAACTGCAGGTACAATTCCCTATTTAGCAAAGGGGGCAACCCAGTAATGACTTCATCAAATCCCAATAGAAATGTTGCAAGACTAGCAGTCAGACAATAATGCCTTAAATTTTGCTCTCAAATATAGTTATGAGGCTCAAGGCGCAAGAATCCTAGACTAAAAGGGTAACCTTTTTCAGAGTACTGCTTAGGCACAATTAACATTTCTCCATATATCATAACAAACCTTCACTTTTAGGAGTTCAGATCCACATTAAAATTATTCCAAAAGTTTTTTTTTTTGTATTAATTACAAAACACACACACACACACACACACACACACACACAGAGAGACACACACACACACACACATTTATACTTATCTGCTTTGTGCAGTGGTTTTTGGACAATGGTCCCCGCTGCTGTGAGCCAATAAGGAAAGCAAGACCCAGGAGAGCCGTTGTTATTGCACATTGTTGGATCGAGATGGGGCTCAAGTATAAGAAGGGGGCTAGGGGAGCTGCGCCAATAGGTTTTCTCTACCTTAAAAGCATTAAGAAGGTTAAAAACCTTCTGCCTTTAAGAACCACTAAGACAATGGGAGAGCCAAGTGAAAGCGAGCATGTACCGGTGGGTAGAGGGGGGGCCCCCCCTCCCAATTAAAGGGAACCGGTTGTTCTGTCCCCAATAACTTCTGGCAGAGAAGACAATACTCCATCTATACCAGCCTGTCTTTAAACCTCCCCTACTCAAAGCAAAGTGATCTCTTTCTGCCTCTAAACCTCAAAATAAACCCACATTTTGTGACCAACCAGTTGCCCGACTATCAACACCGAGTCATTGACCTGGAAGCACACAAAGTCTGAACTGCACATGTAAAAGATGACAGTGACTCCAATATGGCAGAACAGTTGGACTGCAAACATTTTTAGGGGAGGTCCACATACATTACCTATGAAAATGGTCTCCTTCAGCCTCATGCACATGGGCATACAAAAAAAAAAAAAAAAAAAAACTATTTTGAAGGGCTTACAGCATCTTTTTCCCCCCGTTATGTTAGTTTATGAGGCCAAGCACATCAGGCGTCTATCAGAATTTTAAAAGCACCATTTAGAGGCATAAGAGATAAAATAAAAAATAAAATAAAAATCTGAATTCTGAGAAGAGCTTATGATCATAATTTACCTGCCTAAATGCATGCATATGCACATATTTATCGGCGTATAAAAAAAAAAAAACGCACCCTAACTTTAAGAGGGAAGTTTCAGAAAACAAAAAAAATAAAACTTTGCACAGCCCCCTGCGTATAACACACAGGCACAGTTTACCCTCTATGTTCAGGGTAAAAAAGTGAGTGTTATACGCCAATAAATACAGTAATATTCTAGTCAGTAGAATGAGTTTACGCTTAACACTATACAATCGGTAAATGAATTTAATTACGCGTCACAACATTTTTTAACGTTTGATTCTTCTGCCATCTCCTGGCCGAAAGATCCATCTTAGACTGGACCATTTGAACACGCCTGTGTGCACGATGCCTAAAGCTTCTGTTTGTATATTCTACTCCTAAATACAGTCATGCAGTGCAGGGGATGTCCAAATAAAATTATGAGCACATGGCATGATCTAGAACTTCTATTAGGCATGAAAAGCTTTAACAGCTGCAGAAGTGAAAGTCAGACTGCAAAAAAAATATGTAAAAGAGAAAGCCTATTTATTATTATAGATTTTTACCATATATACAGAACAATGCAATTTATTATCCATATACAGACCATACAAGATGTTTGACACAATACACAGTGTGGGGCATTTTAGCCAGAAAGTTCTAATATGGGTATAATGAAATATTCCTTTCCTTCAGTAAAAATGTATTCCTCCAATTCCAGGAAAAAGAAGGTGTGGCATTTTATTTATTTTTCATGTAAAAAAAAAAAAATCCTTTTGTAAAAGACTTCTGCCAAAAATGATCAAAAGAAATCGGAGAGTGCATATAAACAGGAATTTAAAAAAAGGGATGAAACTAGACATATGGAGCAAAAAAAAAGACAGAAAAGAATAGCACAAACCCAGAAAAGCCTGCAAGACCTATGAAAAATAATTAAACAAAGAAACCAGCAACAATTAGTTACAGTATAGTAACTTTTAGGCACAGTATCCCAACTATGGCATATCTCATCACAACATTGCCGACCTCATATGGATAAAGTGGTCTGCACACTGGATTTTGTAGTACATTTAATAATATAAATGTACAGGTAAGAAATAAAGAGCTTTTTCATGTAAATTTGTTTACAGACAACAAATGTCATGTATCTATACAAGCACTGCCTGTAAACATTACAGAGAATCAGAATGTTCCTCGTCGCTACCACCAGCGAATGTATGAAAAACAGAAGACTGTTCCAATATACCATTAAATATATTTCTGCATCAGAGGAAAGATGCCAGCACTTTACTGCAGGAACTTGTGTGTCAAAGTTACCCATGATGCTTTACACCTGGTGGCTTCTAGGTTTCCAAGTGTACTGTGATAAAACTACCTAATTTAATTTGCCAGTAGTGTCTATCCTCCAGACACCAGTTAGATAGCGTAGTCTTATAAAAAGGAGGTCTTGACCCATCTGCAGCCAACTCCAGAAAGGCACCAGCTTTGATCCTGAAAAACACACAAAACACAAAAGCTGTCAAATTTAAAAGTATGTTTACCAAGTAATGACCAACCAGAGCAAGATATTTAAAATATCAATGTTCTACACAATAAATTGATTAAAAGTGGTTGCAGACCTCAGAAATTGACAATAAACAAAGCATATCCTCCTATAGTGTGTACTTATTTCATTTAAGAGCACTAAGGGGGTTACTGACTAAAGCCGGAGTGCAAAAATAGGATTTTTGTACTCACGGTAAAGTCCTTTTCTCCGAGTTCATGGACGAACACAGCAGTAACCTTGACAAAGTGGGTATTAGCCTTCACTCAGGAGTGACTAGGCAGTAACTTGTAGAAAGTGTTAAACACATCACACACACAGTACAGAACAGAACCGCCCAGGGGGCGGTCCCTCTGGGTATAGCCCCTCTCTGCATCTCGCAGCTCATTTTGTCAAAAAGCAGTACAAACTCAAAACTGAGAGGTGGGAGCTGTGTCTGGCAATGAACTCAGAGAAAAGGATTTTACGGTGAGTACAAAAATCCTATTTTCTCTTCCGTTTATGGACAGACACAGCAGTAATCTTGACAAAGTGGGACGTCCCAAAGCAGTGTAAAAAAAATAAAATAAATAAAATAAAAATTACCAGTAGCTGTATTTCTACGAAGTCTTACAGGACGGCACCCTGAGAGATGACTGGTCCACCTGACAGGAAACACAATCAATTAAGAGGTTAAAAGCCCCACCCCTCCCTGTGCTCCTCAGTTTGTGATAAAGTAATAACCCACACCGATGCACGGGAGTAACAACATAGTACAATAACACTATAGAACCTAATATATTTGAACAAGAGGGTGGGAAGTAGGCCTGCCGTCCTGTAAGACTTCGTAGAAATACAGCTACCGGTAAGTGCAACTGGTAATTTCTCCCTCGTCTTCCAGGACGGCACCCTGAGAGAGAAGCAAGTAGCTTCAGGCCTACCATAGGGCGGGACCACTACAAGAACCTCTTGAAGAACCCTGGTTCTGCAGTGAGCTTTTACCTCTACTCTATATGAAGGTATTTCAGCTGGACCACGTAGCTGATCTGTAGGTCTTCTATCCAATGTCCCTGCCTTCCTCGCTACAGAAGCAGGAACTAGTGGCCCATTCACATGAAATCATAAATCATGAAAAACATGTAGGCTAGCAATGTTGTCTGCCTCCCACACCTAACAACCGCGGCCTGTTGAGCATGTAGGAGTTACTTAGCGCCACTAAAAGATTAATCGGAGACCTGTGTTGTCCTGTAAGGGACTAGATCGAACAGTAGGAGGGTTTGTCTTAACTGTTCAGGGAATTAAACTGCAAACAGGAAGGTCCCTGACCGACAACCTATTTGCTAACTTTTTATTGTTGCAACCGCAAGACTACAAGGAAAAACAGTTAAGGGAAACAGATCAAACAGATTGTTTACCGGGTATAGTGACCACAAAGTCAACTGATTCCTTAAAAAATGATACAAAAATCATATAATGTGCCTGCAGGCTTAGTTTCACCTTTAAACTGGCTTCATCTTTCTGTGGAGTAGAGAGAGCCACAGAACAAGACCACACAAATACAGGGCAGCATCTTGACTTCCAGAATGAATCTGATCTGTTCTGGGAAGCCCCTAGACACACAGCAATGATAGCTTAGACCATAGTGAAAAGCTGCCATGAGATCTTTCATAAAGAGCCAGACTAGCAGGAAATGTGGAGATCAGAGCAGAACCACAGCAACCCCAAAGCAAAAACGAACAATGAGGAAATGAAACCAGCCTTGCAGCAAGGCAAAGGAAACCATCTGGCCAAAAAAAAAAAAAAACTTTTTCCATCAGTGATTCTTTAACTTACACCTGAGCTCCTACTCAGGAAATTAAGTTCATAGCAGGAGTACAATGCTCATACAGGTACATCTAGTTCTGCTGGAAGGGTGAAAGGCAAGCCATGCACTGAGCCATAACCTATTCAGACTGGAATACAACTTATACTTTATCTCCAGGGTAAAATACTCCTCTGAGCAAAAAACTTCAAGTTCCTACTAAACAAGGTGATTGTTTATCGCCTTCCTCCAGTGTCCTGTAAGCCTACTGGGCTTCAGCCTAGGAAAGGGTTCCGGCCTACCTGAATGTAAGGAGCTGAGGATTTCTGACCTGCGCCGTCTGCAGCCAGAACACCTGACCCTTCCATGGAAAAGAAGGGCCTAAAAATATAAAACACAGTGATAAAGGCATCATTAAAATCACCCAAAAATAAAGTCATATCAAATATGGGAAGACCCACTCTGAATTACAAGGTAGACAGACAGTACTCAGTCTGGCTTACAGATGTTAGGGCACACGCAGCTCATAACTGCAGTGTGATTCTGAAGTACAACAAGTTTAGGTTATAGCTGATCATAATGCAGAAAGGACGGGGCTCTCTCTGTGGTGTTTTACCGATGTACAGCAGAACAAGGCCCTAAATCTAAGAAAGAAAGACCCAACCTACTCTGTTGGTGCGTATTTCTGCCAAACCATCAATATGGTTATCAGATCAAGATGAACGCGGAAAAGATACCAACTTCCCTGCTGTGCCACCCAGTAAAATAATATGGGACACAAGACAATGTGTAGCGCCCTCAGATAGAACCAACACTGAGCAAGGACACAAGCGACTTGCAGCATTGTGCTTTTCTGAAGTACAGTGAGGTAAGGCAATATGAAACGGAAGCAACGACCAGCTTAAATGTTGAGTGTTTCAGCCGTGCAGTGACCTAAACCCAGAACAAACAGACAGCCTTCCCAGCTGCTATCTGGTGTACTGCCAGGTAAAGCAACAACTCCAGGGTGTCCAATCCTGGGTGAGGCCTTGCTACACCACAGAAGGGATGGATGAGCTTAGGGCTCCCACCCTCGTGCGACTCAACCTGTGACTGAAAAACGCAGGCGAAAAGTTATATACTATGGCTACCAATAGGTACCATTCACGTCTGTGCGACTGCAGGTCATAACGCTGCCAATCCGTCCCTGCTTCTGGATCCACAGACCTCAAGATTACACAGGTCGCATGGAAAAAAACTGAAATTTTCAGGATGTACAGGCAAGGAGTCTTCCTAGAGGATTGCAGCTAACAGCCCCCTGTTGTGTCTCCATTAAAGGCAGCAGGGTAGAACCATGAGAACAGAAGGACACCGATCACTGCTGTGCGTTTTTGAAATGCAGCCCATAAGGCAGAGTATGTAGCCACATACCGAGCAGAGATGCCACTATCTCAATGCATCTCCCTGCTGGGCAGAGAAAAAAGACGGAAAGGGACAAGTAACACTCAGTGCCATGTCCCTTCAGATATTCAGCAGCCGTGTATGCCAAACATAAAGGGCAGACAACCTTCAATTTTGTATATGTCTGATGTGTAACAACTCAGAATAGAGATAGCACATCCATCTTGAAGCGATATGGAATGCGACTTTAATATGCCAAATCGCACGCCTAAAATCGTCCGCCACTGCCGAAAAACCAGCACTGTCTGGATCGGCACAACGCCACCTAGTGGTGTTGTACCAGTTACCAAAGGCAGTATAAATATTAATATGTATTTCTGCTGTGTAGCCCAAAAAATCAATCTCTGCTACTGGCTTTCTGAAAAACAACCAGTAAGGCAGTAATGTAGCAATACAGGAAATATTAGCAGAGATGGAACCGGACTCAATGATGTGCATTGTCACGACATAGTACAACGGCAGAAAGTACATACCATCTACTCTGTCGGGTCAACCCGATCTGTAGCCAGATACACAGTACTTTTAGGATACAAAGGACACCAACAAGTTTCAATGCAGTGCATTAGAATGTACAGCAGAGATATTAGACTCAGTGTGTATTTTTGCTGAGTCAACAGACCACCCCAGCATAGACAAACCTTCACTACTGAGGTCTGCTGGTGTGCAGCCAAAGAGGAGTCATGCTGGGCTCTAGGTACTAACACTTCACCATCAGTGAAGGAAGGAATCCTAAAATGGTTTGACAGCTTAGATAGCTGTTGCCTACCTTGCCTCCATTCTCTGAGACTGAGCAATGTTATCCAGCTCTTACACAGGTGGGGATAATCAGAAACCTAAAATCTCAAGGAGCCCAGCCCTAGAGATCAATTAAGACAGTTTCTAGAAAGGGTAGTCACCAATTAAGCCTGGAGGCAACTAGCTACCTGTAGGCCCCAATCAAGCAATCATGTAGCTCTTGCCTATGTTTGCACAAAAACTCCTTGAATAAAGGATGTAGGAAGCGATTTAAAGTAGATCGCTATTAGATCTGCTACAGAGTAGACTGTAGGCTAAAGTGTTATACATGGCAGGACTCTCCCTTAACAAAACCTGACAAGTAAGGAGAGGCTGGCTGGTTACTGTTGCGAGACCACAATATCTCTGAACTGATGGTATCATCAGTAGCTTCTGGCCATTTGTATCCGGACCCCAGGCCTGTCGTACGGGAACACCGGCCTCGTCCCGATGGAGGGGAGAAGAGGGCCGCGTGCCGTGGTCGGCGCAAAAAGACCAACTGGCTGGGATTGGAGGCTTTGCAGCCAAATTTTCATGGCACAGGAAGGTACTCACCATTGTTGTCTTCCCTGCCACAGCCACTGGGCTTGCTCTTCCATCCTTCTGGTTCGCACGCAAGGGAGGATAGCTGCCAGAGTGCCCACCCCCCCCCCCCCCCAACCACTGCCCCCATAGGGATTCAGGGGAAGGGGGGGGGATGCCTTACATTCCTCAGCCCAGCTGGGACTAGGCATATGCGCTTAGGGGCTTTTAGCAGCTCTGCTGGTCTCCCCCTGGGCAGTAGGGTCTTCACCTAAAGTCTGCACATACAAGGAAACACAAAGACATATGCCCATTAGAATCTTAATCTTTCAGGAGGGGGGGGGGGGCGTGAAGACCCGGTCTAGCAACCCCCCTAAAGACAGGAAGGACTCACCCCTGGTGGTCTTCTCTGCAGCCATGGCTGGAAATGGACGGTCCTCTTCCATCGCAGCGCTCCTGGGAAATCCTGGGTACTGCTGTGAGGTCGTCAGGCCCATCTCTCTCCCTGGCTGCTCTGTGCTGCTTTGTGCCCCACTGCCGAATGTGGCGTCCGTTCCGGTGGGGGCCGCCATCTTGCCGCGCGGGAAGCTAGATGACGCCACGGCGTGGTGCGCATCATCACTAGGCCAGCAGGTGGCGCCGCTCGAGCAGCGCCGAACACACTACCCGCCATGCGGTCCAGCGACCCCCGGAAGGAGCCAGCAGGCAGGAGGAAGCCTTAGCCCAACCTCCAAGGTAGGGAACCAGGCGGGGGAGAGAGGAAATGGTCCTTCGGAGCACTAGGGAAGCCCAGCCAACCTAGACTGCTCCGGCGTCCAGGGGGGCTCTCTTCGTTAGTATCCTCTTCAGTCCCCCTGGAACTAGAAGGAAGGGGACACCCCCCGGGCAAGCGTAAAAACACCTCACCGGACCCAAAGGCACTCAGTACCTGCGGTCTGGACTCCGGGGGGGGTGACCACCAGCCGCAGGCCTTAGGTCAAGAGAAAATAACAAACGTTTCGCTGTAGGTGAAACACAATCAAAAAACTGAGGAGCACAGGGAGGGGTGGGGCTTTTAACCTCTTAATTGATTGTGTTTCCTGTCAGGTGGACCAGTCATCTCTCAGGGTGCCGTCCTGGAAGACGAGGGAGAAATAGGGGTGGGAACAGCATTAAAACAAACTTCACCCCAAAACAAAAAATAGTGCTCCTCAACGGAGGAGTTGTAACTCTAAACAGCCACCTGCAAAACTTTGCGGCCGAAAGAAGCATCCGAAGATGCACTCACATCAACCTTGTAAAATTTTGTGAAAGTGTGAACGGACGACCAAGTTGCCGCCTTACACACCAGGGAAACAGACGCTTGATGTCGGAAAGCCCAAGAGGCACCCATTGCCCTGGTCGAATGCGCCGTGACAGGAAAGGGGGGCGCCTGACCCTTTATGGCGTAAGCCTGAATCACGATCTGTTGGATCCATCTAGAGATGGTGGCCGACAAGACCGCCAGGCTCTTCTTGGGACCAGCCACCAAAACAAACAGCGAGTCTGACCTCCAGAACGGAGCAGTAGCAGCCAAGTATACTCTGAGCTCAGGCATGTAGGCCTTCCAAGTGCAATGGTAAATCTTCCTAGAGGATAACTTCCAAGCCCTCCTCATAGTAGAAATCACAGAATCCAACAGGCCTCGGTCTCTTAGCACCTGGCTTTCAATAGCCATGTCGTTAAAGCCAGCGACTGACGCCAAGAGACGTCTGCTACTAGAAGCACTAGGTCGGCGTACCAAGGACGCCCAGGCCAATCCGGAGTAATTAGAATCATTGGAATCCCCTCTGCCTCCACTCTGCGAAGCAGATGAGGAAGGAGCTTCAGGGGAGGGAAGGCGTAGTAGCCGATACTAACTCCACGGTGCCACCAACGCATCTGCCCATGGGTGTCTTGACCTGGCCACAAACCTCAATACCTTCCGATTGAGTCGAGAAACCAGGAAATCTACATCAGGCTCGCCCTATCTTTGACAAAGGAGCTGAAACACATCCGGGTGCAGAGACCATTCTCTTTGGTCCAGCATCTGGCGACTCAGGTAGTCCCCCTGCCAGTTTTCCACACCCGGAATGTATATGGCCGACAGGGCCAGTACACTTCTTTCTGCCCACCTCAGGATGCGAGCGACCTCAGAAGCTGCAGCAGAGCTTCTTGTTCCTCCTTGATGATTGACTGGATGCTGGCTGGGAGCCCCTGTAGCCTCTGAGGCCACATGGAGAGGCAAAGCCAGATTGCCCCAAAGTTCCAAGACATTGATCGGCAGGCGGGATTTCCGCCGGAGTCCAGCAACCCTGGGCCAACTGAACACCCCAGACTCCACCCCAACCGGCAAGGCTGGCATCCGTCTTGATCACCATCCAGTGAAAAGGAAGGAACAATATCCCGGACAGAAGTGTCGGTGATGTCAGCCACCAAACCAGGGAGATCCTGACTAGGTGGCTCACCCGGATTTGAATATTCAGGGATGATGGGCACTTCTCCCATCTGGACAGAATTTCCTTCTGCAACACTCGAGTTTGAAATTTGAGCATACAGTACCGCCTTGAAGGAGGCTACAATGGGACCCAAGACTTGCATGCAAAAGCGGAGTGACGAGCATCTTTAGGATGTCAACTGTTGCACCGCAGCCCGAAGGGTCTGCAACTTTTCCCCAGGTAGAAAAAACGCTCGCCTCTGAGGAGTCCAGAATCAACCCCAGATACACTAGGCATTGAGTCGACACCAATACTGACTTCTGAGTGTTCAGCACCCAACCAAAGTCTCGGAGGGTCCGACAGGATATAGACACGCTCACCTCTAATTCTGGGCTTGAAGTGGCCCTCAGAAGATCGTCCCAAGTAACCCACGATAGTGATGCCATGCTGTCTTAGTAGGGCCAGAATCGGGACAAGCACCTTGGTGAACACCCTTGGTGCCGATGCCAGGCCAAAGGGGAGAGCCACAAATTGGTAGTGGTCTTCCCCGACTGCAAAGTGCAGACATCTCTGATGCTTGTTGCATATGGAGACATGCAAGTATGCGTCCTTGATGTCCAAGGACACCAAAATATCCCCCGGATGGAGGGCAGCGACAACAGAGTGAACCGACACCATCCGGAAACTTTGTGCCTTCACAAACACAATTGAGGGCCCCGAGATCGAGGATTGGATGAACCCCCTCCTTTGGTACTACGAACAGATTTGAGTTAAACCCCTGAAACCATTCTTATACTGGGACGATCACCCCGCATATCAGCAGGTCTTGAACCGCCCCAGATAGGGCTCCCTGACAGATCGGCTAAAGTTGGAGGAAAAAAAAAATAATCTGTTTGGTGGACAAGAGAAACTATCTTGTACCCTGGAGGAAACTACTTCGCAAACCCACCGTGTTGTAAATTCATAAAGATGTCCCCCTCACCTGAGAGATGGGCGGGGGCAGACCTTCATGCGGACGTAGATTTGTTGGCAGGCTTCCAAAACCAGCAAGCGCATTATCGGCCTGGGATCGTTAACTTGCCGCGATGGGCGGACGAAAAAAAAAAAAAACGCTTGTGCGCAGTGAAGGAGGGCCCTTGCCTACAGCGTGGCTCCTTACCCTTTTTGGATTGTGAGAGCAGTGTACTATTACCCACTGTAGCATCTTTAATAATGTCATCCAGAGATGCTCCAAAAAGTCTGTCGCCCTAAAAAGGTCAAATCCATCAGGGCCTTCTTGGAAGATTGGCCAGCAGACCAACACTTTAGCCAGAGCAGACGGCGTAACACTACCGCATAGATTGAGGCTCTTGCCAGAAGAATAGTGTCCGAGGCTGAGGCCGCGTACACACGACCGGTTTCCTCGGCAGAATTTAGCAAGAAACTCGATGGGAGACGTATTCTGCCGAGAAAACCGGTCGTGTGTACACTTTTCGCCGAGAGAACTGTCGAGGAACTCGTCGAGCCAAAAAGAGAGCATGTTCTCCATTTCCTCGACGGGCAATGGGAAAATTTGGCTCGACGAGTTTGACAGCCGAACAAGGAACTCGACGGGGAAAACGATGTGTTTCGCCCGTCGAGTTTGTCGGTCGTGTGTACACAGCCTGACTCTCAGACAAATTTTAGGCCCTGTACCAACTGGTCGGCCAGAGCCACCTCGTCCGGGGAAGCCTGACATGCGTTTAACCCATTGTGCAGCAACTTTTCCCATTCAGTGAGTGTCTGAGACACCAGGGCCCCAACCATCGTTGGACACACAGCCAAGCTCGCCTCAGCCTTTTTGTCCGCAGGGTCCTTGAAAGCAGGAGACCCTTCCACCGAAATCATGGTTACCTTGTTTAATATGGACACAGGAGAGGTCCATTTTTTCA
Source organism: Rana kukunoris (assembly GCA_029574335.1). Taxonomy (NCBI): domain Eukaryota; kingdom Metazoa; phylum Chordata; class Amphibia; order Anura; family Ranidae; genus Rana; species Rana kukunoris. The sequence continues at coordinate 77,610,442 of CM056050.1, read as the reverse complement.
GGTAACTCTCCTCAAGAGGCACCGCCAAATTTTTAGGGACTGTAAAAAAAAAACCTGAACAAAACCTTCTGTGGTTTGTCCCACTCCTTGTATAAAAGTTTGTCTAAGACACACAAGGAAACACCTTAGTGCCGGTCGGCTTACGGAACCCAAAAGAAACCGACGCCTCTGTTGCTTCTGCAGACCCCTCAATTTTTAGAGGATCTCACACTGCGTTGATAAGGTCACCTACCAGAGCCTTTTTGTGTGCTGACCTGGACCCGGAGTCATCCTCACTGTCCGGCCAGTCTTGGTCCGCATCCTCAGATACATGAGAGCCAGGGTCATGAGCCATAGCTGGACCCGGCTCTGCATCAGAGTTGTCCCCAGAAGATGGCGGGGAGAGGGGGGCGCTTTTTACCACCCGTGTTCCCATGCTCCGCTTCCACCTTGGTAACAAAAGCCTCCAGAATCACTGACATATCGTCCACCAGGTGCAGGGGCATCAATTGCAAACTCAGGTGTTTCAGGGGAAAAGGTGTCTGCTTCTGACGCCATGCTGACCCACGTGCCCGACACCCACAGAGACTTCAAGGCAAGGTACAACACACCCTCCTAGCTGCCACAGAGGTCACTCCCCACCCTAGAACAGTACCACACAGCTGCTGTCCGCTTCCTACTTGAGCTGCTTCTCCTTGCAGCAGTTTTGGCAGTCTGACCACTCCATAGCGCATGTCTGAAAAATCGCTCCGTTTAAATGCTCCTCTAGGCCAAAATGCACTGCAAATGCTATGAAAACTATGTTGACCACGAGAAAATGGTAGATAGAGCCAAAAATGCGGCTGGCCACAAAATTATTGGCTGCCGAGCAGCAGATAGAGGCCAAACAGTGACGGGCGCTGCAAAATGGCCACCGACAGCATTGAAGGAGAACACACAGGTAAGCAAAAGCGACACTCTCATTGGCATCTCACTAAGCGGACGTACAGCGCAGTTCCCGCCACAGATGGAGCCACCCCCCCCCCCCCCAGGTAAACCCCCGGCCCCAGCAGCTAGCCGAGGGAGGAGGGAAGGAAAGGAAGCCCCTACTCGACCTCCACGGGAACATCCAGCTAGGTCCTCCTACCAAAGCAGGGGATTACTACTTACCCTTCCTGTGTGGATCATGCTAGCAGCATCCCAGACAGACAATTTTTCGCGCAGTTACGAAGGTGACTGCCGGCCCGGCACGCTGCGACTCGGCCATATAGACCAGTCATTTGAGTGCCCTGGAGCGTGTAACTCACCGGCCACCCGTAGAGCGACTGGCATGTCGCGCACGACCCAGTGCATAGCTAAGGTTGGCACACGCTCGATGGCTGAAACTGGGGAGACTACAAGGATCTGGGATCCAGTCTGTAACCCAGTAGGCAGTTGATCACAGGAACAAAAAAATATATATACACAATTCAATCTAGAAATACACCTCCAGGCCTATGGGCCTGAAGGGAGCCATGTATTTCTCCTTTGCTAGGCAGAAAAAAAAAAAACACTGCGCTGCGAGATGCAGAGAGAGGGGTTATACCCAGAGGGACCGCCCCCTGGGCGCTACTGTACTGTGTGTGATATTTTTAACACTTTCTACAAGTTTCTGCCTAGTCACTCCTGAATGAAGGCCAATGCCCACTTTGTCAAGATTACTGCTGTGTCTGCCCATGAACAAAAGAGATATCTGGTGCAACTCTGCATAGAAACTAATCAGCTTCTGGGTTTTATTGTCCAAACTTACTTGAACAAGCCGAAATTAGAAGCAGATTGGCTACCATGTGCAGCTGCACCAGATTGCGAGTGTGCCAGCTTTAGTAAAATCAATCCCCAAGTGTATTTTTTCTCTGCAGTCTAGTTCCTCAGTTATGAGCATGAATCACTTCTGACAAGTGTTCCTGATGCCAAGGGAAAAAAAAAAAAAAGTGACAGGAGAGTCAAGTTGCCACCGCATCCCTTTAAACCCGAACACATAAATTACACAGGTTCTGAGGCCAATTTAAGGCACATAGGGCACAAAGTTTAATTACCACCTTAACCAGCCACATAACTTGTGTAATTCATAGGTGTTTCGATTTTAAAGGGATGAGGTGGCAACCCTACGAGGGAGCTCCAGCACACAGCCTGTGATTGGCAGTCTCAGCTCCGTTCCTGTGACCTGTGTGAAGGGGAAGGGGAAGGGGGGGGGGGGCTGTCCCTTCCCTCCAATGAGCTTTTGGAGCTCTCCCCACCGAGCTCTGCAGTGGGTGATTTCAACACCCTGCCCTGTTTTAGGACAGCTCAGACAAGCTTTAATAAATTTTAGACTTTGACCACATATAGAAAAAGAGAACACTGCAGAAAAAACAGGTACAACTTTTGTCTCTGTGCATCACCTGAGACCAGTCACTTCACTGGGTATATGTAAGGGTTTACAACCACTTTAACCACTTTTAAATACATTCTTTATGGCTCAAATCGCACCTGCAGCAAAATGGTTCAGGACTTCTCCCCTTTGCACCCAATGCGATGCAATTCTGGCAATCGCACTGCGTTTTGCAATCCGTTTTGGGTTGACACCTGCAGACTGCATGGATGCCATGTGACTACCTTTCAGAGCAATGCAGGGAAACGCAGCAAAGCTTGTGCGTTTCCCTGCATCGCATCAGCATGAACCAGGGGTCATGGACTTTGTGGCTCTCATTATTGACCTCTTCCTCATCACATATAACCAAAGGAATCAAAAACAAAACAGATGAGCAGACTACATGGTACACTTTCACCATACCTTCAATTTCTGTCCAGTTCACTGCAACTTCTGCAATAGGGATCTTCAGGCACTGGGCTATATATAGGAGCTCCACATCAAACGCCCTGCAGAGGCAGGAGATACAAAATATTGATCTGGTCTATGAAAGCCAATTCAGCTGTCATCACAGTTCTGTTCAGAGACCATTTAGGAGATGAGGTCGTTAATCTGTTCAGAATCCTCTTATTATGAAGAGAAGGGTTAATTACTCACATAAGAAGGTTAGGCACAATAGTGAGAGATAGATAAATTTTTTTGAGAAAAATAAATAAAAAAATGAACGTGTTTTTTCAAAATTGTCACTCTTAGTTTATAGCCCAATAAAACAAAACAGCAGAGGTGATCAAATACCACCAAAATAAAGCTCTATTTGTGGGGGGGAAATGTATAAACATTTCATTTGGGTACAGTGTTGCATGACCGTGCAATTGTTGTTTAAAGTGCGACAGCGCTGAAGGCTGAAAAATAGCTTGGGCAGGAAGGGGGTGAAACTGCCCTGTATGTATGTATTAAAGTGGTTAATGCAAAAAAAGAGAAACAAACAAACATGTCATACTTGCCTGCTCTGTGCAATAGTTTTGCACAGAGCAGCCTGGATCCCTCCTCTATTGGCATCTTTCTATGGGGGCACCCAAGCTGAGCTGCAGTTCTGTGTGGCCATTCGCACACAGAGCCGCGGCTCGCCCTGTCCCCCGATTGGCTCACTGGCTGCGATTGACAGCACTGGGAGCCAATCAAAGCATACTGTGTGGGCAGTGTTGCTCATCTTACTTTAAAAAAGTAATTAGTTACAGTTACAAATTACTTCTCCGAAAAAGTAATTGCGTTAGTGACTCAGTTACTACATTGAAAAAGTAATTCGTTACTCAGCAAAGTAACTGAATTTTTTTTTAATATTCTACAATGCTTTGTTGAGATGATTTCCTTTCTAGAATGCAGATGACGGGCGCTTGCCAGGGAGCAGTTAGTTAATACTCCAAGACAAAAGAATGGCAGATCCTTGAGAGAAGAAAACCGGAAACAATTGGTGATCTCGTGTATATCCCAGCCTAGGTGCCTCCGTCCCACCATGTATGTGCAGCTAATAGGACTTAAAACCCTTATCCATCTGCTACATATTACATCCAAATTATAAGCTGGATTAAAATGTATGTTTATAACATGCATTCCCTTGACAATCTTACATTAGGCTTTATTAGAGTTTTCTATAGTTTGTTGATTATTTTATTTATCTTATATAAGCTTTATTGGATGCAAGGGATCTGGAATGGGGATGTCAGATTTTTCTTTGTTGTCTGATGAAGAGATTAAATCACTGACCAAAAATAACCTGCTGATCATTGGTCTGTATAGGTGTCTTGCACTTACCATGTTGACCACTAGATGTCACTGTGTACACTGTGTTGTATAGGGAACGTTTGTTCTTTGGAACATTTTGTTCCGGCCATGTGTTCTCCGGATCATTGATCAGGTTGCGCACACAGTGTGTGTGATCGATGTGAGTTGTTCCCCTCTGATAGGTCAGTGTGAGGCGGGTGGGGCTCATTGTATCCAGGGCTCCTTGCGATTGGGAGTTTTCAGACCGCGGTGACAGGCCATCACAGCGGTCACATCATTCAAAAGCGGAGTTCCACCCATATTTATGTTCACAGCGCCGGCAGAAGCAATTACTCTGTTGCCATCTAGTGGCGGTAGATGTAATTGCGGTAATGCCGCCCAAGTAATGGGAACTGCATTACCATGAGGGGAAGAGTAATCAGGTAGATTACTCGTTACCCTCAAAAGGGGCTGCGTTAGGCAACTGCGTTTATTGTAACTCCGTTACTTACAACACTGTGTGTGGGTGCAAGAACAGTGGACGTGTACAACCCATATACACTGGAGTCATTTCTGGTTTTATTTAACCATGTCCATCTAAGGCCCCCTTCCCTCAGCCACTTTACTGCTCTGCCCTGGGGGGGGGGGGGGATTGGCAAAAAGGAGGTGTAGATATCTGCACCTATTCGCTAAGAAAAAAAAAAAAAAAAAAAAAAAAACGCACACCACACCCTGTACTTTCCTATGACAGTCACATTAAAGAATGAGGAGAGAAAAGGGGCAACACTTGTGTGTGCGATTGAGGATGTCTGAGAAACGCACAATATCGAGACAGCAGTGTTTAGTTAAAGATGGCAAGTCAACTGCTGGAGACAGAAACACTGTTAATATTTAGAAAATACCACCAGATGCTAATCCCAGAGAAGGGGAATGTTAACAATCTGCTCGTAAAGATAAAAATAAATCTTCAGCTACATCAGGGTGTCCTGTCATCCTGACTGCATCACTGTTCACCTTTAAAAAGCATGCTTATAAAACCCAGAGGCTCCCATCCCAATTACCAGCAACTACACACGCTACAATTACTGGACAGACAAAGTGAGCAGATTAAATAAAGACAACCAGCTCATTAAATTCATAAATCAGTAAAACATGCAGATGTAAAAAGGGAGAGATAGATATATAGATAGATATTTTACACACACCACACATCATTTCACAAAAGTGAGTACACCTCTCACACTTTTGTATTTATTTTATGGTTTCATGTGACAACACTGAAGAAATTACACTTTTACAATGTAAAGTAGTGAGTGTGCAGCTTGTGTAACAGTGTAAATTTGCTGTCCCCTCAAAATAACTTAATACACAGCCATTACCTAACGCAGCCCCTTTTGAGGGTAACGAGTAATCTACCTGATTACTCTTCCCCTCACGGTAACGCAGTTCCCATTACTTGGGCGGCGTTACTGCAATTACATCTACCGCCACTAGATGGCAGAAGAGTAATTGCTTCTGCTGGCGCTGTGAATATGAATATGGGTGGAACTCCGCTTTAGAATCATGTGACCGCTGTGATGGCCTGTTTTTGGTCAGTGATTTCATCTCTTCATCAGACAACAAAGAAAAATCAGACATCCCTATTCCAGATCCCTTGCATCTAATAAAGCTTATATAAGATAAATAAAATTATAAACAATAAACTATAGAAAATTCTTATAAAGCCTAATATAAGATTTTAAATATAAGATTTTAAATTACAGACTCTGTAAACGTCAAGGGAATGTATATTATAAACATACATTTTAATCCAGCTTATAATTTGGATGTAATATGTAGCAGATGGATAAGGGTTTTAAGTCCTATTAGCTGCACATACATGGTGGGACGGATGCACCTAGGCTGGGATATACACGAGATCACCATTTGTTTCCGGTTTTCTTCTCTCAAGGATCTGGCATTCTTTTGTCTTGGAGTATTAACTCACTGCTCCCTGGCAAGCGCCCGTCACCTGCTTCTCAACAAAGCTTTGTAGAATATTAAAAAAAAAGTCAGTTACTTTGCTGAGTAACCAATTACTTTTTCAATGTAGTAACTGAGTCACTAACGCAATTACTTTTTCGGAGAAGTAATTTGTAACTGTAACTAATTACTTTTTTAAAGTAGGATGAGCAACACTGCTTGTTAGTGTTACAAGGTCTCAGGTGTGAATGGGGAGCAGGTGTGTTCAGTTTGGTGTTATTGGTCTCACTCTCTCATACTGGTCACTGAAAGCACAATATGGCACCATGTGGCAAAGAACTCTGAGGATCTAAAAAAAAAAAAAAAAATAATTGTTGCTCTATAAGATGACCTAGGCCAGTGATGGCGAACCTTGGCACCCCAGATGTTTTGGAACTACATTTCCCATGATGCTCAATTACACTGCAGAGTGCTGGGGCATCATGGGAAATGTAGTTCCATCTGGGGTGCCAAGGTTCGCTATCACTGGCCTAGGCTATAAGAAGATTGCCAAGAGCCTGAAACTGAGCTGCAGCACGGTGGTCAAGACCATAAAGCAGTTTAACAGGACAGGTTCCACTCAAAACAGGCCCTGCCATGGTTGACCAAACAAGTTGAGTGCACGTGCTCATCATCATATCCAGAGGTTGTCTTTGGGAAATGGATGCATGAGTGCTGCCAGCATTGCTGCAGAGGTTGAAGGGGTCAGCCTGTCAGTGCTTAGACCATACGCCACACACTGCATCAAATTGGTCTGCATGGCTGTCCCAAAAGGAAGCCTCTTCTAAAGATGATGCACAAAAAAAACCTGTAAACAGTTTGCTAAAGACAAGCAGACCACACCTGCTTGACACCATCTGAACCAAAGACAAGCGTGTCTTTGTCTACATCCAAGCATTGTGGTGGGAGAGTCATGGTCTGGGGCTGCACTTCATTGAGGGGAACCATTAATGCCAACATGTGCTGCGACATACTGAAGCAGAGCATGATCCCCCTCCCTTCGGAGACTGGGCAGCAGGTCAGTATTCCGACATAAAGAAGCCGAGGATAAAGGTGATGGACTGGTCAAGCATCTCTCCAGACCTAAACCCTATTGATCATCTGTAGGGCAGCGAAGCGCAAGGTCTTTAACACCCACCAGCTCCGTGATGTCAACATGGAGGAGTGGAAAAGGACACTAGTGGCAACCCATGAAGATCTGGAGAATTCCATGCCCAAGAGGGTTAGTGCTGCAAAATAATGTTGGCCACACAAAGTATTGACACTTTGGGCCCACTTTGGGGTGTACTCTTTTGCCAGCGGTTTACACATTAATGACTGAGTTATTTTGAGGGGACAGCAAATTTTCACTGTTATACAAGTTGTATACTCACTACATTAAATTGTAGCAAAGTGTTATCACATGAAAAGATAATAAAATAATTACACAAATTTGAGGGGTGTACTCACTTTTGTGAGATAGACACAGACATACACACACACTTTGCCAAAAAACACAAAATGACAGTGTATATAGATTTTTAGCATTGTATTGTATTCAACTTTATTAATATCATCAATTTAAAGTTAATATGAATTTATTGATGCCCATTATTGGCACCATTGGGGCAAGAAAAGCTCAAGAAAAAAGGCATTCCTCAGTCTCTAACCATCTCTTGTATCAGGGCTACAATCTCTTACTTAAACACACTGCTAATAGTATCAACTAAAATTCCATTTGGTGCTCCTCTAGCAGACACGATAAAACAGATAAGATGCAGCATGCCTGTGCACATAAGATGGAGCCTCACCAGTGCCTATGGATGCAGCCTGACTGTGGCGATCTCCTGCTGTGTCACAGAGCTGGATTCGAATTTCCCGAGCCGCAGTAACAATGTCCCGCCTTCTGTGATCACATCACACTGATTCAATGTCCCAGCATTGGATCAATGTGCCGTCTATCACCTCCCTTTCCTGACACAGGGAGATTGCTGCTCTGCAGGGAGAGGAGGAGGGGGTGAGGCCAGAACCTCGAGCTGCCAGCATGACACCACGCAATGGGTGACACAGCCACCTCTACAGCGCATGCGGTATTATCAGTACCTTTTTTCTTTCGGCAATATGCTGAAAACACCATTTTCGGCGCATCATATAATATAAAAAATTAGACATGCAATCTCAGTTTCTGTTTAAATTTTAACTGCAGTTTCAGACAGGAACTTTGTCCTTCATCAAGGTGCCACTTGATACGCTTATTTGGAACTTTTTTTTACCAAAGATATGTAGCAGAATACATATTGGCCTACATTTATGAAGAAATCTATATCTATCTATCTATCTATCTATCTATCTATCTATCTATCTATATATATATATATGAAATTTAGGGCTTTATCATTAATAGTAAAAAAAAAAAATATGTGATCAAATACCACCAAAAGAAAGCTCTATTTGTGGGGGAAGAGACAATATAAAATTCCATTTGAGTAGTTGAATTCTGTTAGAGTCCCTGTCCCCAAATCTCAGCACCTAGCACTAAAGAGTAAGTAAATTCAGAAGCCCTTCTTGGGTCTCAATTCTGCCAGCAGTCTCTAATAGCAAAGAATTAGCTTTACTATGAAATAAGGGAACTCTGGGGTGTCATGTTCAGTCCTCACATCAAGAGAGCTCAGGAGGGGGGAGAGGTAATTATGTGCCATTACAAACCTGCTTGTACAGAACATGAGGGCCCATTAAGGGTACGTACACTACAGAAAAACTTTCCAAAATAAAACAACAACAAAAAAAAAAAAAAAACACATACCATCATCAATTCTATTAGGTAGTTTAGCATTAATCCCACTAATATAATAATAATGTTAAAGTGGAAACTCACCATCGATCAACATGAAGAGCTGTAAATGTGCGTGCAGCAGCTTCTCTTGTAAACAATTTGAAGCCACACTGTGTGTCTTTGACACCGCGTACACATAAAAACCAGACGAGGAAATGGAAGCCATACATAAGGAAGGTCCTGAACATAGAACGCTGAAAAAAAAAAAAAAAAAAAAAAAAAGAAGATATATAAAATAATAGATATGAAAAAACAAACAAAAAAACACCACACAAAAACGGCCCTGTGTCCCATTACAGTAAAGCCACTGAATTTTAATTTGTAATTTAGCAGGGACCGGCAGAGTTTTAAACCATCCCAGGTTGTCTGGTGGTATTGTTGTTTTTTTTGTATGTTTGTTTGTTGGTTTGTCTTAAACCCCAAAAAAAGAAGGAGATTCAAACCATCTATTGGCAGGCTAATCGTGTCCAAGTTGATCCATCAATAGACTTGGGTACAACCAGCATGTCAGATTTTTAGTATGCGATTACTGCAGGAGGAATTACCCCATCCACACTGACTGTTGATGGGAAAATAAAACGATGCATCATCTATGGCCCGCTTAAGGATTTTGCCTTAAAATGCATGGATTCTTGTTAGCAATAGTCCATAAAGATGATCCGCAGAACAGCTATTGCTCTAAAATCTTGCTTTTTATTCAGGAAACCAGTGTAAAGTATGCAGATGTATTTAGTTAACACTTTTCAGCATACACAGTTGAAAGCCGTGTAGACTGAAACGTGTCAACTAATTGCATACTGTACACTGTGGTTTCCTGAATAAAAAGCAAGATTTTAGAGCAATAGCTGTTGTGCGGATCATCTTTATGGACTATTGCTCTCAGATGGGTGACTGTGGATCAGGCACATGTGAGCTCGGCTGATGGTGGACCATATGGGTAGTAGCACTGAAATCTGTATTAATGGATATTTGCTGCTTTTTTATGGATCTAAATTTAGGGATTTCCACCATAAACTAACTAAATCTAACTCAAAGCAAAAATCACAAATTTTTTATTTATTTATTTTTTCAGCAGCCAATCCGATCTCCAATGGCAGATGCTGTGTGCAGGACACAGCCGACAACAGCTGCGAAATGCCTGGGAAGGGATGTCACTCATACACTTACCATGGGGCCTCTTGTTGTCGCCGCCTCTCCTGTACACTCCCACACAGAGAAGCAGTTGCCAACAGCTCATCGTGGGACTGGATCGGCTGCAGAAAATATATGCATAGTGATTTTTGCTTTACAGGGTTAGTTAGTCTTAGAATGTGGCTTGCCAATAGACTAATGCCGTGTACACACGATCATTTTTTGTGATGAAAAAAAACGACGTTTTCTGTGAAGTAAAAAACGACGTTTTTGAAACGTCACTTTCAAAGACGATGTTGCATACACACCATCGTTTTTTTCACAAAAAGCGAGGTTACGTTCACCACTCTTTTCCATTGAAGCTCGCTTCATAACTAGCTTCTGGGCATGCGCGGGTTGAAAAACGTCGTTTTAAACGACGTTTTTGCTACACACGGTGACTTTTTGTGAAACAAAAAACGACGTTTTGAAAAACGACACAAAAAATTCAAGCATGTTGGAATTTTTTTTTTGTCGTTTTTTGAAAGACAAAAAACGACGTTTTGCCCACACACGATCAATTTAAATGACGTTTTAAAAAACGACGTTTTTTTCCATCGCAAAAAACGATCGTGTGTACGCGGCATTAGAGTTTGTTTTTGATTGAACTTCTACTTTCATTGATCTAAATGGAAAATGCAGGTCAGCACATAATAAATGCAGAACATTTCCCAATGCACTGCAAACCCAACTCCCTGTATGGAACATGTCCAATATTTGCTCCTGTCCTGGAGTATTGGAAAATGCATTGTGTGAATACATCCTTAGGGTCCATTTGCATTAGGACTATGCCCTACATTTTTCAGTTCAACACATACAACTACACCACAATATATAAATGCAAAAGTCAAACCAGTCATTTGAAAATGTCTTTAGAAATAAAAAGCTTAGTTAAGAAAAAATAAATATTATATATTTTCTAAGTATTGCAGCGCATCTTAAAAATGCAACACAGCTTGCAAATGAATGTCAAAACGTGTGTGTTTAAAGCCATAACGTGTATATAGACGTATTGCATCCTAAAGTGGTTTACCGAAATTATGGGCGAAGCCATCAGCCATAACCCCGATATTTTTTTTTTTTAACCGGAATAACTGGATTTCTCATGAAAGAGTTCCGAGTAGCTCATGAGCCTCTGGAACAATTTCAGAAGTGGTGGGAGGAGACACCCTCTTCCGCCACGCAAAAAGGCATTTCTTGGGCTTACCATTTCCGCTGGCTCGCCCCAGAAAGATCCGATGGTTCAGCTGGATGATCACAAAGGGGGATCAAAGACAGGATCGTCTCTGATCGCCTCTATGGCCTTGGAGGAATGAAGCAATGTCATACTGTCACTTCCGGCCCAGGGTGGAAGGAAACAATTATTTATTTAAAAACAAAAAGATCTTATCTTTTTACGCAAGGTAGGAGAAATTTGGGATCTTTTTGACCCCAGATATCTCCATAAAGAGGACCTGTATTACAAGGAATGTTTACATTCTTTGTAATAGGAATAAAAAATGACCATAAAAAATAAAAATCATAATAATAAGTGCCCCCAAGGCATATGTAAATGGTGTTTGCACCACACATGTGAACCATCGCCGCGAACATTAGAGCAAGGGCAATAATTCTAGCACTGGACCACCTTTGAAACTCTAAACTGGTAACCGGTACACATTTTTAAAGTTACGCTTATGGAGATTTTTAAGTATTGTAGTTTGTCGCCATTCCACAACATTTTAAAGTGTGATGTGTTCGTTATCCATTTCCACTGCGTAACATCAGATTTTACACGAAAAATAAATAAATACGTTTTCCAACTCATTAAAGTGGATTTTTCCCCAAAAATCAGATGGCAGCTCTCCTTTTCCACCCTTTACTGCAAAAGGACAGCTGAATTTACACAGGTCGCTCTAAGCAACCCTTCCAATACGTTTCTTCCCCCCCCCCCCCTTCTTATACACAGGAGGCACACTGTTGGATGTGGCAGTAAAAATACAATGCATGAAATCAGCCAAATTGCTTTTGCCATACCATCTTGTCAAAACTGCAGTATTTGTTTTTAGTAGCCTTGATAATTTAGCATGGCTAAACGCAGCACAGGACGTTCTAAGTTTAGGGGTTATCTTGGGTCACCATTACAGTAGTCAGGGATTCGGAGCCAAGTTGTGGGGTTGTGCCAAAATCTTGAGCAGATTGGGGAGGGGGGCGGTTAGGTACTTTCAAGTATAGGTAGCACCAGGACTCGTTTCCCCTAATTTTTGGTGCTTGGCCACTCCAGAAACCATTGCCATCACTTGGGTGTGGAGAATAAGTCTTTAGCTCCGATAATCTTGACTATCCACAGTGCTTCCTCTGTCTCAAACAGAATAGCATGGGGTCAAAAAGGAAGGAGAGTACATGAAGCTGGTTAGAGTTGCAGTTAATGGGTTGTAAAGGTAAAAAAAAAGTAGTTTCCTTTACCTTAGTGCAGTCCTCCTTCACTTACCTCATCCTTCCATTTTGCTTTTAAATGTCCTTATTTCTTCTGAGAAATCCTCACTTCCTTTTCTTCTGTCTAACTAAACACAGTAATGCGAAGCTTTCTCCCTGGTGTGGGAGGAGTGTCAGGACACTCTACTTTGCAGATAGAGAAAGGAGCCATGTGTTAGTGGACGTCCTGACACTCCTGCTCGCCCCCTCCACACCAGGGGGAAAGCCTTGCATTACGGTGTGGAGTTACAGACAGAAGAACAGGAAGTGAGTATTTCTCAGAAGAAAGAAGGACATTTAAAAGCAAAATCGAAGGATGAGGTAAGTGAAGGAGGACTGCACTAAGGTAAAGGAAGCTATTTGGGGGGGGGGGTACCTTTACAACCCATTTAAGAAAGCCTACAGCTTTGTTCTGCTTGCAGAAAGCACAGGTTCCCTTTTTTCACATTTTAACCTTTAAAGGCAAGGATTCTCACAGGGAATATAGAGGAGCAGTTTTTCATTCGTATTTTGCACTTTGAGGCAATTAAAATGAAATCCGCAAAATTGCATTTCCAAATTTATTGAAGAATTAAAATGCCGTTTCCTTGTACTAATGTAAGCACCGAAGACGTGGTCTATCCATACTATCTGTGTATAGAACAAAGCCAAGAGATGTCCGTTACTGCTTTTTCTGCAAAGTGCTAGAGGTAAAAGTTCAGGTGTTCTTATTCTTGACCAAAATATAAAGCTATTGCCCATCTACAGGGATGTAAAAGTGCAGGAGATTTCACCATTTTTTACAACATTGAAGATGTGATTATAACAAGCAGATCCTCTAAGGAATCTTCTGAAATGTCTGTGTGTACAGTAAAGCAGCAGGCAAAAATATTCAATGAACATTTGCTAAAAACTCTTGAAATGTAAATAACTGGCAGAGCCGAGGTTCTTCTCTCCACCAAACATTGGACAATACAAGCACAATAGCCAATGTGCTCTTTTGCAACTTTTTTTTTTACCTTTTTACTTTATTTCATAACTATGGTTAATAAAGGGTTCAATACTGTAAAATGTTTTACCTGGGCTATAGAATCCTGCTCTAGGTGCGCTCGTGACCCGCACGATATTGCCAAGTTTTCCTAGTTTGAAAAAACAGAAACATGTTCTAATGATAGAAAAATTTGCAACGTTAGCATCATAACAGCACATCTATAATGTATAAAAAAAAAAAAAAGGAGCAAAATTAAAAACTCTCGTTTAAAGTACAACTAAAAAGGAACACATTGTTTCTTTGGTTTTGGATAGAGTGGAGAGATTAGAACCCGTCAGTTTTTAATACGGTCTGTGCACCTGTTAAGGAGATTTGCCCTCTCCATTTATCCCGTTCACCATTATCATTGTAAGTGAAAGTCAACGACAATCCCAAACGTTTGGGATGTCCTCAGAACAGGAACAGTGGGGATATCTTTCAATGCAGTCATTATTTCTGGTGACAACCAGGGATTCCCTCAATTTATAGGGATTTCCTGTCACTTGCCGTTATTGGCTATGGGACAGGAAGTGAAAAGGAATCTCCCCAATGGGACACACATGGCAAAAATAAACCAACAGGGGTTATAACATTAAAGAACTTAAAGGATAAGTTCACCTTTCATAACATGTTAGACCCATATTCAGGGTGTAACATGGTTTTGAATGCACTGGACCCCGAGCCCCGCTGTGACAGCAGACCGGGAATCTTCTCCTCCTGTCTGCTACCACAATTCAAAATGTGTGGCAGCAGACCCGGCATTACCCATTCACAGTCCTCTGTAAATGGAAAACTACAAGCTCCGGCAGCCTTTGCATCTGTGGGCTTGTAGTTTTCAATGAACTACCATGGCGCTGTGAGCACTGTGGTAGTTCGCCAAGTCTCCCGTCAGAATGTATTGGCTTGCGCGTAGGAGGTAAGAGAATGCAGATACACCGACAGGCCTGCATTGCATTAGTGATCTGCTGATCGCAGGTGCAATGCTTTACAGGCTGCAACGAAAAAACCTACAAAAAAATAAAAAAAATAATAATATTATTATTATTATTAATATGTGCATCCATTTTTCAAAAGTGAACATATCCTTAATCTATCTAAAACAAAAATAAAATAAAAAACGGGGGTGGGGGAAGGGTTTGCCTTAAAGCTGTCCATAGACCAAGCAACCTGGGTTGCATGAATGACAATCACTTTTTGATTCATGCACAATGGCTCCACAGGTGGGATTGCCCCATCAACACCGACTATGTTGATGGGGAATCCCTCCTGTGGAGCCATATGTTCTCCTGGTGGGGAAAGCCGTCCCAGCCAGGAGAACACAGCGATTATTGCTAGCAGCTGAACCAGCCAAGATTCAAACAATCCAGCCTTAGTGCTAGCTAAAAGATCTTCCATGCCAAAACAATAAAAGAACACTCACTGGCCAGGGTTTTAGACTCTCAAGCCCATCTTCAGCACTTTTTAGATCTTCAAACTTGGTGGCACCATCAGCATCGGCCATTAACACAGTCCTGCCTCGTGACACCAGAATTCCCTAAAAAGATATATAAAAAAAAAAAAAGGAAGATTAAAACTCCTTAAAAAGAAAAAAAAAGGGGGGGGGGGGGAGATGCTTACACAGCGCTTACATATCTTGTGAGCTCTGTTCTCTGCAGCAGTAAAGGCCATTCCTGGCTAATGCTGCATAAAAAGGAAGGAGGGACCCTACTTGTGTGACTAGCTGGATTCTAGATACTTAGGGTAATTTAAGGGCTAGCCTTAAAGGGGTTGTAAACCTTTGTTTTTTTCACCTTAATGCATCCTATGCATTAAGGTGAAAAAACACCTTGCAATGTCCAGCCCCCCAATTTCTGAGGGCACGATCCTGCATCATTCTCCATGCCCGATCGGCTCTTCATTGGATAGATCAATAGCACCGCAGCCATTGGCTCCCTCTGCTGTCAATATAATGACGCTGCCGCCAGGGGAGAGGGCAGGGCCGAGTCATAAAATCGGCGGCTATGGAGAGAGCTTCCCAGAAGGGGTTAACTCTTGCGGGGAGGAGCCACAAGAGCAGCCGTGGGACCCCAGAAGAGGACGATCAGAGCCACGCTGTGCAAATACAACTGCACAGTGGAGGCAAGTATGACACGTTTGTTATTTAAAAATAAATAAAAATAAAGTGAACTTTTAGTGTCACTACAGAATTTGAGTTTTTAGGAAGAACCCCCTGCCAACATCAAAACCCTGGTGGAAACTTGTTGGAACAAGGTGCTCTACTGGTTCTCTCTACCAGACTGAGGCTGCTGGGGGTTGGCATTTCAAAGCTCCAATTTTCTTCTCTGCTTTGGGTTTGCCTCTTGTGCTACTTTTCAGAATGTTCTCCATCTGTGCAGAGGCCACTTGGACTGATACAAGTGGGAGAAAAAAAAAAAAAAGTCAGACTGGCAACCAAGGGTCTATTCTCCCAGGATTCAAATGTACGGTAACTCGTGTATGACATCACTTCTGGGTCCCCGTTTACAGTTTCCCGGAAAACAATGTAGTGTGGTCTGCACTGCATTACATTCAGTTGAGCTCATGGGGAGAGAAGCAGGGTCTTTTATACCCTGCATGTCTGCCTAAAGAGAACCTGTCAACACACACAGGGAAGTCCCCTATGTGAGGGGAAAAAAAATAAAGTATTTTTGGAGTGCTTGCGCATTAAAACGTTGATTGTGGTACACATTACAATCCCTGTGCACAGCAGAATCAGAGCAATAATTCTAGCACCAATTCAACCGCCTCCATAATTCTAAACTGATAGACCTATAGGGGGCTTTTAAAGGAGTCTATAGACAAAGATAGGGCACTGAAGTTTGGCTCCTAGATTCACAGCAAATTTGTCAAGTCCTGCCAAAGTGTATTAACTTGCAAACTTCAATTCTGGATGAACACTGATACGCGATACCACAATCTTACAATTTTCCTGACTCTGCTCGCTGCCATAAAAAGGGCTTTTCTAGGGGAGGTGGAAGCCCCTCAGTTTGCGATTCCTCAAAAGTGGGAAATCGTCTTAATCCCTTCAAATTTTACTACAGTGCCACCTGCTGGTCAAGCCTGTTATTGCAGCACAATCTGAAAACACTATGTGGAATGGCTGGCTGTGTTTGGATACTCCTCTGCAGGGAAGAAAAACGGATTATCCGAAAATAAATGCACAATTATGGTTTTATTTGTAAACCAAGTTATTATCCCTTGCTGAAAACCTGTAGTTGGTTGACAGCCATGCAAAACTTGCGGGATTACCCAAGAATATTTCTTCAAAAAAGGGGAAAGGATAGAGAGAAATTATACATATTTACATAAAATACAGTACTCAGTGAAAATATGAATCAGTACCCTAGTAAAGAACCAGAGTGTTTATTATGCAGTACGACAGACTTCCCAAAAATATTCCTCATTAACATTAAAAAGTAATTGTCCTTTTTATGGACATTTTTTGAAGTACACTAACCCCCATCCTAGCTCTTTCATAATCTCACCCCAGCGGTTTTCTTGCCTCAGGTAGTCAGCCGCGGTGACGTTTACAGTATCTCGCTGTAATTCATTCAATACTGGCCTGCATATGTTTGGGAGACATCCAGGTACAAGTCTATGATTACTATGCAGGCGTGTCAGTGTTAGGGAGAATGGCGGCTAAACGCCGTCTGCCTGAGGGGGGTAAGCAGCTGCGGGGGTTATAGTATATACAGTAGGAGCTTTGTATACTTCTTAATGAAAGGCCAAGTTCACCTTTAGAACATGCAACACCGGTATGTATTTAGGGTGCAACATATTCCAGCACAGCGCACACACCCCTGGGCGGGGGGGGGGGATTGTTTATCTCCCCCAAAACACAAACCTCATAACAATACTATCACTGGAGGAATGTCAAAACATTCACCCAGCCATAATGAATTTTGCCTAGGATTGGTCCAATTTGATTTTCTATGATCTTCAGCTTCATCTAGTTGCCAGAATGTGGCATTTTCCTGATTGTGTCAAGTACCACATTATGGCCACTAGATGGAGCTGGCGATCATAGGAAATAATCATACTAGACAAAATACGGCCACAATTGTACTATGTAACCACTCAGTATCGATCAGTATAGGGAGATCTTATTAGGAGGTAAATATACCCAAGAGTTGGAACTCTTTGTTTAAGTGGTTAAAAACTCCACTTTTGAACTTGTACCTACCTAATACAGCTTACCTGCAGGTACAGTGTGCATCTCCTAAACTTGTGGTGTTTAGGAGATATCCACATAGTATGCAGCCAGAGACGTCACCAGTGAAGGCGCTCTGAAGAGACAGCAGACTCTAATGCCGTCTCTTCAGAGCTCTACGCCTTGGCTACCGCATGCATGTGTGGGAGCGGTGTCATCGTGGCTCAGCCATTCAAGCAGCCACAGTCCCCGAACCCAGAAGTCCCATCAGCGGCGATAGCTTGACACTGGAGGGCTTCGCTTTAAAAAGTAATGAACAAAGTTAGGATTTGCTCACCATCCGCACAGCTCCACCTTTGCCACGATTCTTTACTAGTGTGAGCACCCGAACCTTTTCACTTCCATACTTTTTTGAGTAGTTCAAGGCAACCTGAATAAAAAACAAAAAGAAAAACAGAGTCCTGGAGCGTTTACACAAAATACATTTAATTTCCACTCAGACAGGTATTTATAGTAAAAACCGAGTTTCCAAACCAATTAGGAGTTTTAATGAGACGCAGTAAGATTTGTTCCTCACGGATATGTATAATAAAATATTTTGCGAGTTTCTACTATGAGCACGTAGGTCAGTACAAAAAAAAGGTAAGTATTTTGGTGCCGGTCACATTAGAAAATAAAATGGCCAATTTACGATGAAGGTCAGCCGTTTTGGGCAACCTCAGGCGGCGTACAGACGATCGGACATATCCGATGAAAACGGTCCGCGGACCATTTTCATCGGATATGTCCGATCAGGAGTTTGATCCGATGGCGTGTACACACCATCGGATCAAATTCCCCGCCGCCGGACGGCACGGTGACGCGGCGGTGACGTTGACGCCGCCGCGTCACCGCCACGTCACCGCACCAGGAAGTAAAACACTTCCACGCATGCGCCGAATCCATTCGGCAGCGGCGCGGCGGCGGTGGGGGGCCGACATGTCTGCTGGTAAGTGTACTAACCAGCAGACATGTCGGGCGGACAGATTCCACCGGATAGATTTCAAAGCTTGCTTTGAAATCTGTCGGGTGGAGAAATCTGTCCGCTAGCCCATACACACGAGCGGAGATGTCTGCTGAAACGGTCCATCGGACCGTTTTCAGCGGACATATCCCCTCGTGTGTACGCCGCCTCAGAGGACAGACCAGGGCCCTATAAACTGAGAAGAACCAATCATTGCAAATTGCTGTAAATGTAAACATTTTCTGTAAAATTAGCAAATAAAACTATACCGACAACTACATCAAAAGGTTACAGTATTATTGTTTAATATTATTATTATATTATTATTTGTTCCACTGGAGAGAACAGAATGAATGGAAGAGCAATTTTATTTTTAAAAGCCTGCGGTGTGTAAACACACTTCAAAACTTCACCCAGTGCCAAAAAAAAGTGCACAAAGAATGATACAATGATACACAAAAACGTACAATGGGTGTACACATAGACCTCTTAAATCGAAGGAACTTGCCCTGATTCCCCAGGGCGTTAGGCTCCAGATGGATACTGAGGTACTTACACTTGGTCCATTTGGCTGAAACCAGACAGACCCCATCCTTTGTAGGGTCTGCCAAAACAGACCCACCCAAGTACTAGCCCTAGAGACAGATGCAGAAAAGAGTGTGCAAAGTGCAGTGACCTTGGTGTCATAACTCAAGTGATCCGCATCACTGAGACTATGGCACCCCTGGACTGCCACTCCAGGGGCACATACACCAATGGCTTCTTTCAACCCCTGGCCCTGAGCCAGACCAGTGCAGCCCCATCCCCACCAGAAAGGCATCGGAGCTTTGGGAGAGATCTGCAATTGTCTATTTTTTTTGTTACCTGTGTTGTTTTATCAGAACTTCCATCATCTACAACGATGACCTCATATTTGAAAGACGGACGTTGCTTCTGTAACAAAAACAAACACACAATTAATAGGTTTTCAGGAATATATATTATATACATACACACAGAAAAAGTATTGAACATGCTAACTAGAATGTATTTAATACTTGGTACAATCCTTTGTTAGTAATGAGAGCTTTAAGACGCCTCCTGTATGGAGAAACTAGTCACATGCATTGCTCAGGCATTTTTCCATGGGTCTCTTCTATGAACTTTGAAGTTATTTCCATATATTTTCTATTGGATTCAAGTCACGTGATTGGCTGGGACATTCTAGCAGCTTTATTTTTTATTCTTTGAAACCAATTAGGACTTTACATGGCTTTGTGTTTGGTATCATTGTCTTGTCAAAATGTCCAACCATGTTTCATCGTCATCATCCTGGTAGATAGAAGCAGATTTTCATCAATAATGTCTTGGTACATTTTTCCATTCCTCCTTTCTTCAATGACATGAAGTTTGCCAGTACTGTATCCTAAAATACAGCTCCACACCATGATGTTCCCACCTCCAAACTTCACTGTTGGTATGGGGGTGTTTCTGGGGTGATGTATAAAGGGGATAAAAAGTAGAGGCTTTATTCTATAAAACCCTGAGAGTAGAATATCCACTTCCATACCAGGCACTTACGCACCTTCCCGCCCAAGCCAATTTTCAGCTTTCAGCACTGTCGCACTTTGAATGACAATTGCGCGGTCATGCTACACTGTATCCAAACAAAATTGCCGTCCTTTTTTCCCCACAAATAGAGCTTTCTTTTGGTGGCATTTGATCGCCTCTGCGGTTTTTATTTTTTGCGCAACAACTAATAAAAGACTGAAAATTTAGAAAAAAATACATTTTTATTTTTTTCTGTTAACTTTTTTGTAAATAAAGGGATTTTTAATAACAGCTTACCTGTAAAATCCTTTTCTTGGAGTACATCACGGGACACAGAGCGCATAGTCATTACATATGGGTTATATGGGTACCTTCAGGTGTGGACACTGGTGTAATCAACTTCACAGGAAGTTCCTCCCTATATAACCCCCTCCCACTGAGAGTGCTTTAGTTTTGTAGCAAGCAATTTCTCTGAGGTTACACAATGTTCCCCAAAAAGAGGGGTGGGAGCTCTGTGTCCCGTGATGTACTCCAAGAAAAGGATTTTACAGGTAAGCTGTTATTAAAAATCCCTTTTTCTTGATCGTACATCACGGGACACAGAGCGCATAGTCATTACATATGGGATGTCCCAAAGCAATGCTCCATGAAGGGAGGGAGACCGTAAGGCCAAAAATAGCCAAACAGAAAATATATCAGGAGGTAAAATAGCTCCACCAACAGAAAAAAGGGGCGTGAA
This sequence comes from Rana kukunoris, assembly GCA_029574335.1. NCBI lineage: Eukaryota > Metazoa > Chordata > Amphibia > Anura > Ranidae > Rana > Rana kukunoris. The sequence continues at coordinate 77,589,448 of CM056050.1, read as the reverse complement.
CCGGGCCAGAGGATTCTATACTGCTGCCCGTAGGACCGCCTGCCCAAATGCTGCGTCCGCAGCCTTTGTGACGTCCAACTTATAAAATTTAGTAAACGTATGTACGGAAGACCAGGTTGCCGCTTTGCAAACCTGTGCCATAGAGATCTGATAGTGTGCCGCCCAAGAGGCACTCATGGCCCTCGTAGAATGGGCCTTAACTGATAAGGGCGGTGGAACGCGCTTCAGACCATAGGCCTGAAAAATCAGCTGCTTAATCCACCTAGCCAAGGAAGACTTGGCAGCCGGCTGACCCTTCTTGGGGCCATCCGGAAGAACGAAAAGCACATCTGTTTTCCGAATCTTTTCTGTAGCCTTGAGATAAACCCTCATGGCTCGGACCACATCCAAAGTATGAAGCAATCTTTCCTCTCTGGACTGGGGAGTAGGAAAGAAGGATGGTAGGACTAGGTCCTGATTCAAGTGAAAACTGGATATGACCTTAGGAAGGAAAGAAGGCTGAGGCCGCAGAACCACTCTGTCCTTATGCAGAATCAGGTACGGTTCCCTGCAAGACAAGGCTGCCAGCTCGGAGACCCTTCTGGCCGAAGCCATAGCCACCAAGAAAACCAACTTTCGGGTTAGCAGCACAAGAGGGATTTCTGTCAGAGGTTCAAACGGCTGCTTTTGTAAAGCTGACAAGACCAGATTTAAATTCCAGGGGCAGAGGGGAGCTCTAATAGGGGGATTTACATGCAAGACCCCCTGCAAAAAGGTTTTCACAAGCGAATGTGTGGCCAAAGGCCTTTGAAACCATATCGATAAGGCAGACACCTGCCCCTTTAGAGTACTAAGAGCTAACCCCTTGTCAACGCCAACCTGGAGGAATCGCAAGATCCTGTCAATAAAAAACTTGCGAGGATGCCCTCCTTGAGACTCGCACCACTCCACATAGGTTCTCCAGACTCTGTAATAGATATTTCTAGAGACTGGCTTTCTGGCTTGAATTAACGTAGATATGACTTGGGCAGAGAGGCCTCTGCCCTTAAGAATTAGAGATTCAGCCGCCAAGCCATCAAATTTAGCTGCTGTGAAGCAGGGTGGTAGATCGGGCCCTGAGACAGCAGATCTGGGCGCAGGGGGAGTGGCCACGGTGCCCTTACTGACATCCTCACGATGAGTGCGTACCAAGCCCTTCTGGGCCAGGCTGGGGCCACCAGGATCACCGGCCTGCGCTCCACCCTGATCCTTCGTAGAAGGCGGGGAATCATCTGTAGTGGAGGGAACGCATACAGGAGAGAAAACTGGTGCCAGGGGCAAACCAACGCATCGGTCCCGTAGGCCGAGGGGTCCCTGGCTCGGGATACGAATTTGTCCAATTTCTTGTTGAATCTTGTTGCCATGATGTCCACATCGGGAACTCCGAATCTTTGGCAAATCTCTTGGAATACCTGGGGGTGAAGAGACCACTCTCCCGGGAGTAACTGTTGACGACTCAAAAAATCTGCTTGAGAATTGTCTATCCCTGGGATGAACACTGCTGAGATGCAGGGTACATGGGCTTCGGCCCATGAAAAAAATCAGGTTTACTTCCCTTTGAGCCGCCAGGCTCCTTGTGCCCCCCTGGTGGTTTATGTATGCCACCGCCGTGGCATTGTCGGACTGTATCCTTACTGGCAGACCCTGCAGGGGGAGAGTCCAGGCGACCAGGGCCAACCGAGCAGCTCTGATCTCTAGGACATTGATGGGAAGCATACTTTCTGCCTCTGACCACTGTCCCTGCTGGGTCCGTTTTCCTAAGATTGCCCCCCAGCCTGTTAGGCTGGCATCTGTGGTTACTATTTTCCACGAGATGGGGCAAAAGGTTTTCCCTTTTGATAATTTTTGAGGGATCAGCCACCAGTACAGGCTGTGCCTGACTCCTGGGGAAAGAACTAATGGACGGTCTAATGCCTGTATGGACTTGTTCCAAGCAGAGAGAATAGCTGCCTGAAGAACTCTGGTATGGATCTGGGCATAGGGCGCTGCTTCGAAGGCGGCCACCATCTTTCCCAGCAGTCGCATGCATAGGCGAATAGTCGGCTTCTTTTTGCCTAAGACTATTTGAATCGTTTGAATCAACGACCTGATCTTCTTTTGAGGTAAAAATACCCTCTGGCATTCTGTATCTAACCGAAAGCCTAGATATTCCAACTGTCTTGTGGGTTGTAACCTTGATTTTTCTTGGTTCACAATCCACCCGAACTCTTCTAGATGCCGCACTGTGCGGACTACTGCATGATTGAGGTTGGAAGCTGAACTGTCGATAACCAGGAGATCGTCCAGGTATGCTAGGACCAAGATGCCTTCTGTCCTTAGGACGGCTAGCACCGGGGCTAACACCTTTGTGAATACCCGTGGAGCTGTTGCCAACCCGAAAGGGAGGGCTACGAACTGGTAATGACTTTGATTTATCGTAAAACGAAGAAACTTGTGATGTGCTGGGTAAATCGGCACATGCAGATATGCATCCTTTATGTCTATAGATGCTAGGAAGTCGCCCTGATGCAGGCTGGCTGTCACTGAACGTATGGAGTCCATACGAAAGGTCTGAATCCTTAGAAAGCGATTTAGGCGTTTGAGGTCTAATATAGGCCTGACGTCGCCATTGGGTTTTGGTATGACAAAAAGGTTGGAGTAGAATCCCAGACCCCATTCTTGGGTTGGTACTTCTACAATTACTCCTTGGAGCAAGAGGCGATCCAACGCCCTTACGAGAGAGAGGCCCTCTTTAACGGGTCGCTTGGAAGACTTGACCCCTGAAAATGAGGAGGGGGGATTTCTCGAAACTCTAGTTTGTAGCCTGAGGCTACTACGGACCGAACCCAAGCGTCGGGAATTCTGGCCTTCCAGACTTCGGAGAAAAACTGAAGTCTTCCCCCCACCCAAGAGAGTGGGGGCACCCCTTCATGAATCTGACTTGATGACTGGTTTAGCCGGCTTGCGAGACCAGGGCCTCTTGTTTGCCGCGGCTTGTCCCTGTGGGCGACTATTAACTGCTGAACGCCCGGGAGGCCGTCGATACTGACGAGAAGTCGAAGGGGCCGAGCCTACAATGGCCTGTCGTTTAAACGTGGGCCCACGCGGTCTTTTCTTGACCGGTAAGGAAGTACTTTTTCCACTTGATATGGTGTGGATATATTTATCTAGGTCTTCCCCGAATAGTCTTCCCCCATGAAAGGGAAACCCTGCTAAAAGCTTTTTGCAGGGTGCCTCTGCTGACCAGTTCTTTAGCCACAAAAGACGACGCATGTGAACTATCAGTAGAGATGAACGGGATGCCTGTTGGATGGAGTCCTTAATAGCATCTATTGCAAAGCAGAGAGCCCTAGGGAATTCTGCTAATTCATGAGTATGCTGAGCCGGCATGTCCTTTTAATATATGTTTTGCCTGATCCTTCAAGGCCTGACAAACACCAATGGCTGCTACTGCTGGCTGAACCATGGCACCTACTGAGGTGAAAGCTGCTTTCAGTAGGGTCTCGAATTTCTTGTCGACCGGATCCTTGAACATATGGACATTTTCAACCGGACAAGTCAGGGATTTATTCACGCAGGAAATGGCTGCGTCCACTGTAGGGAGAGCCCATTTCTTTACATATTCCTCTTCCATAGGGTAGAGAATAGAGAATCTTTTAGGAGGGACAAAGATTCTATCAGGTCGAGCCCAATCCTGGTAAATCACGTTCCGCAGAAGGGGGTGCATTGGAAAAGATGCACAAGTTAATGGAGCCTTTAAAGAACCCAATGAGGATACCTCCGGGGCTACTAGTTCTGGCACTGGAAGTTTAAAGGCAGTGCGAACCATATCTGTCAAAGACTGGATCCACAGGCCCTCCGCTTGAGAGGCCGAAAAATATTCATCTATAGTGGAATTTTCCCTGTCTGAACCGTCGGGACTTGGGTCTGCCTGATCCCCTTGTGGGTCCCGTTCCTCTGAAGAGGAGACCTCCGCATCTGAAAACCCCACACTGGGTGAGGGGGATCTAGCCCGCTTGCTACTTGGGCAAGGACGGGAAAACAACGCAGTTAACCTTTTCTCTAGCCCACACATGGTGGCTGCTAGCATTTCTTCCGTCACGTAAACGGGAATGGGTGGATCGGGGGCCGCCTCTGCCCCCAGCACCCCCAATGGCTCTTGTACTATGCCACTCGGTGTCCTGACTGGCGAGGGTGGGGCCGTAGAAGCCTGGCCCAAATCCTCTGACCCCGATGGAGACCCCTTTTGCTTTTTGGCACCTTTAGCAGCCTTGGCTGGTCCAGATCCCTTTGGAGCCATTGTACAACCTTGGGTCACCCCTATAGCCAACACCTGACTGTTGCAGCTAGGAGTAACCAATATGAGGGCAGGTATGAGGAAAATGAAAAAGAACTAATTTCTGTCTTTTTCTTTTTTTTTTTTTTTTTTTTTTTCCAAAAATTTTTTTTTTTTTACCCGCCTGGGAGGTGGCAATACTGAGGAAACCTGTGAGTATTGACACACCAATGCCCGTTAGCCGGAGTCCAAGGTAGACTCAGATACTGCTGGATCTAAGGCTGAGTCCCTTTAAGCAAAAAAACTTTTTTTTTTTTTTTTTTTCTGGTCAATAGTGGACCTAAGTCCTAGACCTGAAGATCCACAAAACCGCCACTAGGTGTCCCTGTGTGGCCAAAAGACCCAGCTGCACGCTCTGTATCCTTTCTTCCTCTGCCTCCAGGAGGAAAGACCAGCCCGAGAGAAGTTTTCCCTTTATACAGACCCTGACGCTGCTGGCCCGCCCCCCCGACGCACGCCGACGCTATAAAAGGCGGCGTGCACGCGCGCATGCGCGCGCACAATCGCGTGCACCACGCTGAAACCACATGGAGGAAGCAGAGCAGAGGAACAACATGGACCAGCGTTATGCAGCACCAACAGACACCAGGTAAGCACTAATCTTATTGTAGTGCACACACAGCGAGGAAGCTGTCCCCTTGGGCTTCCTAAGAAACAGGAGTTTTTACCAGCAATTTCCTCTTTAAAACATGTGGGGTTGCAGTATCAGTGTTAACAGGCAGACCTGGGGTGAGTAGCAAATATATAACTTACACAAGTATACATATATCTACATATTATCTGGGTAAACATTAGAATCCCATCCTGCCTCAACAGACATAGTGGAGATAGTGGCTGATGCACCAGCATACTGTTAGCCAACCCAGAACCCCCAGGGGGATACCTACTGTCGAACCAAGTCCCGCAGGTTCCCTCTTACCTGCTCCACGCCGCAGGGTATTGCAAAATGCAAGAGGCCCAACCTTCCCCCATCTCCGTGGGTATTGTCTTGGACCTTCAGGGACCGGGGTCCTGTGTTAAGGAACGACACCCCTGGACCTATATAGCATCCTGGCATCAGTAGCGTTTAGTTCTTGGAAGAGACTAAGGCACTGGAGCCCAGAATCCAGCCCTCCAAGGAGAGGCATTATAGGCAAAACCCCACTCCAGCAGGGCCCGGGTACCGTACATCTTGGCTCTGAAGCACTTCGGACGGATCCGGCTAGCTATCCTGGGTCCCGAGACCTCCGAGGGACAGCTAGACGTGACCAACACCTAAGACACTGGCGAAAAAACTAAAGCACTCTCAGTGGGAGGGGGTTATATAGGGAGGAACTTCCTGTGAAGTTGATTACACCAGTGTCCACACCTGAAGGTACCCATATAACCCATATGTAATGACTATGCGCTCTGTGTCCCGTGATGTACGATCAAGAAAAGTATGTTTTCTCTTTCAATTATGGGCACTTATATGGCGACACTGATGGGCACCGATGAGGTGGCACTGATGGGCACCGATAGGCGGCGCTGGTAGGCGGCGCTGATGGGCACTCATAGGCGGCACTGATGGGCACTCATAGGCGGCACTGATGGGCAGCACTGGGAACTCATAGGCGGCACAGAATGGCACTCATGGGTGGCACTGATAGATGGGCACTGGGCATGGATTGGCACGGAGGGGTGGCACTGAAGGACTTTGAGGGGTGGCACTGATGTATATGTTGCCAGTCAGTGCCCATGTGTGGGCACTGACTGGCATCTATTTTTTTTTTCCTGTTTTTTTTTTTTTAAATCCTGTTTTTTATTTATTTTTTTGTGTTTTTTTTTATTTGTTTTGCCCTGCCAGTGTGGGCATCCCTGGTGGTCTAGTGTGGGCATCCCTGGTGTCCAGTGTGGGCATACGAGGGGGGGCTGCGCTGATAAACAATCAGCGCGAACTCCCCGTCAGGAGAGACGCCGATCGGCTCTCCTGTACTCGCGTCTGTCAGACGCGAGTGAGGAAGAGCCGTCGGCGGCTCTTCCTGTTTACATCGTGGTCAGCCGTGATTGGACACGGCTGATCACGTGGTAGCGAGACTCCGCCGGAGACTCGTTACCGAGATCGGTGATGCATGGTGTCAGACTGACACCCCGCATCAGCGATCGCCGCGCTGCGTGCCCCCCACGGGCGCGCGTGGCATGAAATCGTGCTGGACGTTTGAAAACGTCTAGTCACGATTTTTTAACCACTTCCCGGCCGTAAATCTGCTATTGGCCGGGCGGGAAGTGGATATACAATATGGTGTAAAATGATAATTAAATGCATAAAACTAGGGTTGTCCCGGTACCGATACTGAGCATTTGCGCGAGTACATGTGCAAATGCTCCCCCCGATGAGAGAGAGGCTCCCCCGCCTAGTTGATCAGCGCGGGGAACAATACAGCTTTCATTTGAATAGCTGTGTGTTCCCCCGCTGCGTTATCTAGCCCCTCCCCCTTGTCCGGGCACTTTGATAGACAGATCACCCGTCCCAGGATTGGATGGGTGATCTGTCTATCAAAGTGCCCGGACAAGGGGCTATAAATGACAAGGCGCGGCGGGAAACACACAGCTATTCAAATGAAAGCTGTATTGTTCCCCACGCTGATCAACTAGGCGACGGGGACATGGCTGCATTTTGTGGGGGACATTAAAAAAATAAATTAAAAAAAAACTATCGGTATTTGGTATCAGCGATTACATGGAAAAAAAAAATAAAAAATAGTATCAGTACTTGTACTCGGTCCTTAAAAAGTGGCATGGGGACAACCCTACATAAAACCATAAAATTATACTAATAGGGTTGTCCCGATACCGATACTGAGCATTAGCGCGAGTACTTGTACTCGCGCAAATGCTCCCGATGCTTTGCTGATACTTTATTTTCAGAGAGCGGGCGGAGAGAGCCGAGTCCACTGTCTTGTCCCCAAAGAGAAAGCTAAGGCCCCCCTCCGCTGCCTAGTTCGGCGCACGGGGGAACATTACAGCTGTTATTCGAATAGCTCTGTTCCCCGCCGTACTCGTCATATGTAGCCCCTCCCCCTTGTCCGGGCACTTTGATAGACAGATCACCCACCCCAGGATTGGATGGGTGATCTGTCTATCAAAAAGTGCCCGGACAAGGGGGAGGGGCTATATATGACAAGGCGTGGCGGGGAACACACATTCAAATGAGAGAAAGGAGTCACCGCTCCAGGTGGGATCACTAAATGGTTACAGGTGGTGCAGGATACCGAGGGTGCTGGCGGTGCACTAAGCAAAATGAAGACAAAGAAAAATGGATAGCCGCACTCCAAAACCTGATGGGTGGTCTTTTATTCAATAGACAGCATGTACAAAAATAGGGTCACAGCAGTGGAAACAAGGAACAGCCAACGCGTTTCGCACTGGATCAGTGCTTATTCATGGCGTGGCGGGGAACACACATTCAAATGACAGCTGTAATGTTCCCCCGAGTGCCGAACAACTCTTGGGGGACAAAAGGCTGCGTTCGGGGGGACATGGACACATTTAAAAAAAAAAAATGTACTCGGTCCTAAAAAAGTGGTATCGGGACAACCCTAACTGAGAATAAAAAAATCCTGTGCAAAGTGCATACGTGCCTGTGCAGATAAAGCCTTCTAAAAACGTGCAAATTCAAAATGTACAAAAAAAAAAAAAAAAAAAAAAAGCCTTGTAAGCTACTCTGCAAATTCAAGTTAAAAAAATTATTTTAAACAATGGGTACTCACAAATTAAGCAGTAAAAGTAAGCATAAATTGCTGACACTGAAGTCCTGCCTTCTGGAAGTGATGTGACGTTCTGCCAACGCTCTACCGGTTTCGTCTGGTCTGACGTCATCTGGAGCGATGTGCAGTGCCATGTGACCTCCAAACATTGTGTATTACGGCATCCAAAGAGGTCAATTTTGGTCTCATCTGACCAGACTACTCTCCCAGTATTTCACAGACTTGTCTAAATGTTGCGCAGCAAACATTAAATGCGCTTCAACATGCTTTTTCTTCAGCAGTCTTGTGGTGTGAGCGAGCATACATGCCATGGTGGTTGAGTGCATTACTTATTGTTTTATTTGAAACAATTGTACCTGCTAATTCCAGGTCTTTCTGAAGCTTTCCACAAGTGGTCCTTGGCCCCTGGACAACTCTTCTGATAATTCTTACACCCCTCCGTCAGAAATCTTTTTCGAGGAGCACCTGGTTGTGGCTGGTTTATGGTGAAATTATGATCTTTCCACTTCCAGATTATGGCCCCAACAGTACTCACTGAAATATTCAGCAGTTTAGAAATCCATCTGTAACCAATGTTATCAGTATGTTTTGCAACAATAAGGTTCTGAAGGACTTGAAAACTCTCTGCTTTTACCCATCATGAGATGTTTGTGTGACACTTTGGTAACGAGACACCTTTTTATAGGCCATCAGTTGAGACTGAAACCAGATGATATTAAATTTGCACTGACAAGGGGCAGGATTGCTTCCTAATAGATTTATGCTGGGGTCTTGGCTTTCCATGCCTTTTTGAACCTCCCTTACTTCACGTGTTCAATACTTTTCCCTTGAGTCAAAACAGGGACTGCCATACACATATTAAAAGCAGGGGCCAGCCCCTAACATATGTGACGAAACACATAGGGTGGAGCTAGGACAGGGCTTGACAAATTTGCTTTGAATCTAGGAGCCAGCTAAAAAAGTTTGGCGCCATTTATTTTTGGTATGACTCAGTGATGAGCCCCGGTGTCGTTACTAGGGTTGGTATCACCCCCCTCCACCAACTATAGACCCCCCTCTCTCATTAAAGACCCACCCACTAAGTACAGACCCCTCTCCCACAGTATAGATAGATCCCCCTCACTAAATACAGACACTGATCAAAGCCCAGGCGCCAGGGTGAAATTTCTAGTCGCATTGGCGACCTGGCGCCTGGGATTTGTCGAGCCCTGAGCTAGGATACACGCTACCATGAATGTGCAGGTGAGTGGCAGCCATCTTTAGCTCTGGAGAACCCGTTTTTTTATATGCTGTACTGGTCGTAAGTTACTGTAAGTGCATAGGCATAATAAACTTGGTTTAACTGGCAGTTCCAAGCTATTTGAAGAGTTGCTCTTATTCTCTTTTTGTACATCAGGAGGAGGAGTTGGAGAGATCACATTCCTCTGGGGAGGGGGGGGGGGGTCTGTTTTTATATGCGTCTGTGAGCACTCTGTTATTGAGGATCATATTCTGTCTGGTAAACCTTGCATGTGAGTGAAGGGTATTCACTTATGAGGGAAGCTGAATATTGAGACTGTCCTCCATCGGTTTGCCCTCCTGCTAGAGGAAAATTCCTCTTTAAAAACTTCATGTCTTCCAAGGTTTGTGTCCGGTTATTACATTTTTGGTTCATGCATTTATTTTTTGCACACTGCACTTTGGCATGCTTACATTTAAATTGTTATTTACCAGGATTTACTTGCTTTATTAGGACTCAGCACAATGTACTGCAACACAGCCAGATCACTCTCCCTCTCTCAGTCCTGCTATACAGGACAGAATAGGAACTCCATATAAAATCAGTTTCAGGTAACTGTGCTAGGAGCATTATATATTCAAAAACTTTTTGAAAATAATTCAACTGGATTAGAGGGTGCCATTTGCCTGGAGTCCAGCTTTACATCTCATCTGAATCTAAAAATAAACAAACATTTAATATACAGCAGTTTACAAGTCCATATATGTGTTGACTGCATTTGTTTTTTTTTCCAAGGCCAAGAACATTTTTCAGCAAGTACAGAAAATGCCTGTTTATCTCACCAGAAATGCAGTGTCCTTGTCACTTTCTGTGACCTGAAAAGACAGGACAAACATCCTCATCTTTCTTGTGTAAACTAAGAGTCCCATCAAACCACTATGTAATGGAGATGAATACAAGCAGACATTTTTGAAGTTTGGCCTGTGTGAGATTCCTAGTTGCCTCCATTAGATACAGTGGACAAATTAATGTAGACAAGAAGGGACCGAATGTGTGGCATTTACAGGATTAGCAGGTGAGACTAAAGTGCGAACTCCTGGAGAAGGAAAAAAAAAAAAAAAAGGGAACCTAATGCAGCCATCACATCAATGACTGGTAAGGTGCATTATATTATTTTTTACCTTTAAATACACATTTAAGATCAGTTTTATTGGTGCAAGTGTCATTGCTAAACATCATGAAATTAAAATAAAATGATTTGAATACATGCCTGTCTCTTTTCAAGATATTCCAGTGCCTCATCCATCATAATAGGTACTGAAAGAAAGAAGGGAATAGACAATTTACATCCAAAAAGTTTCTAGGCTCAAAATTATTGGGCCACCTATCCAAATCATTTTGTGGAGGGGGGGGGGGGGGTTGTTTTCCAGTGTTGGGTTTGGCCTAGGGCTGCAACGAACAATTATTTTCATAATCGATTAGTTGGCCGATTACTCGGTTAATAACCTTAAAAAAAGTGTGGTGTATTAAATTTAGGTAAAGGGGAGTTCCAGCCTTTTAGCGTTTATTAAAAGTCAGACTTTTAACAAACCGACACTTACTTGCTCCTCGGGCCAGCGACACTGCTGCCCAGAGCACCACTCCTCTCCCCCCCACAGCTGGGCACTCTCTCTATGAGTGGACAGGCAATCTCCTGGGACCTGTCACGTGTCCCAGGAGATCGCCTAAAGGGAGGGGCTGCCTAAGGCGAGAGGAGTCACCGCCGAGGCATTCCCTGGGCAGAAGGAGAAAATGAGACAGGAAGTCCCACTCCTACTGAAGATCTGACAGAATAATTCCTTACTTTAATAATCTTCCTATAGTCTGAAGAATAACAGTATAAAAAACTGAATCTTTGGTATAGATAATGACCAACGGCAGCCCTAATTTCAGTTTTCTCCATCCCTCCTTTATTTGTATTTACTTTAGCTGTATAGGTGTACCACTGATCATCTTGGTGACCTCCAAGTCCTACAGTTTGTACCCAATTGGGGTAGGCTGGTCTAGGTCGCTGAGTACTGTATTCTTTTTCTGTTAAATGTTTGCCTGTACAAGGTGATTATACTACTTAAGTTGTATATTGAATGCAACTACCTCAAGTGTTGTAAATTGATAAACCCAATAAAAATGTATTGATAAAAAATAAATTAAAAAAATGGAGTTACACTTACCGGTAACGTCCTTTCCAGTAGTCTTTCAGGACAGCCACAATAGAGAGATAGGCTCCTCCTCTTCCTCAGGAAACACTGCACAGCCTTTAGGAACTCTCCTCCCCCTGCCAGACCTCAGTTTTTATACGAGCACCTCCGGTCAGCTGGGGAGACACAAGAACATGTTAGTAATCCATAGTTAAGCATCAATATCATACTATGTTCCTGGATCAAACAAACCTTTCATAGCTTCGGGTGGGTAACCAGGGCTGTCCTGAAAGACTACTGGAAAGGACGTTACCGGTAAGTGTAACTCCATTTTTCCCCTTCTCGTCTTTCAGGACAGCTACAATAGAGAGGATAATCGAGTACTCACCAACTAGGGCGGGACTATGGCTTGCAGGACCTTTCGCCCATAGGCCTGGTCGCCTGCTGACACCAAGTCTACTCTATAATGCTTGACGAAGGTGGTGTAGCTGGACCAAGTTGCTGCCTTGCATATTTGTTCTGGCGTGGATCCAGCCGTTTCAGCCTGAGAAGCAGCCACCGCTCGTGTAGAGTATGCCTTAATTCCTGTAGGGACCTCCTTACCAGACAAGGTATATGCCTGTTCAATAGCTAGTCTAAGCCATCTAGCGATTGTGCGCTGGGATGCTTTCTGTCCTTTCCTAATACCAGAAAATAAAACAAAGAGAGAATCTGACCTCCTAAAATCTTTGGTCAGCTCTAAGTAGTGCAGGATGCATCTCCTAACATCCAACTTACTAAACCTAACTTCCCTTTCACCTGAGGGATTAGGGCAAAAAGAGGGTAGGACTGACTCCTATGGAATCTGGAAGTTAATTTAGGTAAAAAGGCCGGACCGGTCTTGAAAACCACTCGATCCGGAAAAACAACACAAAAGGGGGGTCTAACTGACAAGGCCTCTATCTCGCTGACCCTCCTAGCAGTGGTCACTGCAACCAAAAAGACTGTCTTTAAAGTCAATTCTTTCAACAGACATCCATCTAAGGGTTCAAAGGGAGACCCTGTTAGGGCCTGTAGAACTAAAGATAAATCCCACCTGGGGAAGGGGGGCCCTGGGACGGCCTCTGTCTAGATAACGCCCTGAAGAACCCGATTACCCAGGGGTTGTTGGCCAGTGGTCTTTCTAGATATACACTAAGGGCGGAAACCTGACTCTTATGGGTACTGACTGAAAGACCCTTATCCGCCCCACACTGTAGGAACTCTAACACTGAGGAGGGGTTCTGCACTGAACAGGAAAATTCTAGGCACCACTCATTAAAGCGAAGCCAGACTTTCCTATAAATAGAGCGGGTTTCCTTCTTCCTGCTACTAAGAAGGGTGGCAGTTAACCTTTCAGAAAACCCTTTAGACCTTAGCAAGGTCTCTTCAGTAACCACGCCGCTAGGTTCCACCTGTGTGGGTGTGGGCAAAGGACTGGACCCTGTGAGAGAAGATCCCTTGTGGATGGGAGGAAGAAGGGAGGTTTCATGGTCAGTTGTCTGAGGACCGAGAACCAAGCCCTTTTGGGCCAGTGAGGTGCCACTAGAATCAGAGAAGTGTTCTACAGTTGGAACTTTCTTAGAACTGCTGGTAACAGTACCGGTAGTGGGAAGGCATAACAAATCGCGAACCTCCAGCTCTGGGACAGGGCATCCACCCCCCTCGTTCCTTCTCCCTTGTTCTGGGAGAAAAAAACAAGGGGTTTTCGCGTTTTCTTTTGACGCGAACAGGTCTATCTCCGGAGATCCCCACCTCCTGACTGAGAGCCCACTCGCTCTCTCTCAGCTGACTTTGGCTGAGAAAATCTGCCGTCTTGTTTTCTACTCCTCTTAGGAAGATCGCTGATAATGGCAAAGCCTGGAACTGAAGATGCATCACCTTCCCTCCTAGGTCCATCGCTAGGCGTAAATACCTCTGAGACCCCTCTGCGATGGGTACGTGCAGGTACGCGTCCCTGAGGTCCAGGGAGACCATAAAGCAATTCTGTGGAAGGAGGGCCCTGACCGTAAAGATTGACTCCATACGGAACTTTTTGTATGCGATGGACCTGTTTAGGGGTTTCAAGTTTAGGATTAACCTGTACTTTCCTGAGGGTTTCCTCACCACAAAAATGTGAGAGTAAAACCCCTTCCCTTCCTCTGTCGCTGGAACCCTGAGGACCACATCCTGGTTCTTTAGCTCTTTTAAGGCTCCAATCAGAGCCTCGGATTTTTCCCTGTCTCTGGGAAGTTGAGTGACCAGGTATCTTTGGGGGGGGAGGAGATGAGAACTCTAGGAAGTACCCCCTCCTAACTATGGCCAGGACATACCTGTTGGGGGAAATCGACTCCCACTGTGGGAGGAAGGCCTCAACCTTCCCCCCACCCTGACCTGGGAGTCATTGTTTTTCAGCGGGCTGGTCAGGAGGGCGAAAAAAAAAAAAAAAAAAAAAAAAAAAAAAAAAAAAAAAATCGCTCCTCTGCCCCTTCCCCTAGGAGTCCAGATTTTATTCTGAAAATCTGGCTTTGGGATCCCTGAGTGCCTTTGGGGACGAAACCCCTTCCCCTTTACGTCTCAGGGGAAAAGATTTCTTTATGTCAGCCGTACGATCCAAGACTGACTCAAGACCTGGGCCAAACAGGAGATCCCCTGTAAGAGGTATCCCGCACAGCTTGGACTTGGAGGCTATATCCCCTGGCCAATTTTGAGCCAGAGGGCTCTCCTGGCAGAGTTAGCCAGAGCTGCCGACCTGGCTGACATGCGGACTGATTCGGCCGAAGCATCCGCAATGTAAGCGATGCCTCGCAACATTGTAGGGAAGGAGGACAATTCTGGTTTGAGGTTTCCCATAACCGAGTCCCATGTTTTTTTGAAAAGGGAATCCATTCTCTTGTCCATTGCATCCGGAAGAGTTCCCATATCCTCGAATGCCAAGTCAGTATTTCTAGATACTTGGGAGAATACTGCATCCAATTTGGGCACTTTGTTCCAAATGGATGCAGGATCCTCAGAAAATGGGAACCTCCTTTTAAGGAACTGGGAAAAAAAAAAAAAGGGCTTTCTTTCAGGGTCCTGACACTCCTTCTTGATAGTATCAGTTAGAAGTTCATGCACAGGGAATATCCTTCTCTTCTGTTCCCCAGACCCTTGTACATTTGGTCATGGAGGCTGAGAGGTTTACTTTCAGCCTGGATGCCCAGAGTCGTGTAAATGGCCCCTAACAAGTCCTCGATTTCATCCAGGGACAGTTTATATCTTGAGGGCTTCCTGGACTCCCCGTCCTGGTCCTCATCCTCCGACTCAGCTTGAGAACCCGAGGCAACACTCTCCCTGAGGGAGTGGTCCGCCTGGGAAGGGCCTGCAAGATCAACTGTCGTTGCTGTAGGTTTAGGTGTGACAGGAACAAGACCCTGTTCAACTGATTGGGTTGTAACCTGTGTGGGGACAGTGGGAGGCTGCAGCCTTTCAAATAAAGATTTGAAGGAAGCAAACGTGGAGGAAAGCTCCTTAACAGAGGCTGCCAGGCTACCTTCCTGCTCTTCATCCCTTTCCCTGACCAAGGAGTGAATGCATTCCCTACACAACACCTTGGACCAAGACTCAGGCAGAGTGTCCCTACAGGAGGAACATTTCTTTTTTGAACCGTGAGTCTTCCCTGTCTTTTCCAGGCTTTTCTGAAAGACATAGGAACAAAAGGGGCCCACACATTTTTTTTAAACTAAACTAAACAAAAAACATATGGGTTACAACCCTGGGGAAAACCTAAAAACAGACCCTCCTGCTAGGCTCCTCTATCCCCCCCCCCCCCCCCAACCACCAAGGAGGAATAGTGGGGGAAAAGGACAAGACCTAAGATTTAGGGACCCTTCCCCAGGGAACCCTTACCTTAGGCTGGCTGGAGGAAGCGTCCTTGGTTGTGCCCCGTTCCGGAGAAGTCGCCGACATCCTGAGGTGGCTGCGCTGTGTCAAACTTGCCCCAGCAAGTATCAGACTCCTCCAGCAAACACGCTGGGCCTCTATCAGCTCCGCGACCCGGAACCGGAAGTCGCGGGTCAAAGGGGAGGCTTCCGACGCGCCGTCGAATGACATCACCTGCCACTCGGCCCACTAAATAGAAAAAAAATATGCGGCCTGTAGAGAACAGGGGTCCTGGAGGCCTCCCCCGCCATGGTCCTGTGGACACAATAGGGGTCCCCCCTCAAGCCAACAGCCGCGCTCGACCTGGATTGGGGTGCGTCTGGCGGTGAGTACCTGCCCAAAAAAGAATTTTCTTAAGGAGGCCCCTTCTCCCCTAGAAGATAAAAAAAGCCACAGTCCCCTAACTGCACCGGCCTGGGTTCCTCTGCAGTGTCTCCCCACCGGAGGAAACACTAAGAACTGAGGTCTGGCAGGGGGAGGAAAGTTCTTAAAGGCTGTGCAGTGTTTCCTGAGGAAGAGGAGGAGCCTATCTCTCTATTGTGGCTGTCCTGAAAGACGAGAAGGGAAAATCTGACAAAATAGGTGAGCACAATAAAGTTAAATTAGACCACCAGTACATTTATGATTTAAAAAATGTTATTATACCCTGTAATGTCGATCTATACTAGTAACATGCCTTGTGCTTTGTTTTGTATATGACTAGATAAAGAAATAGATGGATGCGGCGCCCTGACGACGCTCAATTGTGAAACATGTTGGCGACCAGCACTATCTCCGTCTAATAATTCTGTCATCAATATTCTATTAGGGCAAAATAGATATTATTATATTTTAATTTATTCAATAAATTAGTATTCTTGTATAAAACAATGGTGTTATCTATGCTCACCTATAATAGACACAATCTCCAATAAGGTCCTATTTATTCTGAGTTAGCCAATACCCGCTCAGTCTGTTCTCCTCAATTTTGCTTTGCGCAAAAGTTATTACAAAATAGGGGATAGTTTTAGGGCATTTTTATTAATATTGTTTTTTTATTTTTATTACTAGTAGGGTTGTCCCGATACCACTTTTTTAGGACCGAGTACAAGTACCGATACTTTTTTTCAAGTACTCGCCGATACCGAATACCGATACTTCTTTTTTTTTTTTTTTAAATGAGTCCACAAATGCAGCCATGTCCCCCACAAATGCAGCCATGTCACATCCATATCCCCCATATATGCAGCCATGTCACCCCCATGGCTGCATACATGGGGGTGACATGGCTGCATACATGGGGGTGACATGGCTGCATACATGGGGGTGACATGGCTGCATACATGGGGGTGACATGGCTGCAGCCATGTCACCCCCATATATGCAGCCATGTCACCCCCATATATGCAGCCATGTCACCCCCATATATGCAGCCATGTCACCCCCATACCTGCATCCTGCATCGCCGCTTAGTTAATACAGGCGGGGAAGATAACAGCTTTCATTTGAATAGCTGTATCGTTTCCTGCCGCGCCGCATATAGACACTCCCCCTTGCTAGCGATCTGTCCAATCACGAGCAAGGGGGAGTGTCTATGTGCGGCGCCGCGGGAAACGATACAGCTATTCAAATGAAAGCCGTTATCTTCCCCGCCTGTATTAACTAAGCGGCGGTGATGCGGCGATTGTGCGCGGCGATTAGCAGGAGCGGCGGCGGGGGGGGGGGGCGAGTATTCTATTCTGGTATCGGGGGTATTTGCGGGAGTACAAGTACTCCCGCAAATACTCGGTATCGGTCCCGATACCGATACTGGTATCGGGACAACCCTAATTACTAGTAATGGCGGCGATCAGCAATTTTTATCGGTACTGCAACATTATGGCGGACACTTTGGACACTTTTGGGACCATTGGCATTTTTATAGCAATCAGTGCTATAAAAATGCATTGATTACTATAAAAATGCCACTGGCAGGGAAGGGGTTAACACTAGGGGGCGAGGAAGGGGTTAAGTATGTTTCCTGGGTGTGTTCTAACTGAAGGGGTGGGGTTGACTGAATAGGGGAAATGACTGATCGCTGTTCATACATTGTATGAACAGACAATCAGGCATTTCTCTCCCTGACAGGACCGGGAGCTGTTTACACACACAGCTCCCGGTTCTCGCTCTGCAACGAGCGATCGCGGGTGCCTGGCGGTGATCGCGGTGAGTGTGTGCGCACGCCCCTATTGGCTGCTCGGGCGAGAGGATGTAGATCTAGAGCCGACCTGCCACCATATAACTGCAGGGGGTTGGTGGGCAAGCAGTTAAAAAAAAAACAAACACACAACATGGGACCCGACAGTGTGTATGCTCCATCGCAGGTTTTTCCCATAGAAAAACTGCCAGCAACAGTAAAGAACTAATATTATCTGCTGGCCATACAATGTCTTCCTCCAAAAAAAAAAAAAAAAAACATTTTTAAGAACGTTCGTTCAATTTTCTAATCGTCAGTGGGGTCAAGTCGACATTTGTTGTTTTCAAACCACAGTGACGGAAAAGTTAAGAAATTAAATAGAAAACTTCTTGGTCAAAGGAATTTTTTAGGCCGTGTAATGTGGTTTTCATTAATTTCAAAACTTTAGAATTAATATTATAATATAATATTAACAGTCGTGATCATTTTCTCTTTCTGTACTATAAAGGGCTAATTTTAGTTTTTTTAAACCCATTATGTTACTGGCCAATTATTCGATTCATTTCATAATCGATTAGTTGTTTCCGCCCCTCTGTTCCAGTGAAGGGAACTCTTAAGGCATCAACATACCATCAACAGACATTGTGGACAATTCCATGCTCCCAACTTTGTGGGAACAGTTTGGGGATGATTCCTTCCTGTTCCAATATGACTGTGCACCAGTACACAAAGTAAGGTCCATAAAGGACATGGATGAGCAAGTTTGGGGGTGGAGGAACCTGACTGGCCTACACAGAGTCCTGACCTCAACACCTTTGAGATGAATTAGAGCGGAAACTGAGAGCCAGGCCTTCTCACCCACATCAGTGACTGACCTCACAAATGCACTTGTTCAGTGTCACACACGGCAGGGGACCAAGAGGCAATACACTATACACATTGCATTGCTGTGCTCAAAAAGGGGCTGGTGACCCTTTGAACAGGGCCTAAATCCATTTTATCTTTCCGTGTCCATTGCCTGTTAAAACCTTGGATTGAGAGTGTTTTGCAAGACAAGCTAATTTTTTTTTTTTTTTAATATACATTTTGACTTGATATACAAGTAGCATCATGTCACAACTGAGAAGAGAGGCGCCTCTAAAGCCCTGCACACACACGATCGGTTTGTCTGATGAAAAAAGGACCGATTTCATCGGACGAACTGATCGTGTGTGGGCACCCATCGGTGAAAAAAAATAAAAATAGTTCCTATGGTTAAAAAAAACGATGGAGAAAAAAAAAAAAAAAAATAGTCTGTGGGGAAGTCCATTGGTCAAAAATCCACGCATGCTCAGAATCAAGTCGACACATGCTCGGAAGCATTTGACTTCATTTTTATCAGCACGTTGTAGTGTTTTACGTCACAGTGTTGGACACGATCGCATTTTTAACCGATGTTGTGTAGGCAAGACTGATGAAAGTCAGCTTCATCGGATATCCGACAAAAAAATCCATCGGATTAGATTTCATCAGATATCTGATCGTGTGTACAGCGTTTAAGTGTAGCAATATGGTTTCATTTAATGAAGGTACAAGTTACATGGTTGATGATTAAAACACATCTAAGTATGCAGGCATCCGGGGTAAAGCTGTCATCCCTTCCATGAGCGCTTTATAAGCCCCACTTTCAGATCGTTCTACTGCAGGGTAGTATTCCCGGTCATGATTGCAGACCGACAGGGGAGAGAGCCTTCAGTAAGGATGATCTATATCAGGGAAATGCAATTAGCGGACCTCCAGCTGTTGCAAAACTACAAGTCCCATCATGCCTCTGCCTGTAAGTCTTGCTATGCCTCATGGAACTTGTAGTTCTGCAACAACGGGGAGGTCCGCTAATTGCATATCCCTGGTCTATATGGACAGCTTTACCCCAGATGCCTGCAAAATTAGATGTTCCTGTTTTAATTATCAGCCATGCGAGTTGCTAGATGGTAAACCTTCATTAAATGTAACCATATAGCTACACTTAGAGGCGCCTCTATTCTCCTTTATACTCTGTAGCTCCTGCTGGTTTTTGCTTCCAATCCCCTTGTGGAGGCTTCCATTTGTGGATGGACATTTTATGGTTACACAACTTAACACATTGCTATAATCTTTTTATATGGACTATAAACTGAAGGACTTATGAATAAATGTTTGTAGAACTAATCATCTGAGTTTCCATTATTTCTTAAGGGCAAATTTGCTTTGATATACAAGTGCTTTGGATTACAAGAATGTTTGCAGATTGATTTACAGTGCAGAAAATAAGTATTTGAACACCCTGCTATTTTGCAAGTTCTCCCACTTGGAAATCATGGAGGGGTCTGAAATTGTCATCGTAGGTGCATGACCACTGTGAGAGGCATAATCCAAAAAAAAAAAATTCCAGAAATCACAATTTATGATTTTTTAACTATTTATTTGTATGATACAGCTGCAAAGAAGTATTTGAACACCTGTCTATCAGCTAGAATTCTGACCCTCAAAGACCTGTTAGTCTGCCTTTAAAATGTCCACTTCCACTTCATTTATTATCCTAAATTAGATGCACCTGTTTGAGGTCATTAGCTGCATAAAGACACCTGTCCACCCCATACAATCAGTAAGAATCCAACTACTAACATGGCCAAGACCAAAGAGCTGTCCAAAGACACTAGAGACAAAATTGTACACCTCCACAAGGCTGGAAAGGGCTACGGGGAAATTGCCAAGCAGCTTGGTGAAAAAAGGTCCACTGTTGGAGCAATCATTAGAAAATTGGAGAAGCTAAACATGATTGTCAATCTCCCTCGGACTGGGGCTCCATGCAAAATCTCACCTCGTGGGGTCTCAATGATCTTAAGAAAGGTGAGAAATCAGCCCAGGACTACACTGGAGGAGCTGGTCAATGACCTGAAAAGAGCTGGGACCACCGTTTCCAAGGTTACTGTTGGTAATACACTAAGACGTCATGGTTTGAAATCATGCATGGCACGGAAGGTTCCCCTGCTTAAACCAGCACATGTCAAGGCCCGTCTTAAGTTTGCCAATGACCATTTGGATGATCCAGAGGAGTCATGGGAGAAAGTCATGTGGTCAGATGAGACCAAAATATAACTTTTTGGTCATAATTCCACTAACCGTGTTTGGAGGAAGAAGAATGATGAGTACCATCCCAAGAACACCATCCCTACTGTGAAGCATGGGGGTGGTAGCATCATGCTTTGGGGGTGTTTTTCTGCACATGGGACAGGGCGACTGCACTGTATTAAGGAGAGGATGACCGGGGCCATGTATTGCGAGATTTTGGGCAACAACCTCCTTCCCTCAGTTAGAGCTTTGAAGATGGGTCGAGGCTGGGTCTTCCAACATGACAATGACCAGAAGCACACAGCCAGGATAACCAAGGAGTGGCTCTGTAAGAAGCATATCAAGGTTCTGGCGTGGCCTAGCCAGTCTCCAGACCTAAACCCAATAGAGAATCTTTGGAGGGAGCTCAAACTCCGTGTTTCTCAGCGACAGCCCAGAAACCTGACTGATCTAGAGAAGATCTGTGTGGAGGAGTGGGCCAAAATCCCCCCTCCAGTGTGTGCAAACCTGGTGAAAAACTACAAGAAACGTTTGACCTCTGTAATTGCAAACAAAGGCTACTGTACCAAATATTAACATTGATTTTCTCAGGTGTTCAAATACTTCTTTGCAGCTGTATCATACAAATAAATAGTTAAAAAAATCATACATTGTGATTTCTGGATTTTTTTTTTTGATTATGTCTCTCACAGTGGACATGCACCTACGATAACAATTTCAGATCCCTCCATGATTTCCAAGTGGGAGAACTTGCAAAATAGCAGGGTGTTCAAATACTTATTTTCTGCACTGTATGCTTGCAATCCAAGGTTTTACTGTATATTTTAAATGATGGGATCAGTTCTTCTGTCATGTTTAGGATTTCATGCCACTTACACCGAGTTTCTTCATTATATGCAGGAACAACCACAGACAAGTCTTTCTCCGGAGGGTCATGGATGCTGGGAAAAGGTTCTTTTTCTCCTTTGTTTCCGACGTAGAACTTTTCTGCTTCATGTCGGTGCAGATTTGGCATTTTCGTGGCAGTTACATGTGCTACAAGTGCAACCTGGGAATGAAAGAATGGTCACATGTTATACTGTCCTTCAATGCCAGGGCTTTCTTTAGTAATGTGCCACTTCACTATCCATTGTGTGGAGCGCATGTGCCATTCTAGATTGGACTGCCGATCTCACACACCTGCCTTTACAGGATTTGATGTGGGACAAAAATTAGACTGTGGCCATTTAAAGATAATAAATAGCTGACCCCACCCTGTATTCACCCCTTGACAGCTTTGAGTCCTGCAGAACAAGTCTGTCAAGTGTTAGCCATTCTTTCTATTTTTCTTATTTTTTTAAATATAGGACTGATGAAGGTATGACTACACCCCTACTAGTAATGTCAAAGTGTGAGCCCGTGCACGCCTCAGAATCATCATTTTAAATGCGTCAACCAATGTGCCTTCGGGACTGAGTGCAAGAGACTTTGCTATAGTAAGTTGTCCGCAAAACTGTAAAAGCGTCATTCTCTCACAGCCGGCTTTTCCAAGTTTTCTAAATTATTCACCTAATCTGAATTATGCCTGTGTGCCGAAGTCCTTAGAAGCAATTGGGAAGTCAGGACTCAATGGGATGCAACAAAACTAAGATTTGACACTTAAAAGGGGTTGTAAAGGAAAGAAAATGTCCCTAAATAGCTTCCTTTATCTTAGTGCAGTCCTCCTTCAATTACCTCATCCTTCCATTTTGCTTTTAAATGTCCTTATTTCTTCTGAGAAATCCTCACTTCCTGTTCTTCTGGCTAACTCCACACAGTAATGCAAGGCTTTCTCCCTGGTGTGGAGAAAGCCTCTTGAGGGGGGAGGGGGCAAACAGGAGTGTCAGGACGCTCACTAACACACAGCTCTTTTCTCTATCTGCAAAGTAGAGAGCATCCTGACCCTCCTGCTCGCCCCCTTCCCCCCTTTAAGAGGCTTTCTCCACACCAGGAAGAACGCCTCGCATTAAAGGGGTGTTCCAGCCGCAAATTTTTTTTTTAAAGTCAGCAGCTACTAACAGTGTAGCTGCTGACTTTAAATAAGGACACTTACCTTGTCCTACTTGCCCGCGCTGATGGCCCCCCCGATGCCCGTCCCACGATCGCTCCGGGTCCCGCGCCGCCATTCACACTATGGGAAACAGGCAGTGAAGCCGTACGGCTTCACTGCCCATTTCCTACTGCGCCTGCGTGAGTCTCACACTGGCTTGTGACTGGGCGCGCTGCTCTCTGAGAACACACACAGTTCCCAGAAAGCAGCGCGCCCCATTCACAAGCAGAAGAAAGGACACCGCGGTGTGGAAGAGGCAGATTATGGACTTCCGCATAGCAACAGGTATTTCGGGTGAGTATTTTTTTTTTTTATTTAAATTTTTTTAAGCAATAAAGGGGAAATGTTGTTTTCCTGGGTGGAACTCCGCTTTAAGGTGTGGAGTTACAGACAGAAGAACAGAAAGTGAGGATTTCTCAGAAGAAATAAAGGACATTTAAAAGCAAAAATCGAAGGATGAGGTAAGTGAAGGAGGACTGCAGCAAGGTAAAGGAAGCTATTTAGGGATTTTTTTTTACCTTTACAACCCCTTTAAAGAGTAACTGTGGGCCTATCAAATACAGTAAAAATATTAAATACAAAGTGCAACTTCCATAGATGGCTGCCTGACATCTACAAAATAGTGTCTAACAGGTACACTTTACTTCTCTACCACAGTGTCCTGGTCTTTCACCATATACTTTCTGGAGAGACCACCAATCACTAGATACTGGGCAGCATAGTGGCTTAGGGGTTAGTCCTACCTTGCATCACTGGGGTCTTCAGCTCCAATCCCAACCAGGCCACTAATTGCATGGAGTTTGCACATGCTCTCTGTACTTGCATAGGTTTCCTCCATGTACTCCAGTTTCCTTGCACACGTAAGACATTTTGGTAGGTAATTGGCCCCTTTCCAATTTGTCCCCAAGGCTTGGTTCACAATACTGCAAGTGTTGGGTACATTTTATGCACGTTCCTGTGCCTTGCATGTAGGAAGGCAAAAGGGCTGCCCTATGTGCAAGAAATGCAGAAAATAATGCTGTGCCACCAGGAAGTTTGGCATGTGTGTGTTTGAAGGGGCATGGTAGTGCCTTTGATGGAGGAGGTGAGCAGTAACGACTAGGCCTCACTTAGCAAAGTCCTGGTAAATTCCAGTCAGGCGTTATAAAAGGTTTATAAATGGCTTACACCTATAGCTAGGGCTCCCCCCGCCCCAACTTTTTTTCGGAGATGCAGTCAGTTTTATGTACAGATGCTTCTTATCTGCATAGGAAGTTTTGTGGTAAAGGTGAACTGGCCCTTTAATACATTCTCTGCATTTAAGTGATTGTAAAGTGTTGTTTTTTACCCCCCAATAAACAGGTTATACTTACCTGCTATGTTGCAGTGGATTTGCAGAGCATCCGGGATCTTTCTCTTCTCTGGTCCATCCTCCAATCACAGCCCCTCTGTCCTGTTGAATGCCCCCACCGCAAGCTACGGAAGCACCCAAGTGGAGTCACAGCTCCCTGTGTCCATTCAGACAAGGAGCCCCGCCATCTCTGTCTCCCAATTGGTTAGTTGACTTGGATTGACAGCAGCCAATGGCGCCATTGCTGTGTCTCAGCCAATCAGGGTGGAGAATCTCGGACATCTGAGCTGCTCAGCGACATCGCTGGACAGAGAGGGACCCCATGTAAGTGTTAGGGGGGCTGCTGCAAACGGAAGGCTATTCATCTTAACAACTTAAGGACCGCCTACTGAACATTTACGCCAGCAGAATGGCACGCGCTCCCGTGACCCGGTCCGAAGCTCCGGGACTCGCGGACCCGATCGTCGATGGAGTGCGGCGATCGGTCCCCGGAGCTGAAGAACGGGGAGAGCCGTGTGTAAACACGGCTTCCCCGTGCTTCACTGTGGCCACAGCATCGATCGCGTCATCCCTGTTATAGGGGGACGTGATCGATGACGTCACACCTACAACCATACCCCCCTACAGTTGTAAACAGACCCTGTGAACACACATATCCTACAGTGCCCCCTTGTGGTTAACTCCCAAATTGCAACTGTCATTTTCACAGTAAACAATGCAATTTAAATGCATTTTTTGCTGTGAAAATGACAATTGTCCCAAAAATGTGTCAAAATTGTCCGAAGTGTCCGCCAAAATGTCGCAGGCCCCCCCAAAAAAAAAAAAACGCTGATCGCCGCTATTAGTAGTAAAAAAAAAAAAAAAAAAAAAAATATTTATAAAAATGCAATAAAACTATCCCTTATTTTGTAAACGCTATAAATTTTGCGAAAACCAACCGATAAACGCTTATTGCGATTTTTTTTTTACCAAAAATAGGTAGAAGAATACAGTAGAAGCCTAAACTGAGGAAAAAAATAAATAAAAATTATATATATTTTGGGAGATATTTATTATTAGCAAAAAGTTAAAAATATTGCATTTTTTTTCCAAATTGTCGCTCTATTTTTGTTTATAGCACAAAAAATAAAAACCGCAGAGGTGATCCAAATACCACCAAAAGAAAGCTCTATTTGTGGGGAAAAAAGGACGCCAATTTTGTTTGGGAGCCACGTCGCACGACCGCGCAATTGTCAGTTAAAACGACGCAGTGCCGAATCGCAAAAAGGGGCAAGGTCCTTTAGCAGCATTTTGGTCCGGGTCTTAAGTGGTTATTGTGAATGGTACTCATTGGAAAACATGGAGAAGGACTTGTAATGCGACTTTGCAGTCCCAAGTTGCACAAGTGTGAAAGGGGCCTTAGTGCTTAGGAGAGAGAAGAAAACACTGCAGATATATGTGCCTAGGTCAAAATTTAATGAATCAGGTTTACATCAACTTTAACCACTTCAGCCCGGATCATATTGCTGGTCAAAGACCAGAGCACTTTTTTGCGATTCGGCACTGCGTTGCTAAACAAAAATAGAGCGACAATTTAAAAAAAAAAAAAATCCCCCAAAAATATATATAAAAAAAAAAAAACATTTTTTTCCTCAGTTTAGGCTGATACGTATTCTTCTACATATTTTTACTAGTAATGGCGGCGAACCGGCGATTTTTATCGGTAATGCAACATTATGGCGGACACTTCAGACACTTTTGACACATTGTTTGGGACCATTGGCATTTTTATAGCGATCAGTGCTATAAAAATGCATTGCTTACTATAAAAGTGGCACTGGCAGTGAAGGGGTTAACACTAGGGGGCGAGGAAGGGGTTAAGTATGTTCCCTGGGTGTGTTCTAACTGTAGGGGGGGTGGACTGACTTGGGGAAATCACTGATCGCTGTTAATACATTGTATGAACCCCGACAGGACCGGGAGCTGTGTGTTTACACACACAGCTCCTGGTTCTCACTCTGTAACGGGAGTCAGGAACAAGCGGGACTATTGGCTGCTCGGAGAGATGACCTATAGCTACGTGATCTTGCCCAGCAGAGCCGACCTGCCGCCGTAAAACGGCTGGTCGGTAAGCAGTTAAGGTAAAAAAAGCTTTGGCATGCAATTATACTTACCTGAGCCTGATCTCCATTCAGCTGTCAGCTCTCTCTCTCTCCACATTAGCTTGGAGAGGTCACTATCACTTAAAATGGAAGTTCAATTTTTGGGTGGAACGCTGCTTTTAATATTTGTTATTTTAATAAAAATAAACTGAGCATTTACAATATCTTTAAAAGCACTTATATATATATATATATATATATATATATGTTACTGTTTCTTCTTTTTTGTGCATGGAAATGAAAAAAAATAGGGCTGTGCAAATTAACTTTTAATTAATCTTTAATTTTTTTGATCGATTAAAATTCTTTTGATTGGTACTCATCTCTCCGCCGTCTTTTGGGCCTTCAGGGAGTTCCGTCGGAGGTCCGGTAACGTCACGGACACCGGCGGGGCTTACCATGTTCATCTGACGGGCTCCTTTGCTGTGCCTTCATATCTGCATGCCAGCGGGACCTTACTATCTGCCACATACAAGGGCTGTTACACTTCCCTCTACCACTTCCCTCTATCAACCTGGGATTCTACAGCCATCCACTGGGAGTTGTGATAGTTCCCTTCATGGGACATCTACATGCCGACGGACTGATGTTAACCCCTCCTCATCTGGATTCAGCAGTGGTATCGTTGTACACATTTTTATACCAGTATCATACTTAGCTACATGTTTTTATGACTGCTTTTGCTCCCGTTTGGTATTACTCGCACCATTTTTACAGTTTATGTAGCTACATCAATTTTATCTCCAGTGCAATATTTATTTGGGTACCTACTTGAAGACTATAAAAGTATAAAATGCTATTCCCATCGAGCGCTGCCTTTGTGTGTTTTTTTGTATCCTCCTATCCATTTTTCCAGTGGTTGGTAGCTGCACTGGGAATCGACCTGCAAGGAGACCAGCTAAAAGTAGTTGGATCTGTATGTACGTTATAATTAATCGAAATTAGTCGATAAAAAAATAAAATAAACGATTAATCGAACACAAAAATTTTGATCAGTAACAGCCCTAAAAAAAAAAAAATTAAGAGATTTGTAAAAAAAAAAAAAAAAAAAAAAAAAAAAAAAAAAAAAAGAAAGCACTCCTACAGATTTGCTAAAAAGTGCAGCGCATTATGTTGCGTGTCAGGAAAGTGCTTTTACATGCATTCCTGACGCACACAGATGTGGACCTAGCCCAATATCTGTATGTGTGAAATAGGAACCATAGATTGTGAGTTCCTTGAGTTTAGATCACGATGTGAATGTACTGTACAGAAAGTGATGTGTAAATGGTCAGTGCTATACAACTAGCATGTCATAACAAAATGAGTACTGTATACCCATTAGGTCCTAATCGGACTCTGCGGCACAGCGACTCTGCGGCACCCATGTCTGATAAACTTTTCAATAGACTGTTTTTGACATGGGTAGTCAGGTGTCTCCTCCCTAATTGCTTGGCTTCAGCATACAGAATAAAAAACACAACACATGTATACAGAATAAAACACAACACATGTATACAGCCAATCTGCGCACACATACTAGCACTGATCTATCCAGAAAAAATAAACTTTCCAGCACATCTTAGGATAGGGTGACCAGACATCCCCAGTTTCAGGGGACAGTCCCCTGATTGAGGACACTGTCCTGGACCAAGTCTGTCCCTAGATTGGATTTAATAGGGGGCAGTGGCAATTTCAAAGACAGTGCAGAATTAAAATAAGAAAAAAATTGAATTAAACCCCCCTGCTCCGCCGTGAATACTAGCATAGGGGGGGGGGGGGGTTGTATTTTTCCCATTATCTGTGCCCATTTCTGATGATCATGTGCTGGTCAGAGCGGAGGGAATATTTCTTCAGTTTTGGGTGCATGCCCATTCAGCTTCGCTCACATGTTCTTCTGCCTTGGCTCAAGTCCCGGCCAGCCACCTGCCTATCTCCTTGCCTTCCCTGGGGGAGTGATCTTCCTCCGCTCCCCATCCAGTAGTAGTCGGGGCCGGAGAGTAAGACTTGACAGGCTGTGAGGCAGGCAGAGAGTCGCTGATTGCCGCCATTACTAGTAAAGAAAAAATATGTCCTGGGATTTCATTTTAACAATCTGGTCACCTTATCTTAGGAGCATTGGAGGAAACTGGAGTATCTGGAGGAAACCTGCACAAGGAGAACATACAGACTCCAGGCAGATAGTTTGAATCAGGGACCCCAGTGCTCAATAAAGAACTGTGCTTCCCCTACAGCCTGTCAGTACTAACACTGTACAATCTGCTGTACATGGTGTCCCCAATGAGGAGGAGAGGATTCCTACATACAGTGAGATATATATATACACACACACAGGCAGCCCCCCCACTACCAGCACCTCTACTCACCAGCAGCAGCACTACAACCGCCAGAGCAGCCAGCAGGAGGAGGATATCACAGAGACAGCAGTACAGCATGATGTCCACACCATCCCTGTCCCACCACAGCACACAGAGGACAGCTGTCAGCCGGACACAATAATCTTCCGGTACACTTCACACTCTGCCACTGCATCTGCCGGAACCTATAGAACTCCTACACCTATGCGGAAGTCAGCCTGTCAGCTCTCACTCCGCCACAATCGGCGGTAAGAGGGAACCTTACAGCTCTGCTCACCGCTCACACAGTCCGAGCAGCGCCATCGTGTGACCGTAGAAGGTATAGCAAGGGTTCGAAACTGCTCAGATTGACATTTCTTTGTTGACCTTCATTAAAGTGAGATTGCACAATAAATAATAAATAAAGGAACTGCAAAGTGTGATGTCAAATATTTTCTAAGTAATAATTATTATTATTATTATTCATTTAATGTGCAAATTATGTATTACTATTATTGTTATATTCATTTCTAGAGTTGCAGCATTGTTATATAGAAACATTTGGAGAGAACTGAGAGCCAAGCATAATTATTATTAATTTCTTGAGTTGCATCATTTTTATGTAGAAAGTAATGAAGGGATAAAACTGCAATCCCAGAATATTAATTATTATTATTATTATTGTTATATTATCTTCTATAGTTGCAGCATTGTTATATAGAAAGATTTGAAAGGAGAGAACTGAGAGCCCAGCATAATTATTATTATTATTATTAATTTTTAGATTTACAACATTGTTATGTAGAAAGATATGAAGGGATAAAACTGTAATCCCAGAATATTTATTATTATTATATTCATTTCTATAATTGCAGCATTATTATATAGAAAGATATGAAGCGATAGAACTGCGATCCCAGCATATATATTATTATTATTGTTATTATTATATTAAAGAGGTGCTCAAAATGTTACAGAAGATCACAAGTCCTTCTCTGCCTAAGACCCCTTTTACACTGAAGCATTTTTACAGCGTTTTAGCGTTAAAAATAGCACTATTAAAATGCTCATAAAACACTCTCCATGCATCTCAATGGACCCTTTCACACTGAGTCCTGCAAGCAGCATCTTTGGAGCAGCTTTTGGGCGCTGAAAAAAAAAAACGCTCCAAAAACGCCCTTCTCCATTGAAATGAATTGAAAGCGCTGTAAAAACGCCTTGCCCTTTCAAACTGAAGCGTTGCACTGGTAAGGCGTTGAGAAAAGTCCTGCAAGCAGCATCTTTGGAGCAGCTTTTGGGCGCTGAAAAAAAAACGCTCCAAAAACGCCCTTCTCCATTGAAATGAATTGAAAGCGCTGTAAAAACGCCTTGCCCTTTTTACACTGAGGCACTGCAAAAATGCCCTAAAACATTAGGGTTTTTCGGGCGCTGGCAGTGTGAAGGGGCTCTGAAAGCACTCGGGCTTTCACATTGGGATTGCAAATGAGGCTTCGCTCGAATAACGCTCGAAAAACGCCCCAGTGTGAAAGGGGCCTAAACGTATAAATAAAGGGAAAACTTTTTTGTTTGTTTCGGATAGAATGGAGAGGGATTAGAACACCTGTCAGGTTTTTATTTACGTGGCCCTGTTAGGGAGATTCATCCTCTTTATTTGTCTTGTTTACCAATATCATTGAAAATTAAAGCAAACGGAAATCCCAAATTTTGGGTTGTCTCCAGAACAGGAATAGAGCACAATAAATCCAATGGGGACATTAGTTCTGGCACCCCCGCCCCTGGATTCCATCACATTTGGAGGGATTTCCTCTTACTTCCTGTTGTGGCTATGGCCAGTGGCGTAACCAGAGTCATGGGCGCCCGGGGCAGATTTTTTTTACCGCCCCCCCCTTATATAAACATGATATCAGGACTGCAGTGTGGAGCTCCCTATTAAGCTATGGACCGGGCCGGGCCAACACTTTACTCCAGCGGAGTCCCAACCTCAGCCTGTGGCAGAGGCAGGGTGTGCGCTGAGGAAGACTTGGGACAGGCAGCCTGTCCCAGGTCTTCCCCAGCACACACCCTGCCTCTGCTAAACCATTCTCTCCCTGCATCACATCCCAGCGACGCTTACTTGCTTGGCTGAGCGGGAGTCCCTGCAAGCGCCGCCAGACTGCAGAGCGCGTCGCCATCTTCGAGCCTCCGCAGTGCGTGCCGGTGTTATGCCAAACAGGGCATCCCCTGTATCCTTCCAGGCATGCCCGTGCCGGCCGCTGGGAGGTACCGGCGGGGGGCTGTGCGCTCAGTGGAGGAGCCGCTCACTATACTATCTGCAGAGCTGCCGGTCGCTGGCGCCCCCCTCAGCTCAGCGCCCGGGGCAGGCGCACCCCCTGCCCCCCTGGTTGTTACGCCACTGGCTATGGCACAGGAAAGTGAAAGGAAATCTTCCTAAATAGGACACAGAATGCAAAAAAAAAAACCTGACAGGGGTCACAACCCTCCCTTACTCTATCCAAAATGAAAAAATAAGGTTGCCCTTAGTTCTACTTTAACCGCTTGCCCACCGTATACTGTGAATATATGGCAGCAAGGCAGCTCTAGTGCGGCTCGTTCCTGCTGTGATTAGACCCAGTGGGAGCTGATTGATGGGTATGGTAGACATGATGTCCGCCAGAACCCGCCGATGCCTCAGTACACTGACAGAACAGCGGTCTGCCTATGTAAACAAGGCAGTTCACCGTTCTGTTCCTCCGAAAAATTGCACTTTTTTTTGTGATGTGATCTCTCTCTCCAATAAAAACCTTTGGATGGCAACTGAAGATTCTTGATGTGCTGTTGAATATGTACATTGACTGAAGACACTACAGAAGACATTGATCCTGTGTCTCTGCTATACAGTGGTACCGATCCATGCCTTCCCCTAGTACACACACCTCTCCCACACTAGTAAAACACAGGTTAGGCTAACAGTTAACCCTTTGATCACCACTGATGTTAACCCCTTCCCAGCCAGTGTCATTAGTACAGTGACAGTGCATATTTTTTAGGACTTATCATTGTATTGGTGTCACTTGTTCCCCCCAAAAAAGTTAAAAGTGTCAGTTAGTGTCCCAACTAGATATGTGCATTCCCGTTTGTACGAATGTTATTTTCGTACGAAAATGTTCATTTTCGTACCCGCGGGATAATGTGTACATACGAAAAAAAATTAAAGCACCAAAATACGAAAACGACGGGATTACGAATGAGCCGCATAACGAACAACCGCAAATACGAACGAACGATCCGACGAAAATACGACAAAACGAAAACGGCAAAAGAACGAAAATGACATCTATAACAAAAGATTTGCATTCTGTATTTTGTTTGAATCCTTTTTCTGTTCGTATTTTCAGTTGTATGTTCATTGTTTATATGACATCTATAACAAAAGATTTGCATTCTGTATTTTGAATTCCTTTTTTCTTTTGTTATAGATGTCATATGAAGATACGACTGAAAATACCAAAAGAAAAAGGATTTAAGATACAGAATGCAAATCTTTTGTTATAGATGTCATTTTCGTTTTTTTGAATGGGCAGTGAGTGAGTGTAGTTAGTGAAGCAGCTTCTCTTTTGTGCTGAGTAAACTAGTACAGTGAGCAGTACAGTAAAGCCAAATAAACTTTTCTGTGGATTTTCATCTGAAGGGAGATCAGTTGGCCAGACTTTTGAACCCAAAAATGGTTTTCTGGTGGAGTTTAAAAACAAACAAATTTTCTGAGAACGAACGGAAAACAATCGTTTTTATGTTTGTTGTTAAAAAAGTCTGACAAAGTGTATGGGGCTTAACAATAGTTAATATGGATGAGCCGCGTGTTGAAAGTGCCGCGAATCCCGCGATATATTTACGAAAGTACAAAATGACGAAAATGCTTTTTCTGTTCGTATTTTCAGTCGCATGTTCATATGACATCTATATGATAGGAATTCAAAATACAGAATGCAAATCTTTTGTTATAGTTGGTATATGAACATACGACTAAAAATACGAACAGAAAAAGGAATTCAAAATACAGAATGCAAATCATTGACGAAAATTCACGAAAATTATTGTCTAACAAGTAACGAACATGAATTAAACAGAATAACGAACCATCCCGCATGTACGAAAATAAAACGGTAACGAAAATACGAAAAGATCGGAATACGAAAAAAACGCGTAGTACGAAAATAAAACGGGAACGAACAGGAAAACGGGCGTCTTACGAAAAACGAACGGAAACGAACCTACGGAACGATACGAAACGGAACAAAAAAAAAACAAAAAAAAATTCTGTGCACATGTCTAGTCCCAACTGTCCGCCACAATATCGCAGTCCTTCTATAAGTCGCTGTCCTGCTGCCATTACTAGTTACTATTTTTTATGCAAACCAATAAATATATGCTTATTGGGATTTTTTTTTAACAAACATATGGATGTGTTTTATAGCAAAAAGTAATATATATGTATATATATATATATATATATATATATATATATATATATATATATTTTTTTTTTTTAATTGTCGCTTTCTATTTATAGTGCAAAAAAAAATAAAAACCGCAGAGGTGATCAAACACCACCAAAAGAAAGCTCTATTTGTGGGGAAAAAAATTACATAAATTTTATTTGGATGCACATATGTGAACCAGGTCTAAATGTACATACATATGTATATAGGAAATACAAGGGATTGTTGACCTCCTTCTGAAAATGCTAGCTGCCTGGCTGTTATTAGTGTTGAGCAGAATATGCCATATTCGATTTCGCGATATATCACGAATATATAGTCGAATATTCGAGATATATTCGCTAAATACGAATATTCGTGATATATTTTGGAAATGAAATCATTGCGAATTTTCGCTATCGCGAATGCGAATGCGAATTGCGAATTGCGATTGCGAATGCGAATATTCGAGAAATGCGGAATGGAGCACTCTGATTGGCTCAGAATATTCGTGATATATTACAATACACAATAATTGCGAATATTCGAGAAATGCGGAATGGAGCACTCTGATTGGCTCAGAATATTCGTGATATATTACAATACACAATAATTGCGAATATTCGGCAAATGCGGAAGGAGCACTCTGATTGGCTCAGAATATTCGTGATATATTACAATACACAATAATTGCGAATATTCGAGAAATGCGGAAGGAGCACTCTGATTGGCTCAGAATATTCGTGATATATTACAATATAAAATAATTGCGAATATTCGAGAAATGCGGAAGGAGCACTCTGATTGGCTCAGAATATTCGTGATATATTACAATATAAAATAATTGCGAAATTTCAAGAAATGCGGAATGGAGCACTCTGATTGGCTCAGAATATTCGTGATATATTACAATATAAAATAATTGCGAAATTTCGAGAAATGCGGAATGGAGCACTCTGATTGGCTCAGAATATTCGTGATATATTACAATATAAAATAATCGCGCGATATCGCTATTGCCGAATAATCGCATTGCGATTTTTCGGCAATATAAAAGGAGCGCTGCAGCTACTCGGCCCAAGGTCTCTAATCATACCAGCAATGCTTTTACACGTCGATGGGGATCTCTAGGATGTGATCTGTTCTAAAAAAAATTGAAAAAATACGAATATTCGAAATAGCGAATATTCGCCGCGATATTCGCATTATTCGCGAATACTCGAATATGCAATATTCGTAGCGAATATTCGCAATGCGAATATTCGTGAGCAACACTAGCTGTTATACTTTTTGAAGTGGAGGTCCACCCTAAAAAAAAAAAAAAAAATAGGGAAAAAGTTTATAAAAAAAATTTGATTATTTTTTTATACTTAAGTGGCTGTTACTAGACAGATCGTCCTAATCTGCCACTTCCTTGTCTGCGGTGGTCTTCTCCTTGTGCTGCCCCTGGGAAATGGGGAGCAGTGCCTTCTTGGACCTTGTGTGTGTCCCAGGAGACATCCGCCCATTCACAGTAGGGAACCAGGAAGTGAACCTGCAACGCTTCACTTCCTGATTCCCTCACCGAGGATGGCGGCGGGGCAGCCGAGACCTAAACGATTGCTCGGCTTCAGCTGCCAACATCGCAGGCACCCTGGAGAGGTAAGTGTCCTTGTTAAAAGTCAGCAGCTACAGTGTTTGTAGCTGCTGACTTTTAATTATTATTATTTTTTATCGCCGGACCTCCACTTTAAGTAAAGACCTAAAACGAACTAAAATGTTACAGAAAAAGTCCCTCGCTGCCTGAAAGTAGAACTGAAGACAAAACTTTTTTTTTTTTTAGTTTTGGATAGAATGTCAGTTTTTTTGCTGTGTGTCCCATTAGGGGGATTCACATCTCTATCTGTTTTGTTTACTGTTATTATTGAAAGTGAAAGAAAATCCCGGAACAGGAATAGAGGGGAAATCTTCCAATGGGGACACCCCTCACTTTTGAGAGATGTCCTCTCACTTCCTGTTGTGCCTATGGGACAGGAAGTGAAGGAGATCTCCCCCAATGGGACACAGATGGGCTATACAAAATTAAAAAAAAATGGTTTTGCCTTTGGCTCTACTTCAGGTGTGGAGGTCAGAAATAGTCTCTTCTGATTGGCTGACACCTGACAGATTGCTCTGTAATCAGAGGAAGTGGAAGCTGTATGGTGCACACGGAAATAATCCACGTTTTCTAGAACTCTCACACGTAGCTGAGATCCAGTCACAGGAAGCAGCAAACAGCAGCTCAGCCAAACCCCATGTAGTGTGAGCGGCGCGCTGTTCCTCGAGTGTCCAGCAGGGGGAGTGCGCTGTGTGTACATGTGATCAGGAGGCACGTGTGACTTCCTCCTATCGGTGCGGAACTCAGGACTCCGCCGCCAGAGATTACCCGAGCCCAGCCTGTCCGGGCACATGGTGGAGGGATGGCGGCTGGATTCAAGTGAGTATGGCAAGGAGCTGAGATCGCCATCATTTTCATCGTGTGCGGGGTCTGAGGTGACAGAGGAGACCGTCACCTCTCCTACTCCTCTTGTTGGGAATGAGTCGCCCCTCAGTGCAATGGGGGGGGACTCTTGTTTTGGAATGAGGAATCATTCATGTTTGGAATTGGGGGTGACCCGTGGTTGGAATTAACCACCTGCTTACTGGGAACTTACCCCCCCCCCCCCCAGTGCCCAGGCCAATTTTCAGCTCTCTCACCCTTTGAATGACAATTGCGCGGTCATACAACATTGTACCCAAATTAATTATTTCCCCAATATTAGAGCTTTCTTTTGGTGGTGTTTGATCACCTCTGAGTTTTAAATTTTTTGTTAACTGCTTGCCGACTGCCTCACGCACTTATACGTCAGCAGAATGGCACGGGCAGGCAAAGCAACATGTGTGTATATATACGTTGCTTTGAATCTGCCGTCTAGCAGGCACGTGTCTGCCGCGGTCACCATGCCCGCGAGACCTGCAGACCCGATGTCCGCCGGTGTCCCGCAGACCCGATGTCCGCCGGTGTCCCGCAGACCCGATGTCCGCCGGTGTCCCGCAGACCCGGTGTCCGCCGGTGTCCCGCAGACCCGGTGTCCGCCGGTGTCCCGCAGACCCGGTGTCCGCCGGTGTCCCGCAGACCCGGTGTCCGCCGGTGTCCCGCAGACCCGGTGTCCGCCGGTGTCCCGCAGACCCGGTGTCCGCCGGTGTCCCGCAGACCCGGTGTCCCGCAGACCCGGTGTCCGCCGGTGTCCCGCAGACCCGGTGTCCGCCGGTGTCCCGCAGACCCGGTGTCCGCCGGTGTCCCGCAGACCCGGTGTCCGCCGGTGTCCCGCAGACCCGGTGTCCGCCGGTGTCCCGCAATCGGGTCACGGAACGGCAGAACAGGGGGGGATAACTTTTTGTAAACAAGGCATCTCCCTGTTCTGTTCTGCCTGGTGACACGTCACTGATCGTCTGCTCCCTCTCATCGGGAGCAGCGATCAGTGACGTGTCGCTCGTAGCCACGCCCCCTAACCATTAGAATCACGCCCTAGGACACACTTAACCCCTTCCCTGCCAGTCACATTTCTACGGTAATCAGTGCATTTTTATAGCAACGATCGCTGTATAAATGTGAATAGTCCCAAAATAGCGCCAAGTGTCTTCCAATAATGTCGCAGTCATGATAAAAATCGCAGCCATAACTTGTAAAAATAAAGTAATAATAAAAATGCCATAAAACCACCCCCCTATTTTGTAGACGCTATAACTTTTGCGCAAACCAATCAATATACGCTTATTGCAATATATATATATATTTTTACTAAAAATATGTAGAAGAATTTGTATCGGCCTAAACTGAGAAGAAAATTGGCTTTAAAAAGAAATGGGGATATTTATTATAGCAAAAAATACAAAATATTGCTTTTTCCCCCCCCGAAATTGTCTCTCTATTTTTGTTTATAGCGCAAAAAATAACCGCAGAGGAGATGAAATACCACCAAAAGAAAGCTCTCTTTGTGACGTAAATTTTGATTGGGAGCCACGTCGCACAACCGCGCTATTGTCTGTTAAAGCAACGTAGTGCCGAATCGCACAAAGTGGCCCAGTCCTTTGACAGCCAAATCCTCTGGGGCTGAAGTGGTTTAACCACTTCCCGCCCGCTCAATAGTAAATTGACGTCTGGGAAGTGGTTCTGTAATCCTGACTGGATGTCCTGCAGGATTACATACCGGCACGCAAGCCCGTGGGGGCGCGCAGCGATCAGTGATGCGGGGTGTTAGTCTGACACCCTGCATCTCTGGCGGAGGCTCTTTACCATGATCATCCATGTCCAATCACGGCTGATCACCATGTAAACAGGAAGAAACATTGATCGGCTCTTCCTCACTCGCGTCTGACAGACGCGAGTAGAGGAGAGACGATCAGCGCAGCCCCCCCTTCGGATGCCCACACTGGACCACCAGGGAAGGGGGCAATAGAAAAAAAAGAGAATAAATGCCGATCAGTGCCCACATTGGGCACTGACTGGCAACATGGGCACTGACCAGCCATAATATGGGATTAAAAAAGTGATGCCCAGCAATGCCATCAGTGCGACCCCTCAGTGTCCATCAGTGCGACCCCTCAGTGTCCATCAGTGCGACCCCTCAGTGTCCATCAGTGCGACCCCTCAGTGTCCATCAGTGCGACCCCTCAGTGTCCATCAGTGCGACCCCTCAGTGTCCATCAGTGCGACCCCTCAGTGTCCATCAGTGCGACCCCTCAGTGTCCATCCATGCCCAGTGCCCACCTATCAGTGCCCATCTGTGCCACTCATAAGTGTCCATCAGTGCTGCTTATCAGTGTCCATCAGTGCTGCCTCATCGGTGCCTGTAATCGAAAAAAGAAAACTTACTTATTTACAAACCAAATTAACAGAAAAAAATAAAAACTTAATTTTTTTTCAAAATTTTCGGTCTTTTTTTAGTTGCGCAAAATGTAAAAATTGTAGAGGTGATCAAATACCACCAAAAGAATGCTCTATTTGTGGGAACAAAATGATAAAAAAAATTGTTTGGGTACAGTGTAGCATGACTGCGCAATTGGCATTCAAAGTGCAACAGTGCTGAAAGCTGAAAATTAGCTTGGGCAGGAAGGTGCGTAAGTGCCTGGTATGGAAGTGGTTAAAAAAATTGAACAAAAATCCGAAATGGATAAATATTTTATAACATTTTGAAAACGGGTAATTTTTCTCCATTAATGTACGCTTGGGAGGCTGCACTGATGGGTGGCATTGAAGGGCACTAATAGGAAGCATTGATAGGCAGCACTGCTAGGTGGCACTGGTGGGCATTGATAAGTGGCACTCATGGGCATTGATTGGTGGCACTGTGGGTACTGGCAGACGGCACTGGTGGGCACAGATGAGATGGCTGCGAGTCTTCCTCTTCGGGTCTGATGTCCCTTACACAGACGCCAATGATCTGCTTTTTTTTTCCTCAATCTGTCAAACACATTACCTTTTCTTCTGTTTACATCACGTCATCAGCTGTCATTGGCGTGTGATCAGGCGTGTTAGAAACTCCACGTGCCCGCACCCATCAGGTATCTGACACTCTGCAAAGCTAATCACAGGCAATGAGACATTTTCCCAATCCGCGGCTATACAGCAGGAACAAAGATTGTCTCTAGACAGCCGCACACTAAACACATTTTGTTCCTGCTTTGCTAAGTGCATTGCCTGCACCTGAGTCGTCTGCAACGGTGGAGGTTCGTTTGGGTTCTCCCCCCGCGGCTATACAGATCGAGAAATGTCTCGCTACCTGTGATTAGTGCTGCGGAGTGTCGGCTTCCTGGTGGGTGCAGGCACGTGGAGTTGCAAACACGCCTGAGCTTGTTTGGAACTGGGGGTGACCTATGGTTGGAATTAGGGATGACCTATGGTTGGAACAAGGACTGACCTATAATTGGAATTAGGGATGACCTATGGTTGGAACAAGGACTGACCTATAATTGGAATTAGGGATGACCTATGGTTGGAACAAGGACTGACCTATAATTGGAATTAGGGGTGACCCATGGTTGGAACAAGGACTGACCTATAATTGGAATTAGGGATGACCTATGGTTGGAACAAGGACTGACCTATAATTGGAATTAGGGGTGACCCATGGTTGGAACAAGGACTGACCTATAATTGGAATTAGGGATGACCTATGGTTGGAACTGGGGGTGACCCATGGTTGGAACAAGGACTGACCTATAATTGGATTTAGGGATGACCCATGGTTGGAACTGGGGGTGACCCATGGTTGGAATTAGGGATGACCTATGGTTGGAACTGGGGGTGACCTATGGTTGCAACTGGGGGTGACCCATGGTTGGAATTAGGGATGACCTATGGGTGGAACAAGGACTGACCTATAATTGGAATTAGGGATGACCTATGGTTGGACCAAGGACTGACCTATAATTGGAATTAGGGATGACCCATGGTTGGAATTAGGGATGACCTATGGTTGGAACTGGGGGTGACCCATGGTTGGAATTAGGGATGACCTATAATTGGAATTAGGGATGACCTATGGTTGGAACTGGGGGTGACCTATGGTTGGTACAAGGACTGACCTATAATTGGAATT
This sequence comes from Rana kukunoris, assembly GCA_029574335.1. Taxonomy (NCBI): domain Eukaryota; kingdom Metazoa; phylum Chordata; class Amphibia; order Anura; family Ranidae; genus Rana; species Rana kukunoris. Next base: position 77,549,924 of record CM056050.1, on the reverse strand, counting down.
AGGGATGACCTATGGTTGGAACAAGAACTGACCCCTGATTGATGTGCGGGATGACCCATTAGTAAAATGAGGGGGAACTCATGTTTGGAATGAGGGATACTCCATTCAGGTTTGTGTGTGAATTTGAACTTCTTCCTCCAAAAATAAAGTTGTGTTTTTTCTCTTTCAGGTCAGTGGAGCCGCTGGAATATTACAGAAAATTTCTAGTGAGTAATACAATCTTACTTTTGTGATCACAAATAATTCACCTCAAATATATCATTTGTATGCTTGTGATTCGCAGCTGTTAAAGTAAATGGCTCCATGATTTTTATATAGTCTAAGGCTCGCCCTAGACGCCTTGGATTTAGCCAAATCCTGCGGAGCTTTGGAGTTGGCGCTGCAAGCACCTTCCGGCTCAACAAAAGTCAAATTTTTGTTTATTTAAAAAAAAAAAAAGATTCCTCAGCCTTTCGAGTATGTGTGTTTATTTTATTTTTATTCCCAAACTTCTCTTTTATATGTTGCAGATTACAAATAAATCTGGTGGTTGTGTTCGCTTTTTTTAAGAGGCTTTTCCCCCCCAACCATCCTCCAGAAAGGTAGCATGAGATAGGCCCCACCCACCTACAGGAAAAATGGGAAACTCAAGCAGAGACCAGAAGTCCCCATACGATACCAGTTTGCTGTGACTGGTTCTGTTTATAGAGACATCAGGGGTCTTTTTGAATTCTAATGTCTAACCTGCCTTTCATTGAAGCTAATGGAGTGCAGAGGAACAGACATTTGCTGGTCTACCTCCCTCTACCCAGCGGCACCCACCTTGGGGCTCCTAGGCCTGCCAGTGAGAGCGCAGAAACTGAGGAACATGGTAAGGGCGACAAACATAGTGGGGGCGTGTGAAAGTGAGTAGATGGAAAGCTCCCTCCCTTTTTTTTTTTTTTCTGGGGCGGGTTTAAGTTCAGGTTTTGATTGTGACTTGCTATGCCCCTTCTTCCTGTATTCAGCCTTCTCTTTCCTCCAGTTTAGCTGGGACTACGTGTGTGTGTGTGTGTGTGTGTGTGTGTGTTATATGCTGTGTGCAGCCATACAAAAGCACAGGCTCACAGCAAGCGTGCCCACCTCCCTCCCCCTCCAAGCTCCTTAATGTACAGCTGCTGACACCAGTAAACACTTGTAAATTCTCTTGAGCCCTGCGCTCTCTCCTCAACAGGAAGTTCAGGGAAGCCTCACCGAGGGACCTGGAGCTGGCAGTCGTGAGCAATATCCAATAGCTTTTGCCCACATATCGAGAAAACTATGTATAAAGGCAGGGTTTCTCAACTTCAGTCCTCAAGGTGCCCCAACAGGTCATGTTGATCAGTTTTACTGCCTTAGTAATTACCACGGCTGTTTTATCTGAGGGAAATCCTGAAAACATGACCTGTTTGGGCACCTTAAGGACTGGAGTTGAGAAACATTGCACTAGGGAGTGTCAAACATTTGATTGTATATATATTTTTTTTAATAATTAAAAAAAAAAAAAAATGTCAATGAATCTCTTCACTCTTTCCCATTCACAAATGACTACAATTTATCTCTTTCTCTGTTGTAAGAGGAATGGGAGGGATGAACCATGTAAACAATAGCATGTGATCCCTTTGATACCTAGTCGCAGCAATCGCATGGTATCCAGCTCCTCGGATTGGCTCTGTAAAGTGTCTTTGTTTACAGGTCAGTGAGCAGGCAGGAAAGGCCGCACAACGGCTATTTATCCAGTTCTTTTTTTAAGCAGCAGTTAGCTGTTCAAAACGTACCATGATGGAAAATGATTAAATCATTTTTTACATTAAAGTGATTGTAAAGGCTCTTTAATATTTTTATAGGAAAAAAAAAAAACATATACTTGCCTGCTCCGTGTAGAGGATTTGCACAGAGCAGCCCAGATCCACTTTCTTGGGTCCCTCCTCTGTGTATTATGGCTCCTCCCTCCTGTTTAGTGCCCCAACAGCAAGCAGGTTGCTATGGGGGCACCCGAGCCGAGTCGTAGCTCCCTGTGTCCATTCAGACATGGAGCCTGCCCCTCCCTTGATTGACTAGCTGACTTTGATTCACCGCTGCAGAATCCAAAGGCACAGCTGCTGTGTCTCAGCCAATCGGGAAGGAGAATATCAGATGGCCTAGACATTCGTGGACAGAGAGGGATGTCAGGTAAGTGTGAGGGGGGGGCTGCTGCGCACAGAAGGCTTTTTATCTTCATGTATAGAATGCATCAAGATAAAAAACCGTCTGCATTTACAAACCCTTTAAGTTTGTTTAAAGCCACATTTTTTTCTTTGCTGGAGATATTTTTGTTCTTGTCTTGATTTCTTCTTCTTGTGACTGTGGTCCCTAATGAAGACATGATACATTTTCCTTAACAAAAATCATTGGTGGCAGTTCTGTTATCTTTCATTGTCTTCAGTGCAGCAATCTTTCTTGTAGGTTATCAGATTATTAGTACTCCATTCTAGCAAATACTAACTGAATACCTAAAGTCAAATATTGCATGTTGTTTTTTTATCAAAGTAAAAATCACTGCCAGCACTTTTTAACTTTCAAGTGTTTTTTTTTTTATTTGTTTTATAGAAGGAGAAATGTCGGCCAGATGGAAGAGACCTGAATGAATTCAGGACCACTACAATAAATGTTGGTAAGTAACTATCATTGTAGTGTGGCATGGGCAGCATTCATTCCGATGGGCAGAGGAACGCTGTATACAGTGCTACACCGCCCCAAAGATGCTTCTTAAAGGACTTTTTTTCCCGTCCTGCAAGCACACTGCCCCAGTGTCAAAGCACTCGGGCTTTCACACTGGGGAGGCATGTGAGGCAGTTTTTGGGTGCTTTACAGGCGCCATTTTTTAGTGCTGAAACGCCTGAAAACTGCCTCAGTGTGAAAGGGGTCTAAGTTTACATGCGTTCATAAAACGGCGACAATTTTTTAGCACCCTACACTTTCCATAGTCGATGCTTTAAAAGCCCTTACAGGTCATCAGGTAATGGTCCTGGAATTATTGCTCTCGCTCTGGTAAGCGCAGCGATATGTAACGCAACCAACGTTTTCAATTTATAGGCAGCCCCAATGTGTGTTTTTATGTTTGTATGTGTGGAGGGGCTCAAACCTTTTTGGGGGGGACTTTTTTTTGTTTTTCTGGCATAAGGGATGTCTTGTCCCCCATGTGATACTTTATTTTTATTTTTTTATTATTATCTTGCTCCCACCAGGAGACCTGAGCGCCCAGTCAGCACGTCCAATGGCTGATCGGAGAGCTGAACAAAGCCTAGATCGGCTTTAATCAGGTATGGTAACCTGGAAGTAATGACCTGACATCACTTCTGGTTTACCCCCAGATGTCCACTGAGCCATTTTCAAAAATCGGAAGCATTTGAAAACACAGATCATGGTGTTTTCATCCCTTATGCTGTCACAAGGATGTTTACATTTTTTGTGACAGCAATAAGTGATTTAAAAAAAAAAATGTGTAAAGAAAAAAAAGTAAAGTCCCCCATGCTCGCTCGCAAAGATGAGGGCATGCATCAGTCCCGCATGCGGGATATATATATATATATATATATATATATATATATATATATTAGGGGTGTTGAAATTAATCGTAGCATCGAGATTCGACTACCCACGATGCGATTTCGATGCTACGACTTGCAGTAATCGATTATGTGATGACGTCACCTGCACGCCGCTATATGCACTGTCTGGACGCCGAAAGCCAGGAAGCCGTGGGCGTTAGCTACGGGCGTTAGCCGCGCCTCTTTTCCCGCCCCGCTAATGCAGCTGAAGGAGCTGTGGGCTTCAGCGTGCCTCTTTTCCTTCCCCACCTGCTGATGCAGCTTAAGACGCCGCGCCTCCTTTCCCGCCCCCCGCTGACGCCATTCCCAGCCGCCCGTCGCCATGTGGAAGCATGGAGCAAGTGTCCTCGGTCCCGGTCCCGACCCCCCCAGAGCCTTCCTCCTCACCTCACCTCACGCTGTGCACACTGAACAGGCTGCGACTGTGGGAGACCCGAGACGACCGAGTACTGCAGGCAGCAGATCGTCATCATCATCAGGTACTTGGGGGGGATACACAGTAGCAGCAACTAATGGGCACACTGGCGGCAATTTGTGGCACACTGGCGGCAATTTGTGGCACACTGGCGGCAATTTGTGGCACACTGGCGGCAATTTGTGGCACACTGGCGGCAATTTGTGGCACACTGGCGGCAATTTGTGGCACACTGGCGGCAATTTGTGGCACACTGGCGGCAATTTGTGGCACACTGGCACACTGATGCCACACTGGTTTATGTATTTCTTATTGTTTTAGTGATTGATTCACATCACAACTTTATCGATACCTTTTTTTTTGTATGATTTTTGCTTTTGCTCATCACTGCCACACACATGCAGCCATGCATTGCACGTGTGTGGCAGTAATGAGCAAAAGCAAAAATCATACAAAAAAAAAAAAAAAAAAGGTATCGATGAAGTTGTGATCTGAATCAATCACTAAAACAATAATACATACATAAACCATAATTTGACATGGCATACATTGTTGTTTGGCAGGACTTTATGGGGACAATGTCCGCAGTCTCTGATCCTCTCTAGTATCATGTCCGCAGTCTCTGATCCTCTCTAGTATCATGTCCGCAGTCACTGATCCTCTCTAGTATCATTGTCCGCAGTCTCTGATCCTCTCTAGTATCATTGTCCGCAGTCTCTGATCCTCTCTAGTATCATTGTCCGCAGTCTCTGATCCTCTCTAGTATCATTGTCCGCAGTCTCTGATCCTCTCTAGTATCATTGTCTGCAGTCTCTGATCCTCTCTAGTATCATTGTCTGCAGTCTCTGATCCTCTCTAGTATCATTGTCTGCAGTCTCTGATCCTCTCTAGTATCATTGTCTGCAGTCTCTGATCCTCTCTAGTATCATTGTCTGCAGTCTCTGATCCTCTCTAGTATCATTGTCTGCAGTCTCTGATCCTCTCTAGTATCATTGTCTGCAGTCTCTGATCCTCTCTAGTATCATTGTCCGCAGTCTCTGATCCTCTCTAGTATCATTGTCCGCAGTCTCTGATCCTCTCTAGTATCATTGTCCGCAGTCTCTGATCCTCTCTAGTATCATTGTCCGCAGTCTCTGATCCTCTCTAGTATCATTGTCTGCAGTCTCTGATCCTCTCTAGTATCATTGTCTGCAGTCTCTGATCCTCTCTAGTATCATTGTCTGCAGTCTCTGATCCTCTCTAGTATCATTGTCTGCAGTCTCTGATCCTCTCTAGTATCATTGTCTGCAGTCTCTGATCCTCTCTAGTATCATTGTCTGCAGTCTCTGATCCTCTCTAGTATCATTGTCTGCAGTCTCTGATCCTCTCTAGTATCATTGTCTGCAGTCTCTGATCCTCTCTAGTATCATTGTCTGCAGTCTCTGATCCTCTCTAGTATCATTGTCCGCAGTCTCTGATCCTCTCTAGTATCATTGTCCGCAGTCTCTGATCCTCTCTAGTATCATTGTCCGCAGTCTCTGATCCTCTCTAGTATCATTGTCCGCAGTCTCTGATCCTCTCTAGTATCATTGTCCGCAGTCTCTGATCCTCTCTAGTATCATTGTCTGCAGTCTCTGATCCTCTCTAGTATCATTGTCTGCAGTCTCTGATCCTCTCTAGTATCATTGTCTGCAGTCTCTGATCCTCTCTAGTATCATTGTCTGCAGTCTCTGATCCTCTCTAGTATCATTGTCTGCAGTCTCTGATCCTCTCTAGTATCATTGTCTGCAGTCTCTGATCCTCTCTAGTATCATTGTCTGCAGTCTCTGATCCTCTCTAGTATCATTGTCTGCAGTCTCTGATCCTCTCTAGTATCATTGTCTGCAGTCTCTGATCCTCTCTAGTATCATTGTCTGCAGTCTCTGATCCTCTCTAGTATCATTGTCTGCAGTCTCTGATCCTCTCTAGTATCATTGTCCGCAGTCTCTGATCCTCTCTAGTATCATTGTCCGCAGTCTCTGTCCATCTTTTGTAGTATTTTGGGGTCAGTTTGGAGCTCCTCTTTAAGATGTCTGCTGTATTTACAGTATGCTACATGCAGAGAGTTTTTTTTAAGAACAGATGAAAACCGTGCGCAGTAATCTTGATGCATCGCGGAATCGAATCGTGGACTTGATAATCGAATCGTGAGACCGGTGAAGATGCGCAGCCCTAATATATATATATATATATATATATATATATATATATATATATGTATATGTATATGTATGTGTGTGTGTGTGGTAAACTGTAAAGGGTGTGTGCAATTTTAAAGTGTGAAATGTTTGCTATCTATTTGCTCAGTGAAGCATCATCAAGTTAATTTGTAGCCCTCTGCTTTAAAAAAAAATATCATGCTTGGGGGTTCTAAGTAGTTTTCGAGCAAAAAAATACTGATTGTTGCATGTTAACAAAGTGGCAAGTGGTTAAAGTGGAGTTCCACCCTGAAAACATTTTTTGCACCAAAAAAAAAAAAGTTTTACTTACCCTAAATAGCTGTTGCTATGCTAAAGTGACGAATCTGCCTCTTCATCATCCCGCAGTGGATCCTCTTCCTCCTCCTACAGTCGGTGGATTCTTGTGAATGTGGTGCGCTGCATTCTGGGAACTGTGTATCCCAGAAAGCAGCCGGCCCATTCACAAAGCATCGCGCTGCTCACACATGCACAGTAGGAAACGGGCAGTGAAGCCACACAGCTTCACTGCCTGTTTCCCTTACTGTGGATGGTGGCGCCTGGAGCTGCCAGGATCGAGGATCGGCCTCGGCGGGGGGCGACATCGCTGGCGACTAGGACAGGTAAGTGTCCTTATTAAAAGTCAGCAGTTACAGTGTAAGTAGCTGCTGACTTTTAATTAAAAAATTTTTTTTTGGTCATGGGACTTCCGCTTAAGGGTTTTTTTTATTTTTATATATAGTTATGTAAATATGTTATATAATATGTTATATATAGTTCTGTAAAATATGACCAGATGATTGTCGGTCAAACTATTGCAGGCGTGAAAATGGCCTGGTAATGTAGTATAACAGACTGGTACTCATCCTAGTGGTAAGAGTGTGGACTGCTGGAAGTGATAAGTAACACAGCTGCAGTTTTTGCATAAAGCAGATTCTATTTATGGAGAGGGCAGCCATGTTTGATGCCCATAACAAAATCATTCAAAGCTCTAGCTCTAGTAATTTAAAAGTAATCTTCATGAACTTTCACTTCCTGGCTGATCCCTGGTAGAGAGTTCACAGATTTGTGTCAGAAGTGAATGTGCGGTCAGTAGTTGGGTGGACCGGACCAATTCTTTTTAATTCTTTTCTTAATATTCATGGGAATCTGGGACATTTTGTGGTTTGAGCAGTTTTTGTTTGTGTGTTTTATTTCATGTATTTTAGGTACCATGTAAATGGTGTTGAGATTTTTTTTGTGTGATTACAGGCTCAATTACCACAGCTGATGGCTCAGCGTTAGTGAAGATTGGGAACTGCACTGTAATATGTGGCATTAAAGCGGTGAGTTGTGATCGTCTCCCATGTATAAATGGTAGCTGGGAAAGCTGCTGTATGGAAATGACAGACTTTCCCGATTGTCCCCAGAGACACAGCAACATTTCTTCTTTAACCACTTCCCGACCGCCCACCGCAGGTATACGTCGGCACTTTAGAGATGGATATCTCGGTAACGGCAGCAGCTGCTGCCACAACCGAGATATCCATCTCTTCTGTGGGCGGTCGGGTAAACGATAATGGCGGTCTCCGCGGCGGAATCGCCGCGAGATCGCCGTTATCGGTGGCGGATGAGCGTGGGGGCCCCCCCCCCCCCCCCCCCCCCCGCTGCGCTCTCCGCCGCTTACCGGAGCCGTCGGTAGCGGCGGAGGCGATCGGGTGCGCTCGTCTGGTCAGCGGGGATGCGAGTGAGGGAAAAAATTTCCCTCGTCCATCCCCGTAGCTCTGCTGGGCGGAAGTGACGTCAAACGTCAGTTCAAAACAGCGTCTTAAAGAGACATTTTTTTTTTAAATGTCATTTGAAAAATGACATTTCAAATTTTTTTATTTTTTGTTGCATTTTAACCTAAATATGAGATCTGAGGTCTTTTTGACCCCAGATCTCATATTTAAGAGGACCTGTCATGCTTTTTTCTATTACAAGGGATGTTTACATTCCTTGTAATAGGAATAAAAGTGATAATTTTTTTATTTTTTTTTATTTTAGTGTTAAAAATTGGTAAAATTAATCCAAATAAATACGAAAACAAAAAAAAATTTTTTAAATCGCCCCGTCCCGACGAGCTCGCGCGCAGAAGCGAACGCATACGCGAGTAGCGCCCGCATATGAAAACGGTGTTCAAACCACACAAGTGAGGTATCGCCGCGATCGTTAGAGCGAGAGCAATAATTCTAGCCCTAGACCTCCTCTGTATCTCAAAAAATGCAACCTGTAGAATTTTTTAAACATTGCCTATCGAGATTTTTAAGGTAAAAGTTTGACGCCATGCCACGAGCGGGCGCAATTTTTAAGCGTGACATGTTGGGTATCATTTTACTCGGCGTAACATTATCTTTCACAATATGTAAAAAAATTGGGCCAAATTTATTGTCTTATTTTTTAATTTAAAAAAGTGATTTTTTTCCAAAAAAAGTGCGCTTGTAAGACCGCTGCGCAAATACGGTGTAACAAAAAGTATTGCAATGACTGCCATTTTATTCTCTAGAGTGTTAGAAAAAAAAAATATATAATGTTTGGGGGTTTTAAGTAATTTTATAGCAAAAAAAAATATTTTAGTCTCGTAAACACCGGATCTGAAAAACAGGCCCGGGGCTAAAGTGGTTATTGGAAATTGGCAAGATCTTTGTTTCATGTCATTGACCTTGTATGCCAGTTCCCACTAATTATTACTCTTCTGGTTGTGTAATCTGTATTATTCTACTCCCTGATCTTGTGTTCCCCTTGTTTCTCCCATAGGAGTTTGCAACCCCTCCAATAGATGCTCCTAACAAGGGCTATATAGGTAAGTGATACAATTCTGTGTAAGCTCAGAAATCCTCATCAGAAGGGACTAGTACTTTACCTGTACTGGGGATGGATGAAAAAACAAATGCTACACTTACAATGTGATTTACAACTTTCTCATTCATTCCGGAAACATGCTTGTAATCTAAAGCACTCATCTATGAAAGCCAATTTGCCCATAAGAAATAATGGAAATTGAGTTCATTCCACAACAATTTATTCAGAAGTCCTTCAGTTTATAGTCCATATAAAAAGATTATAGCAATATGACCAGGTTGTGTAATCGTCCATCCACGAGGGGATTAGAAGCAAAATCCAGCAGTAGCTACAGAGTATAAGGCCGGGTTCACACCTATGCAAATTGAGTGCGGCTTAAACCGCATCCAATTCACATAACATTATAAAATACATTGATTTCAATGAGGCTGGTTCACATAAGTGCGATCCATTGCTCAAAAAACGTGTGTGTTTTTCTAGGCATTGCGGTGCGGCTCAGGTGCGAATTCGGGCCTATTATCTTCTATGAGTATGCATCTGATTCGTAGATGTGTTCATTTCTCTTTCTCCTCAATACTCTCCCAGGTCTCCAAATTCGCAACTAAAATGGAGATGATCTGAGGAACAGCTCTTATCTCTTTGCATAACAGAGCTGGAATTCGCACCGCACAAGTGTGAATGCGGCCTAAAAGAGAAGAGAGGCGCCTCAGTTCATACTGAGGCGGCTTCAAAGTCGTCCGACTCTAAAGCCACCCCGCACAGCGTGACTTCAGTGCAATCGATTTCTTTAATAGAAGTCTATGCAAGCCACTCTGAGTGGCCCCCCGTGAAGTACAGGACCCTTTTATCAAGGAGGAGCTGCGATTTAGAATAGTTCCATTGCACTGAAGTAACTTTTTAAGCATCAAAGTCATCTGACAGGTCACCCCAGTGTGACCCAAGCCTAAAGCCTCGTACACACGATTCGATTGTTGGAAGGGGATTGTCGTTTGACAGGTCGTTGTCCTAAATTCTTACTGTTGGTACACTCCTTTTTTAGACAACTGTTTTCCAATTTTCGACAAAGTGTTGGATGACATGCTAATAAGTTTTCGGCAGACAACGGCTCCACTCTGATTTTCGTATAGTCATTGCACAAATCTGTTACACAAAAGTCAAAGTACAAAGACGCATGCTCTAAAATCAATGCTCACTAAACACGGAATTAGCAGAAGGTGCCCAAAGGGTGGTGCTTAAGAGCTGAAATTTCTCGCAGAACGTCACTACGTTTGTGTATGTGGCACGACAATTGTGCAATGTTAGTATGTAAGACAAGATCCTGACACACGCCCTTTTGACAAATCGGACACTTGGTCGATGACTAAAATAGGGACATCTAGGTATGCAGGCATCCGGGGTAAAGCTGTCCACATAGAGCAGTGGTTCTCAACCTGGTGGTCGAATGATGATTTGCCGGGTGTCACCAAATCCTGGGCTGTTCCTGAAGTCTGCATCACTCTCCCAGCCTTTTTGCGGCCACCCAGCAGGCTGTCCCTGGAGCTCTCAAGCAGCTCGCTCATCCTCTTCGCAGCTGCCCATTCAGTTCACGACATGGTTGGGGGGCAAAGACTAGAGGTCAGCTGACTGGTGGGGAATGTGAAGTGGGAGGGTCTGGAGGAGACCCTTATCTCCTGATTTTCGGCATGGGTGTCACTGCTACGAGACATCACAAAATCAGAAACAGTCAGTGACACTACCTGAGATTATAGTTGCCAATAAAAGGATTTGGGGAGCGCTAAATGTCTGTGGGTTAGGTACGCTAATTTATTGTCTTGGGTGCTGACAACCCACGCTATGAAAATAATTTTACTGTTAGGGGTCCCCACGACTTGAGACATTTTATCAAGGGGTCGCGGCACTAGAAAGTTGAGAACCACTGACATAGAGCATCCTCCTCACCGCCGTAAGTCTGCAATCGTGACCCGGAAGCCTACCCTGCAGTAGAGCAATCTGAAAGCAAGGCTTGAAACGCTCATGGAGTGCAGCGTGGAAGGATGATAGCGGTGCCGAGGATGGTCTATGTCAGGGATCCTCAAACTACGGCCCTCCAGGTGTTGTAGAACTACACATCCCATGAGGCATTGTAACACACTGACATTCACAGACATGACTAGGCATGATTGGAAATGTAGTTCCTGAACAACTGGAGGCCGTAGTTTGAAGACCCATGGTCTATGTGACAGCTTTACTTGTATTTAAGACATTGCTTGTTTATCAAGTCAAATTTTATTTAAAAATGTTGCTTGTCTTGCAAAACGCTCTCAAACCCAAGGTTTTACTGTACATACATTTTATTCCTTTGTGTTGTGGCCTAATCTTTTTGAATTGCCATATGACATGTAGGGTCCTCCTTCTCCTGGAAGTTGGCTGTCCTGAGTGCAGCAAATAATCAAATTGGCCGAATGCTGCTTAGCCATTCAGGGGAAACTTTGTATTCTTTGAATTTAATACAAAGCTTCCTTGATTATCTGAAGTAGGTGGGCAGATAACTTCATAATTTCCAGCTCGGCCAATCAGAGGAAGCTGTGTATCCAATCATTGAATAAAGCAGTGATCAGTCAATCTGGATTATTTTCCAGGAGGGGGTGGGAAGTCTGAGGCTACAAACAGTTTATTCAGTGCACACAGATGCTGCGTCTGTTGGTGATGTGAATTGCTTGGTCCAAACAAGTTAAAGATCACTAAGCTGGAGATCAGCTTTAACAGATTACAAATATTTTATTGTGTTTCTATCTCCGTTCATAATATGTAGGTTTGTGTGTGTTTTTCTTTGATTTCAGAAACAATAAATAAATATATAGCTATATTCATAATCATTTTAAATATATTAGAATGCTGTCTCTTCAGGGACTTGCCATTTGTTTCCCTAAATAAAGTTTTTTGTATTTTCAGTTCCTAATGTTGAACTTACACCACTGTGTTCCCCACGGTTTCGGCCTGGTCCTCCAGGAGAAGAGGCTCAAGTCGCTAGTCAATTTATTGCAGATGTCATTGAAAAGTAAGATGACTATAGTGTGTTTTTTTTTTTTTTTTTCTGTTTGTGAATTGTCTTTCTCTAGCGCAGTGTTCAAGGCACACCAACAGGTCAAGTTTTCAGGATTTCCCTCAGATGAAACGCTGTGGTAATTGCCAAGCACTGAAACTGATCAAATCACCTGTGCAAAATAATGGAAGTCCTGAAAACTTGACCTGTTGGGGTGCCTTGAGAACTGGAGTTGAGAATCGATGCTGCAGACTCTGTCCACCGGCACCCACCGATTATTCAGTACACAGGCAGATTGCTTTCCCTTAGTAAAAGCACCCCCACCGGTACACAAAATCACTAAATACACACAGTTAACCCTTTGATTTGCCCCTGATGTTAGATTTCTTTTAGGGCCGTGTCAGACTCAGTATTTTTTGCAGTAATGATTATTCTCTGCTATGAATTAATAATACCCACCAATTTGTATCCAGCGGGTTAAACTTTTGCCACACCATTACATTAAAGTGTTTTTTAAACCTCTCTGTGGAAGTTGTACCTATAGGTGAGCCTAGAATAAAGCTTGCCTATAGGTAATGTAAATATCTACTAAACGTGGGCCGTCTAGGAAATATTTACTGTATTTTTGCGCTGATGATGTCAGCGCATTTGCTATGATGGAACGGCCCTTCGAGCCTTCTAGGATTTTTGACACCATTTTGTCCTTGGCCAGAAGAAACAAGTAAATCTAATATACCTATCTATTACTAATGCTAGCAGCATAAGGATTAAACATAGTTAAAGGGGTTGGAAAGGATTTTTTTTTTTTTTTTTTTCATAATAAGCATCCTTTACCTGCAGATATTCCTCTTTTCACTTCCTCATTGTTCGTTTTTGCTCAGAAGTTGCTCTATTTCTTCTCTGTTCTGTTCACTTCCTGCTTATCTGATTTTAATAACCACCGTAAAGGGAGGCTTTACTGCGGTGGTCAGTGACGTGCTCCCTGCCTTCTGGGAACTACATCTGTGCGGCAGGACGCTCTCTACGTGTTAGAGACTTCAAGGAGGTGTGAATTACTGGGGGCGTGCCGCAATGCATACTGGGAAAAGTAGTTCTTGCATGAACGAGCACCGCAAACCAGGAAGTGAATGAGAGAACAAAGTAGAACGCCGGAGGTGATATAGATGAAGGAATTTAATAGGTATTTTACTCGTTTAACAAAATCAGTACACTATTCTGTCTGTCTACCTTGCAGACATTAATTTTAGGCAAAAAATGTTTTCCTTTACAGCTCCTTTAATGTTGATTAAGCCACATTAATTCAGCTTTCATTTTTGTCACATCACTTTATAATAATACTTGTATTGTGTTTAGTTCACAGATGATACTGAAAGAAGACCTGTGCATTGAGAATGGCAAAGTATGGATGTGTTGTATTTGTTTTTCACATGTGATCCTGTATTTTCACTGCTGTTTCCTGGCTAGAACTTGCTGCATAGTGTCATAATGCATGGTATAAAATGAGGGCAGTCACTCACATACTGAATAGCGGGAAGCTCTTACAGACTTTTTGTTGCACTTGGCATTCATCTCCCAGCATTGCTTCTTCTTCGTGTTTTTAGTATTCCATAAATTTCAGAAGCCAACTACAAAGTAGCCTCCCATAACTGGCATTGCTTAAAGGGTTTGTAAAGGACATTTTTTTAATAGCTTCTTTTACCTTAATGCAGTGCTGTTTTCATGTCCTCATTGTTTGTTTTTGCTCTCAAGTTGCTCTAATCCTTCTCTGATCTCCACACTTCCTGGTTGTCTGTTTCCTGATAACCACAGTCCTGGGAGCTTTCTCTCTGTGGTCACTAATCAAGGAGGTGTGATTACTGTGTGTCTAAAACCCCTCAGCACCAATCACTTTCGTTTTACAAACCATTACTGCTCTGTGGCTCTGTACATCACAGAAGCAGAAATAGCATGCAGCAACAAAACTAAATTATATGATTGATTTTTATCTATTTTTAATAATTTTTTAAAAGGAATCCGTTAACTATTATGTCTCTATACCCTGTAAACAGTCATTTCAGTAAAAACATATTTTTTTTCCTTTAAGAGTTTGTTCAGTCTGTGTCACTGAACGGCAAATCCAGAAATCCTATTTTTATTTTTCTGGAAAGGCAATTCTGCTAAAAAGCAATACAGACGTTATTTTCCTTGGACACATAAAAAACAGATGCATGCAGCTTTGCATGCTGAATTGAAAACGCATCGCAGTGTTCCATCAGAATCGGCGACCTGACGGATTGGGTAACGGAAGTGAAGTTCCATCAGCTGTGCATTAATTCTACAGCTACCAGGTTTGCTAATCTGACAGAACACCTGCGGTCAGAAGGCAGCGGACATCTTGCTACACCCAGATACATCTTGAATTTCAGAGTAATTTTTAGTAACAAAGTGAGCGTATATGAATAAATATGTTGACATGTGTGATGCCGTTTGAGCAGTGCGGGTGTACCAACACTGCCTCTGCCACCTTCCTACTGCTGTTTGGCAGCTTCTTCAAAATGTAACATCAAAATAGCATCACAGATGTCGACATACTATATTTTTCTTTCTCGTACATCACGGGACACAGAGCGCATATTCATTACTATATGGGTTATATGGAGTACCTTCAGGTGTGGACACTGGCAATCTCATCAAACAGGAAGTCCCCTCCCTATATAACCCCCTCCCCTAGAGGGAGTCCCTCAGTTTTTTCGCCAGTGTCTTAGGTGTTGGTCACGGAATAGCTTTGCTCCACATTCCTTGGATTAAGGGCGGGCTAACCGGATCTGTCCAAGGAGCCTCAGTGCCAAAGTGGACAGTACCCGGGCCCCAAACCGTGGGGTTTTGCCTATAATGCTCCTCTTTGAGGGCTGGACCCTGGGCCCAGGACTTGGAGTTTGTAAAAACCATAAGTTCCTGTTTGCCAGGGTGCTATATAGGTCCAGGACAGTGGTACCTTCATAGGACCCCGGGCCTGAAGGTCTACTACGCTACCCACGGAGATGGGAAGAAGATTGGATCAGTTTGCTGGACAAACATCCTGCAGCATGGAGCAGGTAAGGGGGAGCCTGCGGGACTTGGTTCGACAGCAGGCTCTCCGGGGTAACCTAAAAGGGGATAGCCTAAGTAGCTCTGCATGGGCAACCTTGCTCACTATGTCTGAGAGAGACAGGATGACACCTTTTTTTCCCCCCATCACTAGGTTCCCCTGTCTAAGAATGTGTTGCTAGCTAACCTGCTGCTTTCTTCCTAGGACTAGTAAGGATCCCTAGGGGCCTTTTGGAGAGCCCTACCTGGCCGGGGGTTTGAATCTGCCGCCTGTTTCTGCAGTCCTGGGCTCTCCAGCAGCGCGGCTCCTCCATGTTCCTCCTGTTCCGGCATACGCGCGCGCGTGCACGTCTTATAGACGTTTTTCGCGCCGTTCAGACAGGAGGGCGGGGGGGGGGGCGTGCCTGCGGCGTCATACAGGGGCGCGCCTTGTGCTGTTATAGATCAGCAGGCATTGTCAGTGCTCAGTCTGAGGCTGATTTCAGAAGGAGAGGACGCAGAGCGGCAGAAACAGTGACTCCCGGTGGCGGAAAGAGGGGTAGTACATGCTGGACTTTGTTCCAATGCCTTTTTTGTTAAGCCAAGAAATTCCCCTTTTTGCAGCAGGTTGGAGGCTGCAAACTAAGTTTGGGTCACTGTATGTTTTTAAAAAAGAAAATTATATATAATATATATTTAAAAAAAAAAAAAAAAGAGAAAAACATCAGTTTTTGGGCATTAGTGATCTATTGTCCCCTAAGCTCTGGTTTTGTACTCCTGGCCACTACAGTCGGTTGTGTGGGCGGAGTCCCCTCGATTTTTGTATTATGGCTTCCAAAGGTTCGGGGTCAAAGGGTACAAAAAAGACCAAAAAAACAAAGGGTTCCCTTCTGATTCTGATGATATGCCGATACTTTCCCCGCAACTTATTAACATAAAGGGCGCCTTGGATGAGCCATTAGGGGGATCTGGTGCGGAGGCTGGCCCAGATCAGCCCAGCCCTGTGTTTATCACAGAGGAGATGCTAGCCGTATCCCTAGGGGGGCTAGAAGAGAGAATAGCAGCATTGATCGCTAGAGCTATTCCTGGTAAGAAAGGGGTTAGATCCCCATCACCAAGAGGTGTATCCTCAGATGCTGAGATTCTCTCTCCGAGGAATTGGAATCACAGGAGGATCAACTAGACCTGAACCAAGAGGGTTCAGGGATTGAGGGATCTGCCTCTGAGGAACCATTTTCAGACTCCCAGACAGAAAGACTGTGGGTACAGTCTTTGACGGACATGGTCCGCTCGGCATTTAGTTTACCATTGCCAGAGCCTCAGGTTCCTCCGGTATCCTCTCTGGGCTCTTTGAAAGCTCCGTTAAGCAACGCAGTGTTTCCGGTCCATCCTCTCTTGGAGGAATTGATCTTTTGGGATTGGGTACGGCCGGACAGGATTTTTCTGCCACCGAAAAGATTTGCGGTCATTTACCCCATGGAGGAAAGATTCTCCAAGAGGTGGAGGCTCCCAGTAGTGTATGCAGCCATCTCATGTGTGAATAAATCACTAACTTGCCCGGTGGAAAACATACATATGTTTAAAGATCCGGTTGATAAAAGGTTAGAGACACTTTTAAAAGCATCCTTTGCTACGGCAGGAGCAGTGGTACAGCCAGCTGTGGCTGCGATTGGTGTTTGTCAGGCGTTAAAAGACCAGACAAAGGAAATGTTAAAGGACATGCCTACCCAACAAGCAGAAGAGTTTTCTGACATTCCCAGAGCTCTGTGTTTTGCTGTAGATGCTATAAAAGATTTCATCCAGCAGGCCTCTCGTTTATCACTATTTTTGGTGCACATGAGAAGGCTCTTATGGTTGAAGAACTGGGCGGCGGAGCCCCCATGCAAAAAGCTTCTGGCAGGGTTTCCCTTCCATGGAGGACGACTCTTCGGAGAGGATCTGGATAAATATATTCAGACTATTTCAAATGGCAAGAGTACCCTTTTACCGGTCAAAAAGACATTCCGGGCTCCTACATTTAAAAGGCAGCTCTTTCCTGTCTCGGGGCCCTCAAATTCCAGGCAGTATCGACGGCCGCCTGCACGATCCAACGTTAACAGTAGATCGCAGGGACAGGCCCCTGGGGGTAAGAGGCCATGGTATCGCAAGCCGACAAAGACAGCCCCTAAGTCTGCCTTATGAAGGGGCGCCCCCACTCTCGCGGGTGGGGGGAAGGCTTTGTTTCTTCTCAGAAAGTTTGGGAAGCCAAGATCCCCGACAAATGGGTCCGGGCATCTGTAACCACAGGCTACAGACTGGAGTTTCTAAGGTATCCTCCGCCTCATTTTCAAGAATCAAGGCTACCAAGGGATCCAGCAAGGAAGGCCTCATTGCTGGCAGCTTTGGATCACCTGCTCTGCCAGGACGTAATAATAGAGGTGCCAGCCCAAGAGCAAGGGCTAGGTTTCTATTCCAATCTCTTTGTCATACCAAAGCCCAACGGCGATGTCAGGCCAATCTTGGACCTAAAGAGGTTAAACGGTTACCTAAGGGTTCGTTCCTTCCGGATGGAATCCATCCGGTCAGCAGCCGCCGCGCTTCAGAAGGACGATTTTCTGGCCTCCATAGACATAAAGGATGCTTACCTTCATGTACCAATCTTTCAGTCGCATCAAAGATTTTTACGCTTCGCGGTGGGGCAGCGACACTTCCAATTCAGGGCGCTCCCCTTCGGGCTGGCCACGGCCCCCCGGGTGTTCACGAAGATCCTAGCCCCAGTTCTGGCCAATTTAAGGATCCAAGGGGTCACAGTCCTAGCATACTTGGACGACCTTTTAATCATAGATCACTCACGGCCGGGTCTGCAAAAGGCAGTAAACCTCACGGTTCGGTACCTCGAAGAATTCGGCTGGGTCCTAAACCGGGGAAAGTCAGCGTTCCAGCCTACAAAGCAGTTGGAATACCTCGGCATGAGGTTAGACACAGAACAGCAAAGGGTGTTCCTGCCCCTGGTAAAGATCGAGGCTATCAAGGGGTTGGTTCAGTTGGTTCTAAACAAGAAAAAAACAACTATTCGCCTGTGTATGCGAGTACTAGGCAAGCTAGTGGCCACGTTCGAGGCAGTACCATACGCTCAGATCCACACTCGCGTCCTACAGGCAGCCATTCTAGCAGCCTGGGGCAAGAGGGCACATGCCTTAGAGTCCCCTTTGACGCTATCATCAAGGGTCCGACAAAGCCTGGCCTGGTGGTTGAACCCCCAGAATCTTCTAAAGGGAAAATCCTTCAACCCTGTTGTCTGGAAGGTAGTTACCACAGACGCCAGCCTGGCAGGCTGGGGGGCGGTCTTCGAGGGGTTCTCTCGCCAGGGAACTTGGGTGAAAGCAGAGAGGCAGCTCGCCATCAATATCTTGGAGATCAGAGCTGCTCGCCTAGCCCTTCTGGCATGGACCTCCAGATTAAAGGGGTTCCCGGTGAGAATCCAGTCAGACAATGCCACGGCGGTGGCATACATAAACCACCAAGGGGAACCAGGAGTCGGGCCGCTCAGAGGGAGGTGAGCTTGATTTTTCAGTGGGCAGAGGTTCATGTACCCTGCATTTCGGCGATATTCATTCCCGGAGTGGACAACCTGCAGGCAGACTTCTTAAAGCGGATGGTTCAGCTTAAAAAAAATATTAAAAGCCAGCAGCAACAAATACTGCAGCTGCTGACTTTTAATATTAGGACACTTACCTGTCCTGGAGTCCAGCGGCGTCCGCAGCAGAGGATGAGCGATCGCTCGTCACCCTGCTGCTCCCCCCTCCATCCACGGTGAGGGAACCAGGAAGTGAAGCGCTGCGGCTTCACTGCCCGGTTCCCTACGGCGCATGCGCGAGTCGCGCTGCGCCCGCGAATTGGCTCCAGCTGTGTGCTGGGAGCCGAGTGTTCCCAGCACACAACGGGCGGGAGACGGGATGTGATGTAATGCCCGTCTTTTGCCCGTGAATGCTGGGCCGGAAGTGGGTGCAGATACATGTCTATCTGCACCCCCCTCCCCCCTGAAAGGTGTCAATTGTGACACCGGAGGGGGGGAGTGTTCGGATCAGCGGATCTTCACTTTAGGGTGGAGATCCGCTTTAAGTCGCCAGAGTCTGTTGCCAGGGAGTGGTCTCTGCATCCCAGGTCTTTCAGACAATCTGCCAGAGGTGGGGAATGCCAGACGTAGATATAATGGCATCCAGGTTCAACAAGAAACTAGACAGGTTCGTGTCTCGAGCGAGGGATCCTATGGCCTGCGGAACCGATGCGTTGGTTTGCCCTTGGCATCAATTCAAACTTCTATATGCATTCCCTCCGCTACAGTTACTCCCTCGCCTGTTGCGCAGGATCAGAGTGGAGCACAAGCCAGTCATTCTAGTAGCTCCGGCTTGGCCCCGGAGGACTTGGTACTCACTAGTCCTGAAGATGGCAGTGGGAGACCCTTGGACTCTTCCTCTACAACCAGACCTACTCTCACAAGGCCCGATCCTCCACCCTACATTACAGCGTCTAAATTTGACGGCCTGGAGGCTGAATCCCTGATTCTCAGGAGTAGAGGTCTGTCTAGGCAGGTAATTCCTACCCTGATTAGGGCTAGAAAGCCGGTCTCCAGGGTGATTTATTACAGGGTGTGGGAGGAACTACGTAGGCTGGTGTGAATCCAAAAGATGGAATTCCCGCAAATATACTATTGATAGGGTGTTAAGTTTTCTCCAGCTAGGAGTGGATAAAGGCCTGGCACTAAGCACAATCAAGGGACAGATCTCAGCTCTGTCAGTGTGGTTTCAGAGGCCGCTGGCCACCCACTCGCTGGTAAAGACCTTCTTACAGGGGGTCTTGCGTATTAATCCTCCTGTCAAGTCACCAATTTGTCCATGGGACTTAAATCTTTTCCTTCCACTCTACAGAAACAACCC